>OU342740.1:179500468-180100468 GCA_910589775.1 Avena eriantha | reverse complement strand
TCTTATAGCTCGTTCAGGCTCACAGTAGTTACTTCTCAGGCGGATGCGACTCCTGGTCAATCTGCTAGTAGAATCTGAGTCGAGCAGTTGGAACTCTAGTCCGTGTACTCCTTTGTCCTTTCTCTGCATTAAGGCATGGCATTTAAAACCGATTCAGCTAGTTCAGAAGGATGAAAGCAGTTGCAAACACCAAAAATATAGTATTAAAATTGACCAGATGTATGATTCGAACTTGCTAGCTGGTTTGGAAGGATGAAAGCACTACAAAACACCAAAAATATAGCATTAAAATTGACCATATGTATATTGTAAACTTGCTAGCTGGTTGGGATGGATGAAAGTGGTTGAAAACACCAAAAAGATAGCATTACAAATGACCAGATGTATGATTCAAACTAGATGGGCATTTTCTGAATTACTGAAAGCATTTTTTAGATAGAAATACAGTAAAACATTAATGGAAATGTTAGGGTAAAGTTTTAGGTAGAATAACTTATTAACTTATTATGCATACAGGTTATATGAGTTATTAACAGGACAAGAAATTGGCCTAAGTAACACACGAAAACCTCACACTTCAACCTTGCTTGGCATCAGATTTCAGTGTTGGATCGTCTGCGAGTAGTTTGCATGACCCAAGTGAGCGCTCAAAAAGAATAGCATCTATGAGTTAGTGTTGCAGGCTTGTATAGTGTTACAATGCAATAAAGGAAATAATAGAGAGAAGCTAATGATGTGGATAGGACCAACAAGATGTGGGTGCAAACAAAATGGCAATTGCAGGCAGGATATTGAGCAACATTCTAATGCTTTTCTAGATTAAGAGTACCAAAAATAACAAACGGTCAAGATAAATTACCACTCCATGATGGGGGCTGCCGGGATGGGCAAGAGGGTGGCGGGGGCTACGGCTGGGCATTTCGGGGTCACCGAACAAGTGATTCGGTGAAATGCCCCCGTGTGGTGTACGACGATGTTGGTGAAGTAGATCTGGTGCAGCGAGGGAGTCAATAGTTCCATTGTGCACAACACAGGAGTCAGTGATGTAGAATGGTTGTGGTGGATGAGGGCAGCGAGGGGTGGATCCGGTGCATGGGCAACAAAGACAGTGAAGCAGCTCCCGTGTGGAAAGCGTGCCGGCGGTGAAGGTGCTCCGCGTGGATGAGAGGGCCGACGGTGAAGCAGGGGGAGGGTGGAGGTGGGTGGGCGGGTAAATTTTGGGGAAGGGCGGTGAAGAGGCGATGGGGGGATATAGGTTGGATAATGCCCATTTATCACCTTAACCCTTATATTATTATAGTGGTCCTCCGGTTCTAGTTTTGGGACCAGGGATAGAAGACGAATTTCGCATACGCAAAAAATGGAGCGAGATATTTGAATAGGTGTGTAGGATATATGAATGGATGTGCGGGATGTTTGAATGGATGTACGGGATGTTTTAGCACTGTATGAACATTTTGAGGTTGAAGCTTATAGGTATGCTACTTCGACGCGTGGCTGCTCAGGAGATGTCTTGTGCTCGCCATGTCTAGACCGATATGCCAACGACAGTGTGCTTACCAACATTTAAATATGTTTCAGACATTTGCTGAAATTGATAAACATTATTGAAGGCTTTCAAACAAGATGACGAAGGTCATAACCATATCTCTGCCGTAGTTTCTGATAACGTGCTCATATTTGATAGATCAGTGCATCTTGGCATTTTAAAACAATGTTTATAAAATGGTAATCCATATTTTCTCGACAACACCCTACTTTTATGAATTTCTAGCTTCCTAGAAAAAATTAGGCAATAAAATGACTTTTTGACTATTTTCATGCATTTTTAAGTAAGTGTGTCTAATTTTGAACTACAAAGTGTGTGATATAGCTTGCACTTGATTTTTTTAATAATTTAAAGGTATGAAGTAGTCAAAGAACCAAGAGCTTTGCAAGATTCAACTTCTTGATATGAATGGTAATGACACCAAATTTGGGCCATTTTTTAAAATATACAAAGAAACAAAATATGAAACGAAATACTAACATTATGTTTTCTTCATGTCTCACTATTTGCACTAGTTAGTTTCCATGAAAACATTTAAACTTAACATTTGATAATTTTGAAAAACTTGTTTCACAATATGGCGTACCATGTAAACATTCATGCCTTTCAAACTAGATAACCAATGTCAAGGCTATATGTTTACCATACTTTATGATAATGTAACCATATTTGGTAGAATGGTGCATATTGGCATTAAACATTGTTTATAAAAAGATCTCGAAAAGGCTAGAAAAAGGGTGCCCTCATGGGAGTACGCTCCGCGTCGCTGCTGCTGCCTGCACGTGGTGGGTGCGGAGTGTTCACGCGCTGTACCAGCCTTCTCCCGTGCGACACGTGGTGGATGCGGACAGGGTCGCGGGTCCTTTTTCCTTTTCTTTTTGTAGATTTAAACATAAAAGCTGCGATATCTTTCAAACGAAGAGTCCAAATCGATATCCGTTTTCACAGCCTTGATAGTCATGTCCAAATCTTTAAAACTAGATCCATTGTTGATATGCTTCGACGAACTTTTTTCTCGTACTGCCTTTGGTGCGTAGGTTGCACTGCCTTTTGGTCTAGTACACGGTGCCTTCGGTTGCAATGCACTACGCGGTGTCTAGGCAGTGTACTACGCACTGTCTAGGAAGTGCACCGTCCATGCACTGCCTTAGTTCGCAGTACACTGCGCGGTGTCTAGGCAGTGTACTACGCACTTTCCAGGCAGTGCACCCTCCATGCACTGCCTTGTTGTTCTGTGTTGCACTGTCTTAGTTTGTAGTGCACTGCGTGGTGTCTAGGCAGTGTACTACGCACTGTCCAAGCAGTGCACCGTTCATGCACTGCCTGGTTGTTCTGTGTTGCACTGCCTTAGTTCGTAGTGCACTGCGCGGTGTCCAGGCAGTGTATTACGCACTTTCCAGGCAGTGCACCATCCATGCACTCCTTGATGTTCTGTGTTGCACTGCCTTAGTTCGCAGTGCACTGCGCGCTGTTCAGGCAGTGTACTATGCACTGTCCAGGCAGTGCACCGTCCATGCACTGCCTTGTTATTCTGTGTTGCACTGCCTTAGTTCACAGTGCACTGCGCGGTGTCCAGGCAGTGTACTGCCTCGTTGTACTGCCTTGCACTTCCTTCGGTCGTAGTGCACTTGCAGTGCACAATCCATGCACTGCCTTGTTGTACTGCATTGCACTACCTACGGTCGCAGTGCACTGCGCGATGTTCTTGGAGTGCATGGTGTACTGCGTTGCACTGCTCGTGCACTGCCTTATTGCACTGTGTGGAACTGCCTTTCGTCGCGTGCACTATATGAGCAGTTAGCCATGTGTCAGGTTGCAGTGTGGCTGGAAGCGCTACCGTGCGGCCGGAAATACACGCGCCGTCGGCAGGCCAGAAATACACACGGGTGATTCCACACGCCACGTGTCAGGCTGCCGTGCGGCTGAAACGCGCGCTTCCTAAAGAGCGCGCTCCCACTAGTCGTTCTCAAAAGATCTTCCATAGTTTAAGTTATTTTAAAATTTTCAATTGATGACAATGGCTTTTACCATGAATCGACCACAAAGATTATGGATCGAAAGCACACCACCCATGTTTTATGCAAAGTATAACATATTTAATTGATAATTCTCAAGTTTTATGGCTATGTTTGTGCAATAGAATGACTTTATGGCTATTTAATGAAAGTGTCTTAGATTTTGGTGTGCAAGTGCATGATACCTGCTTGCTCATGTTTTTTAAATTCATTTGAAGGTACCCAAGTAGTAAAACAAAGGAAAACCACCAAGAGTTCTTCAAAGATTTAACTTCTTGATATGAATGCTAATGCCACCAAATTCAGCCTTATGAATGAAAACAAACTTTAAATATAATTTGAAGTTGTGTCTTTCATTCACATGGTGTCTTACCATTTCACTAGCTAGTTTCCATGAAAACATTTAAACTCAAAATTCGACAATTTTGAAAAACTTGTTTTACAATTTCACACAAAGTATAACCTATTTAATTGATAATTCTCAAGTTTTATGGCTATATTTGTCAATAGAATGACTTTATGGCTACTTAATGAAAGTATCTGAGATTTTGGTGTGCAAGTGCATGACACCTACCTGCTCATGTTTTTTTAAAACCATTTGAAGGTACACAAGTAGTAAAACAAGGAAGAACCACCAAGAGTTCTGCAAGATTCAACATCTTGATATGAATATGCTAATGCCACCAAATTTAGTCCTTATGAATGAAAACAATCAAGAAAATTAAATATAATATGAAGTAATGCCTTTCTTTCGCATGGTGGCTTACTATTGCACTAGCTAGTTTCCATGAAAACATTTGAACTTAAATTTTTACAAATTAGAAAAAACTTGTCAGACGATATGGTATACCATGTATGAATATATATGCATGGCTTTCAGACCATATGACGAAGTTCATGGGAATATCTTTGTCATAGTTTATACTAACTTGTCCATATTTAATAGATTAGTGCATATTTGCATTTCAAATATTGTTTAGAAAGAAATCTTCCAAATTTGAAGTTATTTGCAATTTTCCAAGTGACAACAATACAATGGATTTTTTCATGAAGCAACTAGAAACATATGGCTCAAAATCCCACGGCCCTAATTTTCACACAAATTATAGCCTATTTATATTTGATAATGCCCATGTTTCAATATTTTCAAGATTTATGCCTATATTCCTATAAAGAATCATGATACAGAAATTTAACAAAAGTATCTTGAATCTGGATCTACAAGTGCATGATACCTGCATGCTCATAATTTTTGTTAAATTCATTTGAAGGCATCCAACTAGTAAAACAAGGGAGAACTACCAAGAGTTCCGCATGATTCAACTTCTTGATATGTGAATGCTATAGATACCAAGAAAATTTGGGGCTTATGAATTAAACAATCAAGAAAATTAAATTAAATTTGAAGTAATGCCTTTCTTTCACATGGTTTCTTAGCATTGCACTAGCTAGTTTCCATGAAAACATCTGAACTTAAATTTGATGATTTCAAAAAGAAATTTGTCAAAACGATATGGCGTACCATGTATGAATATGCATGCATGGCTTTCAGACCAGATGAACAAGGTCGATCATGACAATATATTTGCCATAGTATGTAATGTATTGTCCATATTTCGTAGATTGGTGCATGTTGGCATTTCAAACATTGTTTACAAAGGAATCTTCCAGACTTTGAAGTTATTTTGAATTTTCCAAGTGATAACAATGACTTTTTTCATGAGGCAACTACAAAAATATGGCTCAAAATCCCACCGCACAAACTTTTTTGAAATTCATTTCGAGGTGCCCAAGTAGTCAAGGGAGAACAACCAAGAGTTCTGCAAGATTCAACTTGTTGATATGAATGCTAATGCCAACAAATTTGGGCCTTATGAATGAAAACAATCAAAAACATTAAATATAATTTGAAGTAATGCCTTTTTTCGCATGGTATCTTACCATTGCACTAGCTAGTTTCCATAAAAACATTTAAACTTAATTTTTGAAAGTTTTGAAATGAAGAACGATATGGCCTACCATGTATGAATATGCATGGCTTTCAAACCAGATGACCAAAGCCATGGCAATATCTTTTCCATAGTTTATAACAACGTGTGCATGTTTTGTAGAATGATGCATATTTGTATTTAAACATTGTTTACAAAAAGAGCTTCATATTTGAAGTTATTCTAAATTTTCCAATTGACGACAATGGTTGTTGTCATGAATCAACCACAACGATTATGGCTTGAAAGCACACGCCCCAATTTTCACACAAAGTATAACCTATTTAATGATAATTATCAAGTTTTATGGCCGTATTCGTGTAGTAGAATGACTTTATGGCCATTTATTGTAAGTCTATGAAATTTTGGTCTGAAAGTGCATGATACCTTCTTGCTAATGATTTTTTTAAAATTCATTTGAAGTTACCCAAGTAGTTAAACAAGAGAGAACCTCCAAGAGTTTTGCAAGATTCAATTTCTTGATATGAATGCTAATGCCACCAAATTTGAACCTTGTGAATAAAACAATCAAGAAAATTCAATATACTTTGAAGTAATGCCTTTCTATCACATGGTGTCTTACTATTGCACTAGCTACTTTCCATGAAAATTAAATATAAATTGAAGCAATGTCTTTATTTTGCACGGTGTCTTGATATATGCACTACCTAGTTTCCATGAAAGATTATACTTAAAGTTGGTGCATATGTTTGTGATAGTCTATGATAACATGTTCATATCTGGTAGATTGGTGCATGTTGGCATTTTAACATTGTTTACAAAGGAAGCTTATGGAATTGAAGTTATTTTCTATTTTCCAAGTGACAATAATGGTTTTTGTGAAGCAACTACAAAACATATGGCTAAAAATTCCACCTCCCCAATTTCCAAAATATAAAATATTTGATGTATAATGCCCAAATTTTCATGAACTTTCAAGCTTCTGAGCCAGTTTCGCTGATTTTAACGAGTTTATCTCGGTTTAGCGAAAATTGTTTGAATTCTGAACTGGAAACTATGGAAATCTTTGCCTACCGTAACTCTAAGTCACTTACATGCGGGTCACGTGGGTGGTGGTCCACAAAAGTCAGTTTAGGTTGGAGTGGGTGGGCGGGTAATTTTTGAGGAAGGGTAGGGAGGCGGCTATGGGGTGATGCAGGTGGGAGGTCGCAAATTTACCACATGTATCCCTCTATTATTGCTGTGCTCCTCGAGTTCTTGTTTGCAGACTAGGGATAGAAGAGGAATTTTGCATTCTAAAAAAATGTTAAGTATGTTTGAATGGATGTACGAGATATTCAAATGGATGCACGCGATGTTTGGGCACAGTACCAAAATTTTGGGGTTGAAGGTTACGCTACTCCGGCGCGGGGACACTTAGATGATGTCCCCATCTAGACCCACACACCAATTACAGTATGCTTTCTAGCATTCAAATAAGTTTCTAGGAATTTGTTGATATTTTTGAACAATTCAAGCCTTTCAAAAACATGAGCAAGTTCATGGTCGTAGTTAATGATAACATTTCTATATTTTGTAGTAGTAGATCGAGGCGTCTTGGCAAATGAATCAATGTTTCTAGTTCCCAATTTGAAGTATTTTTTTAATTTCCAAATTACAACAATTTATTTGGTTGTGAAGCAACTACATAGATGATGGCTCAAAATAACATCGCCCCAATTTTTCACACAAAGTATAACCTATTTAATGTATAACGCCTTTTCAAGTTTCTTGGCTAAATTTGTGTGGGGTCCTCCGGATTTAACATCCGAGAAAACCCGGTTATGCACGTATCCACGTTCCCATGATCAGTGAGCCATGGAACATAACCGACAAGTATCATTACAACATCCAAAACTTAACGAATACAAAACTTGCATAGATGCCATTATGGTTGCATAATCTTCAGCAGTGGATCTTCATCAAATGTAGAGCCCAATCATGGCTATAGGCAGCTGACTGGGAAGATGGCCTAGCTCGCATAGACGTCACCTAATCCTTTCATCTTCTAGCTTCTGAAAGTCTGTCGAAGTAAATAGCCAGGAACAATGCCAGTGCGTACTTTGAATGTACTCGTAAACCACCAAGATAAGGTCAACAAGGTAATGCAGTTTGGTAGTGGCGAGATAGCTCTACCTATGGTTGCTTTTGAAAAGCCTAGTTTCTCTTATAAAACATGTCTCTATTTTAAAATATGGATATCTCCATATCCTTGTTAAAAAATCTTTTTGAAAGCAGTTTTAGAGGAAATCTCTTTTTAAACATCTTTGACCATCCATGGTCAAAACCGACCTTAATCTCAAGTCCTCTCAGGACCTTCATACTTTCACCATCCTTCCAAGAACACTATTTGGGTACTCCTAGCAATCACCTTTCCAACCTTTCTTGACAATGGACACGGCTATTTGAATAGATTATACTCTACAATGTTTGTGCACCATGACCATATTTGTATTTAAACATCAAAGACACCATAAATCTTCAGTAGGTCTGACTAGTTTGAGTTCCAAGCAAGTGGAATTACATTATTTGGATTTGTGGAAACTTTACTTATTTATTAGTCCATAATTACCTCAATAAGGGGATTTTAGCCTAGGCCTTGTTCAGAAAGATATCAATATGCAAAAAATGATATCATCATATATGTTTTGATAAAACAAGGCCACCAAAAGTAGTTTCATCATTTTATGACTTTGAATTAATTAGTTATTGAATTTCTAGTGAAATAAACCCTAATTTTAGAGGATAAATCACCAGAAAAGATCCGTAAGTCCAAAAATATTTTCCATGGATGGTTAAGAATTATTTTGCATCAAGGTCCACTGAGAGCCAGTTTCATCTAAAAAATACCATATTGCCCCTAGGAAAATCCAAAAGTTAGTTCTGTAGTTATTTTGTCATTGTAATCAAATTAAATCTATAGGGGCTACTGATATGTATCCAAGAGGATATGTTAGGTATTTCAAATAACTTTCTGTCAAAATTGGATTCATCATTTTTGGGTTTTGGATCTACTTGTATGATTTACTTAGTGAAAAGTATACATGCAGAAGTATTTAAATCACTAAAATCCATAAAAGCCTCAATAAAACCCATTTTTGTGTCCTAGAGAAATTTCTAAACACAGACTCGAGGGATTTTTGTTATTTTGCTAGGGGAAAACCATGACTCTTTTGGAGTAGGGCCAAAGAGTCAAGCAAGGTATCTTTGATACCTTTGAGAACAAGGTGGATCTACTCAATTTGAAGTTACTAAACTCTTTGGAATATTTTATTTGTTATCATGATATATTTTGGTACTTGATTTACTAGAATTAATCTATAAAGTATTTTGGTCAACCTCATGTACTGCATGATGAAGAAAACATTCAAGTACGTGATAAAATTGGGCCTGGCCATTTCAGTTATTTTTCATTTTTATAGGGATTTAAAATTAGGAGGTATTCTTCAGATCTGTTAAAATAATTTAAGAAAAAAAGAAAAAGGGGAAGGCTGCGGGTGGGCTGCGAAGTAGGGGACTCGGTCCTGGATAGCTGGGCCGGCCCAAGACGCGGCACCGGTGCGACATGCAGGAAGGTGTTTGAATACCCGGCCGCGAGGCCCATACGCCAACGCCTTAGGGAACGAAGGGGGTATCATACGCTGATGAGGGGTAACCTTGGCAATGTCCATGGAGAAGGACTTTGGGTTTTGCGTAAAAGAGAACGCTGGGATTTTGTCGGATATTAGTAGAACAATAGAGTCAAAGTCGCCTGAATATTTGGTGAATTGCACTATTACAGGTCGCTTGGGGATTGTTCGGTGTCCTCACCTAGGCTTCTCCCGTCCTATATATAATAGTCCAGGTCTCAAAGATGTATGCGGATAGATTATGTAACATCCCAAAAATATTAATCAAGCTTATCAAGCTCTAATCACCCAAGTTTAGGGTGAGCAAAAACTTTTATAATTAAACCTAATATGAGTGTATGTGCGTGTTTGCATTAATGTATGAATGATTGCAATTGCCATGTTTGATGGTTACAAATGATAAAAAATGGTTTAAAGATGAATACTACATCATCTAGATCAATTCCAAGCAAAATAAAATAAAGGGCAAATCAAATATAAGATATATAAGCAAATGGTCATTTTGGCCAAACTCATTCACTAGACCACTTTGAGTGTTCCTAGTAAAAAAAATTCAATAGAAACAATTCCAATTCTTTTCACCCCTTGCTAGACCAACTAAAAGTGAATCCAAGCAAACTTTATAAAGTGGCAGAAACTATTTTCAAATCTATTTAAGAGGAATTGTAAAATTGAATCAATTGTATGCACTAAGATCACACTTTTTAAAAAAACCACGCAAATCAATTCCACTTGACAAATCGCAGCAACCACAGTCCACTAAGCAAGTTACAAGATCAATCACCAAAAATCTTTCCAAAATTCAAAATATGAATTCATGCGGCATTTGGCACGCAGAGTACAACCTCACCAACTATTCACTATTTGAAATTGTCAATTGCTCACAAAATGTACCGCAATCAACCCATTGAATTATCCTAGATCATCCCTAGTACTTTTGCCGTGCAGTGGAGAGCCCTTTGCCCACTGTTGCACCAGTGACATGCCCATGCCGAGCCATCCATGCCGATCGAGCACGAGCCAGTTGATGTCTATGCAATTCTATTCTTGTAGACAGTTGTTGGGCCTCCAAGTGCAGAGGTTTGTAGAACAGAGCAAGTTTTCCCTTAAGTGGATCACACAAGGTTTATCGAACTCAGGGCGGAAGTGGTCAAAGGTATCCCCTCTCAAGCAACCCTGCAATTAAGATACAAGAAGTCTCTTGTGTCTCCAACACGCCCAATACACTTGTTAGGTGTATAGGTGCACTAGTTCGGCAAAGAGATATTAAAATAAAAGTGGTATGGATAATTATAAGTGCTAACGGTGCTAGAAAATAGCTTGCTGGCATGTGGTTGACATGGCAAATGACTAAAGGCAAACTGAAATAAAGATGGAAGCAAGCAAATATGTAACAGATCTAAATGCAAACGGTGTATCAATGCTTAGAAACAAGGCCTAGCGATCATACTTTCACTAGTGAATACTCTCATATAAATATCTTCTCTTTATGATACTACTCTTAACTACTCTCCGGTTGGACACTCTAATCGATGGTAGCGCTATAACAACACACCTCAAAGTAAGCCTTTCCCATGTAGAAAACCCCACACTTTCACCTTGAGCACAAGATGGTTCCAACAAACAACACAATTTCATAAAGACATCCAACTCCAAATATAACTCATAACAAGTATTTGTAATCTCTACCCTAAGTGCCACCATGGTGTGCACGTTGTCACTTTCACACACATGGGGAGAGAAGAGATCTATTAAAGCACTTGAGTAGCAAGGTAGATGTACTTGATTACAAAGCTCATGATCACAATATGATCATGCATAGAGAGAGATGAACACATAGCTACGGTAGAACCCTTAGCCTCGAGGAAGAACTACTCCCTCTTCATCATGGGAACAACGACGATGGAGATGGTGGCGGAGATCGATGGAGATGGCTCTAGGGGCACTTCCCCGTCCCGGGAGGGTGCCGAAACAGAGACTTTCTGTCCCCCGAATCTCCCCTTTAGTGGCGACAGCACTGCGGAACTTTTCATGGATTTCTGATTGACGACTTAGGGTTTTTGCCTCGGGGGAGATATATAGGCGAAAGAGGCAAGGTCGGTGGCTGGCCAGGGGGCCCACACCATGCCCTGGCGCGGCCAAGGGGGACCCGCGCCTAGGGGTGGTGTGGCCACCCTGTGGCCCCTCTCCGACTCTCGTTCTGGCTCCGTGAGTCTTCCGGGAAAATAACAACTTTGGCTTTTGTTCGGTCCAATTCCGAGAATATTCATTTTCTGACTTTAAATAGCAGAAAACAGGCAACTGGCACTGCGGCATCTTGTTAATAGGTTAGTCCAAGAAATCATATGAAAAGTACTCCAAAGTTGGAACGAAACATAAGAAAGTAGATAAAACAAAGCATGGAACATCAAAAATTATAGATACACTTGCAATGTATCAACATCCCCAAGCTTAACTCCTTCTCGTCCTCGAGTAGGTAAGTGATAAAAAGAAAGAATAATTTTTGAGGTGACATGCACCATCATAAACTTGATCAAAGTATTTGTAAAACATTGATAGCTGGGATCATAGTACTTCAATCATAACATGAAAGACAAAGTTCTAACAATAAGGCAAAGCAACTATGTTGCAACATGAGAAGACACAAACAAAAGATTCATGAATAACAATGCGTTGCAAGACGTTTGTTTGTTTCACATAAAGAAAACATAGCATAGTAGCATTCAGCTTGTCCCTCATAGAGTAGCAAACATAAATGCATAGGACACCTTCAAAGTTCATAAGAGTGACTAGATACAAATAGTTTAAAACAAGCAATATCAAAGTTATGCGTCAATCAACAAGTCTTGGGACAATGCACATAGAACTAAGAAAGGCCACTATGCTCTCAAAGTAAGTGCATAAAGATAGAAGGCGGAGACTCAATATATACGTGGAAGAAAGACCTTCATATAAGGAAGCAGAGATTCAAGTTTCATAAAGAGCTTCCAAAAATTATGGTACTTGTTAGCTTTCAGCTCTCATTGCCCCTATCATAAGCATCTTGAAGTTATTGGTTAAAGTGACACAACTAAGAGGATATGCTTGACAAGTTATAATCTGAAATCTCATGCCCCTTACTTACGAAGACCGAACCTCATGCTACTCAACTTTAGTTACAAGGAAGCTCTTCTCATTGTAAGTACATATGTAGCATAAAGAACCGCCAACGGGGTACCCCTTGCACATGATACATGATCTATCCCCTAATCAAAATGATAAGGCAATCAGACAATGAGCATCTCAGCGATCTTTTTATTTGCTATTTGCATAGGTTTTTATTGAGGATGCTTCATAGGGTGCTCATTATGGTTATGCTGCAAGTTTCCACCATGATTAGGCATGGCTTAGGCTAGTGGCCTAGGCGTTTCTCTAACACACATACAAACTCCATGATCTTACAAGTTCCACTTTTATTTCACACCGCTGGGATGCATAAGCAAAAGAACATGATATCAACGGGGTACAAAGTACAAGTGCAATGTTGAAAGCGTTCCCCATGATACATGGTTCTGCTAATTTCAACTTATAAAGCGCAAGCATATACGCAACAAAGAAGGACCCAATGGTTCAAGTTTATTAGATGCAAAAAAGTAATGTGTGCCATCAAGTTCGTGAGAGCTTTAATCACTAGTTTTCTCATAACAAGTTTATTTTGGAAGATGAAAGACCATGAATATACTTGGAATAGCATATGCTAATAGATAGGTATGGTGGACTCTTTGGAATAACTTGGTTTAAGGAGTTGGATGCATGAGTGGAACTCATACTTGGTTGTGGAGGCTAGCAAAAGACTGAGAGCGACAAACTAAGAGAGCAATAATGGCCATAATCATGCAGAGCGACAAAACATCACTGATCAAAGCATAGAGTGATACTACAAGTAGAAAACTAAAGTATCATAAAGGCTTATGGTGACTTGAGATAGTCATAACATGGTGTGAGCATGCGCCAAGTCAACCCAAATAAAGCATCAAAGGAGAATACCACTATACTATGCTTTAATATGCTAAAACAACGCATGATTCATCCAAGGCACATTAAGCAATCTCACTTCTTTATAAAAAGTCATGATACAACAAAGAATACTAAGCATAAAGCCAAAACAATATCAAGCATGGCATGACAAAGCATAGGCCACAGTCAAAAACAAGCTCTCTTTACCACTTAAGCATGAACTTTCCTACTCTTTTCCAAAACAAACCAAACTATTTGAAAACCAATGTATGAAAGAGGGGGTCCAAACAATTTATTCAGCAAACTAAGCAAACAAAGAAAACGAAAAACTAAAATGAAAACGAAAAAGAAGACACTCCAAGAACAACACAACTGTGCATGAAACAATAAAAATGAAGAGTTTGGAAGAAACCTGGGATTTTTATTGATAAAGAGGGGGATGCCTTGGGCATCCCCAAGCTTTGAAGCTTGTACTTCTTGGATATTTCTTGGGTTTACATGCGTGGCATCCCCAAGCTTGAGCTTTAGTCCATCCTTCATCTCATTACTCATTCCTTCCATACACCTGAAATTTTTCCTTCATACAAAACTTCACACAATCTTTATTAGCAACATTAGTGCACTGAAGATAACAGGTCTTAAGGTTCAGTTCCAACACCAATAAACTTACATTAGAACACTAGATACTGAAGCACTTCCCTCAAAAAGCTCAATTCCCCAAAAGAACTCGAAAAGGAACCAACAAGAAGCAAATGCAGAAAATGGCAGAAATCTGTCAAAATAGACCAGTAGGTAAAGGCGATTTTTTTCGAAGACCTTGTATTGCTCAAATCAAAAAATGTTTAACTAAGGAAAGTTAGATAACAACCTGAGGCAGAAGAACAAAAATTCACGCCTCAAAAGGACATTCAGAGATTTTACACGAATTTTTAGGGTGAAGCACAGAAATCTGTTTTGGGACAGCAACTTTCCCAATCATTACTTCTCCCTCATTAGAGGTTACTCTTGGCACAAAAAGCAAATAAAAAGGATAAGGAGCGGTTATTACAGAGGTAATAACTTCCAAGACTCATCTAAAACTTTTTGGTTATCTCCCAATAAGTACTTTTCTTTAACGTCTTTAAGTTAGGCATGATAGTTTGAGAAGATGCTCACATAGGAAATATGAATTGAAGTAAAAGAGAGCATCCAGAAGCAAATTCAAAACACATTTAAGTCTAACCCACTTCCTATATATAGGAATCTTGTAAAGAACACAAGTCATGAGATCACAATGCAACCATAGTAAAGCAAAACAAGTGCAACTTCAAGACTTTCAACATAAAGAGGGGAAACTTAATATTATTGAGACACATAAAACCATGTTTCCCTCTCTCATAATAACTTTCAGTAGCATCATGAATAAAAGTAACAATATAACTATCACATGAAACATTCTTATCATGAGCCACATGCATATAATCATTATTACTCTCCACATAAGCATAGTTATTCTTATTAATTGTAGTGGGAGCAAATTCAACAAAATAAATGTTATTCTTATTCTCACCACCATAATCATCAAATATAGGAGGCATATTGTAATCATAATTAATTTTCTCCTCAATAGTAGGTGGACTGAAAATATCATACTCATCATTGTAATCATCATATATTGGAGGTTTTGTATCATCATAAGCAATATAATAGCTATCTTCCAAAGCTGGGGAACTAAAAAGATCATTTTCATAAAAACTAGCTTCCCCAAGCTTAGACTTTTCCATAGCATTAGCAATAATGGTGTCCAAAGAATTCATACTAACAACATTGCTATTAGCATGCAAATAAAGTTCCATAGGTTTTTTAATTTTCTCTTCAAACACTTCATGTCCTAACTCAAGATAAATACTATAAAGCTCTCTAATTTTGTTGTTATTTTCCATTAAGCCTAACTAGTGAAAACAAGAAAGAAAAAGACAAAATTGCAGAATCTAAAGGAAATAACTTCGAGCACTCACACCGGAGGATGTGAGTACCTTTTACCTTACCTCCTCGGCAACGACGCTAGAAAATATCTTGATGTCTACGCACTTCTATTCTTGTAGACAGTTGTTGGGCCTCCAAGTGCAGAGGTTTGTAGAACAACAGCAAGTTTGCCCTTAAGTGGATCACCCAAGGTTTATCGAACTCAGGGAGGAAGTGGTCAAAGGTATCCCCTCTCAAGCAACCCTGCAATCAAGATACAAGAAGTCTCTTGTGTCTCCAACACGCCCAATACACTTGTTAGATGTATAGGTGCACTAGTTCGGCGAAGAGATAGTAAAATAAAAGTGGTATGGATAATTATAAGTGGTATCGGTGCTAGAAAATAGCTGGCTGGCGTGTGGTTGACGTGGAAAAAGACTAAAGGCAAACTGAAATAAAGATGGAAGCAAGCAAACATGTAACAGGTCTAAATGCAACCGCTGTATCAATGCTTAGAAACAAGGCCTAGGGATCATACTTTCACTAGTGAACACTCTCATATAAATATCTTCTCTTTATGATACTACTCTTAACTACTCTCTGGTTGGACACTCTAATCGATCGTAGCGCTATAACAGCACACCTCAAAGTAAGCCTTTCCCATGTAGAAAACCCCACACTATGACCTTGAGCACTAGATGATTCCAACAAACACCACAATTTCATAAAGACATCCAACTCCAAATATAACTCATAACAAGTATTTGTAATCTCTAGCCTAAGTGCCACCATGGTGTGCACGTTGTCACTTTCACACACATGGGGAGAGAAGAGATCTATTAAAGCACTTGAGTAGCAAGGTAGATGTACTTGATTACAAAGCTCATGATCACAATATGATCATGCATAGAGAGAGAGATGAACACATAGCTACCGGTAGAACCCTTAGCCTCGAGGAAGAACTACTCCCTCTTCATCATGGGAATCAGCAACGGCGATGGAGATGGTGGTGGAGATCGATGGAGATGGCTCCAGGGGCACTTCCCCGTCCTGGCAGGGTGCCGGAACAGAGACTTTCTGTCCCCCGAATCTCCCCTTCGGTGGCGGCGGCGCTGTAGAACTTTTCATGGATTTCTGATTGACGACTTAGGGTTTTTTCCTCGGGGGAGATATATAGGCGAAAGAGGCAAGGTCGGTGGCTGGCCAGGAGGCGCAGACCATGCCCTGGGGCGGCCAAGGGGGACCCGCTCCTAGGGGTCGTGTGGCCACCCTGTGGCCCCTCTCCGACTCTCCTTCTGGCTCCGCGAGTCTTCTGGGAAAATAATAACTTTGGCCTTTGTCCGGTCCAATTCCGAGAATATTCATTTTCTGACTTTCCTAGAACCAAAAATAGCAGAAAACAGCAACTGGCACTGTGGCATCTTGTTAATAGGTTAGTCCAAGAAATCATATGAAAAGTAGTCCAAAGTTGGAACAAAACATAAGAAAGTAGATAAAACAAAGCATGGAACTTAAAAAATTATAAATACATTTGCAATGTATCACCAGTCGCTGCGTGTCGTGCCGCCCTCTACCACGACCCCACGAGGTAGGCGTGAGCTCACCGCCACCCCCTGACCACCCCTGGACCAACGGCGAGGCGAGAAGGAGCTAGACTAGCCACGCCCATTTAACCCCTGGCCAGGCCGAGAGCACGATGGATCGCCGCAACTGCATCGCTCGCACACATCGCGCCTCACTCTCTCCGCCCATACCTGCGTTCGCCGTGACCCCAGTGAGCTACTAGACATGATCGTTCGCCGTGACCCCAGTGAGCTACTAGACATGATCGTTCGCCGTCTCGCGCCCCGTGACCACCGTACCAAGTGACGAATGCAAGAGCACCGACATATCCCGGCCAATGGAGACCGCCCCTTTCCATGCCACCACTTCCATTATGACCGCCATAGTCCACTTCCTCGACCCATGCCCTCCGCCATGACGATTGCAACCTGTAGCAGCGTCGCCGAAGTACCCCACCATGCCGCACTGCCTCCACCCTGGGTGTATAAATAGAGGCCACCCAGCCCTCAATCTCCACATTATCTCACTCCCCACTCACCATAGAACCTCATTGTCCCTTCCCCGGAGCAAGGCGAGCACCACAACGCCGGAATTTGGCCGGAGTTCGCCGTTGTAGTGGAGGAAGGCAGCCGTTGATTACGACCACCCTAGGAGCCACCGTGACCGCGCCTCGAACCGCCGTCGATGACAACCCCATTTGCCCCCATCACCGACCCTAGCTGGAGCCCAGGTGAACCTCACGCGACTCCTATCACCGCGTTAGGGTTCAGTTCTCATCAGAGCTGTTCGATGTGGACGATGAACCTGAGCCGTTAGATCATATTCTAATCGTACCGCTGAGATTGAAACTTACCGTTTCGGTTAGATAGAGTCACTGAGCGTGGGACCGTGTTGTTAGCAGCCCGCTGCGCCCACGCAGTGCAGTTGGGCCGGCCCATGTCGTTTCCCGTGTAGAGCCCACCCATTCAAATAGTATTTTTCCATTTTAGTTAAAACTAGATTCTGTCAGTAGATTCAAAAATCAATTCAAAGAGATTCACTAAACCAAAATGCACGATTCCAATTTTTTTTGAAAATTGTAATTATCTAATCACTCCCGTTGGATTCAAACCAATTGGAATTTTAGATCACTTATACCAAAAATAACAAGACAGAGATTTTTGACACTTCAAACAATTTTCTAAAATAAACTACAAATGGTTTTGAGATGATTCCAGCTCTCAAAAATCACATTTGCCATGATCCACATGAATATGTAAAAACATGTGGATTTACCGATATTAAACTTGGACTACTATTAAAAGAAAGCTATATATGCTTTTCTAGTCATTTAAATATTATTAAATGATAATATGAAATCTTGTAATACATGACCACCCTTTTTAAATCACATTCTCAAGCTTGAGAATATATGGTGAGGACATGGTCCATATGAACCTATATTCTAGTTGGGGAATATTAGATCTTAAACAATTTCAATGAGTAGAAATTACTTTTCTGATTAAAGAGAAATAAAAATGTGCCATTATAACATGGAATGATTGAGATGATATTACATCATCTAGTATGAGCCTTGTGTGCTAAATAGGAGTAGTGAAGTGTTGTTTGGTGATTGTGTATATTGGATGTATTTATAGACGCTAGTACCGACCCGGGATTCAACGAAGAGGAGTACTTCGAGGAGGAGGAGGAGAACTTCAACGACTGCAACACCTGCTCTGCTCAAGGCAAGCCATCACTAAATGCAAGCTAGAACTATGCATACTATATATGCAAGCCCCTTTATACCAGGTATACCTAGTTATGCAACTTTACCAATTCCCAGTTTTACTCCAAGCTTTACTTTCCCCTTTACTATAGTTTTTACTTAGTTAATGAATTGTGATTAGTGGAAAATTAGAATGGATCCTATCAAGATCATAGGATTAGTCTTGGATACTTATACTAGATTAGCACCCTCATATAGTGAACACCCTCAATATTAGTGGCTAGTGCTAAACATAAAACTTGATCACTTTAGACGGGAATACTTGGTGAAAATAATTATGAAAACCTTGGAATGATGATTCATTCTATTGAAATGTTTTGACATGTGTTGAGAAACACAAATGGTTGATGATGAAAATGTTGTGGCATGAGCCTTGACCCTTTATAAAAATTGATGGTTGGGTTCGGATGCGATACCATTCCAATTTTACCGTACAACCACAATACCTGAGTTGGGTAGGGCTTGACTGGAAGTTTATATGTCTTAGTATGGGTTCCCTTGCAGAAGAGGCTGAGCTGAAGCTACCTCGTGATGAATGTCCACCTATGAAGTACCCAAGATGACAGATGGTCATGGTTGGCAGGCCAAACTCACAAGGGAGGTGCCTATACTAGGGTGTGTAATTGAAAGGTTAAGATTGATTATCCGCATACCAAGTATGATGATTCAGGTTTATTCCTGATGGATGTATCGAAATTTCTGGTGAAAGTGTACAATCTCTGCAAAGTGTCAAACTATTAGAATAGCCGCGTCTGCGGTTATGGACAGTTGGAGTGGCCATACTGTTCCATTGTCAGATGTTTTCAAAATGATTTGTGACTTGAAAGATGACCCAGACTTGATCACAGCAGAGTTGTGGACATGAAAACTAGTTTCCCCCTTAAGTGATATAGAGAACTAAACTAGGTCTTTACTCTTGAAAACCCTTATGATATAAATCTGGCTTTTTGCAAACCAACCTAGAGCTTAAGATTCCTATTAGCTTTTACCTTACTTATACTAGTGTTAGTTTGCGAGTACTTAAAGAGTACTCATGGATTTTTCCCTGGCTATTGATACATTGCAAATGTATCTATAATTTTTGATGTTCCATGCTTGGTTTTATCCACTTTCTTGTGTTTTGTTCCATCTTTGGAGTACTTTTCATATGATTTCTTGGACTAACCTATTAACAAGAGCCACAGCGCCAGCTGCCTGTTTTCTGCTGTTTTTGGTTCTAGGAAAGTCATAAAATGAATATTCTCGGAATTGGATGGGACAAAAGCCAAAGTGCCTATTTTTCCGGAAGTGATCAAGTGCCAGAATACGAGACAGAGAGGGGCAAGAGGGCGTCCACACCACCTGGCCGCGCGGCCAGGCCTGGCCCGCGCCAGGGGGTGGTCTGGCCAGCCCAGGCACCCCCTGGGCCTCCCCTTCCGACTATAAGTTGCCCTCGGGACGAAAACCCTAAGGACCCGATCAAAAATCCACGAAAGAGTCTGTAGCCACCATCATCTCCATCCCTAGATCGGGAGGGATCTGAAGCTCTTCCCGGCACCCTGCCAGAGAGGGGAATTCACCCTGGAGGCCATCTTCATCACCATGGAAGCCTCCGGTGTGATGCGTGAGTAGTTCATCCTTGGACTACGAATCTATGTAGTAGCTAGATGGCTGGTTTCTCCTCCTTTGTGCTTTCATGTTTAGATCTTGTGAGCTCCGTTCATGATCAAGATCATCTATTTGTAATTCATACATGTTGTGTTTGCGGGGATCCGATGGATATTGAGATGCTATTTCAGATTGATTATTGATTCTATCATGTCTTTGTTATTTGAGATCTTGCATGCTTTCCGTTGTTAGTAGCTATCTTGGCCAAGTAGATGCTAGCAACTCCAAGAGTTAGTATTTATGCTCGATAGTGGGTTCATGCCTCTGGTAGTCTAGGGAAGTGACAGAAATCTCTAAGGTACTAGATGTGTTGTTGCTACTAGGGAGAAAACAACAATCCTTTGTTCATATAACAATCGTATTGTTTACTTTACACGCAGTTCGTAAAGCAATAATCTGTTGCTTGCAACTTAATACTGGAGGGGGTTCGGATGATAACCTGAAGGTGGATTATTAGTCATAGATGCAGTTGGATGGCGGTCTATGTATTATGTTGTAATGCGCAATCAAGTCTCAGAGGAGTCAAGATGATTAGTATATGCATGTATTGCTTTCTCGGTGTTTGTCAATTGCCCTGCTGTAATTTGTTTACCCACCATGTTATCTATCTAAGGAGAGCCACCTCTAGTGAACTATGGATCCCGGTCCTTTTCTTTACATACAATCTACAATCTTTTACTACTTTGTGTTTACTTTCTGCAAACTATTACTTCTTTCCATTCGATACGTTTAATCCTTTGTTTTCCGCAAAACACGGTGAGATTGACAACCTCATCGCAAGTTGGGGACAAAGTTCTGTGGTTGTGTTGTGCAGGTCTCCACGTTGCTACTAGCACCGGTAGTGCGCCCTGCCAAAG
The DNA here is from genome assembly GCA_910589775.1 of Avena eriantha. NCBI lineage: Eukaryota > Viridiplantae > Streptophyta > Magnoliopsida > Poales > Poaceae > Avena > Avena eriantha. The sequence continues at coordinate 180,079,512 of OU342740.1, read as the reverse complement.
CTCAGCTAGTAACACCTTTGGGGTGTTTCCTTGCTCCTACTGGTTCGATTAAACCTTGGTTTGATAACTGGGGGAAACTTGCTGCTGTGCTCATCATACCTTCCTCTTGGGGTTCCCAACGAGCTCTACATCAACACCGCCATCAAGCAATTTTCTGGGCGCCGTGCATTGAGCCATCAAGCATTTTTCTGGCGCCGTTGCCGGGGAGTCAAGGACAACTTCACAAGGGGAGTCCCTCATAACCAATCTCTTTACTTTGTTGTTTTTGTTTTGCTTAGTTTATTTTTTGCTTTGTTTGCTTGTTTTGTTCTTCAAAAACACAAAAAAATTAGTTTTGCAAGTTTGCTTTCTTATTTGAAAACCCCAAAAAAATGACTACTCTTGAAAACACTAAGTTGTGTGACTTCACTAGCACCAACAACAATGATTTGATGATCACACCTATTGCTCCACCTGTGGCTGAAAATACTTTCTTTGAGATAAAACCTGCTTTTGTCAATCTTGTTATGAGAGAACAATTTTCTGGTATTGGTAATGAAGATGCTGCTTCCCATCTAAATAACTTTGTTGAACTTTGTGAGATGCAAAAGCATAGGGATATAGATGGTGATATTATTAAACTGAAATTATTTCCTTTCTCTTTGAGAGGAAAAGCTAAAGAGTGGTTGAATTCCTTAACTAGGAATTGTATTGATTCTTGGACTAAGTGCAAAGATGCTTTTATTGGAAAATACTATCCTCCTGCTAAGATTATATCCATGAGAAGTGAAATAATGAAGTTTAAACAACTTGATAATGAGCATGGATCAAGCTTGGGAAAGAATGAAATCTTTGGTAAAGAATTGTCCCACTCATGAACTGACTGCTTGGATAATCATCCAAACTTTTTATGCAGGATTAAACTATTCTTCAAGGAACCTATTGGATTCAGCTGCTGGAGGTACCTTTATGACCATCACTTTGGGTGCTGCAACAAAACTATTGGACAATATGATGGTTAATTATTCTGAATGGCATACCGAGAGAGCTCCACAAGGTAAGAAGGTAAATTATGTTGAGGAAACCTCCTCCTTGAGTGATAAGATTGATATTATTATGTCTATGCTTGTTAATGGGAAAGCCCATATTGATCCAAATAATGTTCCTTTAGCCTCTTTGGTTGCTCAAGAAGAGCAAGTTGATGTGAACTTCATAAGAAATAACAATTTTTGGCAACAATGCTTATGGTAATAATGCTTATAGGAACAATTTTGGTAACAACAATTATAAGCCATATCCTTCCAACAATAGTAATGCTTATGGAAATTCTTACAACAGTAATAAGAGTGCCCCCTCTGAACTTGAAGTTATGCTTAAAGAGTTTATTAGTAAACAAACTGCTTTCAATAAAACTATTGAGGAAAAACTCTCTAATGCTGAAAGAAATATATCATCTTTGGCTGAAGCTCAATCTTCTTTGAATAAAATGGTTGCTAAACCTGAAAATAATGATAATCCCTTTGCAGCTACTAATGCTATACAAGTAAGAATTGATGAAAATGTTAGACTATTAGCTGAATTACATGCTAAGTGGGAAAGGGAAGGTGAAATTGCTAGAAACATTAGTGTTTCTACTATCACTACCACTAGTGTTGAGGCTACTAATAGTTCTACTACTTTAGATGATAAAGTTGATTTTGATGGTTGCAACATCTCTGAAGTTATTAAGTTCCTACAAAAGCTTGCTAAAAGTCCTAATGCTAGTGCTATGAACATGGCTTTTACAAAACACATTACTGATGCTCTCATAAAGATTAAAGAAGAAAAGATGAAACACAAAGCTTCTATTCCTATAAAGCAAGAATATGGTTGGGAACCCATCATTAATATGAAAGTGAATGACTTTGATTTCAAAGCTTTGTGTGATCTTGATAGGAGTGTTTCTATTATGCCTAGAAGGATTTAGGATATGCTTGATTTGCCTCCTCTTGAAGATTGTTATTTGAATGTCCCACTTGATGCTAATGCTAAAAAGAAACTCATGGGGAGTCTTAATGATGTTCTTATTATGGTTAACGATTCCTATGTCCCCGTTGATTCTATGTTTTGGATGTTGAATACAATGCTTCTTGCCCTATTACTTTGGGAAGACCTTTTCTTAGAACTGTTGGTGCCATCATTGATATGAAAGAAGGCACCATTAAATATCAACTCCCACTCAATAAAGGTATAGAACACTTCCCCAAAAAGAGAGAAAAGATTTCTTTTGCTTCTCCTATGAAAACAAAATTTGGTCTTAATGCTTCTTCATTTGAGAACACTTGATTCTTTCTTTGCTTCTTATGCCTAACTTAAAGGCGTTAAAGAAAAGTACTTGTTGGGAGATAACCCAAGAGTTATAGTTGAGTCTTGGAAGTTATTACCTCTGTAATAACCTCTCCTTATCCTTTTTATTTGCTTTTTGTGCCAAGAGTAACCTCTAATGAGAGTGAAGTAATGATTGGGAAAGTTGCTGTGCTGAAACAGATTTCTATGCTTCACCGTAAATATTCCTGAGAGAGCTCTGTACGTTGGATTGAGCTGTAAGCTTTTGTGCTTCTGCCCCAGGTTGTTATCTAACTTTTGTTAGTTCAACACTTTTTGATTTGAGCAACAAAAGGTCTTCGAAACAATTCGTCTTTACCTGCTGGTCTGTTTTGACAGATTTCTGCCATTTTCTGCATTTGCTTCTTGTTAGTGCCTTCTTGAGTTCCTTTGGGGAATTGAGCTTTTCGAGGGAACTGCTACAGTAGCTAGTGTTCTAATGGAAGTTTATTTGGTGTTAGAACTGAACCTTGAGACTTGTTTATCTTAAAGTGCACTAATGTTGCTAATGAGATTGTGTGAAGTTTTGTATGAAGGAAAAATTTCAGGTGTATGGAAGGAATGAGTAATGAGATGAAGGATGGACTAAAGCTCAAGCTTGGGGATTCCACACGTGTCACCCCAAGAAATATCCAAGAAGTACAAGCGTCAAAGCTTGGGGATGCCCAAGGCATCCCCTTCTTCATCAATAAAAATTCCAGGTTTCTTCCAAACGCTTCATTTTTATTGTTTCATGCACAGATGTGTTTTTCTTGGAGCGTCTTCTTTTTCATATTCGTTTTGGTTTTTAGTTTGCTTGGTTTGCTTAGTTTTCTTAATAAGTTGGTTGGACCCCCTCTTTCATACATTGGTTTGCAAATAGTTTGGTTTGGTTTCGAAAAGAGTAGGAAAGCTCATGCTTATGTGGTAAAAAGAGCTCGTTTTTGACTGTGGCTATGCTTTGTCATGCCATGCTTGATAATTGCTTTGGCTTTATGCTTAGTATTCTTTGCTGTAGCATGGCTTGTTATAAACAATTGAGATTTCTTAATGTGCCTTGGATGAATCATGCGTTGTTTTAGCATATTAAAGCATAGTATAGTGGTATTCTCCTTTGATGCTTTATTTGGGTTGACTTGGCACCTGCTCACACCATGTTATGTCTATCCAAAGTCACCATAGCCTTTATGATCCTTTAGTTTTCAACTTGTAGTATCACTTTATTCTTTGATAAATGATGTTTTGTCGCTCTGCATAATTATGGCCATTATTGCTCTCTTAGTTTGTCACTCCCAGTCTTTTGCTAGCCTCCACAACAAAGTATGAGTTCCACTCATGCATCCAACTCCCTAAACCAAGTTATTCCAAAGAGTCCACCATACCTACCTACTAGCTTATGCTATTCCAAGTATATTCATGCTTTTTTTTACCTTCCACTTGTTATGAAAAAACTAGTGATTAAAGCTCTCACAACTTGATGGCACACTTTACTTTTTGCCTCTAATAAACTTGAACCATTGGGTCCTTCTTTGTTGTGTATATGATTGCACTTTATAAGTTAAAATTAGCAGAACCATGTTTCATGGGGAACGCTTTCAACATCGCACTTGTACTTTGTACTCCGTTGATATCATGTTCTTTTGCTTATGGATCTCGGCGGTGTGAAATAAATGTGGAACTTGTAAGATCATGGAGTTTGTATGTGTGTTAGAGAAACGCCTGGGCCGCTAGCCATGCCTAATCATGGTGGAAACTTGCAGCATCACCATAATGTGCACTCTATGAAGCATCCTCAATAAAAACCTATGCAAATAGCAAATAAAAAGATCGCTGAGATGCTCATTGTCTGCTTGCCTTGTCATTTTGATTATGGGAAAGCTCCCGTATCATGTGCAAGGGGTACCCCGTTGGCGGTTCTTAATGATACACATATGTCTACAATGACAAGAGCTTACTCGTGACTGAAGTTGATTAGCATGAGGATTGGTCTTCGTAAGTAAGGGGCATGAGATTTCAGTTTATAACTTGTCAAGCATATCCTCTTAGTTGTGTCACTTTAACCTTAATCACTTTCAAGATGCTTATGATAGGGGCAATGAGAGCTGAAAGCTACAAGTACCATAATTTTTGGAAGCTCTTTATGAGACTTGAATCTCTACTTCCTTTTACAAAGGCTTTTCTTCCACCATTACATTGAGTCTCCACCTTCTATCTTTATGCACCTACTTTGAGAGCATAGTGGCCATTCTTAGTTCTATGTGCATTGTCCCAAGACTAGTTGATTGATGCATACTTTGATATTGCTTGTTTTAAACTATTGTATCTAGTCACTCTTATGAACTTTGAAGGTGTCCTATGGATTTATATTTGCTACTCTATTGAGGGACAAGCCGAATACTTTTATGCTATGTTTTATTTATGTGAAACAAACAAACATCTTGCAAAGCAATGTTATTCATGAATCTTTTGTTTGTACCTTTTTATGTTGCATCATAGTTTCTTTGCCTATTGCTAGAACTTTGCCTTTCATATCCTGATTGAAGTACTATGATCCCAGCTTTGAGTTTTGCAAATACTTTGATCAAGCTTTGATGGTGCATGTCACCTCAAAAATTATTTCTTTTTTATCACTTACCTACTCGAGGACGAGCATGAGTTAAGCTTGGGGGTGTTGATACATTGCAAATGTATCTATAATTTTTGATGTTCCATGCCAGGTTTTATCCACTTTCTTGTGTTTTGTTCCAACTTTGGAGTACTTTTCATATGATTTCTTGGACTAACCTATTAACAATAGCCACAGTGCCAGCTGCCTGTTTTCTGCTGTTTTTGGTTCTAGGAAAGTCAGAAAATGAATATTCTCGGAATTGGACGGGACAAAAGCCAAAGTGCCTATTTTTCTGGAAGTGATCAAGTGCCAGAATACGAGACGGAGAGGGGCCATAGGGCGGCCACACCACCTGGCCACGCGGCCAGGCCTGGCCCGTGCCAGGGGGTGGTGTGGCCAGCCCAGGCACCCCCTGGGCCTCCCCTTCCGACTATAAGTTGCCCTCGGGATGAAAACCCTAAGGACCCGATCAAAAATCCACGAAAGAGTCTGTAGCCACCATCATCTCCATCCCTAGATCGGGAGGGATCTGAAGCTCTTCCCGGCACCCTGCCGGAGAGGGGAATTCACCCTGGAGGCCTTCTTCATCACCATGGAAGCCTCCGGTGTGATGCGTGAGTAGTTCATCGTTGGACTACGAATCTATGTAGTAGCTAGATGGCTGGTTTCTCCTCCTTTGTGCTTTCATGTTTAGATCTTGTGAGCTCCGTTCATGATCAAGATCATCTATTTCTAATTCATACATGTTGTGTTTGCGGGGATCCGATGGATATTGAGATGCTATTTCAGATTGATTATTGATTCTATCATGTCTTTGTTATTTGAGATCTTGCATGCTTTCCGTTGTTAGTAGCTATCTTGGCCAAGTAGATGATAGCAACTCCAAGAGTTAGTATTTATGCTCAATAGTTGGTTCATGCCTCTGGTAATATGGGGAAGTGACAGAAATCTCTAAGGTACTAGATGTGCTGTTGCTACTAGGGAGAAAACAACAATCCTTTGTTCATAGAACAATCGTATTGTTTACTTTACATGAAGTTCGTAAAGCAATAATCTGTTGATTGCAATTTAATACTGGGGGGGGGGGTTCAGATGATAACCTGAAGGTGGATTATTAGTCATAGATGCAGTTGGATGGCGGTCTATGTATTATGTTGTAATGCCCAATCAAGTATCAGAGGAGTCAAGATGATTAGTATATGCATGTATTGCTTTCTTGGTGTTTGTCAATTGCCTCGCTGTAATTTGTTCGCCCAGCATGTTATCTATCTAAGGAGAGCCACCTCTAGTGAACTATGGATCTCGGTCCTTTTCTTTACATACAATCTATAATCTTTTACTGCTTTGTGTTTACTTTCTACAAACTTTTACTTCTTTCCATTCGATACGTTTAATCCTTTGTTTTCCGCAAAACACGGTGAGATTGACAACCTCATCCCAAGTTGGGGACAAAGTTCCGTGGTTGTGGTGTGCAGGTCTCCACGTTGCTACTAGCATCGGTAGTGCGCCCTGCCAAAGCTCAGCTAGTAATACCTTTGGGGTGTTTCCTTGCTCCTACTGGTTTGATTAAACCTTGGTTTCATAACTGAGGGAAACTTGCTGCTGTGCTCATCATACCTTCCTCTTGGGGTTCCCAACGAGCTCTACATCAACACCGCCATCAAGCAATTTTCTAGGCGCCATGCATTGAGCCATCAGCTATTCCCATGGCCAGACTATGAGGAGGATTACCTAGAAGATTGACATCAGTAGGCTCCCATTGTTAGCATTGCTTGTGACCCTGAAGATGAAGCCCCGCTACGTTTCCTTTCCGCTGCTTTGATTGTATTAAAGACTGGATCATGAGATCCTTTGTTTGTAAGAACCTTATTATGGTTTGTAATGATGATGTATTGTGGTACCACTTCTGTTATGTCTCGCAAAAATGGTAATCCTGGGATTGCGATGCACGACATAACAGGCATGTGGACTTAAAAATCCGGGTGTTGACAGATTACATATACATTTATTACAATACCAACCCGATGTCGGTCCTTTTTCCTCTTTCCTAATATGACTACAACCTTTGTCGGTTGCTCCTTTTGGGCCATCATCTTAACTCTTCATGGGCCGTAAGCCTTTCTTCAGGCCTGGGTACCAAATCATGGGTACCCGAGTAATCATACTTATGTTAGTAGCCCCCAAGACTCTACCTAAACCGTAGATTCGATTCGAGTCTCAATGATATTCTTAGTTCTTTCCATTTGTTTTTACTATTTTTAGCTTTACAGGGATTAGGTACAACGAGCCTGATGCATTCGACGGATCGGAAATCATTTAATTGCTCATGGGCAAAATCAAGGTTGTCCTACATCAAATTCAAGTCCCCATGCCTGAACTCGGAATTTATTACTCGCGTAACTCAGTTTGGGCCGCTGAGGTCTTATCGAACACGGAATTCCAGTTCTATTTTATCGGGTACCCAAATCGTCCATCAGGATTGTTCATCGTATCATAGATACGGATATATTACTAGCAGAGCACATTCTTGTGCGAGTACCAGGCCACACAGGACGATTTCCGAGGTCTTAACTTAATGTTTCTAAACACGGCATTCGGAGTTTTGTCACGTTTGAGTGCGTTCTGAGATTATTTGTTTTTGACTTTTTGTCGGGTGTCGTGCTAGGATTTCAAATTATTTGAATTTTATCAGATGCTTTGATTCTTTATGAAGCTCCCGATGGGAGTAGTAATTTGAGGATACAACAAATGTAAAGCTTATAGTTTGTAGGCGATGATGGCCTTTCCTTGATATGCACAACTTATTTTTTTACCGTGTGCACGCCAGCGGTCCCGAAGGGAGTATCCCCCGAGGCTATGTTCGGATTCCTGTATCTGGACATAGGCTCATAATTGTTGTTAGTTTGATCAGAAATATAAATCCCCTAAATTGACTTGAATAATCAAAAAACTCAAGGTATGAAGAACTTATATCTTTATATACATGACGAAGCCAATGATACATTGTTTTGGCAGATTGCCACTTGGCCGTGGGCCTAGATATTTTGGCTTTAAAAGCCGGTCCATAGGATTTATTGAATTATAAGTAAGTATAAAAATCTTTAAGCGTAAAAGAGCCGTAGTTGTGCAACGTTCCATGGATTGGAATATTTAACTCCCGTCTTCTTGTCTTGTAGACGATATGCTCCTCCATGAAGAACTTCTGTAAAAATGTAGGGTCCTTCCCAAGGAGATTCTAGCTTTCGGTGGCCGTCTTGTTTGAGGCAAAGAACTAGGTCCACTACTACGAAGGACCCAGGTCGCAATCGTCTGCTGTGATAGTTACGCAAGTTTTGCTAATATATGATAGCTCTTTGTAGGGCTTCATCTTGAGCATCATTGAGTGCATCAACATCGTCTTCAAGTGCTTCTCTTGATTCATCTTTATTATATGGGGCTACTCTGGGAGAATCATGTGATACTTCGACTGGAAGGATGGCTTCAGCACTGTGGACCAGAAAGAAGGGTGTTTCTTGTGTCGAATTATTTGGGGTATTTCACAAACTCCACAAGACAGATGGTAACTCATCAACCCACGCTCCTTTTGCTCTGCCGAGTGGTAATATCAACCTTTTCTTGAGGCCAGCAGTGACTAGACCATTGGCCTTTTCCACTTGTCCATTGGTTTGCGCATGAGCTACTGAGGCATAGCTTACCTTGATGCCCATCTCTTGGCAATATTCCTTGAACTTGTTGGACGTAAAATTGGTTCCATTGTCTCTGATGATGTTGTTTGGCAGGCCGAACCGAAAACTATGGACTTTATAAAATTCACAGCCGAAGTTCCATCTTGAGTGGTGACTAGCATTGCTTCGATCCAGTTAGTAAATTTGTTGACTGCTACTAGCAGAAACACGTGTCCTCCTGGAGATGACTTGTGAAGTTTACCTACAATATCAACTCCCCACTGAGTGAAGGGCTAATCCAGAGGTATTGGGTTTAATTCAGCGGAGGGTGCTCCAGGTTTTGTTGCGAACCGTTGACATGCCTCACATGTTCTGACTATGTCTTTTGCATCCTGAACTGCTGTGAACCAATAAAATCCTGCCCCGAATGCTTAGGCGTAAATTGCTCGGCTCCTAGATGACCGCAAACTCCTTCATGTATTTGATTGAGTATGGTTTTTCCTTCGGGCGTGATGCATTGCTGCAACACCCAAAATACTTCTTTTATATAACTCTCCTTTAATTATCCTGAAGGCTTTTGATCTTCGAGTGATTTGCTGGGCTTCTATCACATCTTCAGGTAGTTCTCCCCGAGTCATAGAGGCTATGTATAGCTACATCCATGTAGGTTCTATTATCTTGACCTCATTAATTCGTGGTTCTTCTTCAATGGCCTCTTCTGTGCTTGTACTGGTTGATGGAGCCCTCGCATCTTTTCATGGCTTACTCTTTTTCCCTATTTTGGGTGCTATGACTTCGGAAACTCTTTTTTCTTTGATAGAACACTCAGATATTTCTTCCCAAAAAACCCAGGTGGCACTGGTAAGCACAGGGACCCGATGTTTGCCAAATTGTCGGCTTCTTCCTTACTTGCTCTTCCTATGTGCAACACTTCACATCCATAGAATTGAGCTTCCATGATGTTGTATAGATCACGGTAAGAAATCATGTTGTCGCCGACAACATCACACTTGTTCATTGCTTGTTGTGCTACAAGATTGGAATCACCAAAAAAAATTAGACGAGTTGCGCCATAAGCTTTAGCCATTCGCATGCCGTGCACAAGACCTCGTACTCAACTTCATTATTGGATGCGTTTGCAAAGCTCATCCTGAGTATGTATCACATTTTGTCGTCTTGTGGTGATACTAGTATGACTCTTGCCCCTGCTCCTTCCGTTCTTTTTGATCCATCAAAGTACATTGTCCAGGCGCTAGAAAGATCAGGTGGATCCTGTAACACCCCGGGTTTCTGACATACCCAGCGGTGCTACCACACTATCTAAAATAACACCAAGTATAGGAAAATTCCAAGTTTGGCCAGCAACTTCTTTGTTTACAAGGACATCCATGACATGAAATTTAAGAATATTCATCAAATAGCATGAATATAATTCACAACTCAGTTAGAAGATAGGGATAATGTTTTGAGCAACGAAAGGCTCACACTAAGATAATTCTGAAATACACTAAGCAAAGTTGATATGCAACTAATAGGCTAGGACTACTAGATGATGGTTCCCTAAGCATTGTCTAGAATATGAGATCAAGTGATGTGGTAGATGTACTACGCCCCATTCCCATGTATATGTCTCTTAGTACCTAAAAACCAAATGAAACGCAAGAATGAGTACAGAAATACTCAGCAAGTACAATTAGAACCATAAGAACAATACGAACGATTAACCATGAAAGAATACTAATAACCTCATTGTCAACATGAAGACTGAAACCAAAGGTCTAAATATGTCACCCGGACTAGCCCACGAGCTAACAGTACTCACCGAACTTAATTCGGAACTAGCCGCTCGGAACAGTCTCTCACCGGTCTAACATGAAAAAAATGGCCATCGGACTAGCCCGCAAGCAAACAGTTCTCACCGAACTTTATCGGAGTAGCTGCATGCAACAGTTTCTCACCGATTTAGCTCGGAAAATAAGAAACACAATATTTCTGAACATATAGAGATAAATCGAAGCGGAAGAACCGAAACAAGTCTAAATTGAACAAAATTAGGCACGAGAATCTGAATCAAATGACAACAAACAACCACACAATCACGCAGTGAACAAACATATAGAACATGGGTTCATCATGAACTTGCCTTAGCCTCGGCATTTAACAGCAGAATAAATATCAGCACCGGAAATCGTCGAACCTCTTGCACGGCTGGTCTTTAGAATATTGCTGCGGGAATTCCGGCGAGGCTCGAGTCCACGGCCTAGAATTTCTACTCGAACGGCGGTGATGGCGATCGGCAGTCTTGGCGGCGGCTGTGGTGGCCAAGTTAGCGGCTTGGCATGGAGGCGGCGGTGGTACCAAATAAACTAGGGCAGGACGTCGGGTGAGAATAGGAACCGGTAAGCTGGGCTGGGTAAGATATTTATTTATCCTTTTACTTTCGATCCAAATATTTTTGGAGTATACATGCTCAAGCAATATCTAATAGTCTAGATTCGCTAAATTATCCACGATTGGTCAAGACTCAGAATTGAACAATCTTATATCCGGTTTTGATCAGCTCACCAAGATGAACTCGATCATAGTCTCAGACTTCTCATACGACGTAAGGTTAAGAAAGGCGAAACTGGTCAACTATTTTTTCTTCTAAAACTACATTTTAGAAAATACGGGGTATTACACTCTCCCCCTCTTCAATGGAATTCGCCCTCGAATTCTTGAATTTCACTTTTGGGTTGATTGAACCCCCATGCCAATCCTTTAATTAAGTTAACACTTCATATTACCGAAATTTGATCCTAGCTTTTGCTCCATATAAGGTTTAAACTATTAACTACGGTCACTCTTGAAAAACTTGCAAACAAGGATGCTATCTTTGTCAAAAATAATTGTCCTTGTCTTTGGTACATCATCAATTCCGCAGGAAGGTTGAAGATGTTAGATGGCTATTCAATTCTCAACATTCCTTCACTCTGAAACACAACTAACGAACACCAGCCAAACTATCGGGAACTCTCATGGAAGTCTGCAATGACACATCTCGCAAAATATCCTGAAAACATCGGGTTGTTTTAACCTCACCACAAATCCTACGCCTAGAAACAATTGCCTCTAGTAAGGAGGAACATCATACCAATTCTATGGTCCAGGATAAACATCACCAACCCTCTACTAAGGATAAAGTCACACATTGATTCATCAATCTGGCATAACAAGAGCAAATAATAAGAGTAGTCAATATGGGGGTCAGTCCATCCCGCACCCAAATTATTAACTTTGTATGTGGATCGACGAAACACAAAACCTAACACTCGGTGATCCTTACACGCATAAACAAAATATTTCATGGGAACGAACCGAGGTTCGGGGTTGATTCCATTTATCCAGTATGCAAAGCCTATGAAGCTACTCTAGTTATCCTTGAAGAACTCTCGGGGTTACGTATGAAACTACGAAACATAATTGATGTGCAAAATAGTACATATAGCCTCTTTGTAGATAAAGATCGAACAAAACATGAAAACGTAGCTTGGAGAGGATAGGGAAAGGGCACTCTTGTCACTTGAGTGGAAAAGATTGAAAAGACATTTAGAAAAAAATTGGTCAAAAAAATAAAATAGATTGCTTCCTAGTAGAATTAACGTACACTCCCATGAGTATCCACATATCTTAGCAAGATCATCTTCTTAAACAACGTAGTAGACCCAATTAATTATATTAAAAAAATACCAATAGAATATTTGAATCAAAGGTTGACTACTCATGATACTTAAGAATGGCAGAAGGATTCACGAATACATGTAAACTAAAGGAGGTATCGAATAGAGAATGGAGAGAACTAAAGGTTTCAATTCTGGAAGGCTAATGGTAAGCGTGGCGGCATTTGAAGTACAATATTGAAAATACCTCATCAACAACGTACATGAAACAAGCTAGATGATGATTGTTGGGGGACATAAGTGAACAAGGTGGACTAGAGGAAGTGAAGGGGGGAATGAAGACGCCATGGGGAAGGTGTGGCTTAAGACATGGATAGTGGAAAGATTTTTTTATTCATTGGTTCAGTTAATCCAAGAAGATTTTAGTGGAGGTTGTCCACAAAGAAAGCATGCTTATTCTCTTGACCTCTATCTAGTCTTCTTTTGACTACATAGTCAATATCTCATGGACCTATAAGTATCTAAATCCAAAATTTCAAATCTTCTCTTCCCATGGTTCACGAACTTAAAGGATTGCGGGGAAGACTAAACTTTACTTTCCAATTTTACTTCATCAAACATGAAGTTAACTTCAAGAAAACTATTTAAAACTAACATGAAAGGACAATCATATGGAAAACAAGTAACATGAAATAACTGAAGCATGGCATTGGAAACATCCCATGACAATATGCGCCAACAAGCACATAATATATAGACAAAATAAATCAGCAAGAAAACTCAGCAGAAGCATGAATGCAATGCATGACCCAGAACCCATCCTATTACGCACTAGTGTGTCATGTTTTAAGTTATTAAACCTAAGAAAAATATTTAGTTGTTTAGGAAATCGGAAAATTATAATTATGTACATATCTTATAATTTTGAAATTATCCTAGTTTATTGATAACCTACTCCAGAGATCTAAAGCCTAGGCTCTGATACTAACTGTAACACCCAGGGTTTCGGACATACCCAGAGGTGCTACCACACTATCTAAAATAACACCAAGTATAGGAAAATTCCAAGTTTGGCCAGCAACTTCTTTGTTTACAAGGACATCCATGACATGGAATTTAAGAATATTCATCAAATAGCATCAATATAATTCACAACTCAGTTAGAAGATAGGGATAACGTTTTGAGCAATGAAAGGCTCACACTAAGATAATTCTGAAATACACTAAGAAAAGTTGATATGCAACTAATAGGCCAAGACTACTAGATGATGGTTCCCTAAGCATTGTCTAGAATATGTGATCAAGTGATGGGGTAGATGTACTACGCCTTATTCCCATGTATATGTCTCTTAGTACCTGAAAACCAAATGAAACGCAAGAATGAGTACATAAAAACTCTGCAAGTACAATTTGAACCATAAGATCAATGCGAACGATTAACCATGAAAGAATACTGATAACCTCATTGTCAACATGAAGACTGAAATTAACGGTCTGAATATGTAATATGTCACCCAGACTAGCCCATGAGCTAATAATACTCACCGAACTTAATTCGGAACTAGCAGCTCGGAACAGTCTCTCACCGGTCTAACATGAAAAAAATGGCCATCGGACTAGCCCGCAAGCAAACAGTTCTCACCGAACTTTATCGGAGTAGCCGCTTGGAACAGTTTCTCACCGATTTAGCTCGGAAAATAAGAAACACAATATTTCTGAACATATAGAGATAAATCGAAGCGGAAGAACCGAAACAAGTCTAAATTGAACAAAATTAGGCACACGAATCTGAATCAAATGACAACAAACAACCACACAATCACGCAATGAACAAACATATAGAACATGGGTTCATCATGAACTTGCCTTAGCCTCGGCATTTAACAGCAGAATAAATATCAGCACCAGAAATCATCGAACCTCTTGCATGGCTGGTCTTTAGAATATTGCTGCGGGAATTCCGGCGAGGCTCGAGTCCACGGCCTAGAATTTCTACTCGAACGACGGTGATGGCGATCGGCAGTCTTCGCGGTGGCTGTGGTGGCCAAGTTAGCGGCTTGGCATGGAGGCGGTGGTGGTACCAAATAAACTAGGGCAGGACGTCGGGTGAGAATAGGAACCGATAATCTGGGCTGGGTAAGATATTTATTTATCCTTTTACTTTCGGTCCAAATTTTTTGGAGTATACATGCTCAAGCAATATCTAACAGTCTAGATTCGCTGAATTATCCACGATTGGTCAAGACTCAGAATTGAACAATCTTATATTCGGTTTTGATCAGCTCACCAAGATGAACTCGATTACAGTCTCAGACTTCTCATACGATGTAAGGTTAAGAAAGGCGAAACTGGTCAACTATTTTTTCTTCTAAAACTATATTTTAGAAAATACGGGGTATTACAGACCCGCACATTGTAACTCAATCCACTATGTGATGAAATCAGGAAGAACTTGTGACTTAATTGCTTTGCGCTTCTCATACGTGATGTCTCGAGGGGATAGCTCGATGCCCCATAGAGAAACAGGCCCAGTTGCTTCTGGATTATTGAGGATGTTTGACAGAGGTGCTTCATTGACCACTATGATCAGATGTTCCGAAAAATAACGGTGTAACTTTCGTGCTTCATAAATACTTGATCGCCCGCAAGAGCACATGTTTGTTAGATAATGTTCTCGTGGAAGTATTAATTCTAGTTTTTATATCAATCCCAACGAGGAGCCTAAGAAAGTGTTTTATGCAGTGTCTCTGTCGCACCCAAGGTGTCACAAGTCTTAAGTGAATTTATAGCAAATATCGATGGTGGAAGTGGTTAATAAAAGATACAGGAACTTGCTTGGTAAATAAGTAAATTGCATGAAAGTAAAGATGCGAAAGGCGTGTAGAGGTGCTGCAGATCAGAAGTTAGGTGCGGAGAGAATTAGTTCATGGTGATAGTAAAAGTCCCAAATGGAATAAGCGGAATAAGTGATAATGATAATTATTATTTATAAGTGAGTAGGCAAGCAATCCATATACTGACTAGGAGTCCTCATGGCCAAATCTTCCCAATCCCAATGATCCATCTACCTGTTACCACGGCCATGGTCAGCACATTAATTAAGGTCTTTCAACCGAATCAAGGCTTTAATCTTGGTGCTTCCTTATTTTCCTCGAGTAGTGCTAGATCTTCTTTGATATCGGCTGTGTCACTCGGGGGTCGCCAAATTACTAGCATACAAGTTCATACCTATGAGATCTTTGGATCATGTTACCTAGGCCCTTAAATTAGATAACACGCATTAGGCAAACATAGATATTCATTCTCACTATTTAAATAAATATTTCAACAATCACAAATGGATGGAAATAAAGTAGGCACATCACATCTCACCAATCCACTACATCTCCCACGCCTATGGGGATTTACTCAGACATGAGAGGTAGACAAATCAAAGGCATAATTGTATTGCAAATAGAAATCATCTCAAAGTTATTGTAGCAAATCGCAATAGCGATTAAAGATCCAATCAAATACAAACCAAAGGTAGATCAAAGTATCAAACCCTAATCTTACAAGTGCCAATCTGTCTCTCTCTATCTCTATGTAATGATGGGATGATGGTGTAGTGTGTGGTTTTGAGGTTGAAGATCGTCGGAGAACGAGGTGAAGTTCGTCTCCTCTTTCAGATCTGATCTCTCTCCCTAGATGACTTGTGGCGGCAATAACTTCTGTTCTGTGGTTCTTCTCATCCCTCTCACTTTACAAAAGTTGCTTGTATTGATATAAGGAAGGTGATGGTGGGTAGTACAGGCAGAAGGTACGGGCGTGCCCCGACCGTACCAGTGGTCGTTATGCACGCTGACGCGTCCAATGAAAGTGGCTTCAATTGGGAATTTGCTTATTCTGGTGTAATTATCCCACAAATGCTATTAGATCTTCAATAAATGTGCATTGCCTAAAAACCATCACAAGAAAACAAGGATTCGCTAATTGCGACATTAATGTTAGTGAAAACGGCAATCTTCAGGGAAATCCGACAATAAACAAGAGGAAAACCAATGGTAAAAAGTGATGAAATTTGGAGCTATCAATACTCTATATGCTAACTTTTGGTAATGTGGGTACCATTGTTTGGATGACAAGAGGACCTTGCCCAAAAAATAAACTGGCCTCTGAACACCATGGGTTTTTCCTTCTTCGGGTCGCTCCACGACCAGAACTGTGCTGACCACCTGTTTTGTAGCGGCAACATAAAGAATTAGTGGCTCTTTCTCTCGTGGAGACACAACAACAGGAGGCGTCTAAAGCGTCTTTCTAAGGTCTTCAAAAGCGTGTTGAGCTTCTTCGGTCCATTCGAATTTATCTGACTTACGCATTAGAGCGTAAAATGGTAGTGCTTTTTCTCCTAGTCGAGCAATGAAGCGGCTGAGTGCTGCCACTCTCCTAGCCAACTGTTGTACACCTCGTAGATTTGTTGGTTTTTTTATTGTCAAAATTGCATGTATTTTCTTGGGATTGGCTTTGATTCCTCTTGCTGATACCAGATATCCGAGGAGTTACCCTGCTGGGACTCCAAAGGAACACTTCGTCGGGTTTAATTTAATGCAAAACTTGTCGAGATTTATGAATGTTTCTTTGAGATCCTTGATAAGTCATGATCCTTGCTTTGTCGTAACTATGACATCGTCAATATATACTTGTAAGTTTGTGCCAATTTGTCTTCCTAGACAACTCTGCATCATCCGTTGATATATTGCTACGGCGTTCTTGAGGCCGAAGGGCATTTTTGTGTAACAGAATACACCATAAGGAGTAATGAATGTTGTTTTCTCCTGATCTTCCTCCTTCATCCGAATCTGGTGGTATCCTGAATATTCATCCAAAAAGGAAAGACGTTTCCATCCTGTAGTTTCATCGATTATTTGATTGATTTGCAGCAGTGGTAACTGATCCTTTGGACAATGTTAATTTAATGCGGTGAAGTCAATGCACATCGGTAGCTCTTTGGTGTTTTTCTTTGGGATGCATACTGGGTTTGAGACTCACTCTGCTTTTTTCAGTTCCTTTACAAAGTTAGCATCAGTGAGGCGATGTAGCTCTTTCCCAATAGCTTTGCGCTTTGGTTCTGCAAAAGAACGAAGCGATTGCTTTACCGGTTTGCTTTTGGATCTAAGTTTAGTGCATGCTCAGCGAGTTCCCTGGGAATTCTTGGCATGTCAGAAGGTAGCCATGCAAAGATTTCCCAGTGCTCACGGAGGAACTCGATGAGCGTGCTTTCCTATGCGGGACCAAGGTTGGAAGCCACAAATGTCATCTTCTTCGGGTTGGTGGGATAGATCTGTACTTCTTTTGTGTCTTTCACAGTGTCGAAGGCCTGGTTGGGATTGACACGCGCTACTATCAGAGGTTCTGCAGTTGTTGTCATTTTGATCTTCTCAAACTCTGTTGCCATCCCGAAGGATTCCGAAATTTTGTTGAACTCCCGATCGCAATTGTCAGAACGTGTGAAACTTCCTTTTACTGTTATGATTCCCTTTGGTGCTGGCATCTTCATGACTAACTATGCATAGTGCAGCACTACCATGAATCGTGCGAAAGCCGGGCGTCCCAGGATCGCGTGATACTGCAATGGCTAGTCCATGACATCGAACTAGAGCTTTTCCTGCCTAAAATTTTCTTTGGATCCAAAAACAACGTCAAGGAAAATTTTACCTAAAGGAATTTCGGCTTTACCTGGTACTATGTCATGGAAGGATGTTTCTGTTGGTGCCAGATTTGCCAAGGGGTAGTTCATTGCCTTTAGTGTTTTGGCGTAGATCAAGTTTATGATGTTTCCTATGTCCATGAAGACCTTGGTCATGTCGAACCCATCAATTTGTGCTTCAATTATCAAGGCCGAATGACCTGGTCTTGGTACTCGATGTGGGTGATCAGTTCTGCTGAATGTGATTTCCTGTTCTGACCAATGGATATACTCGGGTGTGGCTGGTGGAGCCAACTCTACCATGTTGACTTGTCTTGTGATTAGTTTCTGAATTCTATTGGATGGACCCCCTTTTTGAATCATTGACATTTCCCCCTCTCACCTAGGGTATTCGTTGCTTTGATCAGTTGTGTTTTCTGGTTTCCCTGCTGGCGGAGGTGGCGCACCAATGGCTAATGTGCCAGGCATGGATGTGTATCCTCATCTTGCTGCTTCGGTCTCTTTTGCATTGCATAGCTCTTGCATTTTTTAGAACGTTCGGCAGTCTTTCATGAGGTGGTTGGATTGTCTTTTTCCTACTGAGTCGACGTAAAAGTGCATATTACAGGGTCCTTCCAGTATTTGTATTGCGGGCATGGGTGAGTCCTGAGCTCTTGGCTGATATCGTTGTGGTTATTAGCTTCCTCCACCTTCATCCCTATCGCGGGGGTACCCGCTGTTGCAGTCGTTATTCCTGTTGTTGCCTTCACCCGAAAAATTGGCTACGACGTAACTTGGTCCTGTGTTTCCTTCATTGTTTCATCACCTCCTGTCATTGCCGCATTTATCCCTGTATTCTTCGGGTGAACGTGTTCGTTTGTTATGTAGCGCATCTTCTCCATCAGCCCATCGATTTATTATGTCCATTAAATATGAAATTGTCTTAGGTTTGACTCGCCCTAGTTCTTATATGATTTCTCGGCGACGGAGGCCATCATTGAAGGCATCAATGGATCTTTAATCGGATATGGATTCGGCTGTATTTTTGATGATGTTCCATCGCTGGATGAATGCTCTTATTGACTCTACAGGCTTCTGTTTGCATGCCCGCAATTCCTCTAAAGATGCGGGTCGTTTGAATGTGGACTGAAAATGTCGGATGAACTTATCTTCAAGATCGTTCCAACTACCAATATAATCTTCGGGTAGTTGTCTGAGCCATGACCTTGCAGCACCGGTAAGGTGCAATTTTAAACTTTGCATTGTGGTATATGTGGAGCCGCCATGTAACTTGATAGTGGTGAAATAATCTGCTAACCAAGCTTCGGGCTCATGAAGTCCATCATATTTTTGGCGGTCATGCGGAAGTTTAAATTCCTTGGGTACTGAGGTTTTGCGAATCCGCTGAGTGAAGCATCTAGCTTTACATAGTTTGTAGTCATCTTCGTTGTCGCTGTCATGGTATCTTCGGTTGCGGTTTTTCGTCTCTTCTGTTGGTTCGCGGCTCCAGTCCTGAAAGATGTTCCCGATGCGGCGACCGCGATCACCAGGAGTGCCCCGCTTGCCAAGGGCTGCTGCGACAGCGTGGGGATCTATCAGGTTGATGCATAATTCCATGTGCTACTTGTGTGAGAGTTTCTCCTACCATGCCGAGGTTCATCAGGGCAGATCAGTGGAAAGCTGCACGAGGATCGTCGGGTGTAGGTTGAGTTGTGATCAGATATGTTTGTGCAGCCACAATTGCTTCTTGAGCCGTTTTTGCTTTAATGTTTCCTGCTTGATCTACTGACATAAACGATAGATCAAGGTCTCAGATCAGTTTGTTCCTTTCTGTTTCGAGGATATTCCGTTATGCTCCCAGACTTTTGGGTAGAGCTTAGTTGTGCCCGTCATAAGCTAGACTCATCGGCTAACCTCTTTATTTCGTCGAGTTGCCTTTGCATCCTTAGTAGGTCTCTCTTCTTATGGTCAAGAAAATATTGATATGCTAATAAATCTTCATGTGAGGCATCGGTTGTCATCGAAACTGCACCCGAAATTGCTTCCCTGGCCTTTTGCCATGATGTCGCTAGTACCTGAAGAGTTCGCCTCTCTTCTTCACTTGGTTCTGCTCTTCCTCCTATGACTATATGGTTGTTCGTTGTTTCTCCTTCGTTTCCATGGTTCCCTTCATTGTTGTGGTTTCATGCATTGTCATCCGATAAAATATCATTGGGGTCAAGGATAGGGCTACCGTTAGAATCGCGCCGTGTCGTGGTGTTCCCGTTGACCATGCACACTTGGTGGTGTGTCGTGCATGGGCTGGTGTCATCTTCATTTGAAATGAGAGAGACACTTTCAGGTGGACTAGTGAAATCCATTGTTTTCTGTTCTAGGTAGATTTCTGCCATCCGTATCCCGAAGTTGATGCTTTCACTAATTTCCTTGGATTCAGAGTTTTCTCGGCTTGTTCCATGTGGTGGAGTTAGTGGGGAGTATGATCCGAATGAGATACTGTCGTAAAAAACCATCAAGGTGCCCCAAATATGTCTCATCTTTCTTATTTTCTTCTGATGCCTTGATCTGCGTCATGATTTCCATGGAGGATCCAATGGATGATGCTGGTACCGCCATAGGCACAGTCTTTTCCACCGACAGTTCTGATGTAATCAGGGCCAAAGGGTGTGATTCTTGGAGGTATTCTACTTGGAAGTGGAAGCTTTCGATGATTAGATCTGATCCGACGGGTACTATCATAGGGGTGGGTGGGTGTGGAACCGCTTTTGTTGGGTTACTGCTTGAAAAAGGGAGTTCTATCGAATCCATGGTTCCAGCGTTCAAGTTTCCTACAGATGGTGCCAATTGTCAAGGGGTAACCTCGACAATGTCCATGGAAAATAACTTAGGGTTTTGCAGAAAAGAAAACGTTGGGGATTTCGTCGAATTTCAGGAGAACAATGGAGTCAAAGTTGCCTGAATATTTGGTGAATTTCACTATTACAGATCTCTTGGGGATTATTTGGTGTCCTCGCCTAGGCTTCTCCCGTCCTATATATAATAGGTCGGGTCTCAAAGCTGTATGCAGGTAGGTTACATGTCACAACCCAGATTTTTAACCCCAGATGCCTGTTATGCCATACACCACAATCCCAGGATTATCATTTTGCGAGACATAACAGATTGGATATCAGAGTACATCATCCATTACAAACCATAATAAGGTCTTACACAAATAAAGGATCTCATAATCCAGTCTTAATACAATCAAGTAGCAGAATAAATAGCATAGCGGTGGGGTCCATCTTCAGTGTCACAGGCAATGCTGACGATGGGAGATGATCCTAGTTGTCGTAGCCGTCCTGCTGTACTCCTTTAGGATAGTCCTCCTCATAGTCTGGCCATAGGAATAGCCAGGGACAAAAGCCATGAGTACTCTTTAAGTACTCGCAAACTATCACTAATAGGTAAGGTAGTTCTGGTAGGAATGCTAAGTTCTAAGTTTATTTGTAAAGCTAAGTTTGAAACCTAAGCTGAGTTCAGAAACAAAGAAAGATAAAACAAAGTTTAAAATCACCTAAGTGGGAACTTAGTTGCCATAGTCACAACTCTGTTGTGGTCAAGTCATGTCACAATTCATTTCATAAGTCATTGTGAAAACATCTGACAATGGAACAGTATGGCCACTCCAACTATCCATAACCGCGGACACGGCTATTCGAATAGTTTGACACTCTGCAGAGGTGGTACACTTTCACCACAAAATTCGATACATCTGTCAGGGATAACCGTGAATCATCATACTTAGTATGTAGATAATCAAACATAACCTTTCCTTTACACATTCTAGTATAAGCACCTCCCCTATGAGCTTAGCCTCCCAGCCATGGCCATTTTCCATCCTGGGCACTGCATAAGTAGACAACATTGATAGGTAGCCTCAGCTCAAACCTCTCCCGCGAGGAAACTAATACTAATGCATATAAACTTCCGGCTAAGCCTTACCCAATTCAGGTATTGTGGTTGTACGGTAAAATTGGAATGGTATCGCATCCGAACCCAACCATTAGTTTTTATAAAAGGGCTAAGGCTCATGCCTCAACATTTTCATCATCATAAACCATTTGTGTTTCTCAACACATGTCAAAACATCTCAATAGAATGACTCATCATTCCAAGGTTTTCACAAGTCATTTTCACCAAGTACTCCCATCTAAAGTGATCAAGTTTTTTGTTTAGCTCTAAGCTACTAAGTTAAGAGTGTTCACTAATGTGGGATGCTAAGATCAATCTCATGCCATAGAATGACATCTAAATCTACTATATAGGTCAAGTTTTATACTCTTTATGCTACCTATAAACAAATTAAGAACTTTGGTAAAGTAAAAGAAGGTAAAGCTTGTAAATAAAACTTGGGGTAGGTAATAGTCAAAACTGTATAACCAAGCATGTCTATTGCATTATGCTTAGGTTATCTTGCTTGCAAGGTTTAGCTTGCATAGTTAAGACACTTTCAAGTGTTAGATTGCCTTGGGTAGTGCAGTGGTTGAAATTCTCTTCCTCCTCCTCCTCTTGGTAGAACTCCTCCTCCTCGTAAGCTTGGTGGGTACTATCGTCTATAAATACATACGGAATACATACATCACCAAACAATATTAACTAGTCTACTTAGCACACTAAGGCACACATTTGATGATCTAGTATCATCACAAACATCACAAGGTTTAATAACTAGTTTCATTTATTTTATTTGAGAAAAGTAATTTCTACTCATTGAAATTAACTAAGATTTAATATTCTCCAATTAAAATATGGGATCATGTGGACACAGGTCATCACCACATATTCTTATATATGGGAATGTGATTTAAAGGTTGGATCACATTTGAATAAGTTTGAGTTTAATAATTAATGATTTAAAGTGACTAGAAATGCCTATATAGCATTATTTTGGTACTACTCCAAAGTCACTTCATGCAAACCTTACTATTATTACATATTTAGATAGGTATGGTTAAATGTGAATTTTGAGAGTTGGAATCAACTCAAAAGCTATTATGGTTCATTTTAGAAAAATGTTTGAATGTGCAAAAGCTTCCGTCTTGTTATTTTATCTAGGAGAGATCTATAACTCTAAATGATTTAAATCCAACGTGCTTGGATAGAGATTTTCATTACTTTTCCAATAAAATTGGAATCACTCAATTTTGATTTGTAAAACTCTCTGGATTGAATTTTAAACTAAAGGATAGAACAAAGTTTACTTCTAAAAAGAAAAAGCTAAATTTGAATTAAAATGGGTCGCGCGGGAATACTAACGGGCCGACCCAGTTTCACTCCGCGGCGCTGATGACTACTGATAGGGGACCCGCCTGTCAGTGGCTCATTAAACGTGAAGCGGTATGGGGCATTGTGGACCGTAGGATTAGAGGTAGCATCTACGACTGGGGTTTATCGTCGACGACGGACTCGTCGCCGGCGAGGTGGAAACCTAGCGGCGCGGTGGGGGTGCAATGAGGGCATACCAGGGCTCCAGCAAGCTTGGTGATGGCGGCGTTTGAACGAGGAGACGACGGCGGGCTCAGGCGAAGTCGCGGCAACTCCGGGGGTGGACGAAATCGACGAGAGCGTCTCCTCCTCTGCTGCGGCTACCTCTGGCGAAATTCCGGTGGTTGGCTGGTCGAGCTGCTCCGGCGAGAGGTGGGGAAGGACCAATGGTGAGAGAGGAGTGTGAGGGTGTGAGGAATTCATGCTGGGTGGCTTCCGTATATATTCCCGGCGAGGCGGCAGAGAGGTGTGGGTGGAGCTCGTCGGTGACGACGGCATAGGGGGCTATCGGCATGGGCGAGGTAGGCGGACGGTGGGCGGTTCCCTGGCAGTCAGCTAGGGCATAATGATGGTGCTAGGGGCGGTGGATTGCTGTCGGGAGCGTCTCGCGCTCTGAAAGACAGAGGCGGTGCTCGACGTGGTTCCCGACGACTGTGGGTCGAGCGGCGGGGTACGATCGTGTTTAGCGGGTTGAGGTGGTCAAGGCGGAGCGGCGCGTGCGGTCTGTGGTAGAGGCGTGGCGTGTGGCGCTCTGGTGGTGATGGCGCTCTGGCGTGCGCTGATGCGACGTAGAGACATCAGTGTGGGGGCTTGGCCTTGGTGGTCTAGGGGCTAGCAGTGGCCGTGCGGTGGACCGTGGATGGCGGTGAGGTCACACATGCCTTCCTGGAGAAGCAGAGAGGGGCTGGTGGTCTCCTGTGAGCCGTTCGTGATTGATCGATAGGCATGGCCTCGGGGTGGCGGTGTACTGCTGCTAGGGACAAAGGGGTGGGTTGATTATGTCTTGGTTAGATCAAAGAGGGACAGAGGGAGTGATTTGGGGTCAAATGGGTGGCAAAACCCTGTAGAAACAGTGAAGCTAAACTAGGTTGTGATCAATGCATGCCAACTGTTCGATCAAATGGCCGCATGAAGAAAACTTTGGAATTTTGAAATGAAATTTGTTGGAGTTGTTTGTCACATGCTTAAGCATCTCTGGTTGCTTGGGATTTTTAAATGGAGTTCATTTGAGTGGTTTTTGAAAAAGGGTGATCTAGACATATGAGATGGATTCCATTTTCAAATGTCATTTAAATTTAGTGTTTGAGTGTTTTTGGAAGATCACAAAGTGGGCCTTGGTACATCAGTACTTGTACTAGCAAGGGGTGCAGAGATCCACAATTGTTTCTGTTTGAAATTGAGTCCTAGGAACACCCAAAGTGTCCTAGTTGATTAAAATGGCAAAAGTGACCATTTCCTTTATTAATTGTATTTGATTTCTTTTTCTTTTGATTTTGCTTGGGAATGATCTAGATGATGTGGCATTCATCTTAGAATCATTTGACAACCATTAGAACAAACAATCATGGAAATTCAAATCAACTCCTACTTAATGCAACACTCATATGCATGCTTAAATATTTTAAATGGGAAAAAGTTTTTGTTAACCCTAAATTGGGTAGTTTTGATCTTGATCACTTGGATTAAAGTTTTGGGATGTTAAAAACATTCCTCCTTAAAAAAAATCTCGTCCCAAGATTTAAGAAAGAAAACTAGGAACTAAAGAGATCTGGGAACTCAGTCCTAATGTAATCTTCTCGCTCTCAAGTGGCTTCTTCTTCGGTATATTTGCTCCATTGGATCTTGAGAAATTTGATACTCCGGGTCCTGGCGGTTCTGTAGGCTTCCTCCAAGATACGAATGGGCACTTCATGATACGTTAGATCCTTGTTGATCTCAATGGCTCAGTGATCGATGTTCTTGAAAACTTCAGTCTTCTCTAGCACTTCTAGGCATTTGTGAAGTAACGAGATATGGAACACATTGTGGATGGCTCACATCTCCTCTGGCAGTTCCAGTTTATAAGATACTTCTCCTCGACGATTCAGAATCTAGAAGGGTCCGATATATCTGGCGGCTAACTTTCCGTTCAGACTAAAATGTTGCGTTCCCTTCAATGGCAAAACTTTGAGATACACAAAATCTCCGACATTGAAGGTCAGGTCTCTCCTTATCTTGTTAGCATAACTCTTCTGTCGGGATTGGGCGGTCTTGAGGTGCTCACGGACTTTGTGAACCTTCTCTTCGGCTTCTCGGAGAATGTCGGGTTCGAAAATCTGACTCTCCTACTTGCGACCAATTCAACGGGGTACGACACTTTCTTCCATATAGGAATTCAAATGGTGCCATTTGCAAACTGGCTTGATAGCTGTTGTTGTATGAGAATTCTGCTAAAGGCAGACAATCTTCCCATTTTGATCCATACTCTAACACACAAGCTCTCAACATATCTTCTAAGATTTGGTTGACTCTTTCAGCCTGTCCATTGGTTTGCGGGTGATAAGCTGTGCTAGAATTCAACTTGGTTCCTAATCCTTCTTAGACTTTCTGCCAAACTCTCGAGGTAAATTGGGTTCCTCGATCCGCTAGTATGGTCTTGGGGGTTCCATGCAAACTGACGATTCTAGCAATGTACAACTCTGGTAGCTTCGAACTCTGGTAGGTTGTCTTGACAGGTATAGAATGAGCTACCTTGGATAGTCTATCAACGATGACCCAGATTGAGTCATTTCCCCTACTAGAAGTAGGCAAACCGGTGATAAAGTCCATTCTGACGGAATCCCATTTCCATTCTGGAATCTGCAGTGGTTGCAACAGTCCTGCGGGCCTCTAATGTTCCGCTTTGACTCTCTGACAGATATCACACTTGGCGATGTAGCTTCCGATTTCTCTCTTCATCTTGTGCCACCAAAATTGCTCCTTTAAATCCTGATACATCTTTGTTCCTCCGGGGTGGATAGAATAAAGAGTATCATGAGCTTCTTGCATGATAACTTGCTTCAGCTCCGAATCAGCTGGCACACAGATACGTCAGTTGTACCACAGAACTCCTTCTTCGTCTTCGGTGAATCCAGGTACCTTTCCTGTACTAATACGATGTTTGATTCCATCGATACTTTCATTTCCCTTCTGGGCTTCCTTGATTTGGCTAATCAAAGTGGGTTGAAGTTCAATGCTAGCTAAAAATCCGCTGCTAACTAGCTCAGTTCTAAACTGCTCCATCTCCTCATACAAACTTGGTTGCTTCTCCTTGATCATTGTGTTTAACCTACACGGCAATCTGCTAAGAGCATCCGCTACCACATTGGCTTTGTCGGGGTGATAGTGAATGTCAAGGTCATAATCCTTGATTAACTCTATCCATATCCTTTGCCTCATATTCAGCTCCTTCTGAGTGAAAATATACTTCAAGCTCTTGTGATCTAAGTAAATCTCACAGTGATTACCCATAAGGTAATGACGCCATGTCTTCAATGCCAAAACTATGGCTGCTAACTCAGGATCATGGGTCAGGTAATTCTGCTCATGCTGCTTTAGTTGTCGAGATAGATATGCGATGACTTTGCCTTTTTGCATCAATACACATCCGAGACCAATCTTGGATGCATCACAATACACATCAAACGGCTTCTTGATATCTGGCATGATCAATATTGGGGCTGAAATCAATCTCTTCTTGAGCTCTTGGAAACTTGCTTCACATTTTTCGGTCCATTCAAACTTCTTGTCCTTCTTCAACAATTGGGTCATGGGTCTTCGATGCTCGAATATCCTTCTATGAACTTGCGGTAATATCCCGCTAATCCGAGAAATGCACGGATTTGAGTTTGAGTGGTTGGGGCTTCCCATTCTTCGACATCTTTGATCTTGGTGGGATCCACTGCAACTCCTCTAGCAGACACAATATGTCCTAGGAATCCTACTTCTTTCAGCCAAAACTCACATTTGCTGAACTTGGCATACAACCGATGCTCTCTAAGGGTTTCAAGGATGATTCTCAGATGTTGCTCATGCTCTTCTTCTGACTTGGAGTAGATAAGAATATCATCGATAAACACAACGACAAACTTATCTAGGAAATTCATAAAGATCTTATTCATGAAATAAGCAGGGGCATTGGTTAATCCAAAATACATGACCATATACTCGTATAATCCATAATGGGTAGTAAATGTGGTCTTTGGAATATCTGTTGCACGAATCTTAAGTTGGTGATAACCAGTCCTAAGATCGATCTTAGAGAACACATTGGCTCCAGTCAACTGATCAAATAGATCCTCTATCTTTGGCAATGGGTACTTGTTCTTGATTGTGACGTCATTCAGCTTCCTGTAACCTGTGCACAAACGGTTGCCTCCATCCTTCTTGTCGACGAACAACACGGGCGATCTCCATGGCGATGCGCTTGGTTGAATCAAGCCTATTGCCAACATAGCATCCAGCTGCTTCTTTAGTTCCACTAACTCTGAGGGGTTCATGCTAACGGGTCTCTGGGCTATGGGTCCGGTTTCGGGGATTGGTTCAATAATGAACTCAATATACCTACGGAGGCATACCGAGCAATTCATCTAGGAATACATCGGGGTATTCACAAACTACTCTGACTTGGTCTATGGTGGGTAGGGCTAGACTCTTGTTGCACTTGAATTGACGGGGCAATGTTTCAGATATATGCTCTACTGCGACTCCAGAGCTACTGGTCATGGTGATGGCTTTCTTAGCACAGTCAATCAATACTTTATGCTTTGACATCCAATCCATTCCTAGTACTACTTCCAAACCTTTGGTTCCAAGTACTATTAGATTGGCATAAAAATCTATCCCATGTATTCTGATAGGCACAACTTTGCAATTTTTTCTAGCTTTTGTAGTTGAACCGGGGATTTGAACTATCATGACATGCTTCAAGTTGGTTGGTGAATCTTACTAGTGCATGCAAATTCTTCAGTGACAAATGAGTGCGATGCTCCAGAATCAAAGAACACTCTTGCTAAAACAGACTTGATAGAAAACATACCCAACACTACATCTGGTGCTTCTTGGGCTTCTTCGGCGTTCATGTGGAAGAGACGGCCATTGCGGTTGTGAGGGTTCCCTGGGGAAAATCTTCTTCCTGGTTGAACAAGACGTTGTTGTTGAGCTGGGGCATTCACGTTGGTAGTGGCGGAAGTCTTCTTGGGACACTTGATGTCTACGCACTTCTATTCTTGTAGACAATTGTTGGGCCTCCAAGTGCAGAGGTTTGTAGAATAGCAGCAAATTTTCCCTTAAGTGGATCACCCAAGGTTTATCGAACTCAGGGAGGAAGTGGTCAAAGGTATTCCCTCTCAAGCAACCCTATAATCAAGATACAAGAGGTCTCTTGTGTCCCCAACACACCCAATACACTTGTCAGGTGTATAGGTGCACTAGTTCGGCGAAGAGATAGTGAAATACAAGTGGTATTGATAATTATAAGTGGTAACATTGATAGAAAATAACTTGAGGACGTGGAAAAGACTAAAGGCAAGCTGGCATAAAGATAGCAGCAAGCAAACAAGTAACCGATCTAGTAGCAAACGGTGTTTCAATGCTTAGAAACAAGGCCTAGGGATCATACTTTTGCTAGTGAATACTCTCATATAAATATCTTCTCTTTATGATACTACTCTTAACTACTCTCCGGTTGGACACTCTAATCGATGGTAGGGCTATAATAGCACACCTCAAAGTAAGCCTTTCCCATCTAGAAAACCCCACACTATCACCTTGAATACTAGATAAGTCCAACAAACACCACAATTTCATAAAGACATCCAACTCCAAATATAACTCATAACAAGTATTTGTAATCTCTAGCCTAAGTGCCACCATGGTGAGCACGCTGTCACTTTCACACACATGAGAGAGCAGAGATCTATTAAGCACTTGAGTAGCAAGGTAGATCTACTAAATTACAAGGCTCATGATCACAATATGATCATGCATAGAGAGAGAGAGAGAGATGAACACATAGCTACCGGTAGAACCCTTAGCCTCGAGAGAGAACTACTCCCTCCTCATCATGGGAATCAGCAATGGTGATGGAGATGGTGGTGGAGATCGATGGAGATGGCTCCGAGGGCACTTTCCCGTCCCGGCAGGGTGCCGGAACAGAGACTTTCTGTCCCCCGAATCTCCCCTTCGGTGGCGGCAGCGTTGTGGAACTTTTCGTGGCTGGAGGCTTGACGATATAGGGTTTTGGATTCGAGAGGCTTCTTATAGGCCAGAGGGCAAGGTCGGTGGGCGGCCAAGGGGCCCACACCATGCCCTGGCGCGGCCTAGGTGGACCCGCGCCTAGGGGTGGTGTGGCCACCCTATGGCCCCTCTCCGACTCTCCTTCTGGCTCCGTGAGTCTTCCGAGAAAATAGTAACTTTGGCTTTTGTCCTGTCCAATTCCGAGAATATTCATTTTCTGACTTCCTGGAACCAAAAACAGCAGAAAACTGGCAACTGGCACTGTGGCATCTTGTTGATAGGTTAGTCCAAAAAAGTCTATGAAAAGTACTCCTAAGTGTAGACAAAACATAAGAAAGTAGATAAAACCAAGCATGGAACATCAAAGATTATAGATTCATTTTCAATGTATCAACATCCCGAAGCTTAACTCCTGCTCGTCCTCGAGTAGGTAAGTGATAAAAAAGAAAGAATAATTTTTGAGGTGACATGCACCATCATAAACTTGATCAAAGTATTTGCAAAACATTCAAAGCTGGGATCATAGTACTTCAATCATAGCATGAAAGACAAAGTTCTAGCAATAAGACAAAGAAACTATGATGCAACATGAAAAGGCACAAACAAAAGATTCATGAATAACAATGCTTTGCAAGACGTTTGATTGTTTCACATAAAGAAAACATAGCATAATAGTATTCAGCTTGTCCCTCAATAGAGTAGGAAATATAAATGCATAGGACACCTTCAAAGTTCATAAGAGTGACTAGATACAATAGTTTAAAACAAGCAATATCAAAGTATGCATCAATCAACTAGTCTTGGGACAATGCACATAGAACTAAGAATGGCCATTATGCTCTCAAAGTAGGTGCCTAAAGGTAGAAGGTGGAGACTCATATATATATATATATAAGTGGAAGATAGGCCTTCATAGAAGGAAGTAGGGATTCAAGTCTCATAAAGAGCTTCCAAAAATTATGGTACTTATAGCTTTCAACTCTCATTTCCCCTATCATAAGCATCTTGAAGTGATTAAGGTTAAAGTGAACAAACTATGGTGTACATGCTTGACGAAGTATAAGTCGGAAATCTCATGTCCCTTGTATACGAGGGCCGCTCCTCATGCTACTCAAGTTTAGTCACCGGTAAGTTCTTGTCATCGTAAGTACATGTGTATCATAGAGAACTGCCAACGGGGTACCCCTTGCCCGATGATACAGAAGAATCCCCATATCAGAATGACAAGGCAAGCATACAACGAGCATCTTAGCATTCTTCTTATTTACCATGGGAATATGGTGCTTTTTTCTCTCTTTCCTCTTTTCATAGTATCTCTTTTTTTTCTTTTCTCATTTTTTTCTCAATATAGGACTCTTTTTTTTATAAGAAGAATGCTTCATAGACAGCTCATTATGGTTACGCTACAGGTTTCCACCATGTCAGCATGGATTAGTCCAGCAGCCCAGGCGTTTCTCTAACACATATACATAACTCCATGGACTTACAAGCTCCCCTTTCATTTCACACCGACGACATCCATATACAAAAGAGCTTGATATCAACTAGGTACAAGTACCAAGTGCAATGTTCAAAGCGTTCCCCATGAAAGCATGGTTCTGCTAATTCCCAACAAATAAGTGCAAGCATATACAACATAGAAGACACAATGGTTCAAGTTTATTAAGGGCAAGGAAAGTAAAGTGTGCCATCAAGTTCGTGAGAGCTTTAATCACTAGTTTTCTCATAACAAGTGGAAGGTAAACAAAAGCATGAATGTGCTTGGAATAGCATAAGCTAGTAGGTAGGTATGGTGGACTCTTTGGAATAACTTGGTTTAGGGAGTTGGATGCATGAGTGGAACTCATACTTTGTTGTGGAGGCTAGCAAAAGACTGGGAGTGACAAACTAAGAGAGCAATAATGGCCATAATCATGCAGAGCGACAAAACATCATTGATCAAAGCATAAAGTGATACTACAAGTTGAAAACTAAAGTATCATAAAGGCTATGGTGACTTGAGATAGTCATAACATGGTGTGAGCATGCGCCAAGTCAACCCAAATAAAGCATCAAAGGAGAATACCACTATACTATGCTTTAATATGCTAAAACAACGCATGATTCATCCAAGGCACATTAAGCAATCTCAATTGTTTATAACAAGTCATGCTACAGCAAATAATACTAAGCATAAAGCCAAAACAATATCAAGCATGGCATGACAAAGCATAGGCCACAGTAAAAAACAAGCTCTTTTTACCACATAAGTATGAACTTTCCTACTCTTTTTCAAACCAAACCAAATTCTTTGCAAACCAAAGTATGAAAGAGGGGGTCCAACCAATTTATTCAGCAAACTAAGCAAACCAAGGCAAACGAAAACCAAAACAAAAACGAAAAAGGAGACGCTCCAAGAAAAACACAACTGTGCATGAAACAATAAAAATAAAGCGTTTGGAAGAAACCTGTGATTTTTATTGATGAAGAAGGGGATGCTTTGGGTATCCCCAAGCTTTGAAGCTTGTACTTCTTGGATATTTCTTGGGGTGACACACGTGGCATCCCCAAGCTTGAGCTTTAGTCCATCCTTCATCTCATTACTCATTCCTTTCATACACCTGAAATTTTTCCTTCATACAAAACTTCACACAATCTTTATTACCAACATTAGTGCACTCAAGATAAATAAGTCTTAAGGTTCAGTTCTAACACCAAATAAACTTACATTAGAACACTAGATACTGTAGCACTTCCCTCAAAAATCTCAATTCCCCAAAAGAACTCAAAAAGGAACCAACAAGAAGCAAATGCAGAAAATGGCAGAAATCTGTCAAAACAGAGCAGCAGGTAAAGACGAATTTTTTCGAAGACCTTTTGTTGCTCAAATCAAAAAGTGTTGAACTAACGAAAGTTAGATAACAACCTGGGGCAGAAGCACAAAAATTTACGCCTCAAAAAGACGTTTAGAGATTTTACAAGAATGTTTACGGTGAAGCATAGAAATCTATTTCGGTACAGAAACTTTCTCAATCATTACTTCTCTCTCATTAGAGGTTACTCTTGGCACAAAAAGCAAATAAAAAGGATAAGGAGCGGTTATTACAGAAGTAGTAACTTCCAAGACTCATCTAAACCTTTTGGGTTATCTCCCAATAAGTACTTTTCTTTAACGCCTTTAAGTTAGGCATGATAGTTTGAGAAGATGCTCACATAAGACATATGAATTGAAGTAAAAGAGAGCATCAAGAAGCAAATTCAAAACACATTTAAGCCTAACCCACTTCCTATGCATAGGAATCTTGTAAAGAAACAAGTCATGAAAGCAGAAAGCAACAAGCATAGGAAAGCAAAACAAGTGCAACTTCAAGACTTTCAACATAAAGAGGGGAAACTTAACATTGTTGAGACACATAAAACCATGCTTCCCTCTCTCATAATAACTTTCAGTAGAATCATAAATAAAATTAACAAATAACTATCACATAAAACATTCTTATCATGAGCCACATGCATATAATAATTATTACTCTCCACATAAGCATAGTCATTCTTATTAATTATAGTGGGAGCAAATTTAACAAAATAGCTATCATTATTAATCAAATCACCATAATCATCAAATATAGGAGGAATATTGTAATCATAATTAATTTTCTCCTCAATAGTAGGTGGACTGAAAATATCATACTCATCATTGTAATCATCATATATTGGAGGTTTGGTATCATCATAAGCAATAGAATAACTATCTTCCAAAGCTGGGGAACTAAAAAGATGATTTTCATAAAAACTAGCTTCCCCAAGCTTAGACTTTTCCATAACATTAGCAATAATGGTGTCCAAAGAATTCATAGAAACAACATTGCTATTAGCATGCAAATAAAGTTCCATAGGTTTTTTAATTTTCTCTTCAAACACTTCATGTCCTAACTCAAGATAAATACTATAAAGCTCTCTAATTTTGTTGTTGTTTTCCATTAAGCCTAACTAGTGAAAACAAGAAACAAAAATACAAAATTGCAAAATCGATAGGAAATAACTTCGAGTACTCACACCAGAAAATAGGCGTTTTCCGTGGGAGGTTCTTCTTCTTTAATCCTCCGGTGTGAATACCTTTTACCTTTCCTCCCTGACAACGGCGCCAGAAAATAGCTTGATGTCTACGCACTTCTATTCTTGTAGACAATTGTTGGGCCTCCAAGCGCAGAGGTTTGTAGAACAGCAGCAAGTTTTCCCTTAAGTGGATCACCCAAGGTTTATCAAACTCAGGGAGGAAGTGGTAAAAGGTATTCCCTCTCAAGCAACCCTGCAATCAAGATACAAGAAGTCTCTTGTGTCCCCAACACACCCAATACACTTGTCGGGTGTATAGGTGCACTAGTTCGGCGAAGAGATAGTGAAATACAAGTGGTATGGATAATTATAAGTGGTAACGGTGATAGAAAATAACTTGATGACGTGGAAAAGACTAAAGGCAAACTGAAATAAAGATAGCAGCAAGCAAACAAGTAACAGATCTAGTAGCAAACGGTGTTTCAATGCTTAGAAACAAGGCATAGGGATCATACTTACGCTAGTGAAAACTCTCATATAAATATCTTCTCTTTATTATACTACTCTTAACTACTCTCCGGTTGGACACTCTAATCGATGGTAGGGCTATAACAACACACCTCAAAGTAAGCCTTTCCCATCTAGAAAACCCCACACTGTCACCTTGAGTACTAGATGAGTCCAACAAACACCAGAATTTCATAAAGACATCCAACTCCAAATATAACTCATAACAAGTATTTGTAATCTCTAGCCTAAGTGCCACCATGGTGAGCACGCTATCACTTTCACACACATGGGGAGAGCAGAGATTCATTAAAGCACTTGAGTAGCAGAATAGATCTATAGATTACAAAGCTCATGATCACAATATGATCATGCATAGAGAGAGAGATGAACACATAGCTACCGTAGAACCCTTAGCCTCGAGAGAGAACTACTCCCTCCTCATCATGGGAATCAGCAATGGTGATGGAGATGGTGGTGGAGATCGATGGAGATGGCTCCGAGGGCACTTCCCCATCCTGGCAGGGTCCCGGAACAGAGACTTTCTGTCCCCCGAATCTCCCCTTCAGTGGCGGCGGCGCTGCAGAACTTTTCGTGGCTAGAGGCTTGACGATTTAGGGTTTAGGCTTCGGGAGGCTTCTTATAGGCCAGAGGGCAAGGTCGGTGGGCGGCCAGGGGGCCCACACCATGCCCTGACGCGACCTAGGTGGACCCGCGCCTAGGGGTGGTGTGGCCACCCTATGGCCCCTCTCCGACTCTCCTTCTGGCTCCGTGAGTCTTCTGGGAAAATAGTAACTTTGGCTTTTGTCCCGTCCAATTCCGAGAATATTCATTTTCTGACTTCCTAGAACCAAAAACAGCAGAAAACTGGCAAATTGCACTGTGGCATCTTGTTAATAGGTTAGTCCAAGAAAGTCTATGAAAAGTACTCCAAAGTGTGGACAAAACATAAGAAAGTAGATAAAACCAAGCATGGAACATCAAAAATTATAGATACATTTGCAATGTATCAACACTCATTGGAATAGTGACCCTTCACTCCACACTCTAAACAAGTTATCTAGGACTTGTATTTTGCTGCAACAGGCACAACATTGCTGCCAGTTCTGGGTGCAGTATTGTTGTTGTTGTTGTGCTTGGGAGGGCCACCGTTGAAATTGTTGGGATTGTCGGGGTGGTAGTTGTTTCCTCTGGACTTCACATTTCCTCCGCTACGGTTGGGGTAGCTTGGACGAGACATTGGGGGTCGATTGTTCCGCGGGGCATATCCGGCAGACGGGTTGGGACGGTACTTCTGGTGACTGTTGGATCCAGCTTGGTGCATCATCCGACGTTGCGGTTGTCATTGGCTTGGTTGATCTTCCCTTCCATCTGAATGGCAGAGTGACTAGCTCTTCGAGATCCTCGAAACGGATGTTGACGAGAACGGTGTGCATCTCATCATGTAGTCCGTTCAAGAATCTCTCCTTATTCTTGGCCTCCGTGTTGATCTCATCAGGTGCATACCCGGCGAGGGACAATAATCTGTCATGGTACTCCACTATAGTCATTCTGCCTTGCTTGAGCTCTCTGAATCCCTCTCTCATTCTGGTGACTAGACCCTGCGGCACGTGGGTGCGGCTGAACTTGATTTTGAAGGCTTCCCATGTCATCACTTGACCATGGTTCATCGTGCGGGTGTTGTTCCACCATGCTCTTGCATCTCCTGCCAGATAGTGGGTGGCAAAAAGAACTTTCTCGTTGGCATCCACTCCGGCTACTTCTTAGTTGTTCTCCATTGTCTACAACCAATCATCAGCATCCAGTGGGTCTTCAGACTTTAAAATTGGGGGATTGGTATTCTGGAAGTTTTTGAGTTTGGATCCATGATGATCCTGATTCCCATGGTTCTGATTGTTGTGAGCCATTTGGGTGATCTGCTGCAGTGTGGCTAGATTGGCTTGGCGCTCTGCCCTACTAGCTTCACAATCTACAATGAGCGTCTGCAGAATCTGCAGCATTGGGTCCTGTGATGAGCTCCTCCCTCCTTGGTTTCCATGAGTCATCTGAAGATTGAGATAGATAATGGGGTAAGAGGGAAAGTTCTAAGGTTCATGGTTATGGTTTCAAAGCTACAACTTTGACTTTGACTCATGTTTTGCAACTAACTTCTTTTCATTCATTCAAGCAAAGCACACGATACAAACACACACACACACACCACAACATGAAGGGAAAAACAGATGGTTTTAAGAACCATTCTGTAAGCTAAGATACAATGGGACCGATACATCTCACTCCTAAGATAGTGCTCTAGTGCATCTAATCATCATCGATGAAGTCGGAGTCATCATCGTCGGTGTAGAAGTCCATGGCATCATCCTCCAGATAGTCATCATCATTGCTGAGGTATGAGTCAATATCCCCTTGGATATCTTCTCCTTCTTCCTCTTCTTCTTTTGTTGCAAGCTGATCTTCTTTCTCCTTGATGATCTTCTCGAGGTCGGCCACCTTCTTGCGAAGACGGTCGATGGTGCGATCCTTCTTCGCATGTTGACGGCGAAGTGACTGACGATCCTTGACGAGCAGTGAGAAAGTTTGGGCCTTCTGGGCGGCAATGGCGAGGTTGTGGTTGGTGAACTCTGTAGAATTGTCCAATTCCTTCTGTCTGTCATACAGTAGGAAGTTGAGGTTCTCCACTTGACGTTTCAACTCTAGGTGACTTGGCATCTCCAGAGGCATTCCCATCGAGTCACGCCTTGCATAGTGAGCAAAGCGGGTTCCATAGATCAAGTTGACATTCTGGGCGCAAAGACGGGCGAGAGCTTCATGCATTGCCCTGGTTAATCCATCTAGCCAGTTGTTCTCTCTCACAGAAAACCGAATCCTCTTGGACATTGGTGCTTCTAACTTGCCTCGAAGATCAGCAACTACTATCCATTGTAAATCTCCTCCTGGGGGACCACTGAGTTGAGCTCCAAGAAATTCTGGATGAGGACGCTCCAAGTACTCAGACAGTGAATCCAGATCCCTCTCGAAGATCAGTTGGCCTCCGTTGCCCAACTGGTAGAACTTGCTCTACTGAACTTCCATCTATAAGAATTTAGGATGATAAAGTTAGTGATGTGATCAAGTGTGTCAAAGTTTTATGTAGTAATGTAAGAATTTGGAGGAACATGAATTTTTTTGAGAGAAAGAATCCCAAGGGTAAGAGAGGAAATAAGTTTTCATAAATACTCACTTCGGTTTTTGAAACTAAGATTTTGTTTGTACGTCCATTCTAACTAGGGTCTCCTATGGTCAGGATGGCTCTGATACCAACTTGTCAACACATGGATTTTTAATCTCAGATGCATGTTGTGCCATACATCGCAATCCCAGGATTACCATTTCTGCGAGACAAAACAGATGGAATATCACAGTACATAATCCATTACAAACCATAATAAGGTCTTACACAAACAAAGGATCTCATGATCCAGTCTTAATACAATCAAGTAGAAGAATAAATAGCGTAGCGGTGGGGTCCATCTTCAGTGTCACAGGCAATGCTGATGATGGGAGATGATCCTAGTTGTCGTAGCCGTCCTGCTGTCCTCCTTCAGGGTAGTCCTCCTCATAGTCTGGCCATAGGAATAGCCAGGGACAAAAGCCATGATTACTCTATAAGTACTCACAAACTATCACTAACAAGTAAGGTAGTTCTAGTAGGAATGCTAAGTTATAAGTTTATTTGTAATGCTAAGTTTGAAACCTAAGCTGAGTTCAGAAACAAAGAAAGATAAAACGAAGTTTAAAATCACCTAAGTGGGAACTTAGTTGTCATAGTCACAACTCTGTTGTGGTCAAGTCATGTCACAATTCATTTCATAAGTCATTTTGAAAATATCTGACAACGGAACAGTATGGCCACTCCAACTGTCCATAACCGCGGACGTGGCTATTCGAATAGTTTGACACTCTGTAGAGGTGGTACACTTTCACCACAAAATTCGATACATCTGTCAGGGATAACCCTGAATCATCATACTTAGTATGCAGATAATCAAACATAACCTTTCCTTTACACACTCTAG
Source organism: Avena eriantha (assembly GCA_910589775.1). NCBI lineage: Eukaryota > Viridiplantae > Streptophyta > Magnoliopsida > Poales > Poaceae > Avena > Avena eriantha. Next base: position 180,041,437 of record OU342740.1, on the reverse strand, counting down.
TATAAGCACCTCTCCTATGAGCTTGGCCTCCCAGCCATGGCCATTTGCCATCCTGGGCACTGCATAGGTGGACAACATTGAGAGGTAGCCTCAGCTCAAACCTCTCCCGTGAGGAAACTAGTACTAATGCATATAAACTTCCGTCTAAGCCTTACCCAATTCAGGTATTGTGGTTGTACGGTAAAATTGGAATGGTATCGCATCAATAGAATGACTCGTCATTCCAAGGTTGCATATAAACTTCCGTCTAAGTCAAAACATCTCAATAGAATGACTCATCATTCCAAGGTTTTCACAAGTCATTTTCACCAAGTACTCCCATCTAAAGTGATCAAGTTTTTGGTTTAGCTCTAAGCTATAAGTTAAGAGTGTTCACTAACGTGGGATGCTAAGATCAATCGCATGCCATAGAATGACATCTAAATCTACTACATAGGACAAGTTTTATACTCTTTATGCTACCTATAAACAAATTAAGAACTTTGGTAAAGTAAAAGAAGGTAAATCTTGTAAATAAAACTTGGGGTAGGTAATAGTCAAAACTGTATAACCAAGCATGCCTATTGCATTATGCTTAGGTTATCTTGCTTTCAAGGTTTATCTTGCATAGTTAAGACACTTGCAAGTTTTAGCTTGCCTTGGTTAGTGCAGTGGTTGAAATTCTCTTCCTCCTTCTCTTGGTAGAACTCCTCCTCCTTGTAAGCTTGGTCGGTACTATCGTCTATAAATACATACGGAATACACAAATCACCAAACAATACTTAACTAGTCTAATTATCACATTATTGCACACATTTGGTGATCTAGTATCATCACAAACATCACAAGGTTTAATAACTAGTTTCATTTATTTTATTTGACAAAAGTAATTTCTACTCATTGAAATTAACTAAGATTTAATATTCTCCAATTAAAATATGGGATCATGTGGACACATGTCATCACCACATATTCTAATTTATGGGAATGTGATTTAAAGGTTGGATCACATTTGAATAAGTTTGAGTTTAATAATTAATGATTTAAAGTGACTAGAAATGCCTATATAGCATTATTTTGGTACTAGTCCATAGTCACTGCATGAAAACCTTAATATTATTACATATTTAGATAGGTATGGTTAAATGTGTATTTTGAGAGTTTAAATCAACTCAAAAGCTATTATGGTTGATTTTAGAAAAATGTTTGAATGTGCAAAAGCTTCTGTCTTGTTATTTTATCTAGGAGAGATCTATAACTCTAAATGGTTTAAATTCAATGGTCTTGGTTAGAGATTTTCATTACCTTTCCAACAAAATTGGAATCAGTCAATTTGGATTTGTAAAACTCTCTGAATTGAATTTTAAACTAAATGATAGAACTAAGTTTACTTCTAAAAAGAAAAGGCTAAATTTGAATTAAATGGGTCGCGCGGGAATACTAACGGGCCGGCCCAGTTTCACTCTGCGGCGGTAATGACTGCTGACAGGGGGGTCCCGCCTGCCAGTGGCTCATTAAACGCGAAGTGGTACAGGGCATTGTGGACCGTAGGATTAGAGCTAGCATCTACGATTGCGGTTTATCGTCGACGACGGACTCATCGCCGGTGAGGTGGAAACCTAGCGGCACGGTGGGGGTGCAGTGGGGGCATACTAGGGCTCCAGCAAGCTTGGCGATGGGGGCGTTTGAACGAGGAGACGATGGCGGGCTCAGGCGAAGTCGCGGCAGCTGCGGGGGTGGACGAAATTGATGGGAGCGTCTCCTCCTCTACTGCCGCTACCTCCGGCAAAATTCCGGCAGTTGGATGCTCGAGCTGCTCGGGCGAGACATGGGGAAGGACCAGTCGTGAGAGGGAAGTGTGAGGGTGTGAGGAATTCGTGCTGGGTGGCTTCCTTATATAGGCCCGGCGAGGCGGCAGAGAGGTGTGGGCGAAGCTCATCGGTGACGACGGCACATGAGGCTATCGGCGTGGGCGAGGTAGGCGGATGGTGGGTGGTTCCCTGACGGTCAGCTAGGGCGTAATGGTGGTGCTAGGGGTGGTGGAGTGTGGTCGGGAGCGTCTCGCGCTCTGAGAGATAGAGGCGGTGATCGACGTGGTTCCCGGCGACTCTGGGTCGAGCGACGGGGTACGGGCGTGTCTGGCGGGTTGAGGTGGTCAAGGTAGAGCGGCACGTGCGGTCTGTGGTCGAGGCGTGGCGTCTGGTGGTCTGCGGTGATGGCGCTCTGGCGTGCGCTGGCGCGGCGTAGAGACATCAGTGCGGGGCTTGGCCTCGGTGGTCTAGGGGCTAGAAGTGGCCGTGGGGTGGACCGTGGACGGCGGTGAGGTCACGCCTGCCTTCCTGGAGCGGCAGAGAGGGGTTGGTGGTCTCCTGCGAGCCATTCGTAATCGACCAACGGGCATGACCTTGGGGTGGTGGTGTACTGCTGCTAGGGACAAAGGGGTGGGCTGATTATGTCTTGGTTAGATCAAAGAGGGACAGAGGGAGTGATTTGGGGCAAATGGGTGGCAAAACCCTGTAGAAACAGTGAAGCTAAACTAGGGTGTGATCAGTGCATGCCAAGTGTTCGATCAAATGGCCGCATGAAGAAAACTTTTGAATTTTGAAATGAAATTTGGTGGAGTTGTTTGTCACATGCTTAAGCATCTCTGGTTGCTTGGGATTTTTAAATGGAGTTCATTTGAGTGGTTTTTGAAAAAGGGTGGTCTAGACATATGAGATAGATTCCATTTTCAAATGTCATTTAAATTTAGTGTTTGAATGTTTTTGGAAGATCACAAAGTGGGCCTTGGTACATCACTACTTGTACTAGCAAGGGGTGCAAAGATTCACAGTTTTTTCTGTTTGAAATTGAGTCCTAGGAACACCCAAAGTGTCCTAGTTGATTAAAATGGCAAAAGTGACCATTTCCTTTATCAATTGTATTTGATTTCTTTTTCTTTGGTTTTTGCTTGGGAATGATCTAGATGTTGTGGCATTCATCTTAGAATCATTTTACAACCATTAGAACAAACAATCATGGCAATTCAAATCAACTCCTATTTAATGCAACACTCATATGCATGCTTAAATATTTTAAATGGGAAAAAGTGTTAACCCTAAATTGGGTAGTTTTGATCTTGATCACTTGGATTAAAGTTTTGGGATGTTACATTACATATACGTTTATTACAATACCAACACGATGTCGGTCCTTTTTCCTCTGTCCTAATACAACTACAGCCTTTGCTGGTTGCTCCTTTTCGGCCGCCATCTTGACTCTTCATGGGGCATAACCCTTTCTTCAATCCTAGGTAGCGAATCATAGGTGCCTGAGTAATCATACCGATGTCATACTCCCTCGTCCGTTCGATTAGAGGCAGATCTACAATGTAGGAGTCGTCTCCTACCTCTCTTCGGGTCAGAGGGGAGGAAACCCTAGGTGGTGACTACGGCGAGTGGGGCGGCTTACCAGAGCTTCGTCGGCGACCAGGGAATGGCGGAGAGGAAGCAGTGCTCCGTGGGGACCTCGGGGATGAGTGGAAAGGCGGGTTTCCCTTTCGAGAGGGGGCTCGCGCGATGATGGTCGAGAGAGGCTCAGTGGAGCTCAATGGTGGCGATCGATGGAGTATGTCCTGAGAAAGATAAAGGGGAGGGTTAGATATAGATGGGGATGGGGCGTGCTAGGAGGCAACATGTAGTGGAGGAGGAGAAGAAGGGGGAGAGCTACGCTCAAATCTTGATCAATGGCCAAAGTCACCTTCTTTCCTTCTCTCGGGCAGGGCAGAGCAGGGGATAAGGTGTAGCTCTCTTGGGAGGGTAAGTGAGAGGTGAGGAAGAAAATGAACCGATGTGGGGGCGCTAGGGTGGCTCATGGCCTAATAAACCAAAGGCTTTGGTCTAGGGTGGGTTGAGCTCAGGGAGGAGCATGGAGGCGAGCTAGGGCTTCTAATTCATCCAGGGGGTGGCGGAGAGGTTGGGGTAGAGCCACAAGAGGTCAGGGAGAGGTGGGGATGTCGTAGAATGCCATCTTTCCTTCTCCCTCTTTGTTTCGGCCATAAAGAGAAAGTGGAGAAAGGAAGGGCTAGGGATATACATTGGTTGAGAGAGGAAGTGGACGCGGTGGTGTGTGTCCAGCAGCTCTACCAGGAAGGGAGAGGGAGCCTGCTGCGACTGATGCATTTGTTTGCCAATATCTTAAGGGATATGATATTTCCCCCTCTCTGTCTAAGCTTCCAAGAGGTGGAGGACAAGGGAAGAGGGGTATGTTACAGTGTCGTGCTACAGTAATTTCGACCAGGTAAGGTGGATGGTTGCTGGAGTATCCAGTCAAGTGATTTGAGGTATTCTAGAAAGGTTTAGCAAGGGTCATTTGGAATAGAGAAATTGATTTTTGATTAATATCTCAAAAGAAAAACCTAGGTGATCAAGTGGTGATGATGGTTAAAGATGGGTTTGGAATGATTCAGTAAGGATATGAGCATAGGGTAGATCATTAGTAGGTTTTGAAAAGAAACCAAAATCAGAAGATTTGAAATTTAGTGGGTTTTGTGATCTAGGGGTTTGATTTTTCTATGCTACTTTTGGCAAGCTATAGATGATGATCTAGGGCTCCATTTGATTTGAAGAAAGTTGGGTGTAAGAGAGTGTTTGAGACTCTAATGGATTGTGCCAGAATATTTGCCAAAGCATCTTAGATCAGCTCACAAGAATCTGCCAAAGTTGGAAGAAAATAAGGCTGCCATAACAGAATGTTAAATAGCCTTAAAACCTTTTGGGAATAAGAAGCACAGATATCCAAATGGGATAAGGAGGATATGGATTGGTAGAACCTTATGAGTAGAACACACTCACGGAAGGAGTTGGTCAAAAGAAGATAGTATGAATATGTGAGCTTCTGCTAAAGTAGGCTTGTTGTTAAAATTTGCAGAAAAGGTTATTTTATTGCCTAAGAAACCATCAAGAACAAGTGGGTCAAAGGATGATTTTATCTTGGAAAAGAGTGTCATTTAGAAGTATTTAGAAAATTCTACAATATGGACCAAGTGCATTTCCAAAAATGCACAAGGGCTGCAAAGGAGAGAGTCCCAAAGTAGTGATGTTGGTAATAGTTTCAGACTTAGTCAAAATACTGCAGATTTGGTGTTTTTGACTAGGTCACAAGAGGTGATGTTGAGGAGTGGGTTAAGTAGAGAGGATTCATGGCTTGAGTTGGTCCTTTGGACTATAAAGGCTATAAAAAGTAGAAGTTCTCAAAAAGGAGGGAAACAGAAGTTTACTTGAGTGACTAAGGACCAAGGAAAGCTTGGGTAAGTTGGTGAATGGATCCATTGATCAAGGATGAATGTAAGATATGGTTGGTTACATCCAAGGATGATGGTATATGTGGCACTAGGACTAGATCAAGAGTTGGGGATTTTAAAGGGGCTTATCCAAGATCATACTAATAACAGAAGGAGGGTTTATCATCCTGATATGTTCTGATTATTTCTTCTCAAGGGAGTATAGGTTTATTTTTTGGGGGTAACTTGTTGTTAAGGGATACACCTAGGTTATTTCACACTACTTCCTAGTCAAGCAAGTCAAACAACAAATCAAGGCAATTCATCTAAACAATACTTTAATTCTACTACTAAGGGTACCTTCAAGCTTATATTGAGGTAAAGATGGGTATTTCAAAAAGGGTTGGGTTTTTGAAGTAGGTGAGAGTACTTGGTACTTTTACCAAGATTGGAAAGAAAAGGTTTTATAAAAGGTTTTGGAAAACTAGAGGTAAGATTATTTGGATGTTCTGTCTTGAAAACCTAAGGAGATGATAACATATAGATGTCCATAGTTTTGGTAAATAGAAGCTACGAAAATACTTTGTGAATGAAAGGCATCTTGGCTTTTGTTTTTCGAATGCTGAAACAGTTGAGAATAGAGAAAATAAGCCAAGACACTTCTTTTGGTAAATATTTTTGTCAACTAAGGGTGAGTTAAGGAGTACAACTTCGATTACACAATCAAAGATACAAACACAATAAAGCAAACAAACATTGCATCACTAGTCAAGAAAAAGTTTTTGTTCCCCTTAATTTTTGCATTCTGGACAACTCAACAAGGTTGCTGAATTTGGGATATTACAATTTGTGCAATAGATTGATTTTTGGGACTGGATGGACGAGATATTTTGGCGCTCTGCCAAAATTTTGAAGTTGAACCTTCTAAGGTACGCTACTCCCACTTGGGGCTGCTAAGATGTTGTCCCTATTAGATAGACCCGCACGCCACCAATAGTATGCTTTCCAGCAATTAATGATACATCTGCCGAAATTGATGAATATTTATTCGCCAAAAATAATTGATGAACATTCTGGGCTCTCAAACAAGATAACCAAGGTCACAACCATAGTTTCTGGTAAAGTGTCCATGTTTTGTACTTCGTACATTGGTGCATCTTTGGAAAATCAAGCAATGTTTACAAAGAGAATCCAAATTTGAAGTTTTTTTTCATTTTCCAAGTGACAACAATGCTTTTCATGTGAAGCAAATACAAATACTAATAAGTTGCACGTGAGACTCAGATTAAAGAAGTATGACATATCATCTTTATATACAATTATATTAGGTAAATATCAAAACATAATTATAATCTTTAGCAACATGGTATCCATAAAATGTCGGGTGTATATTTGGTTCTTGTACCTTATATCATGTAGAAATCCACTTTTACTTTCAGCTACCTAATACTTGAAAATTTTGGTAACATGCTCTAGAGAAAATGATGGAGAAGATTCTAGAATGATGGAAAAGTGTGTTTTGATATTTGTGCATACGTAGCATTCATTGTGCTTAAGACTATCAATAGGATCTTCTAGATGCTGCAACGGTGAAGAAGATCCAGCGGTTAGCAATGATGGAATTTGGCAGTCTTGATCCAACAGCCAGCGTTCAAAGTTATCCATACACAATAGAGTGGTAATATTATGTCTCAATATGCCACCGTGCCAATTTTCACACAAAGTAACCTATTTAATGGATAACGCATATTCAAGCTTACTGGCTAAATTCTTGCAATAAATTGACTATATGGCAATTTACCAAAAATATGTCAATTTGTTTCTGCATGTGTGATACGTCCATTTTGCATCACTATTCTATGTCTTAATTCGCTATTATTCATTGATATATTTCGTATTGAGAGGTGATACTTATGTTATTTCATCTGTTTTTGCATGGTTGATGACTTTTGGAGCATGGACCACTGCAGTCAGGATTCTGATGGAAAATGTGCTGTTTGGAGGCAAAATTCGCGAAGATCAGAAAATCCGGGAAAATATACGGAAAATCCTATTTTTCCAGAAGACTCAGGATGCCAGAAGATGGAGTGGAGGTGGGCCACAAAGGGCCCACACCACCCCATGGCGTGGGTAAGACTAGGCCGTGCCAGGGAGTGGTGTGGCCGCCCTAGCCCACTCCAGCCTCTCCCCTCTGGCATATATCAACCTCCCAAAACCCTAAGACTCGGGGAGCGACCACAGAAAGATTCCGCCGCCTGTGCGTGGAGGAAAACACCGAGAGAGAAAGATCTCTCTGGCAGATTGATTTCTGCCAGGGGAATTCCTTCCCGGAGAGGGGAGATCGTCGCCATCAACACCACCATCAAGCTGGACTTCATCAGGATCATCATCATCACCACCACCATCATCACCATCAGCACCCTCATCACCATCTCCATATTGCTGTAACAATTGGTTGAATCTTGCTATAGTTCATAGGGGAAACTTTCCCGGTGTTGATTACTCTTTGTAGTTGATGCTATTGAGTGAACCATTGAATTATTGTTTATGTTCAGATTGTTATTCATCATTATTTCATCTCTGACATTGATCCATATGATGTCTTGTGAGTAGTTCATTTTGTTCTTGAGGACATGGGAGAAGTCTTGTTGTTAGTAGTGGAGTTGTGTTGAGAAAGATTCAATAGATTGTTATTTAAGTTGTGGTGTACTTCTTCTAGTGGTGTCATGTGAACGTCGCCTACATGACACTTCACCTATATGGGCCTAGGGGAATGCATTGTGTATTTGGCTACTAATCGTAGGGGTTGCCGGAGTGACAGAAACCTGAACCCCCGTTAGGAAACCATTGCAAATGGGACGTAAGGGTCTTAGAGTTTAAAGCTGTGGTTAGGTTTCTACCTTAATTACTTTCTTGTACTTACGGATGTTTGCAAGGGGGTTTAATCACAAGTATGTATTAAGTCTTGGATGGGGCGGTACATTAGCACAGGTTCACCCACACAACACTTAGCAAGCTAGAGAAGATTAATCGACTATATGAAGCGAAAGCACTTGACAGTCTTCCCATGTGTCCTCGAGAACGTTTGGTCATCTATAGAAATACAACCGGCTTGTCCTTTGCTGCATAAAGGATTGGGCCACTTGCTGCATTCATTCTTACTGTCTTTTATTTACTCGTACTTTGTTTACTTGCTTTATCGAAAACCCCTAAAAATCTGTTTGCTAAGTATTTGCAGAGAATTCCTGATCCATACCACTAGCCAGCACCTTCTGCTCCTTGTTGGGTTCGACACTCTTACTTATCAAAAATACTGCGATACACCCCCTATACTTGTGGGTCATCAAGACTATTTTCTGGCACTGTTGCCGGGGAGTGAAGCGCTATTGGAGAGCGGAACTGGTAAAGGAAACTTCTACTGTGAGTATTGTTTACTGTTGCTAGTTGCTTTATTTTCGTTATGGATAATTCGCTGAGTTTCTTATTTGGTAATGCTACTACCACTGCTAAGGTAGTAGATAAGGCACCACCTGCTAAGAAAGATGTTTTCAAAATACCTACAAGAATTATTGATCGTGTTATGGATAACTACTATGTTGGGGGTGGAACTGTCCATCCCGGTGATCATTTACTCTTTATACACGAATTATGCGGGTTGTTCAAGTGTGCAGGTATTACTACAGATCAAGTTAAGAAGAAGTTATTCTCATTATCACTAAAAGGAAGAGCTGAGGAATGGTATAAGCTGCTGAAGAATGGTCAAGCTCTGGAATGGGAGGAAATAGTGCCTCTCTTTTATTCAAAGTTTTATCCTCCTAGTGAGATTCATAAAGATCGGAATCAAATATACAACTTTTGGCCTCTTGATGGAGAGAGTACAGCTCAAGCTTGGGGGAGATTGAAGTTACTAATGCTCAAATGTCCCATTCATGAGCTCCCCAACAATATTATTATCAATAACTTTTATGCAAGGCTCCCTCTACATGATAAAGATTTATTGGATGCTTCTTGTGCTGGATCATTCACTCGCATGGAAGAAGAAGTTAAATGGGATCTTCTGGACCGTATTCAAGATAATGCTCAAGCTTGGGAGAATGACAAAGGTAGAAAGTCGGGTATAAATTATGATTATGAATACATTGAATCTTTTATGGGAACTGATGACTTTCAACATATTAAAAATTCTTATGGTCTAGACTCTCAAGCTATTGCTTCTTATTTTAAGGCTTTTGCTTCCTACATTGAAGTGCCTAAAAAGAAGTGGAATAAGTATCATGAACCTTATAAAGATATTGCTAAGAGTGTTCCTGCAAGAAATACTGAAGTTTATACTGCTAATCATGTTTTACATGAACCTTACATTGAGAAAATGCCTTTCCCAGTTAAGGTAAGGGAACATTCTATGATAGCTAGTATGGTTAATGAAAGTACGAATAAAGCTGTTGAACCTGATAAACAAATGGTTGATGAACCTATTGTAGCTAATGTGAAAGACTTTGTTGCTAAATATGAAAAAGAGGGACACCCTATCCTTTGTAAGGATACCTCTAATAATGTTTCACAAAGTAGTGTTATGAGAGCTAGTATTCCTGTGTTTTCTGTTAGAATAGGTGATCATTGCTATGATGGTCCTTGTGATAGCTATATTGTTAAGTTTATGCATGATACTGAAAGTTATTATGAGAGAGGGTAAAGTGTTCTTATGAATCTCAATAATATCAAGTTCCCTCGTTTTATGCTGAAAGTTTTTATGTTGCACTTCTTTTGCCTTCTTATGCAAGTTGCATGTGGTTTCAATAACTTGTTTGCTTACAAAATCCCCTTGCATAGGAAGTGAGTTAGACTTAAATGTGTGTGTTTTTTCTTCTTAATGCTCTCTTTCACTTCAATTCATATCCCTATGAGAGCTTATTCAAAATTATCATGCCCATCTTAATGGCTATAAAGAAAGAGCTTTATGGGAGACAACCCAATTTGTTTTTGCTTTTAGTTTGTTTTTGTTTCTTTGAGTCTTGGAAGTTATTACTTCGGTAATAACCGCTCCTTATCCGTTTTCTTTGGTTTTTGTGTCAAGATCAACCTCTAATGAGAGAGAAGTAATATTTGGGGAAGTTGCTGTCCCGAAACAGATGTTTATGCTTCACCGTAAAAATTCGTGAGAGATCTCTGTATGTCGGTTTGAGCTGTAATTGTTTGTGCTTCTGCCCCAGGTTGTATTTAACTTTCGTTAGTCTTGCACTTTTTGATTTGAGCAACATAAGATTTTCGAAAAAATTGATCTTTATCTGCTGGTCTGTTTTGACAGATTTAGCCACTCTCGCATTTGCTTCTTTATTCGATTTCCTTTTTGAATTATTTTTGGGCTTTCGGAAGGCGTTGCTACAGTAGCTTATGTTTTGATGGTTTTCAGTTGAAGTTGGACTCAAAAGGTTTTATCACTTCACTTATACTAATGTTGCTAATAAGAACTGTGTGAAAGAAATTTCCAGAAAAGTGGAGATAATGGTGTAATAAGGAAGAGAAAGGTTTTATGACTCAAGTAATAAGTATATGAAGATGAAGATATCGATGATATTCAAGTGATGACTCCGGAAGGATCCACTCAATACCAAATTCAGAGACCTACAAAGTCTGTTTCCAACTAGGTAACAGTTCTGGTAAGAAAAGTTCCGTGAAAATACAATCCAAGTATATTTTTGCAATTTTCAATCAATAAGGAAAGCTACGAAGCGAAAAAGGGACGGAACCGGAGCCAGGGTGGCCCACACCACCCCATGGCGCGGGCCCACCTCTGGCCACACCACCAGGTGGTGAGGCCACCTAGGACTCCGCCTCCCACTCGTTTTCTCCCAATACCTTCCTTTTGATACGAAACTTCATAATATATAACCCCCCGGATCCCCCGAGATCCGTATATCGTGTTTTCGTCGTGTTTTTGTTTCGATCTGTTTCTACCAGGACATACTCTTTGAAACCTTAGAAGCACAATGGTGTCCGCCAAGGATAAAGGGAAGGAGCCTATGGAGGAGGATCTTCAAGACCCCAAGCAGAGGCTGGTACCTTTAGTCTCTTGCCCTGCATCAATGGAAGCCCTACGAGTCACTAAGGAGTTCTGCAATAAGTACTGGGACTTGAAGAGGAAGGTGGACATGCTTCAATGGGAGAATAATAGGCTTCGCAAGATGCTGGAAGATTTCCTCACGTCAACTAAGAGCATAATACCACCACCACCAAAGGAGTGATTCATCATCAGGTTTGGAATCCCCTTGGTTTGTTCCAAGCTTGGGGGAGTGCCGCGGTATCATATCACTATCTCCCATTCTTTTTACCTTATTAATAGAGTCATATCATGAATAGAGGAGTTATTATGTAGTATGGTTTGCATTATGGAAGTGTCCCCTCTCTCATTAGATTTGTATCCCTTGGTGTGAGTTTTCATTATGGAATACTAATGAGAAGTTCTATCATTCACTCTTTTGCATAGCTTATGTTAGTTTTCAATTCGTGGTTATATGATTGATCTTGTTGTTAGTATTGGTAGCACTCTGGGATCATTGAGTTAATTTAGTTGGTTTGGCAAACCTGGCTCGGTCAGTAGCAACACCCTTTTTGAGAGTTGAAAATAAAAAGATAGAAGTACTCGATAGAAAAATAATTACATCATCTTTCTTTCTTGATTTGCTCATAAGTTTAGTATTCTCTAGTTAAGATCGTTTGTGCTTCCAAGGAAGATTGCATGTTTGTCTTTATCATTTGTATGTTTGTTTGTTTCCTTCAACTCTTATACTTGCTACCCAGCCTTGCTAGCCAAAAACCTGTACTGAGAGGGATTTCTTCTTGTGCGTCCATCTCCCTAAAACCAAAACCTTTGCCATTTGTGTCCACCATACCTACCTAGTAGCATTATTGCTATTCCAAGTAAATTCTGTTTTGTCTACCTCCCAAATTAAACTTGTTATGTGAAAATTAGTGATTAAAGCTCTCACGAACTTGATGGCACACCTTACTTTCTTGCATTTAATAAACTTGAACCATTGGGTCCTTCTTTGTTGCAATCGAAGGTATCTAGTTAGCCAAATATGGGAGAACCACCGAGAGTTCTGCAAGATTCAACTTACTGATACGAATGTTAATGCCTCCAAATTTGTGTACTTTTTGGAAGAAACACAAAAAATTAAATATAAATCGAAAGCACCCATTCTACTCTCCTAGTGTCTTCCTATGTGCACTAGTTTCTATAAAAATGATAAAACTTAATATTTGACAACCATTGAAAAATCTTGATTTTCAATATTTGGTCTGACATTTATGAACACAATCATGTCTTTCAAACCAGAAAACCAACGTCATGGCCATATCTTTGCCATACATTATGATAGTGTGTCCATATTGAGTAGATCGGTGCATCTTGGCATTTCAAACAATGATTACAAAGTGAGATTCCAAGTTTGAAGATATTTGATGGTACCTAAGTACTGTACTATAATATGCGAAACCACCAAGAGTTTTGCAAGATATTTTGGCCTAGCTAGAATATATGAACACATTCATGGATTTCAAACCATATGACCAAGGTCACGGCCATAAATTTTCCATAGTTTATGACAACATGTCAATACTTTTGGTGTGGTAGTGCATATTGGAATTTCAAGCATTATTTACAAAGGGAACTTCCAAATTTGAAGTTATTTTCAGTTTTCAGATTAAGTGACAACAATGTTTTTTGTGAAGCAACTACAAGAAGGTACATGGCTAAAATGCCACCTCCCAAACCTATTTCATGGATATTCCCTAGGTTTCATAAAATTTCAAGTTTCCTAGCTATATATATATTCGTGCAATAAATTGGATTTTATGGAAATTTGCTAAAAGTATCTACAAATTGGAACCACAAGTGTGTTACAGCTAGCCCATGTGCCTTTTAAACCTATCGAAGGTTCCTACGTATGAAATAAGGGATAACCACTAAGAGTTCAACAAGATTCGACATCTCGATCTTAAAGCTAATGTAGCAAAATTTGGCCTCTTTTAGAAAATAAAACAGGGACGTAAATTAAATAACCTAAAATAAAGCCATTCGTTCGCAAAGTGCCATGCTATATGCATTAGTTTCCATGATAAAAAATAAAATTGTATTTTTGACAACTTTTGGAAAAACTTTCTTCATAGTGTGGCATATGATGTATGAGTTCATGGATTTCAAATGAGACCAAGGCCATAGAAATATACTTGGCGTAGTTTATGATAACATGTCCATAATAGGTAGTTTGGTGCATAATTGCATTTCAAACATTGTTTACAAAGGAGCTTCAAAAATTGAACTTATTTTGAACTTTTCAAGTGAGAACAATTGCTTTTGCTGTGAAGCAACTACACATAATATGACTCAAAATTCCACCTTCCTAATTTCACAAAAAGTAATACATTATATTTAACAGGCAATGCACGAGTTTCATGAATTTCCAAGTTTTCGTGCTGATTTCGCCACTTGAACCAGTTTATCTCGGTTTAACGAAGATGGGTCAATTTTGAACTATGGTCACTGACATGTGGGCCACCTATACGGTGGTGCCCCAAATCAGCGTAGCTTAGAATTTCCAAAGTTATCCCTCCCCACCTCTTAGAGTTATGTAATACTAACATCCACCCTTCGCCACCTAGAGCCCTAGACCCTCACCCCCTTGCCTGGCAAAACAGACGCACTCACCGCCGCTCCTCATCACCATCGTGCGCACGAAGAAGCTTTCCCTACCCGTAGGTTTTCTCGAGACGCATCGGTGGTCAAGTCAATCCCAATGGTAGTCCTTCTATCTCTAGCTCGATCTGGTTGGCATATTATTTCCCTTTCACCCGATATGCCTCCTCAAATACAAAGTTTAGTTTGTGCTCAATCTGTGGCATGGTTGATTCTGCGCTCAAGCTGTATTCTGAATTTGATCTGGTTGGCATTTTATTGCCCTTTCACCCGATATGCCTCCTCAAATACGTATTTTAATCTACTAATCGCAGAAGCATACAACCAAAGAGGTCTTTGATGGTAATGTCGATGACATGTGATGAGCCTGCACCTTTTTCGATAAAGGGTGCTTTATTATTACTTTAAGATGATCCTGTGATACATTGCAAATGTATCTATAATTTTTGATGTTCCATGCTTGGTTTTATCCACTTTCTTGTGTTTTGTTCCAACTTTGGAGCACTTTTCATATGATTTCTTGGACTAACCTATTAACAAGAGCCATAGTGACAGCTGCCTGTTTTCTGCTGTTTTTGGTTCCTAGAAAGTCAGAAAATGAATATTCTTGGAATTGGACGGGACAAAAGTCAAAGTGCCTATTTTTCCGGAAGGGATCAAGTGCCAGAATACGAGACAGAGAAGGGCCAGGGAGCCACCACACCACCTGGCCGCGCGGCCAGGCCTGGCCCACGCCAGGGGGTGGTGTGGCCGCTCCCGGCACCCCCTCGGACTCTCCTTCCGCCTATATATTGCCCTCAGCACGAAAACCCTAAGTACCCGATCAAAAATCCATGAAAGAGTCTGTAGTCGCCGTCGTCTCTGTCCCTAGATCGGGGGGGGGGGAGGGTCTGAAGCACTTCCCGGCACCCTGCTAGAGAAGAGAATTCACCGTGGAGGCCTTCTTCATCACCATGCAAGCCTCCGGTGTGATGCCTGAGTAGTTCATCCTTGGACTATAGATCCATGTAGTAGCTAGATGGCTGGTTTCTCCTCCTTTGTGCTTTCATGTTTAGATCTTGTGAGCTCCATTCATGATCAAGATCATCTATTTGTAATCCATACATGTTGTGTTTGCGGGGATCTGATGGATATTGAGATGCTATTTCAGATTGATTATCGATTCTATCATGTCTTTGTTATTTGAGATCTTGCATGCTTTCCGTTGTTAGTAGCTATCTTAGCCAAGTAGATGCTAGCAACTCCAAGAGTTAGTATTTATGCTCGATAGTGGGTTCATGCCTCTGGTAATCTTGGGAAGTGACATAAATCTCTAAGGTACTAGATGTGCTGTTGCTACTAGGGAGAAAACAACGATCCTTTGTTCATAGAACAATTGTATTGTTTACTTTACACGCAGTTCGTAAAGCAATAATCTGTTGCTTGCAACTTAATACTGGAGGGGGTTCGGATGATAACCTGAAGGTGGATTATTAGTCATAGATGCAGTTGGATGGCGGTCTATGTATTATGTTGTAATGCCCAATCAAGTCTCAAAGGAGTCAAGATGATTAGTATATGCATGTATTGCTTTCTCGGTGTTTGTCAATTGCCCCGCTGTAATTTGTTCACCCAGCATGTTATCTATCTAAGGAGAGCCACCTCTAGTGAACTATGGATCCCGGTCCTTTACTTTACATACAATCTACAACTTTTTACTGCTTTGTGTTTACTTTCTACAAATTTTTACTTCTTTCCATTCGATACGTTTAATCCTTTGTTTTCCGCAAAACACGGTGAGATTGACAACCTCATCACAAGTTGGGGACAAAGTTCTGTGGTTGTGTTGTGCAGGTCTCCACGTTGCTACTAGCACCGGTAGTGCGCCGTGCCAAAGCTCAGCTAGTAACACCTTTGAGGTGTTTCCTTGCTCCTACTGGTTCGATTAAACCTTGGTTTCATAACTGAGGGAAACTTGCTGCTGTGCTCATCATACCTTCCTCTTGGGGTTCCCAACGAGCTCTACATCAACACCGCCATCAAGCATTTTTCTGGGAGCCGTGCATTGAGCCATCAAGCATTTTTCTGGCGCCGTTGCCGGGGAGTCAGGGACATCTTCACAAGGGGAGTCCCTCATAACCAATCTCTTTACTTTGTTGTTTTTGTATTTCTTAGTTTCTTTTTGCTTTGTTTGCTTGTTTTGTTCTTCAAAAAACACAAAAAAATAGTTTTACTTGTTTGCTTTCTTATTTGAAAAACCAAAAAATGACTACTCTTGAAAACACCAAGTTGTGTGACTTCACTAGCACCAACAACAATGATTTTATGAGCACTCCTATTGCTCCACCTATGGCTGAAAATACTTTCTTTGAGATAAAATCTGCTTTGCTCAATTTTGTTATGAGAGAACAATTTTCTGGTATTGGTAATGAAGATGCTGCTTCCCATCTAAATAACTTTGTTGATCTTTGTGAGATGCAAAAGCATAAGGATATAGATGGTGATATTATTAAACTGAAATTGTTTCCTTTCTTTTTGAGAGGAAAAGCTAAAGAATGGTTGAATTCCTTAACTAGGAATAGTATTGATTCTTGGACTAAGTGCAAATATGCTTTTATTGGAAAATACTATCCTCCTGCTAAGATTATATCCATGAGAAGTGAAATAATGAAGCTTAAACAACTTGATAATGAGCATGTTGCTCAAGCTTGGGAAAGAATGAAATCTTTGGTAAAGAATTGTCCCACTCTTGGACTGACTGCTTGGATGATCATCCAAACTTTTTATGCAGGATTGAACTATTCTTCAAGGAACCTATTGGATTCAGCTGCTGGAGGTACCTTTATGACCATCACTTTGGGTGCTGCAACAAAACTATTGGATAATACGATGGTTAATTATTCTAAATGGCATACTGAGAGAGCTCCACAAGGTAAGAAGGTAAATTCTGTTGAAGAAACCTCCTCCTTGAGTGATAAGATTGATATTATTATGTCTATGCTTGTTAATGGGAAAGCCCATATTGATCCAAATAATGTTCCTTTAGCCTCTTTGGTTGCTCAAGAAGAGCAAGTTGATGTGAACTTCATAAAAAATAACAACTTTGGCAACAATACTTATGGTAATAATGCTTATAGGAACAATTTTGGTAACAACAATTATAAGCCATATCCTCCCAAAAATAGTAATGCTTATGGAAATTCTTACAACAATAATAAGAGTGCTCCCTTTGAACTTGAAGTTATGCTTAAAGAGTTTATTAGTAAACAAACTGCTTACAATAAAACTATTGAGGAAAAACTCTCTAATGCTGAAAGAAATATAGCATCTTTGGCTAAAGCTCAATCTACTTTGAATAAAATGGCTGGTAAACCTGAAACTAATGAGAATCCCTTTGCAGCTACTAATGCTATACAAGTAAGAATTGATGAAAATGTTAGACTATTAGCTGAATTACATGCTAAGTGGGAAAGAGAAGATGAAATTGCTAGAAACATTAGTGTTTCTACTATCACCACCACTAGTGTTGAGGCTAGTAATAGTTCTACTACTTTAAATGATAAAGTTGATTTTGATCTTGATGGTTGCAACATCTCTGAAGTTATTAAGTTCCTACAAAACTTGCTAAAAGTCCTAATGCTAGTGCTATGAACATGGCTTTTACAAAACACATTACTGATGCTCTCATAAAGATTAAAGAAGAAAAGATGAAACATAAAGCTTCTATTCCCATAAAACAAGAAGATGGTTGGGAACCCATCATTAATATGAAAGTGAACGACTTTGATTTCAAAGCTTTGTGTGATCTTGATAGTAGTGTTTCTATTATGCCTAGAAGGATTTATGATATGCTTGATTTGCCTCCTCTTGAAGATTGTTATTTGAATGTCCCACTTGATGCTAATGCTAAAAAGAAACCCACGGGGAGTCTTAATGATGTTCTTATTATGGTTAATGATTCTTATGTCCCCATTAATTTCTATATTTTGGATGTTGAATACAATGCTTCTTGTCCTATTACTTTGGGAAGACCTTTTCTTAGAACTGTTGGTGCCATCATTGATATGAAAAAAGGCACCATTAAATATCAACTCCCACTCAAGAAAGGTATAGAACAATTCCCTAAAAAGAGAGAAAAGATTTCTTTTGCTTCTCCTATGAAAACAAAATTTGGTCTTAATGCTTCTTCATTTGAGAACACTTGATTCTTTCTTTGGTTCTTATGCCTAACTTAAAGGCGTTAAAGAAAAGTACTTGTTGGGAGATAACACAAGAGTTTTAGTTGAGTCTTGGAAGTTATTACCTCTGTAATAACCTCTCCTTATCCTTTTTATTTTCTTTTTGTGCCAAGAGTAACCTCTAATGAGAGTGAAGTAATGATTGGGAAAGTTGCTGTCCCGATTTTTTTTCTGCGCTTCACTGTAAAAATTCCTGAGAGAGCTCGGTAGGTCGGATTGAGCTGTAATGTTTTATTTCTTCTGCCCTAGGTTGTTATCTAACTTTCTTTAGTTCAACACTTTTTTATTTGAGCAACATAAGGTCTTCGAAACAATTCGTCTTTACCTGCTGGTCTGTTTCGACAGATTTCTGCCATTTTTCTGCATTTGCTTCTTGTTAGTTCCTTCTTGAGTTCCTTTGGGGAATTGAGCTTTTTGAGGAAAGTGCTAAACTAGCTAGTGTTCTAATGTAAGTTTATTTGGTGTTAAAACTAAACCTTGAGACTTATTTATCTTAAATGCACTAATGTTGCTAATGAGATTGTATGAAGTTTTGTATGAAGGAAAATTTCCAGGTGTATGGAAGGAATGAGTAATGAGATGAAGGATGGACTAAAGCTCAAGCTTGGGGATGCCACGCGTGGCACCCCAAGAAATATCCAAGAAGTACAAGCGTCAAAGCTTGGGGATGCCCAAGGCATCCCCTTCTTCATCAATAAAAATTCCAGGTTTCTTCCAAACGCTTCATTTTTATTGTTTCGTGCACATTTGTGTTTCTCTTGGAGCGTCTTCTTTTTCGTTTTCATTTTGGTTTTTAGTTTGCTTGGTTTTCTGAATAAGTTGGTTGGACCCCCTCTTTCACACTTTGGTGTACAAATAGTTTGGTTTGGTTTGGAAAAGAGTAGGAAAGTTTATGCTTATGTGGTAAAAAGAGCTCGTTTTTTACTGTGGCCTATGCTTTGTCATGCCATGCTCGATATTGTTTTGGCTTTATGCTTAGTATTCTTTGCTATAGCATGACTTGTTATAAACAATTGAGATTGCTTAATGTGCCTTGGATGAATCATGCGTTGTTTTAGCATATTAAAGCATAGTATAGTGGTATTCTCCTTTGATGCTTTATTTGGGCTAACTTGGCGCATGCTCACACCATGTTACGACTATATCAAGTCACCATAGCCTTTATGATCCTTTAGTTTTCAACTTGTAGTATCACTTTATGCTTTGATCAATGATGTTTTGTCGCTCTGCATGATTATGGCCATTATTGCTCTCTTAGTTTGTCGCTCCCAGTCTTTTCCTAGCCTCCACAACCAAGTATGAGTTCCACTCTTGCATCCAACTCCCTAAACCAAGTTTTTCCAAAGAGTCCACGATACCTACCTACTAGCTTATGCTATTCCAAGTATATTCATGCTTTTGTTTACCTTTCACTTGTTATGAGAAAACTAGTGATTAAAGCTCTCACGAACTTGATGGCACACTTTACTTTTTGCCTTTAATAAACTTGAACCATTGGGTCCTTCTTTGTTGTGTATATGCTTGCGCTTTATAAGTTGAATTTAGCAGAACCATGTACCATGGGGAACGCTTTCAACATTGCACTTGTACTTTGTACCCCGTTGATATTATGTTCTTTTGCTTACGGATCCCGACGGTGTGAAATAAAAGTGGAACTTGTAAGATCATGGAGTTTGTATATGTGTTAGAGAAACGCCTGGGCCGCTAGCCTAAGCCATGCCTAATCATGGTGGAAACTTGCAGCATCACCATAGTGAGCACTCTATGAAGCATCCTCAATAAAAACCTATGCAAATAGCAAATAAAAAGATAGCTGAGATGCTCATTGTCTGCTTGCCTTGTCATTTTGATTATGGGAAAGCTCCCGTATCATGTGCAAGGGGTACCCCGTTGGCGGTTCTTAATGATACACATATACTTACAATGATAAGAGCTTACTCGTGACTGAAGTTGAGTAGCATGAGGATCGGTCTTCGTAAGTAAGGGGCATGAGATTTCGGTTTATAACTTGTCAAGCATATCCTCTTAGTTGTGTCACTTTAACCTTAATCACCTTCAAGATGCTTATGATAGGGGCAATGAGAGCTGAAAGCTATAAGTACCATAATTTTTGGAAGCTCTTTATGAGACTTGAATCCCTACTTCCTTTTACAAAGGCTTTTCTTCCACCATTATATTGAGTCTCCACCTTCTATCTTTATGCACTACTTTGAGAGCATAGTGGCCATTCTTAGTTCTATGTGCATTGTCCCAAGACTAGTTGATTGATGCATAACTTGTTATTGCTTGTTTGAAACTATTGTATCTAGTCACTCTTATGAACTTTGAAGGTGTCCTATGCATTTATATTTGCTACTCTATTGAGGGACAAGCTGAATACTATTATGCTATGTTTTCTTTATGTGAAACAAACAAACGTCTTGCAAAGCATGTTATTTATGAATCTTTTGTTTGTACCTTTTCATGTTGTATCATAGTTTCTTTGCTTATTGCTAGAACTTTGTCTTTCATGTTATGATTGAAGTACTATGATCCCAGCTTTGAGTTTTGCAAATACTTTGATCAAGTTTTGATGGTGCATGTCACCTCAAAAATTATTTCTTTTTATCACTTACCTACTCGAGGACGAGCAGGAGTTAAGCTTGGGGATGTTGATACATTGCAAATGTATCTATAATTTTTGATGTTCCATGCTTGGTTTTATCCACTTTCTTGTGTTTTGTTCCAACTTTGGAGTACTTTTCATATGATTTCTTGGACTAACCTATTAACAAGAGCCATAGTGCCAGCTGCCTGTTTTCTGCTGTTTTTGGTTCCAGGAAAGTTAGAAAATGAATATTATCGGAATTGGACGGGACAAAAGCCAAAGTGCCTATTTTTCTAGAAGGGATCAAGTGCCAGAATATGAGACGGAGAAGGGCCAGGGAGCCACTACACCACCTGGCCGCGCGGCCAGGCCTGGCCCGCGCCAGGGGGTGGTGTGGCCGCTCCCGGCACCCCCTCGGCCTCTCCTTCCGCCTATATATTGCCCTCGGGACGAAAACCCTAAGTACCTGACCAAAAATCCATGAAAGAGTCTGTAGCCGCCGTCGTCTCTGTCCCTAGATCAGGGGGGATCTGAAGCTCTTCCCGGCACCCTGCCGGAGAGGGGAATTCACCCTAGAGGCCTTCTTCATCACCATGCAAGCCTCCGGTGTGATGCGTGAGTAGTTCATCCTTGGACTACGGATCCATGTAGTAGCTAGATGGCTGGTTTCTCCTCCTTTGTGCTTTCATGTTTAGATCTTGTGAGCTTCGTTCATGATCAAGATCATCTATTTGTAATCCATACATGTTGTGTTTGCGGGATCCGATGGATATTGAGATGCTATTTCAGATTGATTATTGATTCTATCATGTCTTTGTTATTTGAGATCTTGCATGTTTTCTGTTGTTAGTAGCTATCTTGGCCAAGTAGATTCTAGCATCTCCAAGAGTTAGTATTTATGCTCGATAGTGGGTTCATGCCTCTGGTAATCTGGGGAAGTGACAGAAATCTCTAAGGTACTAGACGCTGTTGCTACTAGGGAGAAAACAACGATCCTTTGTTCATAGAACACTTGTATTGTTTACTTTACACGCAGTTCGTAAAGCAATAATCTGTTGCTTGCAACTTAATACTGGAAGGGGTTCAGATGATAACCTGAAGGTGGATTATTATTCATAGATGCAGTTGGATGGCGGTCTATGTATTATGTTGTAATGCCCAATCAAGTCTCAAAGGAGTCAAGATGATTAGTATATGCATGTATTGCTTTCTCGGTGTTTGTCAATTGCCTCACTGTAATTTGTTCACCCAACATGTTATCTATCTAAGGAGATCCACCTCTAGTGAAGTATGGATCCCGGTCCTTTACTTTACATACAATCTACAACTATTTACTGCTTTGTGTTTACTTTCTACAAACTTTTACTTCTTTCCATTCGATACGTTTAATCCTTTGTTTTCCGCAAAACACGGTGAGATTGACAACCTCATCGCAAGTTGGGGACAAAGTTCTGTGGTTGTGTTGTGCAGGTCTCCACGTTGCTACTGGCACCGATAGTGCGCCCTACCAAAGCTCAGCTAGTAACACCTTTGAGGTGTTTCCTTGCTTCTACTGGTTCGATTAAACCTTGGTTTCATAACTGAGGGAAACTTGCTGCTGTGCTCATCATACCTTCCTCTTGGGGTTCCCAACGTGCTCTACATCAACACTGCCATCAAGCATTGTTCTGGGCGCCGTGCATTGAGCCATCATCCTGCACCTGAGGTTATAGATGCTTCAGGAGGCTGTGGATTTAGTACGGTACCACTGGATGGAGTTGATGTAGGGATGCTGGTAATCAGGGTGTACTTTTTATGCCATCTAGGTAGTCTCATGACCACTAGCCCAACTAGAAAACTCTTGGGGTGCACCTATGATCTCTCTAATATATGTAAAGCTATCTCATGATCGGTTCGCTACCGTTGTAGTACTGTAATATGGAGTTACTTTATTATCTGTAGAGCTTTGTTAGTAGAACTATAATTGGAAACTATTACGTGTGTGTGCTTTCATTGGTTCCCAAACAGAAAATATCGTCGTCTCGTCCTCTGCCAGCCCTTCCCCTCCCTCAATGCTCTGTGAGCCGAATCAAGAGGATAACTCATTCTGGGAGTGGGAGTGGAACATGGGAGAAATAACACAAAGGGAAGGAGGAGATTGGCATAGTAATGTTTTTTATCCAGATGCGGGTCCCACTTTAACTTACCCCCTTGAAACAGTTGTAGGCCACCACGTGAAAGTTGGGTGTTGAAAATTTGGACCACATGTGGGAAACAGTTCCCACCTCCGCCCCTTAAACTTTTACTATAGAAAATAAGTAGTAATCCTCTTTTTATCTCCCGTGCCTAGCATGGCTTTCTACCAACCATAGTAACCACCACTAGATATCTCCCATCCAGCAAAGGAACAAAGTGTCGAAACTGGTGCAACGATTATTTTTCCCAATTTGCTCTGACTTGGGAGTTCTTTCTTATCTCGGATTGGTGGGTGTATTTTCTAACCTCAAAAATCGTATTTGTTTGCTTCTGATGGGGCCATATGTGGTTCTATTCGGTATGCTTTGCTCGTGGAGTTCTTTCTTCTCAAATAGGTGGGATCGATTAGGCCATTGGTATTTCGTATGGATTGGGGATTGGGGCATGGTCAGCGCTGTTCTGATTGGGGCATTTGGTCGGGTTTGATCTAGGTGTTCTTCTCTCTCTACTGACTACTATAACCTTTAATTTCTAATAGTAATGTTCTGTGCATTTTGCTTCAGATTTTGTATGGAGAACTATGCGTTAGTGGTGCGCACGGCCACTATGGACATGCTGGTCCTGTCAGTTCCCTAAAAAGTTTCCTGAAGAAGGTACTATAGTAGTATATTCCTTGTGTTCCTCCATTCTTTTCCATGCTGAAAATGGTTGTCTACAACCTAGATGTATCGATGTGCTATAAAAGTTGTCTCTATATGCATCCTGTTTTTGTGGAAGCCTCTGTGACACCATCTTCTTATTTATTTACTATAGCAGGGTGGTACATACCTACGAACGTGGGGTCCTCTAGTTGCGGCAAACAGGATGATACACCTACATGTCGTAGGATCCAGCCAGTACCACTACTCACCAAACAAGGGCATGGCCATTGCCCAGCTATGAGGGCCTAGCTTAAATATAAGGGTATTTTATCTTAATCCACTTACCATGTTGTAGTCTGATTTAGTTATTATCCACTTGCTTTCATGCACGCTTATGAGATGTTCAGAAACATTTGTGTAATTTTATTAATTCTAGCACTATGTTTATGTGAATCTAGATCTGGATCTATGTGTCTGTCTGACTGCCTCATATAGTCATATGACCACTACCGTATTAAAAAGTTGAGCTCTATTACTATTTATGTAGATTGAAGGTGTTATTGTGGAGGCTGAGGCTGCTATAGAGGCTAGTAGATTGATGATGCCCCCACCGAAACCGTACATCGTCTACATGTCGAGGAAGCATAAACATAGTACCTAGGTGGGCAGTGACCTCTCTAAGAAGTGGGTATAATTTAGAAATCCACAATTTCACATGTTATGATTTTCTGTGTTATTGTTATCAGCTTCATAATTACGCTTATCAGAAGTTCATAAACATAAAATCGGTTTTCTTTACATGCAATGATTATGTCTGATATTATTAGATTTACATGCTGTCTACAAAATTTAACCTTTCCACTTAATTTCATTCAGTACGTCGCACCAGCTGCCCATCCATTTGTTCTACCATCCTCTTGTTAAGCTTGTGGGTTGAAAGGGGACCATGTATGCCCTTCAAAGGGCAGAGGGAATAAAAATGGTGCATAGCCACCCTTCGCAAAGGGTGCCCATGGTATCAGGTATGGTATCCAAGTGGTTTATAACGACTTGATGTAAGATCTTATTTCTCACTTTTCTTATTGTCGTTCTTACTTCACTATAAATTTTCTCATGAAGGTTGTCCCTTGTGTCGCTCGCTGATGGCTCAATGCACGGCGCCCAGAAAAATGCTTGATGGCGGTGTTGATGTAGAGCTCATTGGGAACCCTAAGAGGAAGGTACGATGAGCACAGCAACAAGTTTCCCTCAGTATGAAACCAAGGTTTAATCGAACCAGTAGGAGCAAGGAAACACCCCAAAGGTGTTACTAGCTGAGCTTTGGCAGGGCGCACTACCGGTGCTAGTAGCAACGTGGAGACCTGCACAACACAACCACAGAACTTTTTCCCCAACTTGTGATGAGGTTGTCAATCTCACCGTGTTTTGCGGAAAACAAAGGATTAAACGTATCGAATGGAAAGAAGTAAAAGTTTGTAGAAAGTAAACACAAAGCAGTAAAAAGTTGTAGATTGTATGTAAAGTAAAGGACCGGGATCCATAGTTCACTAGAGGTGGCTCTCCTTAGATAGATAACATGCTGGGTGAACAAATTACAGCGGGGCAATTGACAAACACCGAGAAAGCAATACATGCATATACTAATCATCTTGACTCCTTTGAGACTTGATTGGGCATTACAACATAATACATAGACCGCCATCCAACTGCATCTATGACTAATAATCCACCTTCAGGTTATCATCCGAACCCCCTCCAGTATTAAGTTGCAAGCAACAGATTATTGCTTTACGAACTGCGTGTAAAGTAAACAATACAATTGTTCTATGAACAAAGGATCGTTGTTTTATCCCTAGTAGCAACAGCATATCTAGTACCTTAGAGATTTCTGTCACTTCCCAAGATTACCAGAGGCATGAACCCACTATCGAGCATAAATACTAACTCTTGGAGTTGCTAGCATCTACTTGGCTAAGATAGCTACTAACAACGGAAAGCATGCAAGATCACAAATAACAAAGACATGATAGAATCAATAATCAATCTGAAATAGCATCTCAATATCTATCGGATCCCTGCAAACACAACATGCAGAATTACAAATAGATGATCTTGATCATGAACGGAGCTCACAAGATCTAGACATGAAAGCACAAAGGAGGAGAACCAGCCATCTAGCTACTACATGGATCCATAGTCCAAGGATGAACTACTCACGCATCACACCGGAGGCTTGCATGGTGATGAAGAAGGCCTCCAAGGAGAATTTCCCTCTCCGGCAGGGTGCCGGGAAGAGATTCAGATCCCTGCCGATCTAGGGATGGATATAACGGTGGCTACAGACTCTTTCGTGGATTTTTGATTGGGTACTTAGGGTTTATGTCCTGAGGGCATCTTATAGTCAGAAGGGGAGGCCGAGGGGGTGTCTGGGCGGGCCACACCACCCCCTAGCGCGGGTTAGGCCTGGCCGCGCGGCCAGGTGGTGTGGCCACCCTCTGGACCCTCTCCGTCTCGTATTCTAGCACTTGATGATATCCGGAAAAATAGGCACTTTGGCTTTTGTCTCGTCCAATTCCGAGAATATTCATTTCCTGACTTTCCTGGAACCAAAAACAGTAGAAAATAGGCAGCTGGCACTGTGGCTCTTGTTATTAGGTTAGTCCAAGAAATCATATGAAAAGTACTCCAAAGTTGGAACAAAACACAAGAAAGTGGATAAAACCAAGCATGGAACATCAAAAATTATAGATACATTTGCAATGTATCAACATCCCCAAGCTTAACTCCGTCTCGTCCTCGAGTAGGTAAGTGATAAAAAGAAAGAATAATTTTTGAGGTGACATTGACCATCAAAGACTTGATCCAAGTATTTGCAAAAGATTCAAAGCTGGGATTATAGTACTTCAATCATAACATGAAAGACAAAGTTCTAGAAATAAGCAAAGAAACTATGCTGCAACATGAAAAGGCACAAACAAAAGATTCATGAATAACAATGCTTTGCAAGACGTTTGTTTGTTTCACATAAAGAAAACATGGCATAATAGTATTCAACTTGTCTCTCAATAGATTAGCAAATATAAATGCATAGGACACCTTCAAAGTTCATAAGAGTGACTAGATACAATAGTTTAAAACAAGCAATATCAAAGTATGCATCAATCAACTAGTCTTGGGGCAATGCACATAGAACTAAGAATGGCCACTATGCTCTCAAAGTAAGTGCGTAAAGATAGAAGGTGGAGACTCAATATAATGGTGGAAGAAAGGCCTTTGTAAAAGGAAGTAGGTATTCAACTCTCATAAAGGTCTTCCAAAAATTTATGGTACTTATAGCTTTCAGCTATCATTTCCCCTATCATAAGCATCTTGAAGTGATTAAGGTTAAAGTGAACAAACTATGGTGTACATGCTTGACGAAGTATAAGTCAGAAATCTCATGTCCCTTGTATACGAGGGCCGCTCCTCATGCTACTCAAGTTTAGTCACCGGTAAGTTCTTGTGATTGTAAGTATATGTGTATCATTGAGAACCGCCAACGGGGTACCCCTTGTCCGTAGATACAGAAGAATCCCCATATCAAAATGACAAGGCAAGCATACAACGAGCATCTCATCATTCTTCTTATTTACCATGGGAATATGGTGCTTTTTTCTCTCTTTCCTCTTTTCATAGTATCTTTTTTTTTCTCTTTTCTCTTTTTTTCTCAATATAGGACTCTCTTTTTTATAAGAAGAATGCTTCATAGACAGCTCATTATGGTTACGCTGCAGGTTTACGCTGCAGGTTTCCACCATGTCAGCATGGATTAGACTAGCGGCCCAGGCGTTTCTCTAACACATATACATAACTCCATGGACTTACAAGCTCCCCTCTCATTTCACACCGACGACATCCATATTCAAAAGAGCATGATATCAACTAGGTACAAGTACCAAGTGCAATGTTGAAAGCGTTCCCCATGAAAGCATGGTTCTGCTAATTCCCAACAAATAAGTCCAAGCATATACAATAGAGAAGACACAATGGTTCAAGTTTATTAAGGGCAAGAAAATTAAAGTGTGTCATCAAGTTCGTGAGAGCTTTAATCACTAGTTTTCTCATAACAAGTTTAATTTGAAAGGTAAACAAAAGCATGAATATACTTGGAATAGCATAAGCTAGTAGGTAGGTATGGTGGACTCTTTGGAATAACTTAGTTTAGGGAGTTGGATGCATGAGTGGAACTCATACTTGGTTGTGGAGGCTAGCAAAAGACTGGGAGCGACAAACTAAGAGAGCAATAATGGCCATAATCATGCAGAGCGACAAAACATCATTGATCAAAGCATAAAGTGATACTACAAGTTGAAAACTAAAGGATCATAAAGGCTATGGTGACTTGAGATAGTCATAACATGGTGTGAGCATGCGCCAAGTCAACCCAAATAAAACATCAAAGGAGAATACCACTATACTATGTTTTAATATGCTAAAACAATGCATGATTCGTCCAAGGCACAGTAAACAATCTCAATTGTTTATAAAAATTCATGCTACAGCAAATACTAAGCATAAAGCCAAAACAATATCAAGCATGGCATGGCAGAGCATAGGCCACAGTCAAAAACGAGCTCTTTTTACCACAAAAGTATGAACTTTCCTACTCTTTTCCAAAACAAACCAAACTATTTGCAAACCAATCTATGAAAGAGGGGGTCCAACTAATTTATTCAGAAAACTAATCAAACTAAAGCAAACGAAAAACCAAAACGAAAACGAAAAATAAGACGCTCCAAGAAAAACACAACTGTGCATGAAACAATAAAAATGAAGCGTTTGGAAGAAAGCTGGGATTTTTATTGATGAAGAAGGGGATCCCTTGGGCATCCCCAAGCTTTGACGCTTGTACTTCTTGGATATTTCTTGGGGTGACACAAGTGGCATCCCCAAGCTTGAGATTTAGTCCATCCTTCATCTCATTACTCATTCCTTCCATACACCTGAAATTTTTCCTTCATACAAAACTTCACACAATCTTTATTAGCAACATTAGTGCACTCAAGATAAATAAGTCTTAAGGTTCAGTTCTAACACCAAATAAACTTCCATTAGAACACTAGCTACTGTAGCACTTCCCTCAAAAATCTTAACTCCCCAAAAGAACTCAAGAAGGAACCAACAAGAAGCAAATGCAGAAAATGGCAGAAATTTGTCAAAAAGATCAGCAGGTAAAGTCAAATTTTTTCGAAGACCTTCTGTTGATCAAATCAAAAAGTGCTGAACTAACGAAAGTTCGATAACAACCTGGGGCAGAAGCACAAAAATTCACGCGTCAAAAAGACCTTCAAAGATTTTACACGAAGTTTTACGGTGAAGCACAGAAATCTGTTTCGGGACAGCAACTTTCCCAATCATTACTTCTCTCTCATTAGAGGTTACTCTTGGCACAAAAAGCAAATAAAAAGGATAAGGAGAGGTTATTACAGAGGTAATAACTTTCAAGACTCATCCAAAACTTTTGGGTTATCTCTCGATAAGTACTTTTCTTTAACGCCTTTAAGTTAGGCATAAGAAGCAAGAAAAAGAATCAAGTGTTCTCATATGAAGAAGCATTAAAACCAAATTTCTTGCCCTTACCTCTCTTACTTTTATTCTTAACCTTGGGGAAAATATGATTGTTTGGTGGAGAAGAAAGGTGCATGGTACCCTTTCCCACATCTATTATTGCTCCAAGGAGTTCTAATAGGGACCTTCCAAGTGTAATTTGTCCTTTTCCTGCAAATTCAATAACAAGATAATCAATAGAAATCGTTTTCCCAAGGATCTTTGTAAACACTCCTTCAGCTATTCTAAGAGGTCATATGGTAGTATTATTAGCAAGAGATATTTCTTTTCCTCCTTCAATAAGCCCCCAAGTATTCAGAGATTTATAAATATCTTTGGGCATAAGACAAAATTCAGACATGATATCACATCGAGCTTGAAAAGTTTTAGTGTTCATCTCAATCTTTACTATAGGGAACCACTTTGATGGTTCGGAGTTTATTGGAACATAATTGTGATGCTCCCTAAGTGTATTATAGCAACTTTCTAGGCTAGTAGTGCTAGCCTCAAGAGTGTTCAACCTAGCAAATATTTTTGCGAAAGAAATATCAGTTTGGCTAGGCATGTTGTAAGTGAGGATCAATTTCTTTATAGCATTAATAGCATCATCCTCATTACATTGGAGGAAATCTCCTCCCACAACAGCATCTAAGGCATATCTATAGCAAAGAGCAATCCCAAGGTAAAAACTGCTAAGAAACAAGCTTTGAGTCATTTTAGGCTCAATTTTTTCATGTAGATCGGAGATTCTAGACCAAGCTTCCTTAAAACTTTCCTCAATTCCTTGTTTAAAAGTGAAAATCATTTCCTCGGGTGACATAGTGACTGGAGCAAGGCTATACATAGTGACAACTTAGGATAGAAACTAATTTTGTGTGTGTTTTTGAAATAAGAAAGCAAACTAGTAAAACTAATTTTTGTGCGTTTTTGAATAAAGAAAACAAGCAAACAAAGCAAAAAGAAACTAAGCAAAAAAAACAACAAAGTAAAGAGATTGGTTATGAGGGACTCCCCTTGTGAAGATGTCCTTGACTCCCCGGCAACGGCGCCAGAAAAATGCTTGATGGCTCAATGCACGACGCCCAGAAAAATGCTTGATGGCGGTGTTGATGTAGAGCTCGTTGGGAACCCCAAGAGGAAGGTATGATGAGCACATCAGAAAGTTTCCCTCAGTATGAAACCAAGGTTTAATCGAACCAGTAGGAGCAAGGAAACACCCCAAAGCTGTTATTAGCTGAGCTTTGGCAGGGCGCACTACCGGTGCTAGTAGCAACGTGGAGACCTGCACAACACAACCACAGAACTTTGTCCCCAACTTGCGATCAGGTTGTCCATCTCACCGTGTTTTGCGGAAGACAAAGGATTAAACGTATCGAATGGAAAGAAGTAAAAGTTTGCAGAAAGTAAACACAAAGCAGTAAAAGATTGTAGATTGTATGTAAAGAAAAGGACCGGGATACATAGTTCACTAGAGGTGGCTCTCCTTAAGATAGATAACATGCTGGGTGAAAAAATTATAGCGGGGCAATTGACAAACATCGATAAAGCAATACATGCATATACTAAACATATTGACTCCTTTGAGACTTCATTGGGCATTACAACATAATACATAGATCGCCATCCAACTGCATCTATGACTAATAATCCACCTTCAGGTTATCATCCGAACCACCTCCAGTATTAAGTTGCAAGCAACAGGTTATTGCTTTATGAACTGCATGTAAAGTAAACAATACGATTGTTCTATGAACAAAGGATTGTTGTTTTCTCCCTAGTAGCAACATCACATCTAGTACCTTAGACATTTCTGTCACTTCCCCAAATTACCAGAGGCATGAACCCACTATCGAGCATAAATACTAACTCTTGGATTTGCTAGCATCTACTTGGCCAAGATAGCTACTAACAACGGAAAGCATGCAAGATCACAAATAACAAAGACATGATAGAATCAATAATCAATCTGAAATAGCATCTCAATATCTATCGGATCCCCGCAAACACAACATGCAGAATTACAAATAGATGATCTTGATCATGAACGGAGCTCACAAGATCTAGACATGAAAGCACAAAGGAGGAGAACCAGCCATATAGCTACTACATGGATCCGTAGTCCAAGGATGAACTACTCACGTATCACACCGGAGGCTTGCATGGTGATGAAGAAGGCCTCTAAGGTGAATTCCCCTCTCCGGCAGGGTGCCGGGAAGAGCTTTAGATCTCTCCTGATCTAGGGATGGAGATGACGGCGGCTACAGACTCTTTCGTGGATTTTTGATCGGGTACTTAGGGTTTACGTCCCGAGGGCATCTTATAGTCGGAAGGGGAGGCCGAGGGGGTGCCTGGGCTGGCCACACCACCCCCTGGCACGGGCCAGGCCTGGCCGCGCGACTAGGTGGTGTGGCCGCCCTCTGGCCCCTCTCCGTCTCGTATTCTGGCACTTGATGACATCCAGAAAAATAGGCACTTTGGCTTTTGTCCCGTCCAATTCCGAGAATATTCATTTTCTGACTTTCCTAGAACCAAAAACAGCAGAAAACAGGCAACTGGCATTGTGGCTCTTGTTAATAGGTTAGTCCAAGAAATCATATGAAAAGTACTCCAAAGTTGGAACAAAACACAAGAAAGTGGATAAAACCAAGCATGGAACATCAAAAATTATAGATACATTTGCAATGTATCAGTCGCCCCATTATAAACAAGCTATGTGGAAATGACAAGTTTCTGACAATGTATAGCGAGGGCCCTAAAGGCATGCGAAAACTATATGATGTGGATGTCTCCCAGACGATGGCCACCACCTATTTGGGTGGACAAGGTTGGTCCAAGTATGTCAGTGAGAATGATCTAGAGCAGGGGATATGGTGGCCCTTGTTTATAGCAAGCCTGCGTAGATACTTGCAAGTCATTGTACACTTGTTCACCTAAGGACCAAGAACAGAGTTAGTACTAACTTAATATACTTCTAGAATCATCACAACTTGTGATGAATTTCCTGTGAGTGACTGTTCTTTGTCTTGTACTCGTTATATGACTCTAACCACTTCTGTAGTCCACTTCCCCTTATGAACTCCAAAGAAGGAATCCAGCATCAAGCTGCTGGCACAGGCGGCGGCCCCAGTTCCTATAACCACACATGTTAACCTAATTAGGGGAAAGAATAGAGATAGTAACATAATTTGCTTGAATAATCATCATATCCTTTGATCACTTTATTGGGAGTAATTGTTGTATAAGAAACCATTTTGCTTGTGCACATCTCATATGCCTCTTTAACCACTCTTGCAGTCCCCTTACCCACCCAGAAGGTAACCAACATCAAGCTGCTTGCATCGACACTGGCACCCGCACTAGCACCGGCCCTAGTTCCTACACTGGCACCTATCGACGTAAGGAGAAAGAATAGAGGTAGTAATTAATTTTCTTGTATACTCATCATATCCTCTGATTATTGTCTTGCGAGTAACTGTTGTATAAGAGAGCATTTTGCTTGTACACATATCATATGCCTCCACCACTCCTGCAGTCAACTTGCCTACCCCTTAGAAGAAATCCACCATCAAGCTACTAGCGTCGGCACCGGTACTGGCTCCTGCACCAGCTCCCCTACAAATAACTGCATCGACACCATCTCCTGCACCAGCACCAGCTACTGCACCAGCCCCAACATAGGCACCGACACTAGCCCTAGCCCTAGCACCGGCATCGACACCAGCCCCAGCACAGGCATCGGCTCAAGCTCCTCATTAGCACAGACACTGCCTTGTCGCATTTTATCCTACACATGTGTGATCACCAGGTCACATAGGACAATGTTTGTGAGTATATGGCGGCATATAAACTACCTTGAATCTCTTCTCCTTAAGTTTCACATTATTTAGTGCATTGCTCTTATTAATTGTGCATTTATCCCTTGCTTTGACTCAGAAATTGCCTAAGAGTGCCACAAAGCAACTCCATGCCACACGAAAGGGAATAATATCTTCAAGATGCAGAGCAAAGGAGTGCATTAACTGGACAGATGAGCGCTTAGCCGCTACTTCTAGGTGGATCAATTTAAGGAAAGTAGCCAAACTTACCATCGGAAGAATGGTCAAGGTCGATGTATCTCGCTGCCCTGAATGTCGCACTCTAGTCATGAAGTTCCTAGCTATATAACTCTTTGGTCACATGCTTTCGTAATTAATTTTGAAGGAGGTATGCCCTAGAGGAAAATAATAAAAGGGTTTTATTGTCATATCTCATTAGTTCTAATAGTTTTATATCATGCTATAATTGTATTAACCGGAAACATTGATACATGTGTGGTATATAAACAAACACAGGTCCCTAGTAGCCTCTATTCAACTAGTTCATTAGGCAGACGATGATCAAGGTTTCCTGATCATGCGCTAAACAAAAGTCACTGACAATGAAGTCATATCATCTGGAATGATGTGATGGACACTTTCCACTAATGATTGTTGCAACACGATCATGTCACTTAGTTAAAGTTGCAATTGTCAAAAATAGATTGTCCTAATCCTTAGACCGTGAGATCTTATCAATCACTATTACCGGAAGATGCTTTGATTGTATCAACTATCATCTCGTGAAACGGTGATCATAAAGGTGCATGTTGGGTGTCCGAAGGAGCATGTAGAGGCAATATGCTTCAAGATGGGGAATTGTTCTCCTGTGTGATGGGAAGATACAACTGGGCCTACTCGGTAAATTACATCCATGTTGTGCAACACATGACTAGGTCATGGGGATGGTATTTCATGGGAACGAGTAAAACAATACTTGTTGGAAACGAGATTGAACAAGGTATCATGATACCGATGGTCAAACTCGGACAAGTCTTGTATCATGAACAAGAGAATTGGATATATCATTTTAGGTTCAACAAGATGCAGATTCGTGGAGTGCATAGGGGTCACATGGGAATCCCGGTCCCTCTGTTGATCATTGATATGGATCATGACTATAGCATTCCTGAACCATAGGGAAACACGCTTAAGGGCGATATGACACTTGGAGATCCTCTTGCGAGATGGAATCATGAAAGAGAGAGAAATATGAATTGTTCTAGAGAGATCCAAAGTTGTTCGAAGAAAGAAGGAAAGGAAAAGGCCAAAAGGAGTTACAGATAAATGGCAATTTAATATATGAATTTATTATATGTTAATTAAGAATTAATATATACTCAATAAATATTTACATTAAAATGTGAAGGGCAACTTTCTCATTACGCCAAATTCTCAGAGGGAATTGGCCTTGGAGAAAGCTACCCTGAAAAGGAAAAAAAGGAAAGTAGGAGAAAAAATGCCTCTGCCGCCAGTGGGCCTTGCAGCCCACATAAGGCGAGCGGGCGACTGCAGGGTACCGCCTAGGCGGTAGCTAGCTGAGCTGTTGGGCCACGCAGCGGCCCATCCGGGCAGCAGCCTACGGGCTGCATGCGCGTGGGGGTGCTGATGACTGCAAGTGCACATATCGTTTATAGCTAGTTTCGAAATAAAGATATCGATCCCACAGGGAGCAGCAGTCTGAAGTCTAATAATGCTTGAAATAGTTATTGCGATAGAAATGCTAGATATAGTTCTAAGTAACAAGATAAAATGCGAGTATTGTATAAAAAGGTATTTTTGGGTTTTGGGTATAAGAGAAATAATAAAGTAAAGCAACATAACTTAATACAGAAAGTAAGTATCACGTATGTAAGAGAGATTGAAACTGCAGTAGGGAAAAAGCATTCTCAGGGAATAGCAGATACACCACTAGTATTGTAAAGATCTAAGATAAAGATTATCATCATGAATATTCTCAACTATGTATGTGTGGGAGGAACTCGGTATGTGGACGAATAGGCAACAACCGCTACTCACATCATCCTCATAACCATAGAAGTCAGCAATCGACATCAATCGAATTACTTTGCTATTAAGGGACGTAATTCTGTAGGATGTATCCCATGGCATGGATAGTGTTCCGTGAGTTTCCTCGATTTCCCAAGTTGATATGTAAGGAGTGCCAACAACTTTATAGTCACTGTAAGTGCTAGCATTCCTCCGTCTACCAACAAGTAGTTCCCTCCATCAAGTCCCCACGAGAGACAAATATTTAGAGATCAACTTCTCTCAACATCAAGATGTAGAGAATCTAACACATGGTCACAGTGATGAATATCATAATAGACTTTATCTTATTTCAATCTCATACTAGGGTTTCTGCATCTCCCCAAGAACTAATGATCTACTAAGACATGGAGGCAATCAACATCATGGCAATGATAATGGAAATAATCATAGATGAATAGTACTTGTATAAATCCACACGAGTATAGGAATTACAACAAGATCTAGACAAGACGTAGATGGGATGGATGGAGATGGTGGTGATGCAGCGGTGGATGATGAAGATCGATGCCTTAGCCTCCCGGATCTGCGCAGAGCAAATATGGATCCCTTGTGGATGAGTTCCCCCTATAGATGCCTTCCGGAGGTGAGGTTTCTACGATTTCTGGGTGTTCTCTATGTCGTCTCCTCGAACCAATTGCACGGGGTGAAACTATTTGACAAGGCGGAGGCGGCGCCAACTATACAGCCGGAGCTATACGGGCGGAAGAGTTGCTCCCGCCGTATAGTTGGTCGTTGGGCTCTCTGCCTCCTTTGTTCGCTTCTGGTTTTCTTCTAGTATTATTAATATTTCACAAATAAGCGATTTACGTGTTTTTGACTCCTTTTCTCAATAGTACAACTGCTTCAATAATTGTATCCATTGGATCCATCATCTGTCCTGATCCTAGTGAAAACAAACATAAAATGTGCGTGCAAGCGCCGTAAAATACAAAGATCCTACATCTACAATGAAAAATAATAATGTAAAACATGATGCAAATATGCACTCATCAACTTCCCCAAGCTTAGACTCTTGCTCGTCCCGAGCAAGTTTTTAGCTTAATGGATGTGATCCTCATATTCATGAAGCTGAGTCGATAAAATAAATGAGGCAATTGCAGCATGTGTTTATCATGTACGATACAGGGGAATAAGTTCATGAATAGTACCTTAATCGAACCATCTGAATAGTATTGGAAGGCTTCCACACCTTTAGTTATCAATAGTTCATAAAAGATGAATCTCAACATAATGTAAAAGAATTCGGTTCAACCGACTGAGTTAACGAGGTAGTCCCAAGTGTTTTAGGATCAATGTATTCACTTGGGATTCAAAATCTCAAAAGTGTATCTTTGTCATACTACAATACAGTGGCATATGCCTATTTGGTCTTTGCACATTCACTCTTTTTCTTCTTTCTTTTTCTTTTATTTTGCATATATGCTCACACTTTTGATTTAAATGTTGTGCAAAGGAGCTAGCCATATATTCCACTTCATGTACGAATTCAAATTTCAACGATCTCAATTATCAAATTCCAACTGTAGATGAAGCATTATTATGACTTGAAGATTCTACTTCGACTTGTTCTCACTCTATTTAGATCGCACTTTCATTTTCCTTTGTTCAAGGTTTTCCTTTTCAACTTAATTGTGTAGATAATGTTTCTTTGTGAATCAAACCGTAGACTTACAACACATAGACCAAATTACCTTTATGTGTTCCATTAATACCAATGATGTGGATGACTCCTATTGCTATCATCAAGTGCAAGTAAAATCATACTCAAGCCTTTCATATATCAATAAAGCAAACACAAACTCAATATTGCTCCATATATAATAATAGACTCGGAATTTCATAAAAGGGATCCACTATTTCTGAAGGGAATTCTAATGATGCAAACTTTATTTATAGTTTGAACTAATGCAATAATAATATTAAAACTCATAAGATAGATTACAAGGTCTTAAAGATCTCCCTAAGCATAGAATCAAGCCAGGCAGGATCAAATAATCCCTTGCGATTATTTCATACCGTGATTGTTGTAGATCACTGAGGCGCCATGGCATGTAAGACCACTGTGTGTAGCTTCTTGTTGGTCTCCTCCAGAGTAGTTATGCGGCTGTAGCACCTGCGCAGATCAGATTGTAGAGTGTCCACTCTATCTGTGAGCTTGGTCACCAATGGAAGGAGGTCTTCCTTCTTCTCCGTCTCATTGAGACGGTGACGGACTTCGACGTGATGGAGTTGCTCCTGCTTCTGATATATCTCTAGTGCACGCACACGATCCTTGGTCCTAGGGACAACTTCTTCTTCCTCATCCATAATTGATGGATCGGGGAAGTGAAAACCGTACCTCCACTCTTCTTGAGGTTTAACCTGCATACGAGCACCAATGGTTGGCCTCAAGAGCAGAACCTCCCCTTTCTTGCTAGCACCTGCACCAATATTAGATAATTTCTTACGCTTCTGCGGCCTTGGATATGTGGTGATGAACTTGACCGTCTCCACACGGCATTTTACATGTGGCTTGCGATCTTCTCTCTCTTGTTGAGCTTTCTTCATCGCCGCCCAGTTGATCTCTGGTGGATCATAGATATCACAGCGGATGTAGACGTCAACTACGTCATCATTGAAATCATTGTTGAAGTAGCTTGGCTCAACATACTCCTTGTACTTCGGGCTAAACCTCTCCACCTCTTCATCATCGTCCTCCATGGACGGGATGCTAGAGAGGTCCTTGAAAGGAGAAATGATCCCCATGGTTTTCCCACGACCTGGGGCAGGATAGCGCATTGCTAGATTGGTTTCTGTAGATTGCGATTACAAAGAGAGACAATGGCAGTATATGGCGTTAGAGGTCGGTAAAACTCACGAGAAACACCAAATTGTCATCCAAGAAAAGAATCCAATGGAATAGAGAAAGAAATCACGGATTTGGAAGTAATGTGCCGTGTAACGACCAACTATACCGATGCGGCCCGTATAGGTCTAGCCGTATAGTTGGTTCTGGGCAGATATTTCCAAATATCTCGAGTCCAGGTCGATTCAATCACGACTTGGAACTGACAATAAGGTTTTTTATATAAAAGAAAGATCAAACTAAAAGTGTCTTAGAGTTTAATGACCAACTATACGGCCGGAATTTTTGCTCCGGTCGTATAGTTGCGACCGTATAGATACAAACAGAAAAATCAAAAGTGCCTGGGAATTTAACGACAAACTATACAACCAGAATTTTCACTTCGGTCCTATAGTTGCGACCGTATAGATATAGACACCAAAAACCAAAACTATCCGAGAGTTCAACGACCAACTATACGGCCGAAATTTTCGCTCCGGTCATATAGTTGCGATCGTATAGGCTCAGATATCGAAAACAATTCCATAAAGATGATACAGAGAGTTTAACAACGAACTATACAGAGGGAGCCCCCTCACTGGTCGTATAGCTCCTCCCGTATAGTTGGTAAAACCCCTCTAAAACATCAGAAAAACACAAGGAATTCGAAAACAGAATTTTCAAGAGTAAAAAATGTGAAAATAAATCACTTATTAGAGTAAGAACACTTACCTTACACTTACCACTCGTTTAATTGGGGATGAAAAGTTCCTCCCACAACAAGGACTCCTTCTCTTTTGGAGGAATTGACTTTAGTTCATTAGATGATTCCCGTAAACGAAAATCACCAGGACTAAAGTTTCTCTCAATAAGATTGGTGTCTTCCTGGGAAAACATGGACACTGCATCTAACATTTTTATTTCTTGCCTCTGGATAATCTGCAACTCAAATTTTTGAAGTGGAAGAATCCAACGGATCAGCCTTGGCTTATGGTATTTCGTTCAAGGAGTTCTTTTAAGCCATCACGATCCGTGTGAACTCTTACCTATGCATCAACTATATAGGAACAAAATTTATCACAAGAGAAGAATACGGCAAACAGTTCCTTTTCTTCCTTAGGGTAATTCTTTTGATCACCATTAAGAATTCTACTAGCATGATGTATAATATTAAATCTACGACCAATATGTTGTCCAAGAATTACTCCTACAACATCATCGCTGGCTTCACATATTAAGTCAAAGGTTGTATCCCAGATAGGTGGTTTAATGATGGGAGCTCGAGTTAAAGCATTTTTAAGTTTATCAAAGGCTTCAAGACAATTATCATCAAAATTAAATCTCATTCCCTTTTACAAGTGGTTAGTCAAAGGTTTAGATATGCTAGAGAAATTTCTAATGAACCTTCTGTAAAAACCCACATGACCAAGAAAACTTCTTATACCTTTAATATCCCTAGGTTGCGGCATTCTTTCTATTGCTTAAACCTTAGCTCTATCAACTTCAATTCCCTTACCTGATACCTTGTGTCCGAGGACTATACCTTCTTTGACCATAAAGTGGCACTTCTCCCACTTTAGAACAAGATTAGTTTCTTCACAACGCTTCAAAACTTTCTTGAGATTATCCAAGCAACTTGTAAATGAAGTTCCATAGATAGAAAAGTCATCCATAAATACTTCCATTATAAGTTCTATAAAATCAGCAAAAATAGTAGTCATACATCGTTGAAAAGTAGCTAGAGCATTACATAGACCAAAAGGCATATGTCGGTAAGCATGTAAACCGTAAGGACTTATGAAAGTTGTTTTAAGTTGGTCATTCTGATGAATAGCTATTTGAGAGAAACCAGAATATCCGTCCAAGTAACAAAAATGAGTATGGTTTGCTTACCTTTCTAAAGTTTGATCTATGAATGGTAATGGATAGTGATCTTTCCTAGTTTATTTATTTAATTTCCTAAAATCTATGCACATACTGTGCCCAAACATAGTTCTAGTAGGTATTAGTTCATTGTTTTTATTAGGAACAATAGTAAAACCGCCCTTGTTTGGGACACAATGAACAGGACTTATCCAATCACTCTCTTTGACAGGATAAATTATACCTACGTCTAGTAGGCGTACAATTTCTTTTCTTACCACTTCTTTCATTTCAGGCTTCAATCTTCTATTAAATTCCGCAACTAGTTTTGCACCTTCTTCCATGAATATTCGATGGACGGCTATCAAGGGACTAATGCCCTTCAAGTCATCTATTGAGTACCCAAAGGCTTGGCGATGCTCCTTAAGTATCCTCATGAGTTCTTCTTCTTCTTCTGAAAGTTTAGCACTAATAATAACATGGAATTTATTGGTATCATCTAAAAACCTGTATTTAAGATTATCTGGTAGAGTCTTCAACTCTCAGGGTGGTAATTCCTCGTCCCCTCTCTTTTCAAGCTCTTCAAAAGCCTCATCAGTTGGAGGTCCCAAAATAGGAAGTGAATCGAATTTATCTTCTAGTTCTTCTAGGGACTTGTCCTCCATAACTATTTCTTCATAATTTGTATCTTCATTTATTTATTCTTCTTGATTACCAAAGAAAAGAGCCTCCATTTCCTCAATAGTTCTCTCTTCCTCTTCTTCTTGTATTTGTGGAGGTCTGTCTTTAAATTTGGAAAAATGGAATTTCTTTTCCATTCCCCCAAGCTTAAGAGTCACAATATCCTTCTTGAAATTAACATAGGCACATATATCACCCAAAAAGGTTCTTCCAAATATAATAGGGCAAAAAGTGTCAGCTGGCATATCAACAACTACAAAATCGATAGGAAAATCTTTGTTGCCAATTGTCACAGTTGCATTGTCAACTACTCCCATTGGAATTCTAAGGTTTTTATTGGCTAACATAATTGTTCTATCAGTATTTTCAATTGTAGCCGGTTCTATTTCTTCTTTTATTTCTAGGTAGAAATCATAAGATATAACATTAACTTCAGTGCCAAGATCACATAAACCATAATGAGAGGTTTCTTTAAATATGCAGGGAAGAATAGGCTTACCCACTGTAGCATCCCATCTGTCTAACATATGTAATGCTACATGGTCTAGTAATAATTATATCATGCTACTTCCTACATATAATTGTTGCATCATAATTATATCATGCTCATGTCATCATGCCACCTTGCATTTGAGCATCATATAAAACCCCTTTTCATTGGTTCTTCTCTCATATGCCTTAGTAATGAGAGAAGAACCAATGAACTCCTATTTTTTTCTTGATATATGCTTGATGCCCAAGTTGAGTTGGGGGCATATCTTTTATTCTACTCCACCACCTTTTCCTTGTAACCACCTTATAATTCCACCATCCTAATTATCCATGAGCTTTTACACTTTTCCTTTGGCATTAAATCTAGCTCATGTGGGTTGGGATGAATCCACTCCTATTTTTTTCACATGCCCTCATATTAGCATCATCTTGTTTTCACGTTATTGATATGTGGAGCCACCTTTGCATGCCTTGTGAGTGGTACCCCTTTTTCTAGCTTCCATATGGATTGGTTGGAATGTATGCTCATGTGAGAATATTTTTGAGACTATTAAACATCTAGTGGGACATACACACTAGCAAGTCCTAATTATATTCAAATTTGAGCATCTCCATCTACTCCACATGGAACATCCAATATAATTCCATTTTAATTCTTTTAGCTTGGCCTTACTCCATATTTTGGGAATCCATGTGTATAAATGCCATGATTAACATTTTGTTTTCACAAAAACTAACATGGCATTTAATGTTTTTGCATGGGCCATGCAGATCTCATCATCATCCCCTCCTTTTGGTTTTTCTTGCATTTTTGGAAGTGGAGAATGGTTCTTTGTGAATCCATTCTTGTGGGCTCTTTTCTTTTTTGCTCTTACCCTAAACCCTCACCATCTTGATCTTCTCTCCTTACCTTGTGCACTCAAAATCATCACCCTCACTTGTGTATGCTTCCATGCATGATCATGTGGGACCATACCAAAACCCTAGCCCTACCATACCTCTCCATCTCACCACCTTTTCTTGCTTGACCTAGCTTTGATCATGTAAAACCCTAACCTAAACCCTAACCCGAGTTACCCCAACCCTAGATCGATCTACCCCCTCACCTCTCAGCCCTCTTTTTTTCTCTCTCTCTCGCTGCACACGGGCTCCACCCGAGCCATGCCGCCTCCCTGCCCTCGCCTGGCCCCAGCTGTAGCCTCTCTGCCCCTCCCACGTCGAGCACGTGAGGAAGGAGAGGAGAAAAGGTGGCCGAGGTCACCTTTTTCCTCCACCAGTCCCCCACGGCACCTCCTCCCCCATCCTTATCTCCAATTCCTCTCCCTCGCCTGTTGCAGCCCCAGATCCCCAGGGCCTCGCCTCTGCTTCCTCCCTTCTCCCCTGCCACTGCTCTTCTCCAACTCCGGCCACCGCCGCTGTCCACCACCTTCCTCTCGATCTAGCAGGCGGGCGTGGCGTTGAGGTTGTCGGGGAAGACCATGGCAGCCTCTGCATCACCCCGGTGCACACCAGCGAGGAGGAGCAGCCCCTGTACCACGGAACGCCAACGAAGCCCACCGCAAACCCTAGCTCGCCCGGCGTCTGCGTCCTCGCCGCTACGTCGCTCCCCGGCCCGATCCATTGTCGTCGTCCACCTCGCAGTGAGCTGACCTCCCTCTCGGACATCCTCTCTATCTCTGGCACGGCCTGGTCTCACCGATCGTTTCGCCAAACACGCTCTGTGTGCCGGCGGCCGCTGCTTCGGCTCGTCGTCGCGCCGCGGCACGCCTTACCTATCCGCCTACTCCCCTCCTAACAATAACCTCCACCCTACCGCACTGGTTCCGCCCCGCTGCGCGCGTGCCGCAGGTCGCGGGTTCGACCCCCGCACCGCGCTCTGTCCCTGCCGAGCACGGACCGCTCGTTAGTTAACACAAAGAAGAGCAACAGTAGCAGCTGCGCGCTTTGCCCAAACCCCCCAACCTTTTTTCTGCTCAACCCGTGCTCCCCTCCGACCCCACCTGTCAGCCACCGTGGTGGTTTTACTAAAAGGCACCCGCAGAGTCTAGAACCCCAACCCGCAGTCCCCCGGATCCGCCACGTGTCCAGCCCCGGCTGGCGCACACGCGCGGTGGGCCCGCAGTCCCCGGTCCCGCTTGACACTCTCTGTGGCTGGGTCAATTCGCGGTGAGAAAAGTTTTTGCGCGCCGTTCACGCCCAGTCAGCAGCGGGCCCACCTGACTGTGACTATGGCTAGGAGTGGCTGAGTATAAAAAGCTTTTCGGTTTACCTGTTTAATAAAAAAATTCAGTAAATGTTTTAATATGAATTTGAATCTGTTTTTAATAACTTTTAAATTGTACTTCCAAATAACTTAAATGATATATGTTTTGGAATCAGAAAAATGTGAGGAATTCAAATATGCCATTCAAAATGTTGTTTGACCACTTTAAATTTTCGAGATGATTAAAATTATAATAAAATGCCCTTTTCTTAATAAATTAATAACTTTAATTCTATAACTCCAAATTCGACAAATAATAAGTCTAAATCGATCAACGCGACGAGCCCGTTCTAACTATGCATTCCTTGTTCTGAATTGCAGCATGCATCATATAAATATAAAGTATACAGCAACTTATTTGGGGTTAAAATGTGACTAAACCTCAATAAAATGCTTTATTCTTGTACCCCACACCTCACCCATTCCATGCTACATTAATGCCATGTAAACTGTGCATCATTCATCATGGCATGCTTGTTTGCTGTCGCATTTTTATTCATATGCTTGTGCACTTTATTTATGTTGGCCCTTGTTTGTTTGGTTCTTCTTCGAATAGACGCCCAGCAGGAGAATTATCAGAAATCACAGGAGTTCTACCCAGATCCGTCTCTCGCTTCAACTGAGCTGCCAGACAAGCACTACCACATGCTTGCATACATATAGTACCTAATGCCTCTATCTTATTCTTGCATCATTGAGTCGCGATTGCATTACATTGAATCCCAAGTACTGCATAGCCTTTACCTTTAAACCCCACCGAAGCTTGTTCCTCCAT
The DNA here is from genome assembly GCA_910589775.1 of Avena eriantha. Classification (NCBI taxonomy): domain Eukaryota; kingdom Viridiplantae; phylum Streptophyta; class Magnoliopsida; order Poales; family Poaceae; genus Avena; species Avena eriantha. Next base: position 179,997,493 of record OU342740.1, on the reverse strand, counting down.
CCCATGAGCCATTACTACAGGAGTTGTTCGAGCCATGCGAGTCGCAGAACAGCATGTGTAGGGTATGTGAGTGTCTGATGGATAACGAGGTACCTAAACAACTTAACCTGAGTAGTAATGGGATAACTAATGAAAGAGGCACCGGTGAGCAATATCTGCTATTTGGTTTTTCATGCTCACTTGTGTCCCGTAGGACCCCGAGTACTTGATTCCTGTTCCTTGACTATTTGCAATATCCACATCCGGGAGGCCTTATGAACCCCCCTAAGCCAGATCTTGATTCATTTCTATTTCTTGGGGCCACAAAGTAGTTTGGGGCTTTGTTACTATCCTTTACTTATGCCATGCTTTACTGTATTATTTAAGATTGTGCGTGGAGCACCTGTACTGTTTTGGATGCGGAGTGTTTTCGCGGTATCGATAAGCCCAATCACACTTTCGGGTTCCAAGTCGTTTACAGCCATTGACGCAAACCTTGAGTCCGTCTCAGAGTCAGCTAGCTTTGTTGCGGGTAGCTTAATGGGGTGGCCCCCTGAAATATTTCTAAATCCTATGATCGCTTTGTCGTGAATGCCTCGTTGGGTTTTGAGTTGGTTTTTCCGAGGTTGATCGAGTGTGTGTTGCTATTTGTGCACCCCTGCAGGGTAAATCTTTCTGAAAGCCATGCCCGCGGTCATGGACGACTTGGAGCACAGTTTCTCGATCATAGACAAGTATAACTAAAGTACCGTTTTTAATCTGACTAAATACCTGACTAGTAAATAGTGCAATACTCATGGAATGGTTAATAAAACTGCCAACGGATGGGTTGTTCGTCCGCTTTCTCGTTGGTAAGCGAGAAGGAGGATGGATCTGCTAATTATACTGTTATAACTGTTGTTACTAATTAACGGACATCCGTCTATCATTGGTTAGGCGGATGGTTAGCGAGTATCTATAGACTTGTTAGTTATTATCTTTTGCTGCAATTGCATCACCCCAGGTTATGTCCCCTTTAGAGGCATAAAGACTTGCTGAGTACCCCTAGGGTCTCACACGATAAATTGTTTGATTCAGATGAACATGTGTACTCGCAAGATGGATACTAGGTGGAGGAGACAGAGGATGTTGGCAACGATCACTCGGTGTAGAGATTCTGGGGATGGGGATCCGTGAGATCTGTGGGCGGGATGTGTTTATTTATGTGGCATCTTATGCCAATTTGCTTCTTAACCGTACTCGGATCTTGTTATCCGCTTCCGCCTAATACTCTGATGTTTGATGTATGAGGAGCTATCCTAAACTATTATCTCTATCTAGGATATTTGGATCTTTCCGTATGGCGTTGCAATATTTCTATTTCTTTAGATGGAATGGCTCTGTGAACAGTTGTATGGTGGCTTGCATACATACTCACTTGTGTATGTAGTTGATCCCTTCGCCTGCCGATTACGCCGCTCGTTCTTGTCCCGATGTTCTAGAAGTGGTTAGGATGGCCGATAGGTCTACCTGTGAGTGGCCCCTGGGCCCCACCGTACTATTTTAACCACATTCGTTCATCCAGGCATGCAACTAAGAGCATAATTCAACGAGGTAGTTACAATTGGTATTAGAGCCATCCCGCCCTTCAGGGTCTCACCCAAATGGACGTTGTCAGTCTAGCAAATATTTTGGTAGCTATTTATACTAGGGAAAAACAAAACATGAGAGTAGGACTGCTTCCATTTTTCTTCTTACCCACCCACCCACCCTTTTTCTAGTAAGGAAGTGTAACGTTTTCAATCCTCTTCTAAAAATTCAAACTAGGATTCACGTGTTCTGGGTCCGTAGTACCATAGGTTGTGTGTGTGTGTGTAATTCCTTGTCTATCTGTTGCATCCAACTTGTTATCACTATCTGCCTTTTGGTTATCAACTGTTGGTACATTCCATACCGACAGGCCTTTGTAAACCGACGTGATCTATCTGATTCGCTGTATACCGGTGCGATATTTCTTACTCTTTGTTATCCGACGTTATCTTGTTTGGGGTCTTCGTTTCCGTAGTTACTAATCTTTAGGTTCATCTTAAGAAGAAGGTGTTGGGATATGTGTTTTACTGATTCATGTACGGAGTAATAATTTGAGTGCGGGATAGAGTCGCGACCATACTACTACTCTTATCATTCGCTCTTGTATATTGAATTGGTAGAGTTACTAATCTTGATTCTTGAAGTGGTTTTGCGCATATAGTGGTATTTTAATGCCGAAATTAGCGGAATTTTTTTTCTTTGTTAGCTTGTGTACCACACTCCTTGTTCAGTCGTGTGCGATATGCTTAATATCTTCTAGGTGCTTTGAACTTTGTTGATATTTTAATTTCATCTTAGTGAATTGTATCCTTTAATCTTGGTTAATTCCATTTTGGTACTATCTTGGATTATTATTATTCTCCATTATAGTACTGACTTGTGTTTTATATCAATCACAGGATGGCACCACCACGCCGTTCTGAGGAGGACATACCACCTGAACTGGGGGCTGCGTTGGCAAGTATTGCCAATGCCTTGGGAACAATGCAGCAGAACCAACAGCGATTCGAAGAAAGCGTGAGGAGGAATGAGTTTGTTCCGCTACCTCCACCTCCCAAGCGAGGAGACATCAAGAGTTTTCTGAAGTTCAACCCACGCCAATTTGAGGTGTCTGATCAGCCACTTGATGTTGATGATTGGCTGCGTGAAATGTCAAGGTTGCTGATGACTGCGGATGTTCCTGAGCAAGAATCGGTAAAATGTGCCACGCACCTTCTGAAGGGAGATGCAGCTCTGTGGTGGGAAAATTACCTGAAGGCAGACCACTCTGGTTTTCAGCCTACTTGGGAGCAATTCACCGCGGTTTTCAAAGAGCAATATCTGTCAGAAATTGTCATGGGAAGGATGAAGGAAGTGTTTATCAACCTCAAGCAGGGCAAGGAAAATGTCAATACCTATATCAGAAATTTCATGAACCTTTCTCGGTATGGTGGCGATGAGATCTCTGATGACAAGAAGAAGCAAAAGAGGTTCAGGCAAGGGCTCAATGCACCAATCAAATATGCAATCACTCATGCAAGGCCAGAGTCTTTTCTAGAACTCCAACATACAGCTCTGCAAGAAGAAGCAAGTAGGCAAGTGTTTGAGGATTCAAAGAAACACAGCCGCGATGCAGCAAGCTCTTCAGCTATGACAGCTCCTTCTAAGCGCCGCGTGTGGGTTCCTAACACTCCACCGTCGCTCCCGGCTCCACAAAGACCGTCAAGCTATGCGGAAAGGCCACCAAACTCCTTCACCGCGGCTCCTAGGGGCTACAACCACAACTACCCTGGAGCGCCTGGCGGAGTCCCTGGCTACGCTGCTCCACGTCCACCTGGTGCTTGCTACACTTGTGGAAACACTGGGCATCTGCACTGGAATTGTCCAATGAACAACAAAGCTCTTCCACCACCACCTCCAAGACCCGTGGCAAGTTCTTCTATGGTTCGTGCACCTCCACCTCGGGCTCTCAACATCAATACCAAGCCCGGGTCTACAGTTGCTCGTGCCAACTGTGTCAATGTTGCTCAAGCTGAGCATGCATCTGGAGTTGTGATGGGTATGCTTCCTGTTAACTCAGTTCCTGCACGAGTTTTGTTTGATTCTAGTGCATCACATTCTTTTGTTTCTCACAAGTTTGCAAACAAGAATGAGTTAGCAATGGATCCTCTCCCCAAGCATTTAATGGTCCTTTCTCCTGGAGCAAAATGGCATCTTCTAAAATCAGCCATAGCAATCAAATTGAGATTGGTGGTTCTTCATTCCCGGCTTCCTTAATTATTCTGGGTAATTCTGACATTGATGTTATCTTGGGCATGGATTGGTTAATAGCAAATGCACCTGTGATTGATTGTGTCGAACGCTCGGTTTCTCTGAAAATTCCTGAAGGCCATATAGTCTATTCTCCAAGTCTAACTCCTGCTATTCAGCTTTTCTCTTTGGCGGCTCTAAATGATGATGCTATGGAAGCTATTTAGAGTGTTCCAGTGGTCTGTGAGTTCCTAGATGTTTTTCCTGAAGAGTTGCCAGACATGCCTCCTGACCGAGAGGTTGAGTTTGTGATTGAGCTTGAACCTAGAACCGCTCCTATCTCCAAGCGGCCGTATAAAATGGGTCCTGCTGAGTTGGCTGAACTCAAACGTCAGCTGGATGAACAAGAGAAGTTGGGTTTCATTTAGCACAATACTTCTTCTTGGGGTAGCCCAACCATCTTTGTGAAGAAGCGAGACAAGACTGATAGACTTTGTGTTGACTATCGGGCGCTCAATGCTAAAACCATCAAGAATAAATATCCCCTTTCGCGGATTAATGATCTCTTCGATCAGCTAGCTGGAGCTGTGGTATTCTCTAAGCTTGATTTGAGAAGTGGATATCATCAAATCAAGATTCGCAAGGAAGATATTCCCAAAACAGCTTTCACCACCCGCTATGGCCTGTATGAGTACACGGTCATGTCTTTCGGTCTCACCAACGCACCTGCCACCTTCTCGAGGCTTATGAACTCGGTTTTCATGGAGTATCTTGATAAGTTCGTTGTGGTCTATCTGGATGACATTCTAGTCTATTCTAAGTCAAAGGAATAACATGAAGAACACCTTCGGTGTGTCCTAAACAAGCTTCGTGAGAACCGCCTGTATGCAAAGTTCTCCAAGTGTGAGTTCTGGCTGCCTCAAGTCACCTATCTTGGTCACGTCATCTCTGCCAAGGGCATTGCTGTCAACCCAGAAACTGTTAAGACAATTGTTGACTGGCTTCCACCCAAAAATGTCAAAGAAGTCCGAAGTTTCCTTGGTTTGGCTAGTTACTGCCGTCGCTTCGTTCAGAATTTCTCGAAGATTGCGAAGCCTCTTACCGATCTCCTCAAGAAAGGCAAGAAATACCTTTGGTCTCCTGCATGTCAAGCAAGCTTTGAACCACTCAAAGAGAAGCTCACTTCCACACCAGTCTTGATTCCTCCAGATACATCAAAGCCTTTCCAGATATTCTGTGACGCCTCATTGCAAGGATTGGGTGCGGTCCTTATGCAAGAAAAACAAGTTGTTGCTTATGCCTCTCGACAGTTGAAGACGCATGAGATCAACTATCCTACACATGACCTCGAACTCGCAGCGGTTGTCTTTGCTTTGAAAGTATGGAGGCACTACTTGCTTGGCAACCGTTGTGAGATCTTTTCTGATCACAAGAGTCTGAAGTATATCTTCACACAACCTGATCTCAACCTTCGTCAGAGGAGGTGGATTGAAGCAATTAATGATTTCGATCTGACCATCAACTATACTCCGGGCAAAGCTAATGTGATGGCCGATGCTCTCAGCCGAAAAGCGTATGTCAACAACCTCATGGTGGAAGAACAACAGCCTCTCTTGTGCGAGGAATTCTGCCAGCTCAACCTTGAAATTGTGGATCAAGGGTATCTTTTGAACCTTCCGGGAACACCTCTCTTGGAAGAAAAAGTTCGCTCCATTCAACTTGGTGATCCTTACACTAAAAAGATCATCTCCAACATTCAGCTTCCGAAGTATGAGTCCTTCCACGTTGACGACCAAGGCACTCTTTTCTTTGAACACCGGATGTTTGTTCCAAACTACCCGGGTTTAAGAGAGCAAGTTCTTAAGGAGGCGCATGATTCTGTTCTTTCTATCCACCCTGGCAGCACTAAGATGTACATGGACTTGAAAACACAATATTGGTGGCCTGGGTTGAAACAATGTTGTGCCAAGTATGTCTCCGAGTGTGATGTCTGCCGCAGAGTTAAAGCTGTCCATCAGAAACCTTCCGGTCTTCTACAGCCATTGAAGCCTCCGGAATGGAAATGGGAGAAAGTAGAGATGGACTTCATAACTGGTTTTCCAAGGTCGCAGAAGGGCAACAATGCAATATTTGTTGTCATCGACAGGCTTTCTAAAGTGGCTCACTTCTTTCTTGTCAAAGAAACAATTTCTGCAATTCAGTTGGCTGAGCTCTCTATCAACAGAATTGTCTCTCTGTATGGGGTTCCTCTTGAGATCAGTTCAGACCGTGGAAGCATCTTCACTTCCAAATTCTGGGGAAGTTTCCAAAATGGTTTGGGAACAAAATTGAACTTCAGCACAGCTTACCACCCTCAGCCGCAAGGACAAGTTGAAAGGATCAATCAGATTCTGGAAGGTATGCTCCGTGCATGCGTTATCTCTTTCGGCATGAAGTGGGAAGAATGCCTTCCTTATGCTGAATTCTCTTACAACAACAGCTTCTAGAAAAGTCTAAAGATGGCACCATTTGAGGTTCTCTATGGTCGCAAATGCAGAACTCCGATTGGTTGGTCGGGCGCAGGTGAAAGAACATTGTTTGGCCCCGACATTGTGACTCAAGCGGAGGAGAAGGTTCACATCATTCTTGAAAACCCGAAGGTTGCTCAAAGTCGCCAGAAGAGCAACTATGACAGAAAGCACACGGACATGGAGTATGTCCCTGGTGATCTCGTTTACCTTCGTGTCACTCCCATGAGAGGCACGCACCGCTTTGGTATCAAAGGGAAGCTGGCTCCTAGATACATCGGTCCTTTCAAAATTCGTGGAAGAAGAGGAGAAGTTGCTTATGCTCTTGAGCTCCCTGAAAAACTCAAGGTCCAAGACGTTTTCCATATCTCTCAACTCAAGAAGTGTTTCAAGGATCCCGGCAGGACCGTGGACCATGAACTCATCAATCTCCAAGAAGATCTGTCTTATCAAGAACATCCCATAAAAATTCTAGAAGTCGTAGAAAGAAGGACTCGCAACAAGTCCATCAAGTTCTGCAAGGTGCAGTGGTCGCACCATTCCGTTGACGAAGCCACTTGGGAACGCGAGGATGAGCTCCGTGCCAAGTATCCTACCCTCTTCGTGTCTTCTTCTTCTTCCTAGAATCTCGGGGCGAGATTCCTGTTTAGTGGGGGAGACTTGTAGCATCCCATCTGTCTAACATATGTAATGCTACATGGTCTAGTAATATAATTGCTACTTCCTACATATAATTGTTGCATCATAATTATATCATGCTCATGTCATCATGCCACCTTGCATTTGAGCATCATATAAAACCCCTTTTCATTGGTTCTTCTCTCATATGCCTTAGTAATTGTATTTGGCTCTTGATATATTGTATTTGGTTCTTGATATATGCTTGATGCCCAAGTTGAGTTGGGGGCATATCTTTTATTCTACTCCACCACCTTTTCCTTGTCACCACCTTATAATTCCACCATCCTAATTATCCATGAGCTTTTACACTTTTCCTTTGGCATTAAATCTAGCTCATGTGGGTTGGGATGAATCCACTCCTATTTTTTTCACATGCCCTCACATTAGCATCATGTTGTTTTCACATTATTGATATGTTGAGCCACCTTTGCATGCCTTGTGAGTGGTACCCCTTTTTCTAGCTTCCATATGGATTGGTTGGAATGTGTGCTCATGTGAGAATATTTTTGAGACTATTAAACATCTAGTGGGACATACACACTAGCAAGTCCTAACTATATTGAAATTTGAGCATCTCCATCTACTCCACATGGAACATCCAATATAATTCCATTTCAATTCTTTTAGCTTGGCCTTACTCCATATTTTGGGAATCCATGTGTATAAATGCCATGATTAACATTTTGTTTTCACAAAAACTAACATGGCATTTAATGTTTTTGCATGGGCCATGCAGATCTCATCATCATCCCCTCCTTTTGGTTTTTCTTGCATTTTTGGAAGTGGAGCATGGTTCTTTGTGAATCTATTCTTGTGGGCTCTTTTCTTTTTGCTCTTACCCTAAACCCTCAAATCTTTTATCTTCTCTCCTTACCTTGTGCACTCAAAATCATCACCCTCACTTGTGTATGCTTCCATGCATGATCATGTGGGACCATACCAAAACCCTAGCCCTACCATACCTCTCCATCTCACCACCTTTTCTTGCTTGACCTAGCTTTGATCATGTAAAACCCTAACCTAAACCCTAACCCGAGTTACCCCAACCCTAGCTCGATCTACCCCCTCACCTCTCGGCCCTCTCTTTTTCTCTCTCTCTCGCTGCACACGGGCTCCACCCGAGCCAGGCTGCCTCCCTGCCCTCGCCTAGCCCCAGCTGCAGCCTCTCTGCCCCTCCCACGTCGAGCACGTGAGGAAGGATAGGAGAAAAGGTGTCCGAGGTCACCTTTTTCCTCCACCAGTCCCCCACGGCACCTCCTCCCCCGTCCTTATCTCCAACTCCCTCTCCCTCGCCTGTTGCAGCCCCAGATCCCTAGGGCCTCGCCTCTACTTCCTCCCTTCTCCCCTGCCACTGCTCTTCTCCAACTCCGGCCACCGCCGTTGTCCACCACCTTCCTCTCGATCCAGCAGGCGGGCGTGGCATTGAGGTTGTCGGGGAAGACCGTGGTAGCCTCTGCATCACCCCAGTGCACGCCAGCGAGGAGGAGCAGCCCCTGTACCACGGAACGCCAACGAAGCCGACCGCAAACCGTAGCTCGCCCGACGTCTGCATCCTCGCCGCTACGTCGCTCCCCGGCCCGATCCACCGTTGTCGTCCACCTCGCGGTGAGATAACCTCCCTCTCGGACATCCTCTCTATCTCCAACACGGCCTGGTCTCGCCGATCGTTTCGCCAAACACGCTCTGTGCACCGGCGGCCGCTGCTTCGGCTCGTCGCCGCGCCGCGGCACGCCTTACCTAGCCGCCTACTCCCCTCCTAACAACAACCTCCACCCTACCACACTGGTTACGCCCCGCTGCGTGCGTGCCACAGGTCGCGGGTTCGAGCCCCGCGCCGCGCTCTGTCCCTGCCGAGCACGGACCGCTCGTTAGTTAACACAAAGAAGAGCAACAGTAGCAGCTGCGCTCTTTGCCCAAACCCCCCAACCTTTTTTCTGCTCAACCCGCGCTCCCCTCCGACCCCACCTGTCAGCCACCGTGGTGGTTTTACAAAAAGGCACCCACAGAGTCCAGAACCCCAACCCGCAGTCCCCCGGATCCGCCACGTGTCCAGCCCCGGCTGGCGCACACGTGCGGTAGGCCCGTAGTCCCCGGTCCCGCTTGACACTCTCTGTGGCTGGGTCAACTCGCGGTGAGAAAAGTTTTTGTGCGCCGTTCACGCCCAGTCAGCAGCGGCCCCACCTGACTGTGACTATGGCTAGGAGTGGCTGAGTATGAAAAGCTTTTCCGTTTACCTGTTTTAATAAAAACAATTTCAGTAAATGTTTTAATATGAATTTGAATCTGTTTTTAATAACTTTTAAATAGTAATTCCAAATAACATAAATGATATATGTTTTGGAATCAGAAAAATGTGGGGAATTCAAATATGCCATTCAAAATGGTGTTTGACCACTTTAAATTTTCGAGATGATTAAAATTACAATAAAATGCCCTTTTCTTAATAAATTAATAACTTTAATTCTACAACTCCAAATTCGAGAAATAATATGTCTAAATCGATCAACGCGATGAGCCCGTTCTAACTATGCATTTCTTGTTCTGAATTGCAGCATGCATCATATAAATATAAAGTATACAGCAACTTATTTGGGGTTAAAATGTGACTAAAACTCAAAAAAATGCTTTATTCTTGTACCCCACACCTCACCCATGCCATGCTACATTAATGCCATGTAAATTGTGCATCATTCATCATGGCATGCTTATTTGCTGTCGCATTTTTATTCATATGCTTATGCACTTTATTTATGTTGGCCCTTGTTTGTTTGGTTCTTCTTCGAATAGACCCCCAGCAGGAGAATTATCAGGAATCACAGGAGTTCTACCCAGATCCGTCTCTCGCTTCAACTAAGCTGCCAGGCAAACACTACCACATGCTTGCATACATATAGTACCTAATGCCTCTATCTTATTCTTGCATCATTGAGTCGCGATTGCATTAAATTGATTACCAAGTACTGCATAGCCTTTACCTTTAAACCCCACCGAAGCTTGTTCCTCCACCCATGAGCCATTACTATAGGACTTGTTCGAGCCATGCGAGTCGTAGAACAACATGTAGGGTATGTGAGTGTCTGATGGATAACGAGGTACCTAAACAACTTAACCTGAGTAGTAATGGGATAACTAATGAAAGAGGCACCGGTGAGCAATATCTGCTATTTGGTTTTTCATGCTCACTTGTGTCCCGTAGGACCCCGAGTGCTTGATTCCTGTTCCTTGACTATTCGCAATATCCACATCCGAGAGGCCTTATGAACCCCCTGAGCCAGAGCTTGATTTATTTCTATTTCTTGGGGCCATAAAGTATTTTGGGGCTTTGTTACTATCCTGTACTTATGCCATGCTTTACTATATTATTTAAGATTGTGCATGGAGCACCTGTACTGTTTTGGATGCGGAGTGTTTTCGCGGTATCGACAAGCCCAGTCACACTTTCGGGTTCCCAGTCGTTTACAGCCATTGACACAAACCTTGAGTCCGTCTCGGAGTCAGCTAGCTTCGTTGCGGGTAGCTTAATGGGGTGGCCCCCTGAAATATTTCTGAATCCTGTGATCGCTTTGTCGTGAATGCCTCGTTGGGTTTTGAGTTGGTTTTTCCGAGGTTGATCAAGTGTGTGTTGCTATTTGTGCACCCATGCAGGGTAAATATTTCTGAAAGCCGTGTCTGCGGTTATGAACGACTTGGAGCACAGTTTCTCGATCATAGACAAGTATAACTAAAGTACCGTTTTTAATCTGACTAAATACCTGACTAGTAAATAGTGCAATACTCATGGAATGGTTAATAAAACTGCCAAAGGATGGGTTGTTCATCTGCTTTCTCGTTGGTAAGCGAGAGGGAGGATGGATCTGTTAATTATACTATTATAACTATTGTTACTAATTAAAGGACATCCGTCTATCATTGGTTAGGCGGATGGTTAGCGAGTATCTATAGACTTGTTAGTTATTATCTTTTGCTGCAATTGTGTCACCCCAGGTTATGTCCCCTTTAGAGGCATAAAGACTTGCTGAGTACCCCTAGGGTCTCACACGATAAATTGTTTGATCCAGATGAACATGTGTATTCGCAAGATGGATACTGGGTGGAGGAGATAGAGTATGTTAGCAACGATCACTCGGTGTAGAGATTCCGGGGATGGGGATCCGTGAGATATGTGGGCGGGATGTGTTTATTTATGTGGCATCTTATGCCGATTTGCTTCTTAACCGTACTCGGATCTTGTTATCTGCTTCCGCCTGATACTCTGATGTTTGATGTATGAGGAGCTATCCTAAACTATTATCTCTATCTAGGATATTTGGATCTTGCTGTATGGCGTTGCAATATTTTTCTATTTCTTTTAGATGGAATGGCTCTGTGAACAGTTGTATGGTGGCTTGCATACATACTCACTTGTGTATGTAGTTGATCCCTTCGCCTGCCGATTACGCCGCTCGTTCTTGTCCCGATGTTCTAGAAGTGGTTAGGACGGCCGACAGGTCTACCTGTGAGTGGCCCCTGGGCCCCACCGTACTATTTTAACCACTTTCGTTCATCCAGGCATGCAACTAAGAGCGTAATTCACCGAGGTAGTTACACCCACATCTTTTACCTTTGTTTTACCTTCAACCAATATGGAAGTCTCTACATCAAGTTCAACTATGTTACAGTGTGAGTACATAGCCATAATTGCTTCCTTGGTTACCTCTTCATCATTGGTTTTGTTCAGATGTTCCACAACTTCTGGCACGCTTTCCTCTTCCCTCTTTTCCTGTACTTCTTTGACTTGTTCATATTCAAAATATGCTTTTGTGCAGTGTTAGGGAAAGGTACTTCATATATTGGTTCTATGGAGGCAAGTGTTGCTTTATCTTCTCTTTTCTTTTCTGGTTTGGGTGGTGGATCATACTTGACTGGACCCTCCTTTGGAGGTTTAATATGTTCTGTAAAAGCTTTAACAACTTGCAACAGAAGGTCTGAATCCAGATAAAATTCTTTAGACAATTCTTTAACATGGCCTTTTTTATTATAGTCATGAATACAATCATGCTCTATTTCTACGCCTCCTTCACTTCCTAGACCAAAATTCCATGAAACGCTATGCTCATGAATTCTATTAAGTAAAGACCAAGCTTTAGGTATAGGAAGATTCATAAAGGCTCCTTCCACAAAAGAGTTTAGTTCAATTTTATTAGGTTTAATTAAACCGCTATAAAAGATATGTAACAAATACCATTCAGGCAAATCATGATGTGGACATAGTCGTAGTAAATCTCTAAATATAATATAAGCTCTTACTAGTACTTCATTAGAACGATTCTTCCAAGTCATTATAAGACGCCTAATTCCAAAACTTTTTGATAATGGATAATATATTGATAGAAATTCGCAGGCTAAATTATCCCAAGTAGTAGTGGCTTCACGGGGTAGAGATCTATACCATGAGAGAGTTGTACTTGTCAAAGTTTGACTAAAAAGTTTAACCCTTACGTCATCAGCAGTATATCCCGTCAATAGAAAAGTGCCACATATATCTTTAAAATATGCAATATGCTCATATAGATCAGGATCTTCTTCATCTCCAATAAATTGCTTCTTATGTAGATACGGAGTAGTAGACGATTTATTTAAAACCCCCTTGTCTTCTCATTGGAGTTGTCTATTTTATAAATATCATAGGGCTTCCCAAAGTGGTTGAGTGGGTTAGCACTAGTCATATTCTCAAACTCCATCATGTTGGTGGAAACCTGTAAATCAAAATTAAATTTAGCAACACAAAAATAAATAAGCAAAAAACTAAAAGACCTACAACGCTTAGCTCCCTGGCAACGGTGCCAGAAAATAGCTTGATGACTACAAGTGCACAGATCATCTGTAGCTAGTATTGAAATAAAGATATCGATCCCACAGGGAGCAGGAGTCTAAAGTCTAATAATTCTTGAAATAGTTATTGCGATAGAAATGCTCGATAAAGTTCTAAGTAACAAGATAAAATGTGAGTATTGTGTAAAAATGTGTTTTTGGGTTTTGGGTATAAGAGCAATAATAAAGTAAAGCAAAGTAAGTTAATATAGAAAGTAAGTATTGCGTATGTAAGAGAGATTGGAAATGCGGTAGGGAAAAAGCGTTCTCAGGGAATAGCGGATACACCACTAGTATTGTAAAGATCTAAGATAAAGATTATCATCATGAACATTCTCAACTATGTATGTGTGGGAGGAACTCCGTATGTGGACGAATAGACAACAACCATTGCTCACATCATCCACATAGCCACAGTAGTCAGCAATCGACATCAATCGAATTACTGTGCTATTAAGGGACGTAATCCCGTAGGACGTATCCCATGGCATGGATAGTGTTCCATGAGTTTCCCCGATTTCCCAAGTTGATACGTAAGGAGTGTCAACATCTTTATAATCACTCTAAGTGCTAGCACTCCTCCGTCTACCAACAAGTAGTTCCCTCCATCAAGTCCACATGAGAGGAAAATATTGAGAGGTCGACTTCTCTCAACATCAAGATGTAGAGTATCTAACACATGGTCACAACGATGAATATCATAATAGACTTTATCTTATTTCAATCTCATACTAGGGTTTATCCATCTCCCCAAGAACTAATGATCTACTAAGACATGGAGGCAATCAACATCATGGCAATGATAATGGAAACAATCATAGATGAATAGTACTTGTATAAATCCACAATGGGTATAGGAATTACACCAAGATTTAGACAAGATATAGATGGGATGGATGGACATGGTGGTGATGGAGCGGTGGATGATGAAGATCGATGCCTTAGCCTCCCGGATCTGCGCAGGGTGAAGATATATCCCTTGTGGATGAGTTCCCCCTCCAGATGCCTTTCAGAGATGAGGTTTCTGCGATTTCTAGGTGTTCTGTATGTTGCCTCTTCGAACCAATTGCGCAGGGTGAAACTATTTGATGAGGCGGAGGCAGCACCAACTATACGGCCGGAAGAGTTGCTCCTGCCGTATAGTTGGTCGTTGGGCACTCTGCCTCCTTTGTTCACTTCTGGTTTTCTTCAGGTATTATTAATATTTCCCAAATAAGCGATTTACGTTGTTTTTTTACACCTTTTCTCCATAGTACATCTGCTTCAATAATTGTATCCATTGGATCCATCATCTGTCCTGATCCTGGTGAAAACATACATAAAATGTGCATGCGAGCGCCATAAAATACCAAGATCCTACATCTACAATGTAAAACATGATGCAAATATGCACTCATCGGGTGCTAGCCGGGCCGCAGCATGCAAGGCAACCCACTAGTCCTCAGCTAGTCGCGGGGAGGGTGCTGGGTTGATGGGCCGGTGCGTGCTAGGCCTCGCTAGGCGGGTTGCTGCCATGCGGGGGGTAGGCGGGCACGCGGGTGGGCCACGGACAAGGCCCACCCAACCGGCGCTAGCCAGGATACTGTGTGGCACGGCTTGTTGGGCTGAGTTTTGGCCCAGCCGGCTATGTGATCTATTTCCTTGTTATTTCCTTTGACTATTAATCCCATATGGCTAACCTAATTGGGAGGGCACACCCCCATCCTCCTATGTAAAGGGGTTCCCATGGGAGGACTAAAATACACAACCAAATAAGATACTCTTAGAGGCTAGAATATCCCCCTCTCTCTCTTAGTTGCCTTCGTCGTGGCGTGGTCCCAAGTAAGTACTATACACGCAAAGTCAACGCATCTATGGCACGCCGTTGTGCTACAGGGATGAAGGAGTTCAGGAATCGTTGTATTGCACCATATGTGTGTGATAACTCAGGGGGGCTACACTTGTAGTGACCGGGTCATCGTACAAGGACCTGGACAAGGGGTGACATGCGAGGAGGTTCGCGACCTTGAGGTCGGATGGGTACGACTACATCATCCACGCTCCTTGATGATCATAACACTCTCACGGTCTTCAATGGTATGTTACTATTGTCTTCCTCCATTACTGCATTACTTCTTCATAGATCCTTGGGCATTTAGGGTGTTCCGTGTAGTTAATTTTTTGTTATCTGCTACGGAAACCCTACAGTGGTATCAGAGCCTGATCTATGGTTAGTATGCTAGTATGGATAGACACATGAAAATTGTGGGCATCGATACTTTAGTTGTTACCTTCCCATGTGTATTTGTTTATATCGCGGTACCGTGAGATGAAGCAGCCCAGACCGACCTTACGCGTGATCTTACGTGAGACTGGTTCCACACTCGACATACGGCTTGTACTGTATTAGTGACTAGCGAGTGGCTACCTCTCTCACCGTAGTTGATATGGCATGTACAACGGAAGGCCCCGAAAGGGGTGTAGTAGCGACAACTATTGTATCCATGTTGTGGTTGGAAGTTCGTAGGTAGAAACGGTTCTGTCACGAAAATTCTAATATCCATGTAAAATCTGCAATAGATAGAGTAGAGGCGTCTAACTTTATGTTGCAGGGAAGACTTTGTGATGTGATATGGTTGCATGTCGTGAAAAGGTAAGGTAGTTTACTTTTCCTATTGCTAAGTCGTGTAGTAGTAATCATCGCGATGATGAACGACAAGACTAATGGCGTTATGGACTTGGTGCCAAGATGGAGCACCTGATGGAGATTATGGAGAGGGAAGACAACCATGTCACGTCACATATGATTAGATATGATTTAATCTTCGTTTACATCTTATTTGAAGTGCTGGTATTAGATACACAACGGTAGCATTTAAATAGGATGATCCCTAATTAAATACCTATGAAAAAGTGTTCTCCCTTAGTGTGCACCACCAAGAAAGTTCTCCGTTATGAGGCAGGCCATGACGATCGGGTGCCAGACATATCTGCGTTTGCATACAATGGGTGTAAGCCATATTGCACAGCCAATACACTAAGGTTGATTTGGAGAACCTAGCATATGTAGATATGGCCTCGGAACATAGCGGTCGAAAGATCAAGCACGAGTCACATGGATGATGTGATCGACTGATAAAGTCCACCCTAGCACCAACATCAAAGGCCATGATGATCAGGGATGATGTGGAGAAAAGGGGTCGTGTAATCACTAAAACTTTCGTTAGAGATGATAGTTTGAGTGGCAGTTCATTTGAACTCCATATTATGAACTTGGTCTAAGTCCTTTTGCAAATGTCTTGTAGATTACGGCTATTCCCTTAGTTCAGGACATGTTTAGTCCATTAATGAATGGGAAGAGAAACTTAAGTTAGATGGGTCAATTTTCATCTAGTACCAACGCTTTAGTAGGATCCTCATAGAAAACCATCTCCTCTATATCGTTTGTGAACCGCTGGAAGATTTTCCTGATGAATCCAACGGTAGATAAGATACGACTCTTACCTTCACCAAGGTCGAACCCAAAAGATGGGATCATCGTCAACCGAAAGTGAATATATGATATACAAGGAATAAATGTTTCCATGAAACGCTTATGCAGGAGTATTGGATACTTGATCTTGTTTTATTGAAAACAGGACCCTCTGCATGAACCTTGCAAAATGGAACGAGGCACTGATGGCGTCATGACGGCAAGCAAGTTAGTTCATGGCCGACAACTCTCCTTCCCTTGAAGTTTATCATTAGGATTAGTAGATTTGAATGAATTCTTTGTAATCAAGTTTGTCAAACTTATTATTGTTTCTTGCTTATTGTAAGAAGGTCATTCATATTAATAAGAAACAATTTAGTTGTTCTATTTTTATGAATGGTCTTTTTTTTGATTCATATTGGGATTATGAACAAGTTATTCTAGTCTTTATCCTTATGATAAAAGGACGTTTATGAAAATTGCCAAAATATATTCAAGTTCAAATATTAAATAAAACTATTGTTTAAGTCATTGTGGTTACTACATGTTTTTGATGTTTATGAAAATCGGGGTCTTAGATATATGATCTAGAGACTTTGCAAAACCATGTCTCATTGGGTAGAATGACTAAAAGTCCGCATTCTGGTAAAAGCGTGATATGCGAAGAATTGTTGAATGTTATACATATGATGTATTGCATTTTCAACACATAGTGAAAATCATTATTTTGGTGAGTTTAAGTGAATAAGTACTTAAACAAAACACAAGTTTGAGACAATTTGAATTGTTCAAATGATTTCAGAATGAAATGGATATAAGATTAACAAGAATTCCAAAGTGTTTGCGATTTGATCCAAGTGATTTCGAATTCAAGTTAATAGAAAATTGGCATATAAGGGACTTGTGAAAACAGTTTCACGAATTATGATGATTGGACTGATAAAAAGTATTGATATGTCTGAAACATCATAATCATAGTATACAAGATACATATGGCTGAAATGATCTTTGAATGGTTTAACATTAGGAATTAGAGTTAGAGATTGAATTAGTAAACACACAAAAGTATTAGGAACATCTAAAGATTTGCGGAAATAGCACCATATGAGATATGGCAAGTTCAAGTTTCTAGAGACGTCGATAGTTCAATATCATTGCGAGTAGTAAGTCTTTGTGGTACATTCATAGTAAGACTATGAATACAAATTCCAAACTAATAACCGAAGAAGACAAAGCTTTTTTTTGTCTCAGTGAGGTACTTGTTTGAGAAAGTGACTTCTTATAGAAGTGTTAGTGGAAGGGTATATGTGTAAGCTAAGGTTTAACCTTACCTTGAATTGTTAAGAATGTAGAACGAAACATGTTTCGGTAAACAAACTTTACAAATAGAGGGAACCTATAATGATGTGATCATAAGTGTTTTAGCTAATACTTTATGAATGTAGGGTTCAAGAACTTGTTCTGCATTTGCAGAATTCCATTCCTTATTCACTTGTCCTATTATTGGAGTAAGACATACCTATGAACTACAAAGAAAGATTGATGGACCCAAGATTGATGGACCTAGAGTCATGAAATTAGCAAAAGACTGATCAAAACTACAAAGTCTTCAAAAGGTTTGAAGAAAAGGTTGTAACTAGTACAACAAGGAAGTTTTGACCAATCCAGAATTGCTAAAAGTCTTATAGCAGAAAATTCTCGATTTGATGGAAGATCAAAGATTTTTGGATTTGCTAGGATTATCAAGAGAAGTCTGCAAGTTGAGTGGGAGCTAATAGGTTTTCCCAAACAGAATATGTGGACAACATATTTGAGTGGGAGATGAGTGTCATCCTAGAATATCAAATATTGATGAAATATGTGAGTGGGAGCGTGACAATGTTCTAGAATATGTAATCGACATAGTAGTGAACAATGTATTAGCTATTAGGAATGATTAGATCATTAGATGGATGAAATTCAACATGAATTAAATATAGTGGATCTATTTGATTTGGATTAGGATGTTTAATGAACATTAAAATGTCAAAGTGCTTGGAGAATTCTGAAAGTGTTCAGA
This sequence comes from Avena eriantha, assembly GCA_910589775.1. Taxonomy (NCBI): domain Eukaryota; kingdom Viridiplantae; phylum Streptophyta; class Magnoliopsida; order Poales; family Poaceae; genus Avena; species Avena eriantha. Next base: position 179,979,168 of record OU342740.1, on the reverse strand, counting down.
AGGACCTAGTTGAGATTCTGAAAAGAGTTAAGAATGGATTCACGAAAGAATTGGTTCTTACTTGAACAATTAGGAGAAGTATTGAGTAATGACTCAATATTTACAACAATGTTTAAGATAGGAAAAAGGGATGCACTGCATCAACTATGCCTTGGCCCTAGTTTTCCCAAGGTAAAATACATGTAGTTTATACTTGACATAATATGACCCTTGTTCTTATATATAAAGAACGAATCACTGAATCAGAGTTAAGTTTGAACGCAACAAAAGTGTGGCTGGACATCAAAGTGAAAGTGTTGCACTTTGATTGAAATCTACATAGATACAAAATTATTAGGATACTTCAATGTTAGCAAGTATAATTTTGGTCTAGAGAAAGTTCGACTTTCGACTAAGTGTGTTTTATAGTTATACATGACATCTTGAAAGTTCTATTGACTAATAGATCGTCATTGGATATACTAGAAAACTGATGTCTCACTTTGTCACCAAAATGCTAAAACGCATTATATAATAACGGTGTGAATGTCAAACAGTTGACATTAATGATTTGCAAAATAGGACCTTACGATTCTGGTGAAACAGATTTGGGACAGGAAGTCCTCCATGAGCAAACATGATCAATAAACACATATGAGATATGGTTTATGATTAGTAGCAATGCAACTAGATTATTTATACTCTAGTGTAAGTGGGAGACTTAAGGAGAATTCCCTGGAGGCAAATAATAAAGGGATTTCTATTTTCGTACCCTCGGTTCGTTAGTTGTACTCAGCTTTCCCCAGCCGCTTAACTTTTCTTCCCTTTTACCCATCTCCTTGTACGAAACTCTCACACAGTATAGAAACTTGTTGTCCATCAGTCTTGCTGTTACGTGCTAACAAGTGGGGCCGCGTTCAGTTAGGTCCCGTAGTGGACCCTCGCCGTTACGTGTTGACAAGTAGGGTCGTGTTCCGTCGGGTCCCGTAGTGTACCCTTGTCATTACATGCTGACAAGTGGGCTGCATTCAGTCGGTTCCCATAGTGGACACCTCTCTCCACTTATCCAGATCAACATTGGACCCACAGCATATCCATGTGAGCATCGGACCCACATCTTACCCAGGTTGGCATTGCAAGATGGGACCCCGAGCCAGCCCCACGTCTGAGCCCGTGTCGTTGCCTCCCCTTTCTTCTTCTTCTCCGGTGGCGGCGACCCTTTGTCTAGCTTCATTTTCATATAGTGAAATGTAATGCATATACGAAAATTATACACCTTTGAACTATTTGAAATCACACTTAGGACATGATAATGTTGTGCTAATAAAATCGTGATCATTTATCATTTCCATGGAGTGAAATATAATGCATAAACTTGCGTATACGAAAATTATAAACCTTTGAACACTTTTAAATCGCACTTAATACATGATAGTGTGTGCTAACCAAATTTTGAGAGATTATCATTTTCTCCCCCATTTTCATAGAGTGGAATGTAATGCATAAACTTGCATATATGAAAATTATACACCTTTGAACTCTTTGAAATCACACTTAATACGTGATAATGTTGTGCTAAGAAAATCTTGAGAGATTATCATTTTCATAAAGTGGAATGTAATGCACAAACTTGCATATGCGAAAATTATAAACCTTTGAACACTTTGAAATTGCACTTAATATGTCATAATGATGTGCTAACAAAATTTTGAGAGATTATCATTTTCTCCCGCATTTTCATAGAGTGCAATGTAATGTATAAACTTGCATATGCAAAAATTATACACATTTGAACTCTCTGAAATCGCACTTAATACGTGATAATGTTGTGCTAAGAAAATCTTGAGATATTATCATTTTCATCAAGTGGAATGTAATGCACAAATTATACACCTTTGAACACTTTCCCTTCAAATTATATTCAAATTCATTTGTTTATGGATTTAATGTACCGGTGGCAAACTCATTATTTTGCATGGATAGAGGGGTGCCCCCGACAGATATAGGGGTTATCCTGTCCGCTAGATCATATAGGATCAATGGTCAGTGGGCATGATCCACGTGACAACTGTCTCAACCAATCAGAGCGTAGTAGCCAAGATGAGCACATGTGTGCAAGATTGTGACTAAGCGAGGGGAAAACTGAGTAGAACTGAAGAACCAAGGGCAAAACTGAGTAGAACTTAAAAACCAAGGGCAAGACTGACAAAGGGATTAAAATAGAAAATAGAAAGATAACTAAAAATGGAAAATGCTACTTTTATACAATAAAATACATCTTGTAATACATCAAACTATTTGCAATTCAAATATACAGTAGTTTGACAATTATTGGCTCATTCAGATAAACTATGTTTTGGGGAGGCGTGTTTTGGGAAGAGGCTTGAGTAGAAAGTCATGAACCTTCATAGATAGTAGGTGATTTGAGAAGTGGTGATTTTGATTAAAACTTTGTTTTATATATATTTCTTATTGTGGCAGGTCACATAATAGGACTCCCTGGGTAGATGCCACTATGTTTTGATCCTTTTGAATTTGTTGTGCATAATATGACTCAATTAGCTAGCTAAAACCCATTCATTGACTCTCTATTGACCACCCACCGGAGGGTAAAACTAAGTATATTGTACACGGGAGTGTTAGTATTGGATGGAAAAACTAGGTACAACCAAACTGCCAGTGTAACAATCGAAGGCAAAACTGAGTACAACTAAGTCGTCGTGGTTAGACACGAGGGAAAAAAAGGTGACTCATGGTACGCGCGTGTGGTGCACAGGGTGATAGCGGACACGTGTGGCCGTGCACGCTGTAGTAGCGTACGCGGTTACATGGTGCACGGTGGTGCAACAAAACTTCGTTTCCCTTCTCCTTTATAGAGGCCTCCTCACTCTCACTCATCACTCACTCGCTCACTCAACCGTCTCTGTTAGGGTAATAGATGCTTGTATTACCAGAGGGCTAAAGGCCAGAATATATAGTACATGTACAGGTGCAAATATACAGAAAGCCCCCTAACATATGGGGAAACTACAATATACAAATATACTCTAACACCCCCCCTCAAACTCATGGTGGCTCCATAACACTGAGTTTGGAGAGTAAGAAATCATGCTGTGCGCGGGTTTGTGCCTTTGTAAAGAAATCTGCCAACTGCAAGTCTGAAGGCACATAATGGAGCGCAACAACCTGATCCTGCACCTGAGCACGTGTATAAAAAGCATCAACACCAATATGCTTGGTCAGCTCATGCTTGACCGGATCACGCGCAATACTGATAGCACCTGTACTGTCTGACAAAAGTGGAGTGGGTGTCGTAACAGAGACCCCAAAATCTGCAAGCAACCACCGTAACCAGGTCACCTCAGCGGTCACCAAAGCCATAGCCCGCAGCTCAGCCTCAACACTCGAACGGGAAACCGCTACCTGTTTCTTCGTCTTCCAAGCAACAAGCGACCACCAAGAAACACACAGTAAGCAGAAAGTGAACGACGATCCATAGGATCATTCGCCCACATAGCATCCGAGTAGCACTGGAGCTGGAGAGAGCTAGAACGAGGGAAGAAAAGGCGACGAGTAATCGTGCCACGAAGATAACGAAGGACACGGAGGAGATGCCTGTAGTGAACAGTGGTAGGAGCTGAGACAAACTGGCTCAAAATATGAATAGGATAAGTGATATCAGGACGAGTGACAGCAAGATAAACAAGACTCCCATCAAGATGGCGATAACGAGTGGGATCGGGAAGAGGATCACCATCAGTAGGACGAAGCTTAACATTAAGCTCCATAGGAGTCTCAATGGTGCGCTCATCCGCAAGAGCAGCCCGAGCAAGAAGATCCTGAATATACTTTTCCTAAGAGATAGAAAATCCATCAGAAGTGGAGGAAACCTCAATCCCAAGAAAGTAGCGAAGAGGACCAAGATCAGTCATAAGAAACTGATCACGGAGACGAGCCTTGACAAAGGCAATATACTCAGGATCATCACCAGTAATGATCATATCATCAACATAGAGAAGGAGAAGAGTGCGTCCACGAGGAGAAGTGTGAACAAAAAGCGCTGGATCATGAGAACTAGGAGAGAAACCAGCAGCAGTCACCACAGAGGCAAAGCGCTCAAACCAGGCATGAGGGGCCTGTTTCAGGCCATAAAGAGAACGCCGAAGACGACAAACCATCCCATCGGGAACAGAATACCTAGGAGGAGGCTGCATATAAACCTCCTCACTCAACTCGCCATTAAGAAAAGCATTCTGAACATCAAGCTGGGACACAGACCAGCGTCGAACAGAAGCAACAACAAGAAGAGTACGCACAATGGTCATATGGGCCACAGGGGCAAAAGTCTCATCATAATCACGGCCGTGTTCCTGCTGAAAACCACGAGCCACAAGACGCGCTTTATAGCGCTCAAGAGATCCATCAGAGCGGGTCTTAATTTTATAGACCCACTTACACGTGATAGGACGAACACCAGAAGGGGGAGAAACAAGATCCCAGGTGCCAGTGCGCTCAAGCGCAACGATCTCCTCAGCCATGGCAAGCTGCCATTCAGGATGACACGCGGCATCCTGATAAGAAGTCGGCTCGGATACGATAGAGAGACCATACTGACTAGGCGAGTAACGGTCTGGAGCACGACGCTGACGAACATGCCGTGAAGAAGAAAGCTCATCCACGGAAGATGACTCATCCGATGAGGAGGAAGAAGGAACAACGGAGGAAGGGTCCGAATCCGGAGAACGGGGAGAACTAGGGGAACTAGACGGAGGAGAGGATGGCGCCGACACCAAAGGAGGCGCATTAGAAGGGGGAGATGGAGGAGAAGGGACAGCGGAAGGTGTATCAGGAAAAAGAAGAAAAGAGAGATCATCCGTTGGGTAAGTACCAGAGGTGGAGCGAGGATAGAAAGGACGCGTCTCATCGAACGTGACATCACGAGAGATGCACATCCGACGACCAACGGGGTCCCAACAGCGATAGCCCTTATGCTCATCACTGTAGCCGAGAAAGACACATTCAACAGACTGAGCGGTCAGTTTGGTGCGTTCGCGAGGAGGGAGAAGGACATAGCAAGCGCAACCAAATAAACGAAGAGTCGAGTAGTCTGGACAGGAGCCAGAGAGATGCTCAAGAGGAATGCCACCCTGAAGAGCAGCTGAAGGCTGGATATTAATGAGGTAAGTCGACGTAGCGACAGCCTCAGCCCAGAAATGCGGCGGAAGAGAGGAAGCAATCATCATAGTGCGGGTAGTCTCAAGAATATGACGATGCTTACGCTCGGCGACACCATTTTGAGCATGGGCGCCGGGACACGAGAACTGAGCAAGGGTGCCCTGCTCAGCAAGAATGCCATGCAGGTGCTGGGAGATATACTCTCCTGCAGAATCAGCACGAAACACACGAATAATAGTAGAATATTGAGTATGAACCATGGCCACAAAGCGCTGATAAATAGCAAGCACCTCACTGCGAGAGCGCATAAAAAACAACCAGGTGTACCGTGAAAAATCATCAATGAACAAAATATAGTGTCGATGGCCCCCTTTTGAAGCAAAGGGAGCTGGACCCCAAACATCAGCATGAACTAAATCAAAAGGTCGCAGAGATACAGACACACTAGTAGGATAGGGAAGCTGAATCTGTTTGCCTAACCTACAACCCTGACACGAATGTAAAGACACATCTCCTGAGACAGACCCCAGAAGACCACGACGAACTAATGACGATAAACGGGAGCCACAAAGATGACCTAGCCGATGATGCCACTGCTGAAACGAGCCGGTGACAGAAGCAGCAACCGCAGGAGAACTGGCAGAGGAAGTGTCAGCGGAAGGAACGCGAAGCCAGTCTAACTCCCATAGCCCCGGAGACTCAAGACTGCGAGGGCCAGCTCCAACCAGAGCCTGTGTATGAAGATCCTGAACAGCATAAGAATCCGCATCAAGAATGACACGACAACTAGAATCAGTAAGCTGAGTAGCAGAGAAAAGGTTCATCTTAAGACTGGGAACATGAGAAACATCAGGAACAGAGAAAGAGGAAGTAGAGAGGGTGCCTCGACTGGAAACAGGAAGACAGGTACCATCAGCCGTGATAACACGAACAGGAGAAATAAGAGAGCGAAGAGCAGAAAGAATAGAAGATGCGGAAGTCATATGAAAAGAAGCTCCAGAATCCAGTTACCACGGGGATGACGTACCTGACTGTGTAGAAGGTGATGGTCGCGCGGTGCCAGAAGAGCTAGGCACAGAACCAGCAGTACCCGACGAGGAAGAGCCTGTAGCAGCGAGCAGACTACGAAGACCACGAATAATATCCTGATCAAACAGTGCATCAGCAGGAGGTCTAGAAGCAACGACAGAAGATCCTGAAGAGTCAGCCTGCCGACGAGCAAGGTACTGCTGACGTAAGCGGGGATCCCTCGTCCAGCAGCTAGAGATATCGTGGCCAGGATTGCCACAGTGGGCGCAGGGAGGATGAGAACCACGAGGGTGCTAAGGCTGTCTCTGACCCTGGGCCGACAGAGTAGAGAGTAGCGGCGGTGCGAGAGACCGCGACGAAGCCAGCGGCATGGGGGGACCACGAGCAGCAAGAACAGATGGAACCTCAAGAAGACCAGCACCATGAAGACGAGTCTCCTCAGCACGAAGCTCAGCCAGTACCTCAGAGAGCGGAACACGACCACGGGCAAGTAGCTGGGCACGACACGGCTCACACTCCTTGCGGAGCCGCGACAAGAACTCAAAGACGCGCTGAAACTCCAGATCCGCGCACACAATCAGACAGCAGGGACAGGTGTTACACACAGCTGTACGAAGAGAGTCAAACTGACGCCAAATAGCAGCACTCTGAGTATAGAACTCATCAATAGTGGAATGACCCTGCTTAAGATCATGCTCCTGACGAACCACAGACAGATAAAGAGCATCTCCAGACAGCTGATAGCGTTGACGAAGAAAAGCCCACTGAGCAGCAGGAGTGGGAAGACCCATGAACTCAGCAGCATACTGAGGCAGAACACTGGAAGTGAGAACAGCAGCAACACGAGCATCCCCATCTATCCACTGAGTGTATTCAGCCAGATCCAGCCGGTAGGTCGCAACAGCAGTAGAATGTTCCTGGACCTTCCGATCATAATCATCCCGAGTAGTATCATCAGCACTCTGGGCTGCATCCTTGACCGCCTGAGTGGCATCGGGGGCAAGGGCAACGGGCGTCGGTGCAATAGGCGCAACGGGGCGCGGTGGACAGAAGATCTCACCGGAAAGCACACCCCAAAGGCGAAGATCGCGCATATGGACGTGCATGAAGGCAGCGAAATCAGGATAATTCACACCATCAAAAATCACCGGGCAGCGAGGAATCGCAACATAGCCCGACGAGGACGACATAGCTCTGTCGATTTTTTTTCCAGATCCGATCTAGATCGGATGAAAACTGGGCGGCTGGGCGCGGCAGCGGAGAGCTGGGGCGAGCGGCGGCCGGGGATGGGCCGGGGACGGGCGGCCGGAGGAGGCGGCGGCGGAGGCGGAGTCGGCAGCGGCGGCCGAGGTGGAGGCGGCGGCGGACGAGCGGCCGGAGGAGGTGGCGGCGGAGGCGCACGAGCGGCCAGAGGAGACGCCGGCGGACGGGCGGCCGGAGGGGGCGACGGGCGACCGGAGGAGGCGGTAGCGGAGGCGGAGTCGACGGCGGTGGCCGGGGCGGCCGGAGAGGAGGCGGCGACGGCGACCGGGCACGGCGGCGGGCGGCCGGGGTGACCGGCGGCCGGAGATGGAGGCCGGCGGCAGCTGGAGACGGAGGCGGCGGCGGTGGCCGGGCGCGGCGGCGGGATGCCGGGGCGAGCGGCGGCGGCGACTGCGAGGGAGAAAAAAGCCTTACGGCTCTGATACCATGTTAGGGTAATAGATGCTTGTATTACCAGAGGGCCAAAGGCCAGAATATATAGTACATGTACATGTGCAAATATACAGAAAGCCCCCTAACATATGGGGAAACTACAATATACAAATATACTCTAACAGTCTCCACTGTCCCATCACCTTCTCCAAACCCCCAAGAAAACCCCAACCACGCTGGCGATGGAGAAGAACGGTGCAGTGGCAATTAGCTTCCAAGGCCACCGGCGAGGAGACCCCTGTCCCCGTACAGGCCCCCGTCGAGGCATCAAAGGAAGTTGCCGTCCCCGTCTAGACCCCCGTCCCCTCTTCCACCGCAGCCGCCGACGAGAAGGCCCCCGCTGGTCTTGGGCAGATCCCGCACAGTTAGGACCCCTATGAGGAGGTTGAATACATAAGGCCAGAGAACCCCTACGACACCAGCATCGCCGATCCATGTTTGGAGGTAACTAGGGTTTTCTCCCCTTCCCTTGTTCTTCCCACATTTCCATCGTTGGATGCTAGATTGTATGTTATTAGGGTTCGGCTATTCGTATTTTTACAGTAGCTAATCCTCTTGTGTTAGTTCTCGTATTTCGATGAATCCCCCTGTTCATATTTGAATCCCCATATTCGTAGTTGGGATCAGTATTCGATTTGGTTTGAGATATGCGGAATGGGAATAATCAGGGGATCTCAATAGGTTAATTTATGCAAATAACAGGTGCCCCTTCTACACCACTAGGAGGTTGCACACCACCAACTTCAACTCACTCTTGAAGCATGCCGAGGACATGAGGACCTGCAGCGAGTGTGTGAACGTCTACGGCTTCAGAGCCAAGCACTAGGCGCTCGGTCTTCAGCTCCACAACCTTCAGAAGGTGGCCATCGAGGAGGGTCGCATGCCCTCGATCAAGCCCAAGGCGCCCAAGGTCAAGGGACTGGGCAGCAGGAAGTGGAGGAGGCACCAGAGGGAGGAGGTGGAGGCCCTCCTGGCCGAGGCCATGAGAGGCCACTGATCTTGTGTTGTTGGTGCTGTTGTAAAGCAACTTCTTTTGTTTTGTCTGTGTTGAACGTGTCCGCTACTGTTGCGGAGCAGCCTAATTTTCGAACCTCGTTAAGTACCATATTGTATATCCTATATTACTTGCTTTATCTACATCTACTCTATTTACTGAATTTATTTATGGTGCTGGCTAGATTTGTTGTTTTAGATTTGCTACCAGATTGGGGAAAACGAGGGCCAAAAGGAACAATGAATGAAGAGAGAAGCTGCTCTAGATTCGCTGCCTTTTGGGGCAAAAAACACAACGGTTAGCAAGAAAGAGAGAAAAAGGTGCTCTTAAAAGGCCAATCATAAAAATAACAAAAAATAAAACTCCCAATTTAGGCGACAGGGCGCATGTAACCACCAAACGTGCCCCACATGGTCCCATACCACGTACCCCATAGCGCGCTCCCAACAAACCTGCCCCACACAGCGCCACGTGGCGCGGCCCCACGCGTCAGCATAACGCATTCCTGACCAAACGACCCCATGTGGTCCCACACTGCGCGGGCCCACATGTCAACCAACAGGCTCTTTGATGGGTTTCCGCAAAGGAGAGTGGCAAAAGTGAGGAAAAAGTTAAGCGGCTGGGGAAAACTAAGTACAACTAATGAACCAGGGGCATGAAGATATAAATACCAATAATAAAAGGGTTTTATTGTCATATCTCATTAGTTCATAATAGTTTTATATCATGCTATAACTGTATCAAGCGGGAACATTGATACATGTGTGGTATATAACCAAACACAGGTCCCTAGTAGCCTGTATTCAACTAGTTCATTGGACAGACGATGGTCAAGATTTCCTGATCATGGGCTAAACAAAAGTCACCGGCAATGAAGTCATATCATCTGGAATGATGTGATGGACACTTCCAACTAATGATTGTTGCAACACGATCATGTCACTTAGTTCATGTTGCAATTGTCAGAAACAGATTGTCCTAATCCTTAGACTGTGAGATCTTATCAATCACTATTACTGGAGGATGCTTTGATTGTATTAACCATCATCTCGTGAAAGGGTGATCATAAAGGTGCATGTTGGGTGTTCGAAGGAGCAGGTAGAGGAAATATGCTTCAAGATCAGGAATTGTTCTCTTGTGTGACGGGAAGATACAACTGGGCCCACTCGGTGAATTACATCCATGTTGTGCAATACATGACTAGGTCATGGGGATGGTATTTCACGAGATAGGGTAAAACAGTACTTGTTGAAAAGACCGAAAGGAGTTTCGGATAAATGGAAATTTAATATATGCCTTTATTATATGTTAATTATGAATTAATATATACTAAATAAATAAGTAAATTAAATTTTTTTGGGAAACTTTCTCATTAGGACAAATTCCCGGAGGGAATTGGCCCTGGAGAAAGCTACCCCGAAAAGGAAAAAGGAAAGCAGCTGAAAAAACTGCCTCTGCCACGAGTGGGCTTTGCAGCCCACATAAGGCGAGCGGGCGACTGCAGCGTACCGCCCAGGTGGCAGCCAGCTGAGCCGCTGGTACACGCGGTGGCCCACCCAGGTTGCAGCCTACAGGCTGCGCGTGTGTCATGGTACCAGCCGGGCCGCAACACGAAAGACGGCCCACCCGGCCTCAGCTGGTCGCCGGGGAGGGTAATGGGTTAAGGTTCCGGAGAACTAGGCCGGCCCAGGCGGGTTGCTTCCAAACGGGAGGGGGGTAGGCGGGCACGCGGGTCGGTTGCAGCCAAGGCCCACCAGGCAGGTGCTGACCAGGCTACTATATGGCACTGCTTGTTGGGATGAGTTTTGGACTAGCCGGCCATGTGATCTATTTCCTGGTTATTTCCTTTGACTATTAATCCCATATGGCTAACCTAATAGTGAGGGTACACCCCCTCCTCCTATATAAAGGGGTGTCCATGGGAGGACTAAAATACACAACCAGATAAGATATTCTATGAGGCTAGAATATCCCTCCCCTTCTCTCTCTTAGTTTCCTTCTCCGTGCCGTGGTCCCAAGTAAGGACTGTACACGCAAAGTCAATACATCTGTGGCACGTTGTTGTGCTACAGGGATTTCGCTAGGAGGTCTACTTCTGCAACCCCAACGGGGATCAAGGAGTTCAGGAGTCGTTGTATTGCATCGTCCGTGTGTGATAACTCGGGGGAGCTGCACTTGTAGCGACCGGGCCATCGTACAAGGACCTAGACAAGGAGTGACGTGCGCGGAGCTTCACAACCTTGAGGTCGGACAGGTACGACTACATGATCCACGCTCCTGCATGAGCGTAACACTCTCTCGGTTTTCAAGGGTACATTACTACTATCTTCCTCCGTTACTACATTACTTATGGATAGATCCTTGAGCATTCAGGGTGTTCCGCATAGTTAAACTTTTGTTATCTGCTGTGGAAACCCTACAATTCTATGGTTGTCTTATCTCCACTAATCATATATGGGTAGTAAAACTATGACGATCTCTTGCTGGATTGGAGGTATGACTAGTATGTACTGGTATGGTATATATGTATCTATATTACGGTTACCTATATGACCAACTATTATGACAATAATTGTGTTACATCTTAATTTATATTCTGGCCATGCGCTGTTGGGGAATAAGTAGATTGAACTGGGAGGGGCAAACTGACCGTGCACCAAGTTATTTAAAGCTGAAATAACTGATTCTCTCTGAACCATTTTTATACTCCCTCCGGTTCATATTAGTTTTCTCAACTTTGTTTAGATACAAATGAATCTAGTCTAAATATTAACTAGATACATATGAATATTAACAAATTTGAAAATATTAATATGGACTCGAGGGAGTACATGAATATCTGTCAAAAAAACTACTCCCTCAGTCTAGAAGTAAGTGACTTGGGATTGTCTAGATTCATATGTATCTATACACTAAAACATGTTTAGATACATTCAAATTTAGATAAATCTGACTCACTTATTTGTGGATAGAGGGAGTATCTCTTCTTTTTCCTCCCTTGTAGAGGTATTTTTCCAAGTCTGGCTGAGCCACAAACACAAGGCAGTTTTTTCTAACGAGCAGATGAAAACTAGCTCATTTGGTCCCTCTTTAGTCCAAAGTCTTCTAATTCGCCCTTTTCGGGGTCAGGGGACTACTGAGCACAACCTAGTGAAATTTGAGAATAGACCCTATGGGGCATAGCACATGGAGTATAGCCCGTGTAGAATAGCCATAAAATTCAATTCATCCTTTTGGGCATTGCCCCACGTATGAAAAAAAAACTTTGTCAACCCATGTTTTTAATATACTACTCCATTATGTTGCATTTAATAAATAGATATGCTAGGAGTGCTGCCCTTTTATTTTAGAAGAGATAAACATGGAAATAAAAAATCTTTTTAAGAAGACTAATACATAAGTTAAATGTACTAATAAATCTCTAATGATATCTTTTCTAGAAATATGGTTGGCTTAGTGCCTACGTACTCAGTTTATATCTATTAAAAGTCTTTAGTTCGAATCCTCTGCGCGTACATATCTTGGGTTTACCTTTTTTGTAGCATATTGCTTTATGGTGAGGCTGACATCACGGATTTACTGTAGCATCCCTCGAATTTAATGGACGGATTTGAAAAAAAGTTAAATACTTGTATAGAGAGACTAGCATCGGGGACATATGCCACCAAAAGAAAAAAGTCCAGCATGCATTTCATTTCTTCTAATGAGAGGCTGACATGTGGGACACAGTGGCCTGAATAAATGGCTGATGCAGCAAGCAATGTTATCGAGTTCATATCATGGAAGCATGAGCCAAGGAAAAAAAGTCCATCATGCACACGTTTATTCTAATGAGAGGCGGACATATGAGACCCAGCAGACTGAATAAATGGCTGATGTAGCAATATTTCTTTACGGTGAGACTGACATCATGTACTCACTGCAGTGTCCCTCAAATTTAATGGGCGCATTTAAAAAAAGTTAAGTACATGTACAGAGATACTAGCATCGGGACCCACCAACCAGGACATACACGGTTGCATCGAGATATGTTAAGAATGCACACGTTTCTTCTAATGAGAGGATGACATCTAGGACTCAGCAGCCTGAATAAATGTCTCATACAGCGAGCAACGTTATCGAGTTCACATCAAGGAGGTGATGAGTGCATAATTGCATGATGTTTTATATTATTATTTTGCATTATAGTTATAGGATCTTGGTATTCTACGGTGTTCGCGCACATGTTTTATGTCTGTTTTCACCAGGATCGGGACAGATGATGGATACAATGGACACAATTCTTTAAGCAGTTGTACTAGCGAGAAAAAGGAGTCAAATACAATGTAAACCGCTTATTTCCGAAATATCAATAACACCAGAAGAAAACCCGAAGCGATCGAGACGTCTAGAGAGTTTGACGACCAACTATACGGCGGGAATAAAATTCTGACCGTGTAGTTGGCGCCACCATCGTCTCCTCAAATAGTTTCACCCCATGCAACTGGATTAGGGAGATGGTATACAGAACAACCAGAAATCGCCGAAACCTCACCTTCGGAAGGCATCAGCCCTGCGCAGATCCGGGAGGCTAAGGCATCGATCTTTATCATCAACCACTGCATCACTACCATCTCCATCCCATCTACATCTTGTCTAGATCTTGTTGTAATTTTCATACTCATTGTGGATTTACACAAGTACTATTCATCTATGATAGATTCTATTGTTATTGCCATGATGTTATTTGCCTCCATGTCTGAGTAGATCATTAGTTCTTGGGAGATGGAGAAACCCTAGTATGAGATTGAAATAAGATAAAGTTTATTATGATATTCATCGTTGTGACCATGTGTTAGATTGTCTTTATCTTGATGTTGGGAGAAGTCAACCTCTCAATATTTGCCTCTTATGGGGACTTGATAGAGGAAAATACTTGTTGGTAAACGGAGGTGTGTTAGCACTTACAGTGACTATAAAGCTGTTGGCACCCCTTACGTATTAATTTAGGAACCGAGGAAACTCACGGAACACTATCCATGCCATGGGATACATCCTACGGGATTACGTCCCTTAATAGCACGGTAATTCAATTGATATCGATTATTGCTGCCTGTTGTGGCTATGAGGATGATGTGAGCAGTGGTTGCTGCCTATTTGTCCAAATACGGAGTTTCTCCCACACATACACAGTTGAGAATGTTCATGATAATAATATTTACCTTAGTTCCTTATAATGCTAGTGGTATATCTGCTACTCCCTGAGAACGTCTTTTTCCCTTTTGCAGTTCCAATATCTTTTACATACGTGATACTTACTTTCTGTGTTCAGTTGTTTTACTTTACTTATTGTTTCTCTTATACCAAAACCCCAAAAAAACCTTTTTACACAATATTCGTATTTTATCTTGTTACTTATAACTTTATTTAGCATTTCTATTTCAGTATTTAATTCAAGACTTATTAGACTTCAGACTTCTGCTTCCTATGGGATCGATATCTTTATTTTGAAACTAGCTAAAAATGATCTGTGCACTTGCAATCATCAAGCTATTTTTTAGCACCGTTGTAGGGGAGCTAAGTGATGCAGGTATTTAGTTTTTTCTTATTTATTTTTGTCTTCCTAAGTTTTTTTTTGAGTTACAGGTTTCCACCAACATGATGGAGTTTGAGCATATGACTAGTGTTCACCCACTCAGCCACTTTGGGAAGCCCTATGATGTTTATAAAAGAGACAACTCCAACGAGAAGACAAGGAGGTTTGAAATAAATTATCTACTACTTGGTATTCTACACAAGAAGCAATTTACTGGAGATGAAGAAGATCCTGATCTATATGAGCATATTGCATGTTTCAAAGATATATGTGGCAGTTTCCAATTACCAGGATATACCACTAATGAGGTAAGGGTTAAACTTTTTAGTCAGACTTTGACTAGTACACCTCTCTCATGGTATAGATCTCTACCCCCAGAAGGCACTACTAGTTGGGATAATTTAGCCTACGAGTTTCTAGCAAAATATTATCCATTATCAAAATCTTTTGGAATTAGGCGTCTTATAATGACTTGGAGGAATCGTCCGAATGAAAGACTGTAAGAGCTTATATCAGACTTAAAGATTTACTTAATCAATGTCCTCATCATGATTTGCCTGAAGGGTATTTATTGCATATCTTTTATGGCAGTTTAATTGAACCTAATAAAATTAAACTAGACTCTTTCGTGGAAGGAGCCTTTATTAATCTTCCTATAACTAAAGCTTGGGATTTACTTAATAGAATTCGTGATCATAGAGTTTCATGGAACTTTGGTCTAGGAAACAAAGGAGGCGTAGAAATAGATTATGATTGTATTCATGACTATAATAAAAAGGGTCATGTTAGAGAATTATCTAAGGAACTTTATTTGGATTCAGATCTTGTACTGCATGTTGTTAAAGCTTTTACAGAACACATCAAAGCTCCAAAAGAGGATTTGGTCAAGTATGATCCACCACCCAAACTTGAGAAGAAAGAAGTTAAAGCAACGCTGGCCTCCGTAGAACCAATATATGAGATACCTTTCCCTAACACTGCACATAAGCATATTTATGAATATGAATAGGTCAAAGCAGTATAGGAGAAGAAGGAAGAGGAAAGTATGCCAGAAGTTGTGGAACATCTGGAAGAAACCAAAGATGAAGGAGTAACCAAGAAAGCAATTATGGCTATGTATGCACATTGTAACATAGTTGAACTTGATAAATAGACCTCCGTATTGGTTGAAGATAAAACAAAGGTAAAAGATGTGGGTAAGCATATTCTTCCCTACATATTTAAGGAATCCTCGGATTATGGTTTATGCGATCTTGGCATCGAAGTTAATGTTATATCTTATGATTTTTATTGATAAACTAGCACAGTGGCTCTCGCAAATGCAAAGACTTCATATTTAATCTATCTAAAAATAATAATTGTGGGGAATGTCTTATTTCAATTTATGTGCATATATATACCTATAATGAGTGATCAACCAATGTATTTGGGCTATATGTGCAAGATAAAATACACGTACACTTTTGGATTGACGTGGATTATTTTTCACGTAATAGTTGCATATATTTTCATCTTGTTATCAATGATCTTATGTTCTAGAAGAAAATAAAGAAAATTGGAGCTAAATTTGAAACAACGATGCAATTTAATTTGATGCAAAAACCATCAACCACACATATACATGTTTTGTGAGTAAAGAATTGTATATATTTCAAATGGGTTAGAGTAAAGAATACCATAACTTGTTTCTCATCCAAGTATTGTAGCAGCTTAAAAAAACATTCAATTTTCTGATAAAGTAACTTTGATTTCGTTTCCCACACTCATAGACTACGTGCAATAAAAAAGGAAAAATCCAAACCCCTGTTATACTGTGTATTGATTTCAACTGAATAATACTAATTAAGCATAATCAAGTTAGTACCCATTTGTTTTTCTGCATGCAAGAACAAAAAACAATAAAATTTGCAGACATTTATCTATTATAAATTCTCAATCTCCTAACCATTCCCTGTATTATGACAATGTTCACATGCGGAAATAAGTAGCTAGTCCATTGAGAGATGAAAAACTCTACTACACACAATCGGATTACCAAGGTTAATCAGTATGTTAAGGAAACTATCAGCTCAATTGGCATGTCAAATTTTTGAAGAGTGCGAATTGCATTTTTTGTTGTATGAAGTCCATCAAGTGCACGGGTAAGGTATGCCAAAAAAATATGCAGGTATGAAAAAGTTATAAAATAAAAATAGTAGTTGATAGCTTTAACCATATAGAAAAAATACTACTTTTTTTAGATCTTCCTATAGATGGAAGAAAGGAACTAAAACAATATGATCCATGAAAAGGAACTTTAACAACATGGTAGTATAAAATTCCGAGGTTAAATGAAGCATATATATGCAGTTAGAGCTTCAAGCAACTAAAAAAGGAAATAAGCATGGGATCATCTTTGGAGAGATGAATGATAACCATATGCTACCACAAAAAGCTGAAGCAAAAGAGGTGAGAAACTAACACACCAATCTTTGTAGATACACATTGTAACATCCCAAAAACCCTAATCAAGATTATCAAATTCTAATCACCCAATTTAGGGTAAACAAAAACTTTTATTAATAATTTGAATATGAATGCATGTGTGTTTTGCATTAGTGTAGAATTGATTGAATTTTCCATGCTTGATTGTTACAAATAATGGGAAATGGTTTAAAGATGAATGCTACATCATCTAGGACATTTACGAACAATATTAAAAGAAAAACAAATCAAAAATAAATTAAATAACCAAATGGTCATTTTGGCCAAAGTTAACCACTAGGCCACTTTGAGTGTTCCTAGAAGGGAAATTCTAACAGAAACATTTCCACTTCTTTTCACCCCTTGCTAGACCAAGTACAAGTGTGTCAAGGCTCACTTTACAAACTTAAAGAAACATTCTCCAAATCAATTTAAAGGATATTTGAAAATTGAATCAAGTGTATGTGGTAAGATCCCACTTTTTCGAAAACCCATACAACCAATTACCCTTGGCAAACCCAAGCAACCAGAGACACTCAAGCTTAAGTTAAGATCACTCAAAAAATTTGAATCGAAAATTCCAAAGTTTTATTCTTGCGGCCATTACAACAAACACCTGGCCTACACTAAACTAACTACTACCTAACTTCACTATTTTGCATAGTGATCATCGACCATTTGGTTTCCCTCTTAGCCCCTTGTCTTCCATGAGTCTAACCAAGCACTAGACAAGCCCCCCTTAGCCGTGTGCACAGTGGAGCGCCGCCCATTTGTGGTCGTCGCCGGCCGAACAGGGACAGAGTGCCAGGAGCATGGACGCCCTTGCCTAGGACACACGCCAGACATGCCTTGGTCCACCGCCACCCCCTGTCCAAGCCATGACCCCTGCCAAGCCCTGGACAACCCTAGCTACATCGTGCCCACCGTCTGTGCACCATGTCTAGAGCACGCCAGCTCACCGCACCCGACCGCCTCGCACAGACCACGTTTCGCCCTCGCCTCGCATGCTCATGCTCGCCATGATCACAACAACCCCGCAGACACCCCCGTTCGCCGCCACGGGACCCGCAGCTACCGCACACCATCGCAAACACCTCTGCGTCTACATGGAGTGCCGCATGCGCCCGACCAATCCATAATACCCCACGCCTCGACTTTAAGCCAGCAACGATCGCCAAGTAACATAGCACCGTCCCCTAGCCTCCGCCACGCCGATAGCAGCCTATAGCGACGCCACCGTCGAGCCTGCACCCACTACGTTTGGTCCCCTCACTGCAGTATAAGTAGAGGCCTCCCCTGCCTCATTTCTCCATACCCCAACACTCACCACTCCTCTTTGATCCTTCCCACCTTCTTCCCAGAGCAAGGCGAGCTCTTCCTCGTCAGAATTTGGCCGGAGCCGCCATGCTGGAGGAGAAGGGCGCCGTTGATTTCGACCACCCCAAGACCAGCCGCGACCATGCCTCGAACCGTTGTCGTCTACCACGTCGATCGCGCCGACCCTAGCTGGAGCCCAGGTGAGCCTAGCCAGACCCCCACCGCCGCGCTAGGTCTGATTCCTTGCCAGAGCAGTTCGTCATTGACGATGACTCCCAGTCGTTAGATTAGAATTAGATCGCACGGTCTAGTTTCACCGATACCGTTTTGTTTAGATGCATCCACTGACTAGTGGGTCCATGCTGTCAGCAGCCCGCTGCGTTGTGTAGTGCAGTTGGGCCGGCCCGTTTAGTTTCCGTGCAGGCCTGGATATTCAAATGTTGATTTTCCAATTTAGTTAAAACCCTATTATGTACCTAGATTCAAAAATCAATTCAGAGAGTTTCACTGAACCGAATTGAATGATTTAAATTTTTCTAGAAATGTAATTAAATTATCTATCTAAGCCCGTTGGATTTAAATCATTTGGAGTTAGAGATAATCTATAGAAAAAATAACAATACAGAGACTTTTACAACTTTGAACATTTTTGAAAAATCAACCATAAATTCTTTTGAGTTGATTTGAACTATCAAAAAAAAACACATTTGATCAGATCTATCTGAATATGTAAAAATATTTAGGTTTGCAGGTAGTGACATTGGACTAGTACCAAAATAATGCTATTAGGGCATTTCTAGTCACATTAAATCTATAAAATGATAATCTTAAACTTTATAAAATATGATCAACACTTTAAATCACTTTCCCATGTTTTAAAATATGTGGTGATGACATGTGTTAACATGATCCCATCTTTTGATTGGAGAATATTAAATATTAATTAAATTCAATGAGTAGAAATTACTTTTCTAAAATAAGATAAATAATATTAAACATTTATTCCATGTGATGATTGTGATGATGCTAAATCATCAAGTGTGACCCTTAGTGTGCTAAATAGACTTAGTTAAGTATTGTTTGGTGATTGTGTACCCCGTATTTATTTATAGACGATAGTACAAACCAAGGATACGAGGAGGAGGAGTTCTACCAAGTAGAAGACGAAGACAACTTCAATCACTGCACCAATCAAGGCAAGCCATCATTACTAAGCAATCTTGACCCTTGCAAGCTAACACTTGTAAGTATTAACCTAAGAAAGATGCATTAGGCATGCTTTGGTTATATACCTTTGATTTATACCAATTCCAAGTTTTACTTGCAATCTTATTATTCTTTTACTCTAGCAAAGTCTTTACTTTTAGTTAGTGCTTGTGAGCTTTGGAAAAATAGTATAGATAGCATAAAGAGTATAAAACTAGGCATATCTAGTTATGGTTAGATGTCATTCTATGGCATGCGATTGAAGATTAGCACCCCTTATTAGTGAACACTCTTAACATTAGTGGCTAGTACCAAGCATAAATCTTGATCACTTTAGATGGGAATACTTGGTGAAAATGATTATGAAAACCTTGGAATGATGCTTCATTCTATTGAAATGTTTTGACATGTGTTGAGAAACACAATGGTTTGATGATGAAAATGTTGAGGCATGAGCCTTACCCCTTTATAAAAACTGATGGATGGGTTCAGATGCAATACCATTCCAAGTTTACCGTACAACCACAATACCTAAATTGGGTAGGGCTTAGCCGGAAGTTTATATGCATTAGTATGGGTTCCCTCGCGGAGGAGGTTTGAGCATAGGCGACCTCTTGATGATGTCCGCCTATGCAGTGCTCAGGATGGCAGATGGCCATGGCTGGGAGGCCAAGCTCATAGGGGAGGTGCCTATACTAGGGTGTGTAATTGAAATGTTATGATTGATTATCCGCATACTAAGTATGATTGATTCGGGGTTATCCCTGACGGATGTATCGAATTTTGTGGTGAAAGTGTACCACCTCTACAGAGTGTCAAACTATTTGAATAGCTGCGTCCGCGGTCATGGACAGTTGGAGTGGCCATACCGTTCCATCATCAGATGTTTTCAAAATGACTTGTGAAATAAATTGTGACTTTGAATTGACCACAACAGGGTTGTGAACATGAAAACTAGTTTCCCACTTAAGTGATTTAGAACATTAAATTAGTTTTCTTTACTTCTAAACTCAGTTTAGATAAACCTGGCTTTTTGCAAATAAACCTAGAGCTTAAGATTCATACTAGAGCTACCTTACTTGTTAGTGATAGTTTGCGAGTACTTAAAGAGTACTCATGGTTTTGTCCCTGGCTATTCCTGTGGCCAGACTGTGAGGAGGACTACCAGGATGATGGACAACAGGAGGTCTATGCCAACTAGGATCATCTCCCATCGTCAGCATTGCTTGTGACCCTTAAGATGGAGCCCACTACTACGCTTATTATTCTGCTGCTTGTTTGTATTAAGACTGGATCATGAGATCCTTTATTTGTAAGACGTTATTATGGTTTGTAATGGATGATGTACTAAGATATCCAATCTGCTATGTCTCGCAAAAATGGTAATCCTGGGATTGCTAGGTATGGCATAATAGGCATCTGGGATTAAAAATCCGGGTGTTGACAAGTTGGTACCAGAGCCATCCTGACCATAGGAGACCCTAGTTAGAATGGACTTCCGAACAAAAACTTAGTTCCAAAACAAAAGAAGTGAGTATTTATGAAAACCTATTCCCATTCTTATCCTTGAGATTCTTTCAAAAAATCATGTTCTTCCAGAAATTCTTCCAATCCTACATAAAAATTGACACACTTGATCACCTCACTAACTTACTCATCCTAAACTCTTATAGATGGAAGTTCAGTGTTGCAAGTTCTACCAGTTGGGCAACGGAGGCCACCTGATTTTTGAGAGGGATATAGATGCACTGTTAGAGTATCTGGAGTGCCCGCATCCGGATTTCTTTGGGGCTCAACTCAATGATCACATAGGAGGAGATCTGCAATGGCTGATAATTGCAGATCTGAGAGAAAAGATGGAAGCTCCAACTTCATAAAAGATCCAATTCACCTTGAGGGAGAATAACTGGCTAGATGGATTAGCCAGAGCACCGCATGAAGCTCTCGCCCGTCTATGTGGGCAAAACATCAACCTGATCTAGGGAACTCTCTTTGCTCACTTTGCAAGGCGTGATTCTATGGGAATGCCATTGGAGATGCCAAGTCACCTAGACTTGAAGCACACGGTGGACAATATTGATTTCATGTTGTATGATAGGCAGAAGGAATTGGACAATGCTCGAGCTTACGCCAACCACAACCTTGCCATTGCCATCAAGAAGGACCAGACTCTCGCCATGCTCGTCAAGGATTGCCAATCACTTCGTCGTCAACGTGAGAAGAAGGATCACACCATCGATCATCTTCGCAAGAAGGTGGCCACTCTCGAGAAGACCGCCCGTGAGCAGGAAATCAAGCTTGAAGCAAAGGAGGAGGAAGGTGAAGATATCCAGGGAGATGTTTACTCTTACCTCAGTGATGACAACGACTACCTGGAGGATGATGCCATGGAGTTCCACACTTATGATGATGATTCTGACTTCATTGATGATGATTAGATGCACTTGATCACTACCGTAGGAATGAGTTGTAACGGTCCCACTGTATAGTAGTTTCACAGAATGGTTCATAAAACCATCTGTTTTCCCTTTTGGGTGTGGTGTGTGTCTGTATGATGTGCTTTGAATGAATGAGAGGAAGTTTGTTTGCCAAACCTAAGTCAAACTCAAAGTTTAAATCTTTTGAAACAAAACCATGAACCTTAGAAATTTCCCACTTATCTCATTATCTATCTCAATCTTCAGATGACTTGTGGAAACCCCGGAGGAAGCAGCTCATCCCAGGACCCGATGCTGGAGATTCTGCAAATGCTAGTTTTAGACCGTGAAGCTAGTAGAGCCGAACGCCAAGCCAACCTAGCCACTCTTCAATAGATAGCTTAGATGGCCCACAATAATCAAGGCCATGGAAACCAAGATCATCATGGATCCAAACTTAAGAACTTTAAGAATACTAACCCACCTATCTTTACTAAGTCTGAGGATCCCTTAGATGCTGATGACTAGTTGCAAACCATGGAGAACAATCTGGAGGTCGCAGGAGTTGAAGCCAATGAGAAGGTACTGTTTGCCACCCATTATCTGGCAGGAGATGCAAGAGCCTGGTGGAATAGCACCCGTACCATGAATGAAGGTCAAATGATGACTTGGGAAGCATTCAGGATCAAGTTGAGTCGCACCCATGTGCCCCAAGGTTTAGTCACCAGGATCAGAGATGAGTTCAGAGAACTGAAGTAAGGCAGGATGACGGTAGTTGAGTACCGTGAAAAATTTCTATCCCTAGCTAGATATGCCCCTGATGAGATTAATACTGAAGCCAAGAAGAAGGAGAGATTCCTGAATAGATTGCATGATGAGATGCAGACTATGTTAGTCAACATCCGTTTTGAAAATCTAAAAGAGCTAGTAGACTCCGCCATCCAGATGGAAGGAAAGCTCAACCAATCCAATGACAACCACAAGCGTCGTATGATGCACCGGAGTGGATCCAACCATACCCAGAAGTATTGCCCCAACCCGTCTGCAGGATATGCCCCAAGAAACAACAGACCCCCGATGTCCCGTCCAAGCTACCCCAATCGTAGTGGAGGAAACTTGAAGAATGGAGGAAACCACAACAACAACCCTGAAAACTCTAATAACTTCAACTGTGCACCACCCAAGTCCAACAACAACAACAATAGCGCCCCAAGGACTGGAAGAAATGTTGTGCCTATTGCAGCCAAAGATAAGTCCCAGATTACTTTCTTTGAATGTGGAGTCAAGGGTCACTACTCCAATGAGTGCCCCAAGAAGCTTGCTGCAGCCACCAATGTGAATGCACCCGCTCAGTAGTAGCACCGTGTTCAGCCTAGAAGGAGGTTTGCCCTAGGGAATTTGCTCAACCGCAACGGTCGTCTGTTCCACCTGAATGCTGAAGAAGCCCAGGAAGCGCTAGATGTTGTGCTGGGTATGTTTTTTGTTAACTTAGTTTTAGCAAGAGTGTTGTTTGATTCTAGAGCATCGCACTCGTTTGTTACGGAAGAATTTGCATGCACTAGTAAGATTCAACCAACAAAATTGAAGCATGTCATGATAGTTCAAATACCTGGTTCAACCACCAAAGCTACAAAAATTTGCAAGGCTGTACCTATCAGAATCCATGGGTGAATTTTTATGCCAATCTAATAGTACTTGGAACCAAAGGTTTGGAAGTAGTACTAGGAATGGATTGGATGTCGAAACATAAAGGATTGATCGACTGTGCCAAGAAAGCCATAACCATGACTAGTAGCTCTGGAGTATCAGATGCAACTAGAGTCTAGCCTAACTAACCCTAGACCAAGTCAAAGTAGTCTGTGAATACCCCGACATATTCCCAGATGAATCGCTCGGTATGCCCCCAGATCGGGATATCGAGTTCATCATTGAACTAATTCCCGGAACTAGACCCATAGCTCAAAGACCTTATAGAATGAACATCTGAACTAGTGGAGCTAAAGAAGCAACTTGATGCTATGTTGGCGAAAGGTTTGATTCAACCAAGTGCATCGCCATGGAGATCACCTGTTTTATTTGTGGATAAGAAAGATGGAGGTAATCGTTTATGTACGGATTACCGAAAGCTGAATGATAACACAATCAAGAACAAGTACCCATTGCCAAAGATTGAGGATCTGTTTGATCAGTTGACTGGTGCCAGAGTGTTTTCTAAAATTGATCTTAGGACTGGTTATCACCAACTCAAGATTCGTGCAACGGATATTCCAAAGACCGCCTTCACCACCAGATATGGATTGTATGAGTATACGGTCATGTCTTTTGGATTAACCAATCCCCCGCTTATTTCATGAATCTCATGAATAAGATATTTATGAATTTCTTGGATAAGTTTGTCGTTGTTTCTATCGATGATATTCTAATCTATTCCAAATTAGAAGAAGACCATGAGCTACACCTGAGAACCATCCTTGAAACCCTTAGAGAACATCAGTTGTATGGCAAGTTTAGCAAGTGTGAGTTCTAGCTGAAGGAAGTAGGATTCCTCAGACATATTGTGACAGCGGGAGGAGTCGTTGTCGATCCTGCCAAGATCAAATATGTTGAAGAATGGAAAGCCCCGACCACTCAAACTCAAGTCCGTGCATTTCTCGTATTAGCGGGATATTACCGCAAGTTTGTTGAAGGATTTTCGATCATCGCAAGACCGATGACCCAATTGTTGAAGAAAGATAATAAGTTCGAATGGACAGACAAATGTGACAGATTGATTTTAGCCCCAATCTTGATTATGCCGGATATCAAGAAGCCTTTTGATGTGTATTGTGATGCATCCAAGATTGGTCTCAGATGTGTGTTGATGTAAGAAGACAAAGTCATAGCATATCTATCTAGACAACTGAAGCAGCATGAGCAAAACTACCCTACCCATGATCTTGAACTAGCAGTCGTAGTTTTACCCTTGAAGACATGGCGTCATTATCTTATGGGTAACCGCTGTGAGATTTATTCGGATCACAAGAGTTTGAAGTATATTTTCACGCAGAAGGAGCTGAATATGAGGCAAAGAAGATGGATAGAGTTAATCAAGGATTATGACCTTGACATTCACTATCACCTCGGCAAAGCCAATGTGGTAGCGGATGCTCTTAGCAGAATGTCGTGTAGATTAAACACCATGATCAAAGAAGCCCAGCCAAGCTTGCATGAAGAGTTGGAGCAGTTTAGAACAAAGCTAGTTAGCAAAGGATTTTTAGCTAGCATTGAACTTCAACCCACTTTGATCAGTCAGATCAAGGAAGCCCAGAAAGGAAATGCGCATATTGACAGAATCAAGCATCGTATTGGTACAGGAAAGGTACCTGGATTTACCAAAGATGAAGAAGGAGTTTTGTGGTACAAAGGACGTATCTGCGTGCCATCAGATTATGAGCTGAAGCAAGTTATCATCCAGGAAGCTCATGATACTCTAGATTATATCCACCTTGGAGGAACGAAGATGTATCAGGATTTGAAGGAGCAATTTAGGTGGCACAAGATGAAGAGAGAAATCGGAAGCTACATAGCCAAGTGTGATATCTGTCATAGAGTCAAAGCGGAACATCAGCAACCAGTAGGACTTTTGCAACCATTACAGATTCCAGAATGGAAATGGGATTTTGTCGGAATGGACTTTATCACCGGTTTGCCTACTTCTAGTAGGGGAAATGACTCTATTTGGGTCATAGTTGATAGATTATCCAAGGTAGCCCATTTTATACCAGTCAAGACAACCTACCATAGTTCGAAGCAAGTAGAGTTGTACATTGCTAGAATCGTTAGTTTGCATGGAACCCCCAAGACCATAGTGTCAGATCGAGGAACACAATTTACCTCAAGATTTTGGCAGAAAGTCCAAGAAGGATTGGGAACCAAGTTGAATTTTAGCATAGCTTATCACCCGCAGACCGATGGACAGACTGAAAGAGTCAACCAAATCTTGGAAGATATGTTGAGAGCTTGTGTTCTAGAGTATGGATCAAAATGGGAAGATTGTCTGCCTTTCGGAGAATTCTCATACAATAATAGTTATCACGCCAGTTTGCAAATGGCCCCATTTAAGTTCTTATATGGAAGGAAGTGTCGTACCCCCTTGAATTGGTCGCAAGTAGGAAAGAGTCAGATTTTCGGACCCGACATCCTACGATAAGCAGAAGAGAAGGTTCACAAAGTCCGTGAGCACCTCAAGACCTCCCAATCTAGACAGAAGAGTTATGCTGACAAGAGACGTTGAGACTTGACTTTCAATGTTGGAGATTTTGTGTATGTCAAAGTGTCACCCTTAAAGGGAATGCAACATTTTCAACTGAAAGGGAAGTTAGCCCCCAGATATATTGGACCCTTCAAGATTTTGAATCGCCGCGGAGAAGTATCATATCAACTGGAACTGCCAGAGGAGATGTCAGCCATCCATGATGTGTTTCATATCTTGTTACTTCGCAAATGCTTAGAAGTTCCACAGAAGACCGAAGTTTTCAAAAATATCGATCACCGAGCCATAGATATCAACATGGATCTGACTTATCGTGAAGTGCCCATCCATATTTTGGAAGGAGGAAAGGTTTGTACATCCCAAAAACCCTAATCAAGATTATCCAGTTCTAATCACCCAATTTAGGGTCAACAAAAACTTTTATTAATAATTTGAATATGAATGCATGTGTGTTTTGCATTAGTGTAGAATTGATTGAATTTGCCATGCTTGGTTGTTACAAATGATGGGAAATGGTTGTAACTACCTCGGTGAATTACGCTCTTAGTTACATGCCTGGATGAACGAAAGTGGTTAAAATAGTACGGTGGGGCCCGGGGCCACTCACGGTAGACCTTTCGGCCGTCCTAACCACTTTCAGAACATCAGGACAAGAACGAGCGGCGTAATCGGCAGGCGAAGGGATCAACTACATACACAAGTGAGTATGTATGCGAGCCACATACAACAGTCCTCAGAGCCATTCCATCTAAAATAAATAGAAATATTGCAACGCCATACGGCAAGATTCAAATATCCTAGATAGAGGTAATATTTTAGGATAGCTCCTCATACATCACACATCAGAGTACCGGGCGGAAGCAGAAAACAAGGTCCGAGTACGGATAAGAAGCAAATCGGCATAAGATGCCACATAAATAAACACATCCTGCCCACAGATCTCACGGATCCCCGTTCCCGGAATCTCTACACCAAATGATTGTTGCCAACATCATCTCTCTCCTCCACCCAGTATCCATCTTGCGTGTACACCTGTTCATCTGAATCAAACAATTTATCGTGTGAGACCCTAGGGGTACTCAGCAAGTCTTTATGCCACTAAAGGGGACACAACCTGGGGTGACGCAATTGGAGCAAAAGATAATAACTAACAAGTCTATAGATACTCGCTAACCATCCGCCTAACCAATGATAAACGGATGTCCGTGAATTAAGAACAACAGTTATAACAGTATAATTAACAGATCCATCCTCCTCCTCGCTTACCAACGAGGAAGTGGACGAACAACCCCCATCCGTTGGCAGTTTTATTAACCATTCCATGAGTATTGCACTATTTACTAATCAGATACTTAGTCAGATTAAAGCGGTACTTTAGTTATAATTGTCTATGATCGAGAAACTGTGCTCCAAGTCATCCATAACCGCGGACACGGCTTTCAGAAAGATTTACCCTGCAGGGGTGCACAAATAGCAACACACACTCGATCAACCTCGGAAAAAACCAACTCAAAACCCAACGAGGCATTTACGACAAAGCGATCACAGGATTCAGAAATATTTCAGGGGGCCACCGCATTAAGCTACCCACAACGAAGTTGGCTGGCTCCGAGACGGACCCAAGGTTTGCGTCAATGGCTGTAAACGACTAGGAACCCGAAAATGTGACTAGGCTTGTCGATACCGCGAAAACACTCCACATCCAAAACAGTACAGGTGCTCCACGCACAATCTTAATTAAAACAGTATAGCATGGCATAAGTACAGGATAGTAACAAATCCCCAAACTACTTTGTGGCCCCAAGAAATAAGAATGAATCAAGCTCTGGCTCAGGGGGGTCCATAAGGCCTCCCGGATGTGGATAGTGCGAATAAACAAGGAACAGGAATCAAGCACTCGGGGTCCTACGGGACACAAGTGAGCATGAAAAACCAAATAGCAGATATTGCTCACCGGTGCCTCTTTCATTAGTTATCCCATTACTACTCAGGTTATGTTGTTTAGGTACCTCGTTATTCATCAGACACTCACATACCCTACACATGCTTTTCTACGACTCGCATGGCTCAAACAACTCCTGTAGTAATGGCTCATGGGATGGAGGAACAAGCTTCGGTGGGGTTTAAAAGTAAAGGCTATGCAGTACTTGGGATTCAATTTAATGCAATCGCGACTCTATGATGCAAGAATAAGATAGAGGCAATAGGTACTATATGTATGCAAGCATGTGGTAGTGCTTGCCTGGCAGCTCAGTTGAAGCGAGAGAGGGATCTAGGTAGTACTCCTGTGATTCCTGATAATTCTCCTGCTAGGCGTCTATTCGAAGAAGAACCAAACAAACAAGGGCCAACATAAATAAAGTGCACAAGCATATGAATTAAAATGCGACAAGAAAAGAAGCATGCCATGATGAATGGTGCACAATTTACATGGTTTTAAAGCAGCATGGCATGGTGAGGTGTGGGGTACAAGAATAAAACATTTTATTATTTGTTTAGTCAAATTTTCTTGCCATAAACATTTCTGATTTATAAATATGGCATGATGCACGCTTCAATTTAGAACAAGGAATGCATAGATAGAACGGGCTCGTCGCGCTGATCGATTTAGACATATTATTTGTCAAATTTGGAGTTATAGATTTAAAGTTATTAATTTATTAAGAAAAGGGCATTTTATTGTAATTTTAATTGTCTCGAAATTTTAAAGTGGTCAAACATGATTTTGAATAGCATATTTGAATTCCTCACATTGTTCTGTTTCAAAAACATATATTATATGTATTATTTGGAGTTATAATTTAAAAGTTATTTAAAAACAGATTTGAATTTGAATTTAAACAATTTCTAGAAAAGTTTAATAAAACAGATAAACGAAAACCTTTTTGCACTCAGCCACACCTAGCCACAGTCCCAGACAGGTGGGCCAGCTGCTGACTGGGCAACGCAGCGCGCGGGGAACTTTTATACCACGGCCTGCCTAGCCACTGTGAGTGACAGGTGGGGCCAGCGGCTATGGGTCCACGTGCCAGTGGCTGAGCCCGCAGCGGCTGACAGGTAGGGACGTGCAGGAGCGCGGGTTGGTTGTACATAACTGCAGGGGCGTTTTTGTAAAATTTATACAGTGGCTGGCAGGTGGGCTCGCGCGTACCGCGGGTTGAGGCCGCAAAAGATGCAGGGGGTACATTGCAAAAAGTGGGGCCGCGTACTGTGGATCTTCTCCATGGTCTGACGGCCAGATCCGCGTGCGGCCGTGGCGGGGCGAGGATCGAACCGGGGACCTGAGGCTCGCGCTGGGGGGCGGTAGCCACTACGGTAGGCGAGGATCGTTGTTAGAAGGGGGAGGGTGGCTAGTTAACGCGGTACGTGTCGCGGAGGCGTGCAGACGCCCACGGCCACGGCGCACCAAGAGCGTTCGGTGAAACGCCCGGCGAGTCTAGGGTTTTACGGCGAGGCAGAGGTTGTCTAGGCGGGAGAGGGACTCACCGTAGGGTGGACGGAGGGCTCGAATCGGAGTGGGGAGCAGCAAATCGACGACGAGGCTGGCGGCCGGCGACCTAGGGTTTCATCGGGGCGTCAATGTACTGCGGCAGTTGTGGCCTTCTCCTCCTCGCTAGCGCGTACCGGGTGAAGCAGGGGAACCTCCTCGGTCTCCTCGACCACCTCCACGTCGCCCATGCCGGTTGGAACAAGGATACGGCGGTAGTACTGGTGGTGACCAGCGAGAGGGAAGATGGCGTCGGTGGAGAAGAAGAGGGGAGAGGTAGGGCTTCGGGGTGGATCTGGCGATGCTAGGGCGTGTGAGGCGAGGGAGTAGATAGGGGAGGGGGTGGGTTGACGTGTGGGGCGGGGTAGGAGGGTGAGGCCGTGGGGTAGACGGTGGAAAAGGTGGCTCGGCCCCTTTTTCCTCCTCGCCTTCACGTGCTCGAGCTGGGGCTCGGCTTGGGCAGGGCAGGGGCATGGCAGGTGGGCCAGGAAGGGCTCTAGGCGGGCAGGCTCGGCTGGGCCAACATGGCAGGGAGGGGGAAAAGGTGGAGAGAGGGGGCTCGGTTAGAGCTAGGTTAGGAGGGGTAGTGGCTCGGGTTAGGGCTGGTGCTAGGATAGCTGGGGTGGGGCCAGCATGGTAGAGAGAGAGATAAAGAAAGAGAGAGGTGAGTGTTAGGATAATGGTTTAGATTAGAACTAGGGTTAGTGAGAATAGAGAGAAAACTAGGGTTAGGGTTTAATTAGGGTGTTTAGGTTTTTAAAACACATGCTTTTAAGATCAAACCAAGAGGAAGGGGTGAGGGTTTTGGACATGAACAAAATAAAGGGCAAGCAAAAGGGTGGGGTTTGGGTGATGGATAGAGAGTGAGGGTGGAAGAGAGAAAAAGAGTGGTTTAGGGTTGCTTCAACTCATGCAAAACCAAATGACATTTAAAAGAGAGAAAAGAAAGAGGTGGAAACAAATGTGCATGGCCCATGCATGTTAATTCATTGCCATGTTTTATCCTTGTGACAATAATAATAATACAACATGGCATTATATACATGCATCCCAAAATATGGAGTAGAGCCAAACTAAAGAAAATAGGATTGGATCCATCCCACCCACATGAGCTAGAATAAATATCAAAGGAAAAATATAAGCTCATGGTTAAAATAGGATGGTGGAATTATAAGGTGGAGACCAAAGAAAGGTGGTGGAGTGGAATAAAAGATATGCCCCCAACTCAATTTGGGCACCAAGCATTTATCAAGAATCAAATACAATTTAACAAGAGCCAAATACAAATAGTAATGCATATGAGAGAAGAACCAAATGGAAAAGGATTTTATATGATGCTCAAATGCAAGGTGGCATGATGACATGAGCATGATTTAATTATGATGCAACAATTATCTGTAAGGAGTAGCCATTATCTTACTAGACCAAGTAACATTACAATTGTTAGACAATTGGGGTGCTACAACTCTCCCCCACTAAACAGGAATCTCGTCCCGAGATTCTAGGAAGAAGAAGAAGACTCAAAGAGGGTAGGATACTTGGCACGGAGCTCATCTTCACGTTCCCAAGTGGCTTCATCAACGGAATGGTGCGACCACTGCACCTTGCAGAACTTGATGGCCTTGTTGCAAGTCCTTCTTTCTGTGACTTCCAGAATTTTAATGGGGTGTTCTTGATAAGACAGATCTTCTTCGAGATTGATGAGTTCATGGTCCACGGTCCTGCCGGGATCCTTGAAGCACTTCTTGAGTTGAGAGATATGGAAAACATCATGGACCTTGAGTTTTTCAGGGACCTCAAGAGCATAAGCAACTTCTCCTCTTCTTCCACCAATTTTGAAAGGACCGATGTATCTAGGAGCCAGCTTTCCTTGATACCAAAGCGGTGCGTGCCTTTCATGGGAGTGACACGAAGGTAAACAAGATCACCCGGGACATACTCCATGTCCGTGTGCTTTCTGTCATAATTGCTCTTCTGGCGACTTTGAGCAATCTTCAGATTTTCAAGAATGATGTGAACTTTCTCCTCTGCTTGAGTTACAATGTCGGGGCCAAACAATATTCTTTCACCTGCGCCCGACCAACCAATCAGAGTTCTGCATTTGCGACCATAGAGAGCCTCAAATGGTGCCATCTTTAGACTTTTCTGGAAACTGTTGTTGTAAGAGAATTCAGCATAAGGAAGACATTCTTCCCACTTCATGCCGAAAGAGATAACGCAAGCACGGAGCATATCTTCCAGAATCTGATTGATCCTTTCAACTTGTCCTTGCGACTGAGGGTGGTAAGCGGTGCTGAAGTTCAATTTTGTTCCCAAAGCATTTTGGAAACTTCCCCAGAACTTGGAAGTGAAGATGCTTCCACAGTATGAACTGATCTCAAGAGGAACCCCATACAAAGAGACAATTCTGTTGATATAGAGGTCAGCCAACTGAATTGCAGAAATTTTTTCCTTGACGGGAAAGAAGTGAGCTACTTTAGAAAGCCTGTCGATGACAACAAAGATTGCATTGTTTCCCTTCTGCAACCTTGGAAAACCAGTGATGAAGTCCATCTCTACTTTCTCCCATTTCCATTCCGGAGGCTTCAATGGCTATAGAAGACCGGAAGGTTTCTGATGGACAGCTTTAACTCTGCGGTAGATATCACACTCCGAGACATACTTGGCACAATATCGTTTCAACCCAGGCCAGCAATATTGTGTTTTCAAGTCCATGTACATCTTAGTGCTGCCAGGGTGTATAGAAAGAACAGAATCATGCGCCTCCTTGAGAACTTGCTCTCTTAAACCCGGGTAGTTCGGAACAAACATCCGGTGTTCAAAGAAAAGAGTGCCTTGGTCGTCGACGTAGAAAGACTCATACTTCGGAAGCTGAATGTTGGAGATGATGTTTTTAGTGTAAGGATCACCAAGTTGAATGGAGCAGACTTTTTCTTCCAAGAGAGGTGTTGCCAGAAGATTCAGAAGATACCCTTGATCCACAATTTCAAGGTTTAGCTTGCGGAATTCCTCGCACAAGAGAGGCTATTGTTCTTCCACCATGAGATTGTTGACATAAGCTTTTCGGATGAGAGCATCGGCCATGACATTAGCTTTGCCTGGAGTGTAGTTGATGGTCAAATCGAAATCATTGTTTGTTTCAATCCACCTCCTCTGACGAAGGTTGAGATCAGGCTGTGTGAAGATATACTTCAGACTCTTGTGATCAGAAAAGATCTCACAACGGTTGCCAAGAAAGTAATGCTTTCAGACTTTCAAAGCAAAGACAACTGCTGCGAGTTCGAGGTCATGTGTAGGATAGTTGATCTCATGCGTCTTCAACTGTCGAGAGGCATAAGCAACAACTTGCTTTTCTTGCATAAGGACCGCACCCAATCCTTGCAATGAGGCGTCACAGAATATCTAGAAAGGCTTTGATGTATCTGGAGGAACCAAGACTGGTGTGGAAGTGAGCTTCTCTTTGAGTGTTTCAAAGCTTGCTTGACATGCATGAGTCCAAAGATATTTCTTGCCTTTCTTGAGGAGATCGGTAAGAGGCTTCGCAATCTTCGAGAAGTTTTGAACGAAGCGACGACAGTAACTAGCCAACCCAAGGAAACTCCGGACTTCTTTGACATTTATGGGTGGAAGCCAGTCCATAATTGTCTTAATAGTTTCTGGGTTGACGGCAATGCCCTTGGCAGAGATGACGTGACCAAGGTAGGTGACTTGAGGCAGCCAAAACTCACACTTGGAGAACTTTGCATACAGGCGGTTCTCACGAAGCTTGTTTAGGACACACCGAAGGTGTTCTTCATGTTCTTCTATCGACTTAGAATAGACTAGGATGTCATCCAGATACACCACAACGAACTTATCAAGATACTCCATAAAAACCGAGTTCATAAGCCTCGAGAAGGTGGCAGGTGCATTGGTGAGACCGAAAGACATGACTGTGTACTCATACAGGCCATAATGGGTGGTGAATGCTGTTTTAGGAACATCTTCCTTGCGAATCTTGATTTGATGATATGTACTTCTCAAATCAAGTTTAGAGAATACCACAGCTCCAGCTAGCTGATCAAAGAGATCATTAATCCGCGGAAGGGGATATTTATTCTTGATGGTTTTAGCATTGAGAGCCCGATAGTCAACACAAAGTCTATCAGTCTTGTCTCGCTTCTCCACAAAGATGGTTGGGCTACCCCAAGAAGAAGTACTATGCTAAATGAAACCCAACTTCTCTTGTTCATCAAGCTGTCGCTTGAGTTCAGCCAACTCAGCAGGACCCATTTTATAAGGCCGCTTGGAGATAGGAGCGGTACCAGGTTCAAGTTCAATCACAAACTCAACCTCACGATCTGGAGGCATACCTGGCAACTCTTCAGGAAAAACATCTAGGAACTCACAGACTACAGGAACACTCTGAATACCTTCCATAGCATCATCATTCAGAGCCGCCAAAGAGTAAAGCTGAATTGCAGGAGTCAGACTTGGAGAATAGACTATATGGCCTTCAGGAATTTTCAGAGAAACCGAACGTTCAGCACAATCAATCACAGCTGCATTTGCTGTTAACCAATCCATGCCCAAGATAACATCAATATCAGAATTGCCTAGAATAATTAAGGAAGCCAGAAACAAAGAGCCACCAATCTCAATTTGATTGCCATGGCTGATTTTAGAAGATGCCATTGTTGCTCCAGGAGAAAGAACCATTAAACGCTTGGGGAGAGGATCCATTGCTAACTCATTCTCATTTGCAAACTTGTGAGAAACAAAAGAATGCGATGTGCTAGAATCAAACAAAACTCGAGCAAGACTTGAGTTAACAGGAAGCATACCCATCACAACTCTAGGTGCATGCTCAGCTTGAGCGACGTTGACACAGTTGGCATGAGCAACCGTAGACCCAGGCTTAGTGTTGATGTTGAGAGCCCGAGGTGGAGGTGCACGAACCATAGGAGAACTTGCCGCAGGTCTTGGAGGTGGTGGTGGAAGAGCTTTGTTGTTCATTGGACAATTCCAGTGCTGATGCCTAGTGTTTCCACAAGTATAGCAAGCACCAGGTGGACGTGGAGCAACGTAGCCAGGGACTCCGCCAGGCGCTCCAGGGTAGTTGTGGTTGTAGCCCCTGGGAGCCGCAGTGAAGGAGTTTGGTGGCCTTGCCGCGTAGCTTGACGGTCTTGGTGGAGCAGGGAGCGACGGTGGGTGTTAGGAACCCAGACACGACGCTTAGAAGGAGCGGTCATAGCAGAAGAGCTTGCTGTATCACGGCTGTGTTTCTTTGACTCCTCGAACACTTGCCTACTTGCTTCTTCCTGCAGAGCTGTGTGTTGGAGTTCCAGAAAAGCCCTCGGCCTTGCATGAGTGATTGCATATTTTAAGGATGCATTGAGGCCTTGCCTAAACCTCTTTTGCTTTTTCTTGTCATCAGAGATCTCATCGCCACCATACCGAGAAAGGTTCATGAAGTTTCTGATGTAGGTATTGACATTGTCAGTGCCCTGCTTGAGGTTGAGAAACACTTCCTTCATCCTTTCCATGAAAATTTCTGACAGATATTGCTCTTTGAAAGCCCCAGTGAATTGCTCCCAAGTAGGCTGAAAACCAGAGAGGTCTGCTTTGAGGTAATTTTCCCACCACAGAGCTACATCTCCCTTCAGAAGGTGAGTGGCACATTTGACCCATTCTTGCTCGGGAACATCCGCAGTCATTAGCAACCTTGATATTTCACGCAGCCAATCATCCGCATCAAGTGGCTGATCAGACACCTCAAATTGGCGTGGGTTGAACTTCAGGAAACTCTTGATGTCTCCTCGCTTGGGAGGTGGAGGTAGCGGGACAAACTCGTTCCTCCTGACACTTTCCTCGAAGCGCTGCTGGTTCTGCTGCATAGTGCCCAAAGCATTTGCAATACTTGCCAAAGCAGCCCCCAGTTCAGGTGGTATGTCCTCCTCAGAACGGCATGGTGGTGCCATCCTGTGATTGATATAAAACACAAGTTAGTACTATAATGGAGAATAATAATCCAAAATAGTACCAAAATGGAATTAGCCAAGATTAAAGGATACAATTCACTGAGATGATATTAAAATATCAACAAAGTTCAAGGCAACTAAAAGATATTAAGCATATCGCACACGACTGAACAAGGAGTGTGGTACACAAGCTAACAAAGAAAAATTTTCCGCAAATTTTGGCATTAAAATACCACTATATGCGCAAAACCACTTACGAATCAAGATTAGTAACTCTACTAATTCAATATACAAGAGCGAATGATAAAAGTAGTGGTATGGTCGCGACTCCATCCCGCACTCAAATCATTACTCCGCACATGAATCAATAAAACACATATCCCAACACCTTCTTCTTAAGATGAACCTAAAGATTAGTAACTACGGAAACGAACACCCCAAACAAGATAACGTCGGATAACAAAGAGTAAGATAGATCGCACCGGTATACAACGAATCAGATAGATCGCGTCGGTTTACAAAGGCCTATCAGTATGGAATGTACCAACAGTTGATAACCAAAAGGCAGATAGAGATAACAGTTGGATGCAACAGATAGACAAGGAATTCACACACACACACACAACCTGTGGAACTACGGAACCCAGAACACGAGAATCCTAGTTTGAATTTTGGAAGAGGATTGAAAACGTTACACTTCCTTACTAGAAAAAGGGTGGGTGGGTGGGTAAGAAGAAAAATGGAAGCAGTCCTACTCTCACGTTTTGTTTTTCCTAGTATACATAACTACAAAAAATATTTGCTAGACTGACAACGACCATTTTGGCTGAGACCCTGAAGGGCGGGATGGCTCTGATACCAATTGTAACTACCTCGGTGAATTACGCTTTTAGTTACATGCCTGGATGAACGAAAGTGGTTAAAATAGTACGGTGGGGCCTGGGGCCACTCACGGTAGACCTTTCTGCCATCCTAACCACTTTCAGAACATCGGGACAAGAACGAGCGGTGTAATCGGCAGGCGAAGGGATCAACTACATACACAAGTGAGTATGTATGCAAGCCACATACAACAGTCCTCAGAGCCATTCCATCTAAAAGAAATAGAAATATTGCAACGCCATACGGCAAGATTCAAATATCCTAGATAGAGGTAATATTTTAGGATAGCTCCACATACATCACACATCAGAGTACCAGGCGGAAGCGGAAAACAAGGTCCGAGTACGGATAAGAAGCAAATCGGCATAAGATGCCACATAAATAAACACATCCCGCCCACAGATCTCACGGATCCCTGTTCCCGGAATCTCTACACCGAATGATCGTTGCCAACATCATCTGTCTCCTCCACCCAGTATCCATCTTGCGTGTACACCTGTTCATCTGAATCAAACAATTTATCGTGTGAGACCCTAGGGGTACTCAGCAAGTCTTTATGCCACTAAAGGGGACACAACCTGGGGTGACGCAATTGGAGCAAAAGATAATAACTAAGAAGTCAATAGATACTCGCTAACCATCCGCCTAACCAATGATAAACGGATGTCCGTGAATTAAGAACAACAGTTATAACAGTATAATTAACAGATCCATCCTCCTCCTCGCTTACCAACGAGGAAGCGGACGAACAACCCCCATCCGTTGGCAGTTTTATTAACCATTCCATGAGTATTGCACTATTTACTAATCAGATACTTAGTCAGATTAAAGCAGTACTTTAGTTATAATTGTCTATGATCGAGAAACTGTGCTCCAAGTCGTCCACAACCGCGGACACGGCTTTCAGAAAGATTTACCCTGCAGGGGTGCACAAATAGCAACACACACTCGATCAACCTCGGAAAAACCAACTCAAAACCCAACGAGGCATTCACGAGAAAGCGATCACAGGATTCAGAAATATTTCAGGGGGCCACCCCATTAAGCTACCCGCAACGAAGTTGGCCGGCTCCGTGACGGACCCAAGGTTTGCGTCAATGGCTGTAAACGACTGGGAACCCGACAATGTGACTGGTCTTGTCGATACCGCGAAAACACTCCACATCCAAAACAGTACAGGTGCTCCACGCACAATCTTAATTAAAACAGTATAGCATGGCATACGTATAGGATAGTAACAAAGCCCCAAACTACTTTGTGGCCCCAAGAAATAAGAATGAATCAAGCTCTGGCTCAGGGGGGTCCATAAGGCCTCCCGGATGTGGATAGTGCGAATAAACAAGGAACAGGAATCAAGCACTCGGGGTCCTACGGGACACAAGTGAGCATGAAAAACCAAATAGCAGATATTGCTCACCGGTGCCTCTTTCATTAGTTATCCCATTACTACCCAGGTTATGTTGTTTAGGTACCTCGTTATTCATCAGACACTCACATACCCTACACATGCTTTTCTACGACTCGCATGGCTCAAACAACTCCTGTAGTAATGGCTCATGGGATGGAGGAACAAGCTTCGGTGGGGTTTAAAAGTAAAGGCTATGCAGTACTTGGGATTCAATTTAATGCAATCGCGACTCTATGATGCAAGAATAAGATAGAGGCAATAGGTACTATATGTATGCAAGCATGTGGTAGTGCTTGCCTGGCAGCTCAGTTGAAGCGAGAGAGGGATCTAGGTAGTACTCCTGTGATTCCTGATAATTCTCCTGCTAGGCGTCTATTCGAAGAAGAACCAAACAAACAAGGGCCAACATAAATAAAGTGCACAAGCATATGAATTAAAATGCGACAAGAAAAGAAGCATGCCATGATGAATGGTGCACAATTTACATGGTTTTAAAGCAGCATGGCATGGTGAGGTGTGGGGTACAAGAATAAAACATTTTATTATTTGTTTAGTCAAATTTTCTTGCCATAAACATTTCTGATTTATAAATATGGCATGATGCACGCTTCAATTTAGAACAAGGAATGCATAGATAGAACGGGCTCGTCGCGCTGATCGATTTAGACATATTATTTGTCAAATTTGGAGTTATAGATTTAAAGTTATTAATTTATTAAGAAAAGGGCATTTTATTGTAATTTTAATTGTCTCGAAATTTTAAAGTGGTCAAACATGATTTTGAATAGCATATTTGAATTCCTCACATTGTTCTGTTTCAAAAACATATATTATATGTATTAATTGGATTTATAATTTAAAAGTTCGCGGAGCAAGGCAAGCTCTCCCTCGCCAGAATTTGGCCAGAGCCTGCCACTTCTGGAGGAGAAGGGCGTCATTGATTTCGACCACCCCAAGACCTGCCGCGACCACGCCTCGAACCGCCATCGTCTACAACGTCGATCGCCCCCATCACCGGCCCTAGCTGGAGCCCAGGTGAGCCTAGCCAGACCCCCACCACCGTGCTAGGTCTGATTCCTCACCGGAGCAGTTCGTTGTCGACGATGACTCCCAGCCGTTAGATTAGAATTAGATCGCACGGTCCAGTTTCGCCTATACCATTTCGTTTAGATGTAGTCACTGAGGAGTGGGTCCGCGTTGTCAGCAGCCCGCTGCGATGTGCAGTGCAGTGGGGCCGGCCCGTTTAGATTCCCGCGTAGGCCTGGGGATTCAAATGTTGATTTTCCAATTTAGTTAAAATCCTATTCTATACCTAGATTCAAAAATCAATTCAGAGAGTTTCACTAAACCGAATTGAATGATTCAAATTTTGCTAGAAAGGTAATTAAATTATCTATCAAAGCCCGTTGGATTTAAATCATTTGGAGATAGTATATAGAAAAAATAATAAGACAGAGACTTTTACAACTTCGAACATTTTTCAAAAATCAACGATAAATGCTTTTGAGTTGATTCCAACTCCCAAAAATCACATTTGATAAGATCTATCTGAATATATAAAAATATTTAGGTTTGCATGCAGTGACATTGGACTAGTACCAAAATAATGCTATTAGGGCATTTCTAGTCACTTTAAATCTATAAAATGATAATCTTAAACTTTATAAAATATGATCAACACTTTAAATAATTTTCCCATGTTTTAAAATATGTGGTGATGACATGTGTCAACATGATCCCATATTTTGATCGGAGAATATTAAATCTTAATTAAATTCAGTAAGTTGAAATTACTTTTCTAAAATATATAAATAATATTAAACCTTTATTCTAGTGATGATTGTGATGATGCTAAATTATCAAATGTGAGCCTTAGTGTGCTAAATAGACTTAGTTAAGTATTGTTTGGTGATTGTGTACCCCATATTCATTTATAGACGATAGTACCGACCAAGGATACGAGGAGGAGGAGTTCTACCAAGCAGAAGACGAAGACAACTTCAATCACTGCACCAATAAAGGCAAGCCATCATTACTAAGCAAGCTAGACCCTTGCAAGCTAACACTTGCAAGTATTAACCTAAGAAAGATGCATTAGACATGCTTTGGTTATATACCTTGATTTATACCAATCCCAAGTTTTACTTGCAAGCTTATTATTCTTTTACTCTAGCAAAGTCTTTACTTTTAGTTAGTGCTTGTGAGCTTTGGACAAATAGTATAGATAGCATAAAGAGTATAAAACTAGGCCTATCTAGTTATACTTAGATGTCAGTCTATGGCATGAGATTGAAGATTAGCACCCCTCATTAGTGAACACTCTTAACCTTAGTGTCTAGTGCCAAGCATAAAACTTGATCACTTTAGATGGGAATACTTGGTGAAAATGATTAAGAAAACCATGGAATGATGCTTCATTCTATTGAAATGTTTTGACATGTGTTTAGAAACACAATGGTTTGATGATGAAAATGTTGAGGCATGAGCCTTACCCCTTTATAAAAACTAATGGTTGGGTTCGGATGCGATACCATTCCAAGTTTACCGTACAACCACAATACCTAAATTGGGTAGGGCTTAGCCGGAAGTTTATATGCATTATATGGGTTCCCTCGCGGAGGAGGTTTGAGCTGAGGCTACCTCTTGATGATGTCCACCTATGTAGTGCCTATGATGGCAGATGGCCATGGCTGGGAGGCCAAGCTCATAGGGGAGGTGCCTATACTAGGTTGTGTAATTGAAAGGTTATGATTGATTATCTGTACACTAAGTATGATTGATTTAGGGTTATCCCTGACGGATGTATCGAATTTTGTGGTGAAAGTGTACCACCTCTGTAGAGTGTCAAACTATTTGAATAGCCGCGTCCGTTGTCATGGACAGTTGGAGTGGCCATACTGTTCCGTCGTCAGATGTTTTCAAAATGACTTGTGAAATAAATTGTGACTTTGACTTGACCACAACAAGGTTGTGAACATGAAAACTAGTTTCCCACTTAAGCGATTTAGAACATGAAATTAGTTTTCTTTACTTCTAAACTCATTTTAGATAAACCTGGCTTTTTGCAAATAAACCTAGAGCTTAAGATTCATACTAGAGCTACCTTACTTGGTAGTGATAGTTTGCGAGTACTTAAAGAGTACTCATGGTTTTGTCCTTGGCTACTCCCGTGGCCAGACTATGAGGAGGACTACCATGATGATGAACAACAGGAGGTCTACGACAACTAGGATCATCTCCCATCATCAGCATTGCTTGTGACCCTGAAGATGGAGCCCACTACTATGCTTATTATTCTGCTGCATGTTTGTATTAAGACTGGATCATGAGATCATTTATTCGTAAGACCTTATTATGGTTTGTAATGGATCATGTACTATGATATCCAATCTGGTATGTCTCACAAAAATGGTAATCCTGGGATTGCGAGGTATGGCATAACAGGCATCTTGGATTAAAAATCCGGGTGTTGATACACATGCATGCTTATAGAGATTCCACTCCATTAGTGAATAGCCTTAGCATTCTCTAGAGATCTACCTCTATTAAAGAGTGTTATAACAATTAACAAATCAAATATGGGGGTGCAAAGTTGGAGCTCCTCCACTTCTATAAGATTATGATTCATTTTGTGGTATTTTGGTAGTCACAATTTTGAGTGTAAGAAGACTTTCTTGAAGGAAACTCCATGAGCAATAGATAATATAGAAACACTTCTGATGGGATGATAAGATGTGACAAAGATCGATATATCTTTTTGATTGTTGAGGTCAAGCTAGAAAAATCATATATAATTACATTAGTTCTACACATATCATGGTAGGATAGCGTGAATACCTTCCCAATTAAGGACTGCACGGATGTGTAGTATAAAAAATCTCAATCTAAATTCGATGGAAGCACCTTCTTAAAAAATACAATCTGAAAAACTATGGACAGTTCTACATCATATGTAGTGTAGTGTGAGTAAAACAATCGCTTGCAATGACTGACCTCTTTATGAATAAAATGTTTCTCACAACATAAATTTTTCTTATGTGTTTAAATCATCTAATTTTTGACATTTCTCTTTTCCTAATAGCGTCAATACACCTCTGGTTATTAGATATTTACTACACAAAGATCATGAACTTGATGTGCAACAAATTGATGCCAAATTATTCAATATAACACATTGATAAATAAATTATGTTGACAGTTTAACCTAAAACATGAGTCGAAATTGACATGTGGGATACAATAATTTCTATGATATACGGAGGAGGGCATCGTGTATCTACAAATTTCCAACCGCAAAATTTATATGAAACTATCGTCAAAAAGGTATCTTGTAAAATTAACTATGATTGACCAAATTCTAGAGTAAGACGCAAATACTAACCGTAAACTATAATGTTATCAAAGCACCAATATATCAATCAATCATCTATCATATATATTTTTAAATCATGTGATTTTTTTGAATGGTCAGATTCATGTGGTATCCGTAGATCCATAAAATCTCAGTGAGGAGTCTTCCAAAGCTAAATCGGGGTACACTTGCAAAAAATAAAGTCGTACAAAGAATTAGCGTCATTGATGGACAGATGATTGCTAGCCAATGCCCAATGGTATGCCAATGATCGGAGAGGTATCAGCTAACTTTGTTTACAGAAATATATACTCCCTCCGTCTAGAAATATAAAACGTTTTAGCTTTATGAAATAAACATATCTAGATGAATTTTGTGTATAGATTCGGAGTGAACTTATACACAGACATTTAGATACAGTCATTTCAGAAAGCTAAAATATATTTCTGAAAGGAGGGAGCACCTTCTAGTGAATTCAAGTACATTAGTTTTTTTGTGTGAATTTTCGAGTAGAGTAGTCATTTCCTCCTCTTCGCTAGTCTACATGGGCGAATTTGCTAGGTATCTGTTTTTGTTGATAAGGAATATCAGAGTGTTATTTACATTTGTACAATGCTTACCTAGAATCATACATTAATTTGCTCCCACAGTCCAAAAATTGCATGCGGCATATAGATTTCTTATAGCATGCAGCTTGCAAGTGTTGAACTTAGGAATCAGGATCATGTTGCTTTCGACAAGATCTATAGCAAAATATATATTGTTAATCACCATGCATGCCGATTGTTAAGAGATAGTTCACTACCCAACGCTTGAGGCAAAGGTTGCATTTTCATGGGCCCATGAGGAAGGACTGTGACAGGCCATTGACACACAACTCATTCTTTTCCACTACTGATGGCTCATGCTGACAAAATTCCAGAGTTCATATAAGTAGTACTCCTTTTGTCCAAAATTAGATTAGATGTCGCAGATTTGTCTAAACTTGCATGTACTTAGACACTAAACTTGTCTACATGCAAGCAAATCTGAACAAATCTGCGACATCTAATTTGAAATATCGGGAGTGTTAAGAAACAGCTGCAGTAGTAAAAGTTTTGCCTATAACGTGCCA
Organism: Avena eriantha; assembly: GCA_910589775.1. Taxonomy (NCBI): domain Eukaryota; kingdom Viridiplantae; phylum Streptophyta; class Magnoliopsida; order Poales; family Poaceae; genus Avena; species Avena eriantha. The sequence continues at coordinate 179,935,864 of OU342740.1, read as the reverse complement.
ATAGCCAACTCTACGGCGTGTGCATGAGGCAAATTTCCCATTGATCCGTAGACTCTTAGCATGTATGTACAGTAGAAGAATTTGATCCATCTCGGACCTAGTTCCTGCATGCATGCGGCAAACGTGAGACATGAGACAGCTGATGTACATGCACCCGGTGGAGGCTTGAATATCGCGCGACGATGGCTGCGGACAGCAGTCGTGGTTGACTCGCCGAGGGCACAGGCGAACACCACAATGGCGAGACTGTAACCCTAATTTTCTTTCGGCCCTTCTTTTTACGTTGGCGGCTGTGGCCTCTGGGCTATCGCCGCGGAGATTTATTTTTGAGTTGGTATCGCTGTGGAGATAGCTCAAGGCAGAAAAAATAATGCGGGGCATTGGTGGGTAATTTTGTTTATTCTTTTTTTTCTATTTATCCAATGGTTGTCATCCTCTATTTACTTAAATTGACGGTCAAATGTTTCTGTTTTTTTGTGAGCTTTTCTAGACTATTTCTCTTTTTTATGGTGAGCCCGTAATGCACTTTTAATATATAATAGATAAAAGAAGAAATAGAACCGGCTACAATTAAAAATACTGATATGAGAATTATGTTAGCCAATAAAACTCTTAGAATTCCAATGGGAGTAGTTGAAGATGCAACTGTCACAATTGGCAATAAAAACTTTCCTATTGATTTTGTAGTTGTTGATATGACAACTAACACTTTCGGCCTAATTATATTTGGAAGAAACTTTTTGAGAGATGTAGGTGCCAAAGTTGATTTTAAAAAGGAGATTGTGTCTCTTAAGCTTGGGGAAGCGGAAAAAGAATTCCACTTTTTCAAATTTAAAGACAAACCTCTAATACAAGAAGAAGAGAAAGAGAAAACTATTGAGGAAATGGCAGCTCTCTTCTTTAGTGATCAAAAAGAAGAAATAAATGAAGACTTAAATTATGAAGAAATAGTTATGGAGGAGAATTCCCTAGAAGAACTAGAAGGTGAATTCGATTCACTTCCCATTATAGGGACTCCAACTAATGAGGCTTTCGAAGAGCAAGAAAAGAGAGGGGACGAGGAATTACCACCACCAAAACTGAAGACTTTACCAAATAATCTTAAATACAGATTTTTAGATGATACAAATAAATTTGTTGTTATTATTATTGCTAAACTTTCAGGAGAAGAAGAAGAACTCATGAAAATACTTAAGGAGCATCGCAACAACTTTGGGTACTCCATGGATGATTTGAAGGGCATTAGTCCCATGATAACCGTCCATCGAATATTCATGGAGGAAGGCGCTAAACTAGTTGCGAAATTTAATCGAAGCCTGAAGTCTGAAATGAAGGAAGTAGTAAGAAAATAAATAGTACGCCTATTGGACGCGGGTATAATCTATCCTGTAAGAGAAAGTGAATGGGTCAGTCCTATTCATTGTGTCCCTAAGAAGGGTGATTTTACTATTGTTGCTAATGAAAACAGTGAATTGATACCTACTAGAACTATTTTTAGACATAGGATGTGTATAGATTTCAGGAAATTGAATAAAGAGACTAGGAAAGAACACTATCATTTACTGTTCATAGATCAAACTTTAGAGAGGTTAGCAAACCACACTCATTTTTGCTACTTGGATGGATACTCCTATTTTTCTCAAATAGCTGTTCATCCTGATAACCAACTTAAAACAACTTTCATTAGTCCTTATGGTTTACATGCTTACCGCGTATGCCTTTTGGTTTATGTAATGCTCCAGCGACTTTTCAATGATGCATGACTGCTATTTTTGCGGATTTTATAGAACTGATAATGGAAGTATTTATGAATGACTTTTCTGTCTATAGAACTTCATTTACTAGTTGCTTGGATAATCTCAAAAGAGTTTTGCAGCGTTGCGAAGAAACCAATCTTGTTCTAAACTAGGAGAAGTGCCATTTTATGGTCAAAGAAGATATAGTCCTTGGACATAAGGTATCAGGTAAGGGAATTGAAGTGGATAGAGCTAAGATTGACACCATAGAGAGAATGCCACAACCTAGGGATATAAAAGGTATAAGAAGTTTCCTTGGTCATGTGGGGTTTTATAGAAGGTTCATTACGAATTTCTCTGGAATATCTAAACCTTCAACTAACCTTCTTCAAAAGGGAGTAAGATTTAACTTTGATGATAAATGTCTTATAGCCTTTAATAAACTTAAATATGATTTATTCCATGCTCCTATCATTAAACCACCTATCTAGGATATGACTTTTGACTTAATATGTGAAGCTAGTGATGATGTTGTAGGAGTAACTCCGGGATAACAAATGGGTCGCAGATTTAATATTACACATCATGCTAGTATAACACTTAATAGTGCTCAAAAGAATTATCCTAATGAAGAGAGGGAACTTTTTTCTGTATTTTTCTCTTGCGATAAATTTTGTTCTTATATAGTTGATGCAAAAGTAAGAGTTCAGACGGATCATGATGGTTTAAAAGAACTCCTTGAGAGGAAAAACCATAAGCCAAGACTGATCCATTGGATCCTTTTACTTCAAGAATTTGAGTAGTAGATTATGGAGAGGCAAGAAATAAAGATGTTGGATGTAGTGTCCATATTCGCCCAGCAAGACACCAATCTTATTGAGAGGAACTTTAGTCCTGGTGATTTTTGTTTACGAGAATTATTAAATGAACTAAGGTCAATTCCTCCAAAAGATAAGAAGTCTTTGTTGTTAGAGGAGCTGGTCATCCCAGAATAAGTAAACGGTAAGTGCAAGGTAAGTGTTCTTACTCAAATGAGTGATTTGTTTTCACAAATTTTACTTCTGAAATTTTTGCCTATGAATTCCTCGTGTTTTTCTGAAGTTTTTGAAGGTTTTTACCAACTATACGGTCGCAATACGACCAGAGAAAAATCTCTGACTGTATAGTTGGTCATTAAACCTTCTGTATCCTCTTTGTGAAATTGTCTGGATCTATACGGTCGCAACTATATGGCCGGAGAAAATCCTCCCGCTGTATAGTTGGTAGTTAAACTCTCACACATTTCTATTTTGATGTCTGGATCTATACGGTCGCAAAATACGGCCGGAGAAAATCCTCCCTCCATATAGTTGGTCGTTAAACTCTCAGCCATTTTTCGTTTTCCTTTTCGTTTTTGATATGTTAAAAAAAGGTTTTGTCGTATCCAAGTTGGTACCCTAATCGACCTAGAATAGAGATATTTGGAAATATCTGCCCGGAACCAACTATATGGCCGGAGCTATACGGGCCGTGCCCATATAGTTGGTCGTTACGCGGCATGACTCCTCCAAATCCACGATTTCTTTCCCTATTTCATTAAGATTCTTTTCTTGGGGGTGAATTTGGTTTTTCTCGTGCGTTTTACCGACCTCTGACCCCCTTATATACTGCAATTGTCTCTCTCTCTCTCTAATCGTCATCTCCAGGAACCAATCTAGCAATGCGTTATCCCGTCCCAGGCCGTGGAAAACCCTTGGGTATCATTGCTCCTTCCAGGGACCGCTCTCGCAGCCCGTCCATGGAGGACGACAACAAGGAGGTGGAGAGGTTTAGCCTAGGGTACAAGTAGTACGTCGAGCCAAGCTTCTACAACAACGATCCCAATGAAGATTGGAGTGACGTCTACATCTTTCGTGATTTCTATGATCCCCCAGAGATCAACTGAGCGGCAATGAAGAGAGCTCAAGAAGAGAGAAAAGGTCACAAGCCGCATGGAAAAGGGCGTGTGGAGACGGTCAAGTTCATCGCCACGGATCCCAGGCCGCACAAGCGTAAGGAATTACCTAATATTGGTGCAGGTGCTCGCAAGGTAGTGACGGTGCCACTCTTGAATCCTACCATTGGTGCTCGTATGAGGGTGAAGCCTTAAGAAGAGTGGAGGAACGGTTTCCACTTCCCCGATCCATCAATCATGGATGAGGAAGAAGAAGCTGCTCCCAAGACCAAGGACCGCGTGCGAGCACTCGAGATATATCAGAAGCAAGAGCTACTCCATCACATTGAAATCCGTCACCGTCTGAAGGAGATAGAGAAGAAGGATGACCTTCTCACATTGGTGACTAAACTCGTAGATAAAGTGGACACTTTGCAATCTGATTTCCGCAGGTGCTATAGCCGCATCACCGCTCTGGAGGATACCAACAAGAATCTATGCATTGCGGTGTTACATGCCATGGCACCACAGTGATCAACAATAATCATGGTATCAAATAATCGCAAGGGATTATTTGATCCCGCCTGGCTTGATTCCAAGGTTGGGGAGATCTTGAAGACCTTGTAATCTACCTTATAAGTTTTACATTACTATTTTAGTTTTGCATTAGTTCAAACTAGAAATAAAGTTTGCATCATTAGAATTCCCTTCAGAAATAGTCGATCCCCTTTATGAAATTCCAAGTTTATTATCATATATGGAGCAATATTGACTTTGTGTTTGTCCTATTGGATATATGAATGTCTTGAGTATAATTTTACTTGCACTTGATGATAGCAATAGGATTCCTCCACACCATTGGTATTAATGGAACATACAAAGATAATTTGGTCAATATGTTGTAAGTACATGGTTTGATTTACAAAAAATTAAAATTATCTAATCTGTTAAAGTCGAAAAAGAAACCTTGAAAATTAAAAGTTCTATCAAATTAGAGTGAGAACAAGACGAGGAAGAATATTCAAGCTATAAAGATTGCTTCATATACAATTGGAATTTGGTAATTGAGATCGTTAAACATTGAATTCCTACATAAAGTGGAAAGTATGGCTAGATCCTTTGCATAGCACTTAAACAAAAGTATGAGTATATATATATATATAAAAGAAGAAAAGAGAGAAGAAAAAGAGCGAATGTGCAAAGAGCAAATAGGCATACACCACTATATTGTAGTATGACAAAAAGACATTTTGAGATTCCGAATCCCAAGTGAATATGTTAATCCTAAAACACTTGGGACTACCTCACTAACTCATTCGGTTGAACTAAATACTTTTACATCATATTGAGAGTGATCTTTCGTGAGCTGTTAAATGCTAAGGTGTGGAAGCCTGCTAATATTATTCGGATGGTTCGAGTAAGGTACTATTCATGAACTTATTCCTATGCATCGTATATGATAAACACATGTTGCAACTACCTCATTTATTTATCGACTTAACTTCATGAATATGAGGATCACATCCATTAAGCTAAACTTGCTCGAGACGAGCAAGAGTCTAAGCTTGGGGAAATTGATGAGTGCATAATTGCATCATGTTTTATATTATTATTTTGCATTGTAGTTATAGGATCTTGGTATTTTACGGTGTTCACGCGCACATTTTATGTATGTTTTTACCAGGATCAGGATAGATGATGGATACAATGGACACAATTCTTGGAGCAGGTGTACTAGGGAGAAAAGGAGTCAAAACAACATAAATCGCTTATTTGCGAAATATCGATGACACTAGAACAAAACCCGAAGCGATCGAGGTGTCTAGAGAGTTTGACGACCAACTATATGGCGAGAATAGTTTCACCCCGTGCAACTAGACCAGGGAGACAACATACAAAATAACCAGAAATCGTCGAAACCTCACCTCCGGAAGGCATCTAGAGGGAGAACTCGTCCACCGGGATCCATTATCGCCCTATGCAGATCCGGGAGGCTAAGGCATCGATCTTGATCATTAACCGCTGCATCACTACCATCTCCATCCCATCTACATCTTGTCTAGATCTTGTTATAATTTCCGTACTCGTTGCGGATTTACACAAGTACTATTCATCTATGATAGATTTCATTGTTATTGCCATGATGTTGATTGCCTCCATGTCTGAGTAGATCATTAGTTCTTGGGGAGATGGAGAAACCCTAGTATGAGATTGAAATAAGATAAAGTTTATTATGATATTCATCGTTGTGACCATGTGTTAGATTATCTTCATCTTGATGTTGGGAGAAGTCGACCTCTCAATATTTACCTCTTATGGGGACTTGATGGATGGAACTATTTGTTGGTAGATGGAGGTGTGTTACCACTTACAGTGACTATAAAGTTGTTGGCACCCCTTACGTATCAACTTGGGAACTGAGGAAACTCACAGAACACATCTATGCCATGTGATACGTCCTACGGGATTACATCCCTTAATAAGCAGTAATTCGATTTATGTCGATTGCTGACTGCTGTGGTTATAAGGATGATATGAGCAGTGGTTGCTGCATATTTGTCCAAATACGGAGTTCCTCCCACACATATGCAGTTAATAATGTTTATGATAATAATCTTTACCTTAGTTCCTTATAATGCTAGTGGTGTATCCGCTACTCCCTGAAAAGGCCTTTTTCCATATTGTAGTTCCAATCTCTTTTACATACGCGATACTTACTTTGTGTGTTTAGTTGTTTTACTTTACTTATTGTTTCTCTTATACCAATAACCCAAAAACACCTTTTACACAATATTCATATTTTATCTTGTTACTTAGAACTTTATTTAGCATTTCTATTTTAGTATTTAGTTCAAGAGTTATTGGACTTCAGACTCCTTCTCCCTATGGAATCGATATCTTTATTTCAAAACTAGCTACAAACGATTTATGCACTTGCAGTCATCAGGAGGCACGAGCCAAAGAAAAAAATCCATCATGCACACGTTTCTTGTAATGAGATGCTATCATGTGGGACCCATCAGCCTGAATAAACGGTTGATGTAGCGATCAATGTTATCAAGTTCGAAACAGGGAGACGCGAGCGAAGAAAAAAGTTTAGCATGCACACGTTCCTTCTAATAAGGTACTGACATGTGGGATCTAGCAGCGTGACCAAACGGTGGATGCGTCGTGCTATGCTATATGTCTGGAAAAAGGAAGAGCAGGAAAATAAAAAATTCCTTCATCCGCGTGATTCTTATAATGACAGACTGACACGGGGACCCGCCAGCCTGATGAAACGGCTGATGCATTGATCAACGTTATCGAGTTCACATCAGGGAGGCATGAGCAAAGGAAAAAAATTCCATCATACACATGTTCTTCTTATGAGAGGCTGACATGTGGAACCCATCATCTTGGGCAGATGCTTTGAGCATCGCTATCAAGTTCGGAATAGGGCAGCGAGAGTGATACATTGCAAATGTATCTATAATTTTTGATGTTCCATGCTTGGTTTTATCTACTTTCTTGTGTTTTGTTCTAACTTTGGAGTACTTTTCATTTGATTTCTTGGACTAACCTATTAATAAGACGCCACAGTGCCAGTTGCCTGTTTTCTTCTGTTTTTGGTTCCAGGAAAGTCAGAAAATGAATATTCTCGGAATTGGACAGGACAAAAGCCAAAGTTTCTATTTGACCGGAAGACTCACAGAGCCAGAATACGAGACGGAGGAGGGCCAGGGCCTGGGCACACCCCCTAAGCGCGGGTCACCCCAGGCCGCGCCAGGGCATGGTGTGGTGGCCCTTGGCACCCCCTCGGTCTCCCCTCTCGCCTATAAGAGCCTCCTGATACCAAAACCCTAGATCATCAATCAGAAATCCACGAAAAGTTCCGCTGCACCGCCGCCACCGAAGGGGAGATTCGGGGGACAGAAAGTCTCTGTTCTGACACCCTGCCGGGACGGGGAAGTGCCCCCGGAGCCATCTCCATCGATCTCCACCATCATCTCCATCACCATTGATGATTCCCATGATGAGGAGGGAGTAGTTCTCTCTCGAGGATGAGGGTTCTACCGGTAGCTATGTGTTCATCTCTATCTCTATGCATGATCATATTGTGATCATGAGCTTTGTAATCTAGTAGATCTACCTTGCTACTCAAGTGCTTTAATGAATCTCTGCTCTCCCCATGTGTGTGAAAGTGACAGCGTACTCACCATGGTGGCACTTAGGCTAGAGTTCTCAAATACTTGTTATGAGTTATATTTGGAGTTGGATGTCTTTATGAAATTGTGGTGTTTGTTGGACCTATCTAGTGCTCAAGGTGATAGTGTGGGGTTTTCTAGATGGAAAAGGCTTACTTTGAGGAGTGCTGTTATAGCCCTACCAACGATTAGAGTGTTCAACCAGAGAGTAGTTAAGAGTAATATCATAAAGAGAAGATATATTTATGAGAGAGTGTTCACTAGTGAAAGTATGATCCCTAGGCCTTGTTTCTTAGTACTGAAACACCGTTTGCTACTAGATCTGTTACATGTTTGCTTGCTTCCATCTTTATTTCAGTTTGCATTTAGTCTTTTCCATGCCATCAAGCTATTTTCTATCACCGTTACCACTTTTAAATATCCATACCACTTATATTTCACTATCTCTTCGCCGAACTAGTGCACCTATACACCTGACAAGTGTATTGGGTGTGTTGGGACACAAGAGACTTCTTGTATCTTGATTGCAGGGTTGCTTGAGAGGGGATACCTTTGACCACTTCCTCCCTGAGTTCGATAAACCTTGGGTGATCCACTTAAGGGAAAACTTGCTGCTGTTCTACAAACCTCTGCACTTGGAGGCCCAACAACTGTCTACAAGAATAGAAGTGTGTAGACATCAGCGAGCAAAGGAAAAAATTTCATCATACACACGATTCTTCTAAAGAGAGGTTGACATGCGGGACTCATCAACCTGACTAAACGGTAGATGCATCGAGCAACGTTATCGAGTTCAGATCAGGGAGAAGCGACCGAAAAGTTTGATCTGCTAGATACACTAACATCCAGGACCCACACGCCTCAAAAGATTTCGCTCGGTCAACATAGCACGAGGAACCAAAAATCTTACTTCTTCCATGCACCGACCGAGCTTTGTCCATGTTTTTAGCGGTTTTGTCATAGCAGAGGACCACGAAACTAGGAAAAAATATTTTTTATTGGCCACGATTGAGCGAACAAATTCGACAAGAAAGACGCGTCTTGTACGATGACCGATGAGCCAAATCGTTGTGGATGGAAACATTTCTAGTAGTGCATCCAGTAGTTCACATCGTATGTGAGGCATTCATCACTCTCATGCATGATCGCAAAGTGATTCTCTAAGCATCCATTTCTTCCACCTAGTTTGGAGGGAAACTCATCCAACGGCTCATATTCATTGATCCTTTCTTGCGAGGAGTTTCTTTTTCATCGACCATGTCGATGTTGAAGAAACATAACCGCGGTATCCAAGCCTCGTCGAATGGATAGTGGCTTCATTGGACGGTATTGGAGAAAACACAAGACTTCGTGGGGTCACTGGACTATCTCCTAATGGTTCTTATATCAAGAATAAAAGATCATCTATTATGAGGATATCCCTCGGGTGTGGGTATTAATCTATGAAGTTGGACCCTTCTGCTAAGTTACACTTCAAGTAGGAAAATTCCCATGGTTGAAAAGGACCTCAATGGGATAGGCCAAGATCTACAAATATATTTGCAAAAGAAGTCTAGACTATGTTCATAATACGAGTTCAATTCTATAATTGAGCTCCCACTAAAATTGTAATCCCTTGGACGGTTTTAGTCATCACATGATCCCTTTACACCATATCATTCTCAATCATTACAGCCTCTGATACAGCTGTTAGGATAGACTATATCCATTGATCACATTAACCATGTGACTCGTGCTCGATATTTCAATCTATTGTGTTCTGAGGCTATGTATGTACATGCTAGGCTCGCCAATGCAACCTTAGTGTATTCGCACTGCATACATGGTTGGCATCCACCGTATGCGGAGGCAAAGATTTAACACATGATCGTCGTGGCTTCCTTCATAACCGCGAACTTTCTTGGTGGTCCACATTAAAGGGAGAACACTATATTGTTGGTATAAACAGGGATCATCCTTTATGGTACCGTTGAGTATCTAATACTAGCACACAATCAGATGTATAAAAGGTATCAACATCACATGTATAACATTGATATGATATGGTCCTTCTTCATGCGCCTTGATCTCCATCGAGCGCTTCGGCATTATTTCCATCTTGCCACCGGTTTGACGCCAAGTTCACGACGCCACCAGCAGGTTGTCCATCGGAATGATGGCTATTACTATACTACTTAGTAACAGAAAAAGTAAACTACTTTACCTTGATTACGACCAAGACCATATCAAATCAGAAGCCCCCTGCAAAATAAAGTTAGACACATCTACTTTATCTTTTGCAAGTTTTATGTGGCTACTAGGGATTTCGCGATAGAACCATTTCTAATCTATGAACTTTCCAACCACAACATGAATCATATAGTTGTCTCTATTACACCCCTCTCCAGGCCCTCTGTTGTAAATTCCATATCAAATATTGAATGGGAGACATACACCAGATAGCCACTTATACAGTACAAGGCGTATGTTTAGCATGGAACCAGTCTCACGTAAGATTATGCGTAAGGTCGGTCTGGGCCGCTTCATCAAACAATGGTGCGATATTAGCAAGTACATGTTAGAGGGTAACAACTATAGGATCAATGCCCACACAATCCATGTGTGTATTGGCCGTACAAGCATTACTACGCATAGATCGGTTCTGATACCACTGAAGGGGTTCGGGGCAGAAAACACAAGTTTTTACCACGTGAACACACCTAACTGCCAGGATCTATCTAGAAGTAATGCAGTAACAGCCGACATACAAATTTTCCAATTTCCTTTGTTTCTTTGATACAACTTGTTCGAGATCTGATCATCGGTATCATATACCTTGTTCAATCTCATAAGTTCTGTTTTACTTGTTCTCGTGATATTCCATCCTCGTGGCCTAGTCACATGTTGCAACATTACGGATGTAATCTCACCAAGTCGGTCGTGTGTATCTTCTTGTCACGCGGGTGAACAAATCCCGATCTTGATACATAGACCTCGAAAGTTCCTCCAGAATACCTAACATACACATTTATTGTCATCTAGTTATAGACATGACGGTTGATGCAGTCAAAGCAGCCTTGAGAGACAGTGATTAATATGATCTGATGGTCTAAGGAGAAGGATACTACGCTTATATCTATTGCAATGATGAACTTGTGACTTGGTCATGTCGCAATACCTATGTTTGGGTAATGTCCATTATATCATTATATGACTCCGTTGTCAACTGGCATAAATGCTCCATGATCAGGAAACCTTGATTACCGGTTGTCCAATGAACTTGTATAAAATAGAGGCTACTAGGGACTTGGTTCGTTTTATGTCACACATGTATCAATATTTTCGCTTGATACAACTATAGCATAATATGAAAATATTACAAACTATTTGAGATATAATAATAAAATCCATTTATTATTTGCCTCTTGGGTTATCTCCTTCAAATGATACACATGCCATTCACATCTTTCAAATTAAGTATCACAATCACCATGATAAGGCCTTAAATTCACACAAGCAGTTTTAGGAAACCTGAAGGATTGAAGTTCAAGTCCGGTAATCAGATGTTTATTTTGTCTGATTGTGAAGTTGAACTAGGTGAGTGTGATATCGATATCCAGAAATGGTTCATGTTTATCACGGAGATTTCTTCTAGGACATTTTACCGGGTATCGATACCCAGAAACTTTAGACATTGCATACCTAAGATAATTTCAAATAATATGTTAAAGTATTTTGTGGGTATGTTAACTTAATTTTAGGTATCTATGGCGAGTCTTATCCTATATATATCTTGTTATAAGTAGACCCCACTAAGAGTTATTTAAGTTTGTCTATCTCAACACGCATACTAGCCACGTCATCAAGTAATCACAGCATACAATCTTTTATCTCGTTCCGTCCGTTTGTGTTGGCCCTATATTTTTTTTGGAGCAACCGGCAGGAGCTCTGCCTTTTCAATTAGGATGAAAGGAAAACCGAACGTTCAGTACAGATCGGGCATGTTTTGATTATGGTGTAAAACATGCCGAAAAACACCAACCACGATACACAAAAGGAAAATTCAGTCTGGCTCTGCCGGAATAGCATGGCCAAATGCCGTGAAAGTGCGCGCATGTTGGCCCTATATTCGGTGCTAGGAATCCATACAAAGTTGACACGTACAAGAAAATAGATCTTAATCATCCAATTGTGTGCCGTTCTATTGTATGCAACTTTCTGTAACGTTAGTGAGAGTAGTATCCACTCCCTTAGTGGATTTTTATTACCACTCATAGCCATCCATGTCCAAGCGGCCAGGCCCACACCATGTACATCTTCTCTCCGTTTTCCCCTCGCCTCCTTGCCTCCTGTTCAATTAGTAGTTGATGTCCTGGAGTAAATCCTCCCGGCCGCTTAAGGAATCGTCGTATTCTCCCAATAATGCTTTGATGTATCATCTTCATTTGTTATCCAGGTCATCTAGCGGTGGCGTCCGGAATTTCTAACGAATTTCTTCCGTTCCAGGCAGTTCTCTGATGAACTTCTCATCTTCCGGATGGAGATAATTAGACCAACAACTCAAATACGTGAACGTTGATTCTTTCCATTTGCTGTTTTCTATATGGATTTTATTTTTGATTCGGATCCACTCGGCCGGGTGGGTTTGTTTGCTTCAACGACGGCAGCCCAAGAACATTCCGAATCTGATGCATACGTACCATCATCATGTATAGTGTCCAGGACCCAGGACCTCCTATGTCATGGTATGCTACTCTTTTCCCTATGTCAACATTATTCACCTTAATGAATTTGCGTTGCTGCCAGGCAGTTTAGCTTCTCATGTTTCTGACAGGATTTGACACTTGCACTTTACAGTTAGTTGTTCTTCTCCACCGAGTAAAACTAACGTTGGCAACCTGCAATTATTCTGATCTATAGAATTACTATTTTTATTGCAATGTGAAGCGCTACTATTATATTGAAGAAAAATCACTATGGCTTAGAGAACATCATATCCAAGTCATTTTTACCAAAGAAGGGAACCATCAACGACAAGTATTTCCTCCTTTCCAATGATGCAAAACAGTTTGTACACTCAATTTTGCATTATACGACCTCTTTATAAAAATAGATGCAATCTCTTAATATAGATATTGAAAAGAAATGTTTAACTCTTTAATTTAGAAACAAATTTCCTCAAATGTACATGATGTGCGGTCTTTTGCATTTTGTAGTTCACTTTAGCTACATGAATTACATTCTAAAAATCATTACAAAACTATATTTGTGAAAGACCTGTGATAATTAAGTACTAAAATTCGTATAGGAACTACACATATTAGAATTCACATCACCTTTTTTATAGAAATTTCCACCGCAACGCGTGGGGCATTTATTTTTCTAGTATAACCAAGAAGATCACCCCATACCATATTCCTTTCAACATGTAGCTATGCCACATCAGCGGAAGCATGTCTTGAAGTTCTTCTATTGCTGTTTGACTACCTGCAACATCTCTTATTTGTTTTCAGCTCAAATTTCAGTGTGTCTATTGTCCACTTTGCTTCACCATCCACTCCATGAGTATACTTGTATGCTTGAAGCAGAGTAATCTCCACCGGAGCAATAGTTGAGAACTTGATCATAACTGCACTCTTAGCTAGCTCCAAATTGTTGAAAAATAGAGAAAATAACGAATTCCAAACCTCATTTTGAAAAGAAAAAATTATGACTGAACTATACATCCAAATAGGCGTAAAAATCCACCTGCATTTACCACCAACTATTTTCAAGTGTGGACTGAGCTAACTGTCCAGGCTGGCGTGAACAATAGCGGCCATATAAAATCAAAAATTTAACTCGCTTGTCATTCTATATATAATAAAAAGCTGAAAAATAAAAAACACAATTGATAAACTATAACTTTCATCTTGCATACATGTTTCCCAAGAACCTAGAGAATGGTGTTTGCTTCCTGCCATCACAATGTATAAATCCCTTTCTACATGGATTAGCAAGGCGGCATGCAAATATAAGGTGATGTAATATTTCAGAATTTTTATACAAGAAATGTCTGAAAGATATCTCCATATACCATAGAGTGCATACACTACTCCACTCCTACAAAGCTTACACTACCCTGAACGGCAGCCATAAAATCGTAACTTTTCATGGACCCTCCACTATAAGATGAAGGCCTGACGACAATGCTTTTTGCATCCAAAAGCCACACTCGTGCAAGTAATTATAGCAGACGGTTTGGTGATAAAAGGGAGAATATCGAAGAATTTGAAAAGCCCTATTTGTGCAATACACAAGTGCACATATAATTCAGAAGATAAATTCGCATCTATATACCTCATTAGTGCTGATGTTATACAGCGTAGTCTAACTAGATTTCAGACAAAATAAAATGCTGGCATCTCGACTTTTCAAGTATAAAACTTCATTACCACTACGATTATGCAAGAAAAAAGGAATCATGTAATATTTTAAGTATTCAAGAAAGAAAAACTTTAAGAATGCATGATGGAAGACCCGAGATGGAAAATAGGAACATGAATAGACAAAGAAAAGGAAGAAGACCTGTTGGTCAAGCACCACAAGGGATATAGTTGAGCAATATTCTATGGACGGTCTATTTCATCCAGATTTATACTGCCTCTAACTCTCTTTCTCTTCTTAGTAGCAGGTCTTTCTTTTTTTGTCCTCATGTCAGTTAGGTAGTAAGAACCATTGTGCAATACTCGACTAACCATAAAGGTCATTTCCCATATAGGGGCAAGTTTGTGCTCTTTTTTTTTGCACTAGTCGGAGAACCCGATCGCTCTTCCTAAAAGACCTGTTTCTGACTCTCTGACTATGATACTTATGTAACTTCTGCTGATAGGTTATGGATCTCTACTCGGCAACGACGCGAACTTCGTCGAGCATCTCGAGGTCATCTTGTCGAGCGATTTCGGCATCCTCTTCGACATACTCAGCGACTCGGGGAAAAGTATGAATAAGATCACTTGAAAGAACTGCTTCTGCACCGTGGACCAAGAAGAATGACAGATCACGGCCATATTATTAAAAGCTTGCGGTAAGAAAGGGTTTCGTTCTAGTGTGACTTGTCAGGTTATAGTTGAGGCATTCATTATGTACCACTATTAGCATACCTTGGTTGTTGTATATCCGGTTGGTCTATTAGGAGTAGTTCGTAAACTCCATACCACGGACGGGAATTCGTCTGTCCAAGCTCCCACAGCACGATGAAGTGGTGCTTCGAGACTTGGTCGTAGGCCTTGAAGAAATAAACCATTTGCCATTTCGACTTGTCTGTTGGCTTGTGGATGTGCGACTGATGTAATATCAAATCGGATCCCTTATTCATTGCAAAATTCAACGAGTTCACCCATAGAAAAGTTACTCCCGTTGTCTGTAATAATACCGTGCGGATATTCAAATCAGATTATAACATCTTCGATGAACTTTTTGGCTGTTGCTCTATCACAACTTGTGACGGGTTTTACCTAAATCCAATTCGTGAATTTATCCACCATCACAAGATGCGTGTATCCACTTGGAGCCCGTTTAAACGGTCCTACCATGTCAAGTCCCCATACCGCAAAGGGCCATGCAATCGGAATTGTTTGCAACTCATCAGCTGGAACATGGGCTTGTTTGGCGTACTTTTGGCAACCTTTGCACGTTTTGACCAGCCGTCCGGTATCTGCCTTAGCTGTAAGCCAGAAAAATCTATATCTAAAGGCCTTTGCCACTAAAGATTTGGTTGCACCCTGATGTCCGCATTCGCCTTCGTGGATTTCCCTTAGGATCTCTGCTCCTTCTTCCGGAGGAACACAATGCTGAAGGACCCCAAACACACTCCACTTATAGAGCTCACCTCCCACCACTTTGTAGGATTTTTCTCGTCGGACGATTTGTCGGCTCAGAACTTCGTCTTTGGGTAATTTTCTATCTACCAAGAAATTAAGGTAGGGTTGTGTCTAGTTGGAAACTACAGCCAGAACTACTACGAGTGGTGAGTCAGATTTGGTCGGATACTCCTCATCAACTCCTGTGATAGAGGGAACTCTTAAGTGCTCCAAAAAAGCACCATCCGGGACCTTTTTCTGTGCAGAGCCTATTATTGGTAGAGCGTTCGCTTCCTCATTTTCTATTCGAGGAATGTGTTGGACTTCAAACTCTTCGAATGATTTAGATATTTCATCCATGACAACCCTATATGCTGCCATGTGTTTGTTTGCATTGCAAATATAAGATACTTGTTGTGCAACTAAATCAGAGTCTCCATAACACTTGAGTCGGCGAATGCCAATGTCTTTTGAAATTCGAATTCCATGCAGTAGGGCTTCATATTCAGCAATGTTATTTGTCACCGTAAAGTGAATCTGCAATACATAGAACAGTTTATCACCTTGGGGTGACTGGATCACCAAGCCAGCCCCCGTGCGCTTTAGACCCGTCAAAGTGTAAGGTCCAAACTTCCGTCTCTAGGAGACATGTGTTTTCTACCATGTCTGTCCAATCAATGACAAAAACAACAAGAATCTTGGATTTGATTGTTGTGGCAGGTTTATACTCAATATCAAAAGCTGCTAGCTCAATGCCCCACTTAGCAACGAATCATGTGGCATCGCTGTTTGAGGAGTCCAAAATTGAAGCATATTTACCTTTTGTTTTTGCATAAATAGAGTAGGAATGTTTGAATTTCACTGCGTCTATGCGCGCTATTTTGTTCTTGTTTCAAGAGGATCCCAAATCATGGATTCATATATGAACATATCAATTAGATCTGTCATATTGTGTAATTATATGATATTTCTAAGTGATAAAAATCATTTTATGAATTTACCTCCGCACCTGGAAGAATACCAAACAAGGAGAAGGTATCAGTACTGGTATGGGCGGAGCCCGCCCGTACCATCCACCCGTACCATGCCCCATCGTGACCGCCTCGTAAAATACTTCTCCCTAGCAAAGACGAGGGAGAGATCCGACATTCACAGCCACCAGAAACCACGAAAAACCATATACGAGAGGGATCTGAAGGAGGAACTTGGTTGGGGTAAAATCCTAGCTGATTCGTGGATCATTGGAGGACAACGCATCATCCCCTTCATCATCAACCGCTTCATCTCCATTACCACCATTCCTCCTATCTTTCATCTATTAGATCTCTTTGTAATTCCAGATCTAATTGTGGTTTGCATTAGATCTACCTTCATACTTTTATCCATTCATTTGATTATGATGATGTTGATGATTTCTTCCATGAGTGAGTAGTTCGTTTGTTCTTGGAGAGATGAAGATACCCTAGACCATTATCAACTTTTAATAAATATGATCTATTCTTGTGTCTGTATGACTTGCTTGTCTATGATATATTTATGATTTGCGTTTGATCTCTCTCTTTAGATGGTATGCGTAGTTGGCCGCATATCATTTGCCTTCAGGACAAAAGGGAGGGAGAAATCCTTTGGATGTGTTTTGGAAGCGTACCCGGAATGCCCTCTGACAGATTGGTGTCGGCTCGTAACCTACACGGTCCAAGGAGGATTAAAGAGGGACTCTCTAAGCTAATTACGATATCCACAGGGAAATCCTTAATTGCAGTGGTTTGTATGGGTGACTGCTCTCAGACATCGCAGTGGTTATTTAGAACTGGCCTCACTTGACTCAACAAAGTGGCTTCCTACGAGCCTTGTAGTGAACATATTATTATGGGGCTCTCTTAACACATATTATGACACAAGGAGTATGCTATCTTGATTATATATAACAATAATACTATTCTAGTGGTGTATCCTACATCTCTGAGAACGTTTTAGCCTAATTGAGTTCAACCACACTTTCACATAAACTTGTTACTCGTTTTCTTTACTTGTTTTAATTACTTTTCTGCAAATAACCATAAACCATTCAAACACCCTTTACTTGGGATCAAAGACAGCTTATAAGTATTCTTTTGTAGAGAGTGACGAGAGGCATAAAGACCTTTACCAATAGCTCTCTGTGGGTTCGATATCTTTACTTTGAAACTAGCTACAATTGATCTGTGCACTTGCAGTCATAAAGCTATTTTCTGGCTCCATTGCCGAGAAGCTAAGCGCTCTTGGTCTTTGTTCTTAGTTACTTATTTTACTCATTGTTTTACTAAAGTTGTTTATTAGTTTCAGGTAATACATTATGGGAGAGTACCAACCTATAGTACAGCTTGAGGCTATAAGGAATTCCGGTCCGCCCATGGACGCTTATTTAAAATCCAATAACCCAAAATGGTATGATATTAACCCCATGCTTTTGGATATTTTGCATGCAAAGAAATTTGCAGAAGATGGTACGGAAGATCCGTATGAGCATGTAGGGTTCTTTGAAGATATTTGTGGGAATTTCCACCTCAATTTACAAACTGAGGATGAGGTTAAGTTTGCTCTCTTTTCTCAAACTCTCATTGATGAGGCATGTTCTTGGTACAAAGTTCTACAAAAATTACTAACTCCTGGGAGAGGCTAGCCTCTCTATTGTTAGTTGATTTCTTTCCTAGGACAAAAACTCTTGCCGCAAGGCGCATGATTATGAATTCTAAAGGAAAACCTGAAGAAAGCATATATGAAGGGTATACAAGATTTCGGGGGTTGCTTGATCACTGTCCCCATCATAATTTCCCACCTTGGCTGGTGATACACACCTTCTGCGCATGTTTGAATGATAATAATAGAAATGAGCTCGATTCCCTCACCAATGGGCCGTTCACCAAATTCAGTTTTGAAATGGCTTGGAACTTGGTAGACATGGTAAATAGGATAGAGAAAGCCTATTGTGAAGAAGAATTTAATAAGGAGAATCCCATAGAATAAAATTGTTTGAAAAGATTTCTAGCTTCGAGAAAGGTATAAAAGCTGCTTGAAATTTTTAATCTTGACCACCGCATGATTATCCAAATTATTAGATCTTATATTGACTACCTGCAGCTTCCAAAAGATTGGGAACACTATACACCACTTGTGGAAGAAAAACCCTCTAAAACTTGCCATAATGATAAATATTCAAAAATGCAAAAGAGAATGTTAGCTAAGGAGGAGACTATTTTAACTAAAGTAATGGATATCAGGGGTAAAGGGAATAAAAGAATAGGAAGGTTAACTAGGGACTTGAGAGCCATTAAAGAAAATATAGTAAAAGAACTTGTGGAACCCAAATTGTTAAAGGAAGAAGTAATAATGGTAAGTAAAGAGTCCTCCGAAATGATAGGAGGCAAGCTTGATGGTAAGAATAAAAGTCAGCAAAAAATTCCTTTTTGTTTAGGAGGGATTAGTTATGTAGGATTCATTGACTTAAGTTCTTCGATAAACATTATGCATTATACAATTTATGAAGAATTACGTGATCACCTTGAGGAATCTTACCTTGAGCCATCAGAAGCTACTTTTATGTTTTCTAATCGAACTTTGCATCCTACTCGCGAGATACTTCACAATGTTTGCATCTCTGTTGGGGCTTTTGTGTATCCAGTTGATTTTCATATTATCGAAATACTTTGAACCCTAGTTGGCCAGTGAATTTTGGTAATCGTTATAACAACTCTATGAACATTGATATTGAGAACAAAACGCAGGCTTTATCTTTGCAGCTTGGTGAAGAAACTATAGAAATAAACTACAGCCAATTCACGAGACTACCTTATGAGAAGAAAGTTGAGATTAAGGAAGAGAAGACTATTGCAGAATTGGCAGCAATCTATTTTTGCACTCCGCAATCTGAGTTAGAGAGAAGTTTGACAAGAAATGATTCGCTTGCCAACGACTCTGCAAAAGAAGATTTGGATGAGATCCTCAACATTTCACCGGAGGCCGAACCAGGTGTCGAAGTTAAATATGAAGAACTTGAAATAAAAGGGGACGAGGATCCGCCGCCTATTGTTTTAAAACCTCTCTCTCTAGGGATCAGGTACGAATTCTTAGATAAGGAATGTAAATGCCTGGTAATTTTAGATGATAAGCTCTTTCTAGAGGAAAGCACGAAATTGTTAGAGGTACTTGTCAAAGAGCGAGGAACTTTTGGATATACGCTTAATGACATAAAAGGTATAGATCCCATCATAGTACCTCACAAGATATATATGGTTGAAGATGCTAAACCATTTATTGATAATCAGAAAAGGTTGAATCCTAAAATTAAAGAGGTAGTAAGAAAGGAAGTTGTAACATCCCAAAACTTTTCAAATTTTGGCATGTTAAAATTATTTAAATAGTTTGACAAAAAATCTTTTTTCCTAGTTTGATTTTTCAAAAGAAAAGAAACTTCTGAAGGTTTATTAAAATAATATGATTTTTCTTCTAAACAAAATTAATTTGGTTCAAATGAGAGCGAAAAACTAATTTCCAAAACAATTAGAGTTATTTGGTTTTGGGAAAAAACAAAAGCATTTGAAATTGGTTTTATCCAAATACAAAATCATATTTGTCAAATAAGATTTCCCTAGAAAGTCATATGACATGAAATGTATTTTATTAATTTTATTTGGATATTAAAAGGGATCTCCTATGTCCTACGTTAAATATATCTTTTTGTGATTTTTTTTCGTTTGTTCTGGTCATTTTGAATCCATAAGAATTTTTTTAAAGTAGCCGAACTATGCTTAAATAAATGAAATCAATAGAAAGGAAAATAAATAAACACAAGTGAATCGACCCAAACCATGTTACCATTCAACCTACTATGGCCTCCTTCGGTCTCTTCCCCCTTTTCTCTATTTGTTTTTCTTTTTCTAATCAGCTGAGATTTATTTTACCATATAACCCCTTATGATTCCTTTGTACATTTTTTTTTATCTCGTTGATGTGTTGCACCAGAGTAGCCCAAATCGGCCTCCCAACGATGTGTTCGATCAAGTTCTTTTTTTCTTTTACAAACCGGTCGATCAACTTTTGTGTGTACCTGGATATTAGCACACACGTATACAGTTCAGTGACATATGTAAAAGGGGTGTCCATAAAGGAAGCTAATCTCCCTCCCTCCTGCTACAGTTCCCAGAGAGGGCTCCGCCTGCCCCAGGTCGTGCCGACGCCGATCTCGCCGGCGCCACCGGTGGAGAGAGGTGGAGGCTCGGCGCCGGTGGCCCCCCTGTATATAGTAGGGTTTCGGTGTGGCCTAGTGCCGGTAGTTGGCTTTTTGCCAGGTGGCTTGCGTCGGTCTCGCGGGGCCAGATCCGTCGCGTGCGGCTGCCCTTCTTCCTTCTCGCCGGCGCGGCGTCGTTGGCGTGGTGGAGGGGTGGTCTCGCCTCTAATAAGGCCCGACTACAGCGGTGGGGGAGGCTTCGGGTGCTGCCCCCTTTCTCGTCTGGCCATGGATGCGGGGGCGAGCTGGGGTGCTGCGGCCGGCAACGGTCCTGTTGTTGCAGTTTTGTGTCCCCCTGTTCCTGCGGTGGCGTGTCTGCTCTCCCTCCTCCAGCCGGCCGTGGCGGCGAGGGGCGTTTGGGTCAGAGCGGGGCGGTGACCGTGGGAAGGGGGGCCTCGGATTCTGCCTCCTAGCGTGGTGGCTCGGCGGTAGGAGGCCGTGGTGCGTGGCTCCCGGTGCGTTTCAGAGGTTGAAGACACCGTGGATGCGACTCCAAGCGAATCCACGTGATAAGTGCGCTTTGGGCGCTCGAGTAAGCCTGGTTGCTTGCTGCCTCGCCTTGTTTCTCTTGGTCGGCCGTGGCGGCGGGGGAGAGGACGGTGGTGGCAGAGAGTGCCAAGCGTGCCTCAAGTGCTCCGGGGAGTTTCGGTTGCTCCCCTTCGGGCGTGACCTTCCTTGCTACTCCGGCTTTCTTTGCCCGACTTCGCCCACTCGTGGTAGGAGTGTGCTGCTGGAGTGCGGGTCGTTCATCATCGACGGAGTTTGCAAGGACTCTTGCGCCGGGGGTTTGCCGGGGTCAGGAAGCGACATCGGCGAGCTTCATCTTAGCGGATGTGTGCCGCAGGATAAAGCCGGTGAGCTCTGGCACCTTTTCAACCTCCATCAGAGGCCCTTCTTCGGGTTAGCGGCCGCGTTCAGCGTCGACACTGAAACAAGTGGTTCCGTCTCCGCGGCGGTGCAGCTAACCTCCAGCTCGGCAGAGGAGATAGGGATGGACCAGATTGGATTTCTTATTTTTCAGCGGTGTCTTATCCACATAAAAGGGGATCTATGTGTTATGTTCCTTTCTTATGGGGTCTTTTGTAATCTTGTACACCTCCTCTGTGTGTGATTAATACAACGCTTCTGGGCCCTTCGGGGCTCCCCGTAAAAAAACGAACTTTGACCCAGATGTCGTCCCTAACCTCCAGTGGAGGCCTACTGCCAACGACGAGGACTCGTTGCCCATGTCTCCCACCTCCAGAGCCAGAACCGACACCTTCGACCATCTCCTTTAAATCCCCCACTCCTCCTCTCTCTTTTTCCCAACCCCTTGCTCGCTATCTCGCCGCTAGGCTACCGAATTGAGCCGCAGATGTCTGCCACATTGCCACCGCTCCGCCGTCAAATTCCGGCGGATAAACGAAGTTCTTGCCTCCCTCTATCTTGCCTCCATGATTTCCCCTCTCTGGCGCATCCTATGATGCCCTTCACCCTATTTTGCGCAGCTTCATCGATCTCCACGACGAAGTCCGACGTCGACCACCGCCTCGGCCAGGTTTAGTTGGAGAAGCTTAACACCTAAGGTCACTATCAACGACACCCTCTTTCCCTTGACGAGACTGGCCATGTAGCCTTCTTCCAGAGTCCCAGGTTCGCCGGAATGTCGCCGAGCCAAAACGATATTGCCGCCTTGTTTGCCTGCGACTAGTGTGCTTGCGTATGTGAGCTTCTGATTATTTTTAGGGAGTGACTATTGAACAGCCAGTTGTTTCTCAATTCAGAAACAAACATTTTTTTGTCCAATAGGGAGTTGCCAGCTGTTTGGCTCAGTATGACTCTGTAATAAAAAAATTGAGCAAAAACTGTCTGTTTTCATTTCTTCAAACAGTTGCATCAACGCAAAACTTTGATTTCCCTCAGCCCATTGAGTCTCAACGGCTACTTTTTGAGTCCAGCAGTAAAACAGCCTGTAGATCAAAAGAGTGGCTGCTCTTCAGCAATATAAAAGCCCACGAGACCACTTAAACTCTTCCTGGCGAATACGCGAACTGTTACTGGTATTGTTCCCCGCTAAGGGTAATCCTTCTCTCCCTGGATCAAATTGAATGAATGACCAAATCAAGAGATTGCAAAACTGACCACCAGGATATGACAAACCTGGTCCGCCGACATTTCTCAAAAATGAAGAAAAAAAGAGCAACTAAAAAACAAAATAGGCTCTGAAGAAAGTTGTTCAGCAATAAAACTCTGAAGAAAATTGCAAAATATAAAACGAAGAGATTGAAACATGAAAAAAATAAGAGATTGCAACAATGATAAATTGAAAGAATGAGCAAATTAAGAATAAAAATGAAATGCCACCGGATCCTGTAATCATGATCCAACAGAGATGCAAACACTGCTCACGACATATCCCTCGCATACTAATCCTCATACTCGGATGTGCACAACAAAAAGACACCAATGCCATAATAAATGAAACACTCATACACAGATAAATACTAAAATACTCATATGAGAGTAACCTAGGGAATTCACTAAAATACTAAAGAATTATGAAAATGCAACAATAATCTAAACTAAAAACTACAGATGGAATGTGCTAATAAGATAAGACTAAGAGATTGCAAGACTGAGGTAATAAAGATAGACTAAAACTGAGGACTGATGGAATGAAAAGAAAGAATGGAAGACTAACTGTGTGCTGAAAAAATGACTAACTAACTAAAGAAAAAATGAAAGAGTAATTGTGTATTGAAGAAAGGGAGACTACTGGGATCAATGACAGAAGAATAAAAGAATGAAGAAAAAGAGATAACCTGAAGAAAAGCAAATAAAGAAGCATACTCTAAGTAAGACCGAAGGCTGTAACATAGGGTAGACCATTTTCCCTGATAACTTACAGGAGAAAACAAAAGACAAGCATGAAGACTGAGGACAAAAGATTAATGGAATGCAATGATAAAATGAGAAATAGAGATACTTAAACATTAAAAGAAGAAAGAAAAATCAATAAGAGAGAGAAACAAATATTGATAAAATGAGGAAAAATACTGAGGAGATTAAAATGGACAAACAAAGGAGTGAACACTGAAATATTGAAGAAGAAATGCAAACTGAAATACTGAGAGAGAGAGAAACAAAAATTGATAAAATAAGGAAAAATAGTGAGGAGATTGAAAGAGACAAACAAAGGAGTGAACACTACAGAAATGAAATCTCGAGAAAGAACGACAAACTAAAGGAGATAATGAAAAGTCAGAATGACAAAACTGAAGAAATAAGACAAACTTAATGACTGAAAATATGAGATATAACTAAAGAAATAAGACTCGGTGGATATTTGCTAAACTAACAGACTAAGAAAACTAAGAGACTGAGCTACTGGAATGGAGATTGATACTAAATTGACATTATGCCTCCTTGTTCAAGAGTGAGAACTCATGACTAAGAACAAAGAAATGAACTCAAAGAGAGACTCAAGACTGGAAACTGGTAAATAGAAATTAATCAAAAGGCAACTGAGATATTTGAATAAGGGAAAGGACTAAAGAATTAGGATCAAGACCAAAGAATGAAATCAACTGATGAAACTAATGAATGAAGAATGAATAAAGATAGAAATTAAGACATCACTGATGATAGAATGAAATTAACTGCTACCAAAAATCAGAAGAAAAATAGTGGGAGATGGCTAACAGACCTAACTCACGCTAAAACATAATCAATTTGAGCTGCTCAAACACTACGTCGAGAACATCAAGCTCTGGACAATCAAGATAAGACCTAACACAAAAAATTAGCTGCTACCTAGCATCTTTGCTCATTTCCTTCTTGGTGCTACACAAAATCCTTCCAATACTGGTCTGGACCATAGTGAAGGAAAACCACCATATACATGCGTGTAAGTGCAGTTTGGCCTTCAAGGACCACTCACCCAAACAATTTGCATACACAACAAACCTACACAACCGTGACACCAGGTTGCAGTTTCAACAAGTTTTTAGTTACTAACCAGATTAGACATGTTGCTTATAAGAACTAATAGCCTAAACTTAGTCATGACCAGAAAGATGCATGACTGAAATAATCAACACAATAAACTCACTGTCTTAAATAATCACAAAACAGTAAGTTCTTGAAGTGATTCCCGCACAACAACTTGTAAAAGTGAGACCTGGACAAACGATAAATGATGACGAATAAGGGGGAAATCCACTACATCGCGCTCTCTGTGCGACAAACAACCAGCCAGCAACACCCATCATAACGCCGCTGCCCGCCCTCGTTACAAATAGCGCTTGTGCCGCATGAATCAGACCCTCTCCTACTCATACCCGGGCCACTCTAGCCGCAACTCCCACTGCCCAACAAACACACACCCAGCGACCAAAATCGAAACAGGAATAGAGCATAAAGGACATCCCTTTTACTTAAATATGACATGTTATCTACAAAAACATTGAGCTGAAGAAGCATAAAGGAGTACATATTTAGTAAAATTCTCAACTGAAATGCTCTCGTCAGTCAACCATTTGACAATGTATTCAAGAGTACAAAGTACAAACAAAATCATCTAACCACACAAGGGGATTATAATCTACGGTACACTGTAACATACACACACATGAAAAGGGGATTGTGGGAAACGAGACTCTAATGAGGGTAAGTCCACATATCAAAATTCCTTACCAACTACTCCTCTTGCCCAAAACAAGCACTCATCTACCCATCTAATTTCTCTCTCAGTCGACGAGCTGAAATTAAATCTGCAGCCCACTGTCACACCTCCGGCTCCACCTAGCCACTGAACATGCAGCCCACCACCTGAATAGGACCATGTCGCCAACGACCTTGTGGTCACGCATCGGAGCCCTCCAGCGTCAGTATTGCCACCGGAAAACGGACCATCCAACTAATACTGCGCCGGCAGCGCCACCCACGACTACCACATAGGAACAAAAACATCTCTCGCGTCGGCGAACAAATGAGAGAGGGAGACATAGGAAACGAATTCAGAGATTAAGGTATCTCCGCGGCAGCGACCAAGGCTTCCGTCCCCGTGAGCCACCGCTCTCTCGGGCGCGCCTGACCAGGAACCCCGGCAGGCCTCTTCGCCATGACCTCTCGCCTATCTCAGGTTCTACTTTGGATCAAAACGGAAGAGAAATGAAACAGAAATAGGAGAACACACGAGACACGGCTCTGAAGTCCGAGAAGAAAAAGAAACTGAGACCGAGTGGGTCGGTGTGGCTCAGAGGTAGCCCAACATCAGTCGCGAGACGCGCCAAGATTCGTGCGAACTAAAAAGAGAATCAACAGCCAAAAAAGTAGCTGTTTCCCAATTACAAAACAGCTAGCTGTTTTTTAGGAAAAGTGTATTTTTATTTCTTCCGTTTGCTATAACCACAAGATCCAAACAGTAAGGCTGAAAATGGTCTCCTAATCATAGGAGCTAGGTGTCATACTTTTTTTAGTTATTTTCAGATAAATGCTTCAATCTTTCGAGAATCATAACTCGTGTTCGGTTCGTACAAATTTAGTGAAATATATACACCTAAAATTTTAAGGACACTTCTATCTATTAAAATTTTGAATTCTTTATCTTGAACAAATTGCAGAGACGTCGTGGGTGTATTTCAGGCATATCTTTATTTCAGACAACTGATACTAAACTTATTCTTTTATCAAATTTTTATATGAAATTCCTTTATCTATTTGTACCAAAGAAGCAGAAGGGAGGTGCCGGCGATGCTGCGGCAGGAGATAGTGCCAAGGGGAGTGATCCTGCCGCAGGCACCGAGGAGGTAGCGCTTACCCGATCGGAGTCAACCAAAGGGGCTCTGATGACGGAACCGTCAGCCCCGACGACTAGTGCGCCGGCTAGGGCCTCTGCGACATTTCCACGCTTCATGGCGAAGGGTTTTCCGGGCGTGGCGGAAAACGAGTCTCCGCAGATGCCAGAGATTGTTGACGAGGACGTTGGGTCTCGTCGCGGGCGTACCTCCTTCGTGGTCCCTTCGACGGACGCCAAAGAACTTGACAATATGCTTGGGGCCGCCATTCAGGTACGTCCAGTCCCCGACTGTCTAGTCGCTGAATTTCAGCAGCTAGGCACTGAGTTTCTTCTAGTCGCCAGTCCCCGAGTTTCTAGTCGCTGAATTTCAGCGGCTAGGAACTGAGTTTCTTCTAGTCGCCAGTCCCCGAGTGTCTAGTCGTTAAATTTCAGCAGCTGGACACTGAATTTTTGTTTTCGCAATTGCTAATTTTTCATTCTGCTTGTAGGGCTTGCAGAGGGAGTCGGCTGATCGGCAGGCCGCAAAAGAGCGTCTAGAGCGTGACCTGCACGTGAGGCGAACCTGCGACTCCAGGTGACTGTTGGTGAGTACTTGATTCATTTTACAGCGGCGAGCTGCTTGTGTGCCAGAGTGTTGCAGTCGTTTCTGTTCTGTTCAGATGGTCTTCCGGCTGCGATTGCCAAGGCCCGAGAAGGATATGTCCCAGTTGCCAAGCTGAACATGGTGAATGGGCGTATCGACTCGCTGGTTAAGGAGTTGGATGTGGCGAAGGAGGCCTTGATCTCTTCTGAGGATAGGGCGAAGGCCACAGTCACTGCGGTTGAAGAGGAGCGGAAGGTTGCGGACTCAATCATCCTTGGGCTGCAAATCGATCATGTTGCCTTAGAGAAGCACGTCACTGAGAACTGCTGGAAGCTCCTTGGTGAGTCGCTGCTCTTCTTTTTGATATGTGCGGTGAGTCCCCGAGTGGGGGAGTCCGTAGTGGCACTGACATCTGAAGTTGCAGCTGTGATAGGGCAAAGCGACCCGGTGGTGCAGACCTTCAACGCCTTGCAGTGTGTGACTGTGGTGGTGAACGCAGCCACCACCTCGGTGTTGTGCGTCCAGGCGGCTATTCAAGGAATGTCCCCCACCGAGGTTATACATGGGGGACTGACCGAAGTATGGCGCTATTTGGAGGAGGTGCCTAGCGTTGTAGAATGGATGGCGCGCTCGGCTTTCAGGCACGGGGCCACCACGGCATTGAGTCTAGGGCTTGCTCACTTCCCCGACGACTTCGATCTCGACGACGTCACCAGCGGTTATCCTTCGGTGACTGGCACGGTGGAGATGTCAGAGGTGTTGAAGCTGACCGCCAAGGCCGCCCCCTTCGCTGATCGGGTGCTGGCGATGGGGGACTTGCTGCCGTACCAGGAGAAGGTGGTGGCGCCAGGCGACCCCAAACCGGAGCATCGTGACCTGAAGTCGGAGCAGCCCTTCCGTTCGGTATTGTCGACCTACCCGACGAACCCATGGAAGCCATTCGTTCGTGTCAAGGGTGGTGGGGATGCTTCTTCATCAGGGCCTGCAAAATAGATAGCTTCTCTAAGCAGTTTGTAAGATATGCCAAGTGGCGACTTTTGTAATATGAACAATATTTTGTATGGGAGTAATAGGAGTCAATCGACTCGCAATGTAAGCTTGATTGCGTGGTGTGTTTAACTATTTGTTTGAGCGAGTCCCCGAGCGCGTCCGCCCTTTAGTGGGGTATAACTCGTTTGTATACATATGTGTTTTCTTTGGATTTTGTGTTGGTTGTCCCTTGCATCTTTGAAGGGGCAAGTCCCCGAGCGCGAGTAGGATTATTTTTAGGCGAGTCCCCGAGCGTAGTACTTAGCCGTATTTGGGCGCGTGCCTATTGTGAGTTATTGGTGCGTTGTTTGTAACACGTCTCTTCTCCTTGTTCGGAGAGCCAGTCGCTAGGCAAGTCGAAGACAGCTCTCTTACTTGGTGTGTTCCTGAGCCACGTGAGGGTTTCCATTTGCGGAGTCCCCGTGCGTGGTACTTAACCATTCGAGTCGCTTAACCGTGCGTGGTACTTAACCGTTTGAGTTATTGGAAGGATAGGTCGCTGTGGGAAGCGTATGTCGGTCGTCTTGGCCCGGTGGGCCAGTCGAGCTGGACGACTCCGATGGTGGCTCCGGGTTGGCGTATTCATGGACGACACAAAGCCCAAATATTTTCGGTTCCCTTGGGCCGCATTACTTAGCTGTGTCGGTCGCTCGACCAAGGGTTGACTTCCGTAGGTAGCATATTGCTAATTGTACGAGTGCGAGTGGCACAAGAGTATGGCGAGTAGACAATATTTGTGTGGTCCGAATGAATTTCATTTTATATCATCTGGGTACAAGTTTGAGTTCTATGTATAGAACTTTCGGAGAAGGTTTACATTCCAAGGCCTCCCGACCTCAAGCTGATCGTCGCCTCGTATGTCGATGAGGTAGTAGGCGTCGTTAGCGAGGACTCTCCCTATGGAGAATGGCCCCTCCCATGGGGGGAGAGTTTGTGCATGCCCTTCTTGTCCTGAACCAGTCGTAGGACCAAATCTCCCTCCTAGAAGGTGCGGGTCCGGACTCGGCGACTATGGTAGCGGCGGAGTCCCTGCTGGTAGATGGCGGTGAGGAAGCGAGACAGGTCACGTGCCTCGTCGATCTAGTCGATGCTGTCTTGGCGAGCGATCTTGTTTGTCGCCTCGACGTAGTTGACGACCCAAGGTGAGTCATGCTCCAGGTCGGTTGGCATTACGGCCTTGGCACCGTACACCATGATGAAAGGTGTGAATCCTGTGGAGCGGTTGACGGAGGTGCGGATCCCCCATATTACGGAGGGGATCTCTTCGACCCAGCAACTTGGGTTTTGCTCGAGGGGCATCTGGATTCGCGGCTTGAGCCCGTGGAGGACGCTCTGATTGGCGCGTTCTGCTTGGTCGTTCGACTCTGGGTGGGCGACTAAGGCGAGGTAGAGTCGTATGCTGTGTTCTTCGCAGAATTCTGCCATGGAGCCTTTGGCGAAGTTGGTGCCGTTGTCTGTTATGATGATGTGCGGGTAGCTGTACCGGTAGACGAGTTCGCGTAGGAACTTGGTAGCTGTCTTGCTGTCACACTTTTTGATCGGCTTGTCCTCGACCCATTTGGTGAACTTGTTGACCGCAACCAAGAGGTGGGTGAAGTCGGATGGGGCCTTCTTGAATGGGCCGACCATGTCCATGCCCCGTACGGCAAATGGCCATGTGATAGGGATGGTCTTGAGTACCGAACCAGGGAGGTGTGTCTGGTTGGCGTACTTCTGGCACCCGACGCATCGTTGGACGATGTCGGTCGCGTCAGCGTGCATGGTGAGCCAGTAGAAACCATGCCGCATGGCCTTGGCGACCAACGACTTGGCGCTGGCGTGATGGCCGCAGTCGCCGGGGTGGATGTCATGGAGGATCTTGGAGCCTTCTGCTCGCTGTACGCAGCGCTAGAACACGCCAGTTACGCTGCATTTGTGGAGCTCGGCGTTGATGATGACGAAGGATTTGTAGCGGCGCACAATCATTCGCGCTTCCGTCTCGTTGCTTGGGAGGATCTTGTGCTCGAGGAAGGAGACATATGCGCTGAGCCACACAGAGATAAACAAAACTTTTTCCCTACGCGGGATACCCAAAATCCGGCTCAGGTTATAGGCCACGAGATTACCGCTAGACGCACAAATGTGGAAGTTTATGTTGGGTTCGTAGCATGGAAAACAAACAATTTCTACCGCAAGAACGAACAAAACCCAGATCTAATCTAGATAAAAGCCAAGATCTAATCTATTAGACATGTGCAACGAGATAGATCTGTACTAACCCTTGTAGACCCGAAAGCGTTACGAGATTGGATCTCGTGGTTGATGTAGTCGATCACTTGCCGATCTCAAGATCGAGTGGACGATCCTTCCGGCGCCGCGTTCCGGCAGCGCTTCCGCAGTCGGTCACACGTGCGGAGTCGAAGCAGACCTTCCTCTCCCCGTTCCAGCGAGCAGCAGAGGTAGTAGATCTCTCCACAAAATCCCAGAAGCACGACGGTGTGGTGGTGGTGGAGTGGAGGATTCTACAGGGCTTCGCCTAAGCCTGAGCAGAAGGAAGGAGGAGGAGAGAGGCGGCTAGGGGCAAGAGTGGAGGAGCAAGGGGGGTGGCGCCTCCACCCCTCTATATATAGAGGGAGGGGTGCGGCCTAGGGTTCCCACCCCTAGGCCCACCCGCTAGGGCCGGCGCACAAAGGGAGCTTGGGGGAGAGTCCTTCCCCCCAAGTTTCCCATTTAAATTTCCCTTTATCCTTTTATCCTTTCTTGGTTTTCAAGTAAACTCCAAAAAAATCTTCTAGAACCTTCTGGAACATTCCGAAACCTTCTAGAATCCCCATATAAATACTCCGAAACATTTCCTAACTTAGAAAATGATCTCCATTATATGAATTTTATTCTCCGGACAATTCCGGATCTCCTCGTGATGTCTCAGATCCAATCCGGGACACCGAACAACATTTGGTCTCCAACACATATTCCATATCTACCTAAACAGCATCGAACCTTAAGTGTGTCACCCTACGGTTCGTGAATATGTAGAAATGATGGAGACACCTCTCCGATCAATAACCATCAGCGGAATCTGGAGATCCATAACGGCTCCCACATACTCAACGATGACTTCGTGATCGATAGAACCATTAACATTCGAAACCAATTCCCTTTGTCATGCGATACTCTACTTATCCAAGGTTTGATCGTCGGTATCTCCATACCTAGTTCTACCTCGTTACTGACAAGTACTCTTTACTCGTTCCATGATATGTCATCCCTTGTGACCTAGTCACATGCTTGCAAGCTAACTAGATGACATTCCACCGAGAGGGCCCAGAGCATATCTATCCGTCATATGGATGGACAAATCCTAATCTTGGTCCATGCGCTTCAACACATACTTTCAGAATACCCAACGACACCTTTATGACCACCCAGTTACGAAGTGGTGTTTGATGCCATCAAAGTACCCATCCGGTGATGGTGATTAACAAAACCTCATGGTCGAAGGATTATGTTACTATGCATTTGAAAGCTTGTAGCAATACGAACTTAATGACTTGATCTTATGCTACACTTACTACGGGTGTGTGTCCATCACATCATTCTCCTAATGATATAACCTTGTTATTAATGACATCCAATGTCCATGACCAGGAAACCATGATCATCTATTAATCAACAAGCTAGTTTAACAAGAGGCTTACTAGGGACTCTTTTACGTTTACAAAACACACATGTATTAGCGTTTCCTTATAATACAATTATAGCATGGGATGTAAACAATTGTCATAAACACAAAGATATAATAATAACCACTTTTATTATTGCCTCTTGGGCATATCTCCAACAGTCTCCCACTTGCACCAGAGTCAATAATCTAGATTACATGGTAATATACCTAACACCCATGGCGTTCTGGTGTTGGTCATGCTTTGCCCTAGGGAGAGGTTTAGTCAACGGGTCTGCCACATTCAGATCAGTGTGTACTTTGCAAATCTTTATGTCACCATCTTGGACGTACTCGCGAATAGCATGGAAACGTAGTTTGATGTGCTTCAGCTTGCTATGTGACCTTGGCTCCTGTGCATTAGCTATGGCACCTGTGTTGTCACAGTAGATGGCCATCGGGTCCAATGCACTAGGAACCACGCCAAGTTCAGTAATGAACTCCTTCATCCATATGGCTTCTTGTGCAGCCTCCGAAGCAGCTATGTATTCTGATTCAGTTGAAGATTTCGCCACAACGCTTTGCTTTGCACTCCTCCTGCTCACTGCAGCACCATTCAAAATAAATACGTATCCCGACTGTGACTTCGAGTCATCCGGATCGGTGTTCCAACTAGCATCGGTGTAACCGTTTACAACAAGCTGTTCATCACCTCCATAAGAAAGAACCATATCCTTAGTCCTCTTTAGGTATTTTAGGATATTCTTTACCGCTGTCCAGTGTTCCATTCCAAGATCACTTTGATATCTTCTAGTCAAACTAATAGCATGTGCTATATCCGGTCTTGTACACAGCATGGCATACATGATAGAACCTATGGCCAAGGCATAGGAAATATTATTCATCTTTTCTCTATCTTCTGCCGTAGCTAGACTTTGAGTCTTACTCAAGGTCTTACCTGACAACATGGGCACGAACCCTTTCTTGCTCTCTTCCATTCTAAACTTCTTTAGAACTTTGTCTAAGTATGTACTTTGTGAAAGCGCTATTAGGCGTCTTGATCTATCTCTATAAATCTTGATGCCTAGAATATATGCCGCTTCGCCAAGATCCTTCATTAAAAAACTATTATTCAAATAGGCTTTGACACTATTAAGAAGTTCTATATCATTCCTAATCAACAATATGTCATCTACATATAGTACTAGGAATGCTACAGAGCTCCCACTCACTTTCTTGTAAATGCAAGCTTCTCCATAAGTTTGTATAAATCCAAAGTTTTTGATTACTTTATCAAAACGTTGATTCCAACTCCGGGATGCTTGCTTCAGTCCATAAAGGGAGCGCTGAAGTTTGCATACCTTGTCAGCATCACTAGGATCGACAAAACCCTTGGGTTGTACCATATACAACTCTTCCTCAATGTCACCATTAAGGAACGCCGTTTTGACATCCATCTGCCAAATCTCATAATCGAAATATGCAGCAATTGCTAACAAAATACTCACAGAATTTAGCTTCGCTACTGGTGAGAATGTCTCATCATAGTCAACTCCTTGAATTTGTCGGAACCCTTTCGCGACAAGTCGAGCTTTATAGACGGTAACATTACCATCAACATCTGTTTTTCTATTGAAAATCCATTTGTTCTTGACAGCCTTACGGCCATCTGGTAAGTCCACCAAAGTCCACACTTGGTTTTCGTACATGGATCCCATTTTGGATTTCATGTCTTCTAGCCATTTGTCGAAATCTGGGCTCACCATAGCTTGTTCATACGTCGCAGGGTCATCAACGTTGTCCACCAACATGACGTTCAAGGCGGAGTCATACCAATCAGGAGTGGTACGAACCCTCATTGACCTGCGAGGTTCAGCAGTAACTTCGTTCGAAGTTTCATGATCACCATCATTAGCTTCCTCTCCAATTGGTGCAGGCGGCACAAAAACATCTTCTGGTGCTGCGCTACTCTCAAATCCGAGAGAAGGTTCGATAACCTCATCGATATCTACTTTCCTTCCAGTCACTTCCTTCGAGAGAAACTCCTTCTCAAGAAAGGATCCATTCTTGGCAACAAAAACTTTGCCTTCGGATCTATGATAGAAGGTATACCCAATTGTTGCTTTAGGGTATCCTATGAAGACGCATTTCTCTGCTTTGGGTTCAAGCTTATCAGGTTGTAACTTCTTTACATATGCTTCGCAACCCCAAACTTTAAGGAACGACAACTTAGGTTTCTTACCAAACCACAATTCGTATGGTGTCGTTTCAACGGATTTAGATGGTGCCCTATTTAAAGTGAATGCGGCTGTCTCTAATGCATAGCCCCAAAATGATAGCGGTAAATCTGTAAGAGACATCATAGACCGAACCATATCTAAGAGAGTTCGATTACGACGTTCGGACACACCATTACGTTGTGGTGTTCCCGGCGGTGTCAACTGCGAAAGTATTCCACATTTCTTTAAATGCATGCTAAACTCATAACTTAGATATTCACCTCCGCGGTCAGAACGCAGAAACTTAATCTTCTTGTTACGATGATTTTCCACTTCACTTTGAAATTCCTTAAACTTCTCGAAAGTTTCGGATTTATGTTTCATAAAGTAGACATACCCATATCTACTTAAGTCATCAGTGAAAGTGAGAACATAACGATATCCACCATGCGATGCTACACTCATTGGACCGCATACATCGGTATGTATTATTTCCAATAAGTCTGTAGCTCGCTCCATTATTCCAGAGAATGGAGTCTTAGTCATTTTTCCCATTAGACATGCTTCGCATATTTCAAGTGATTAAAAATCAAGTGATTCAAGAAGTCCATCAGAATGGAGTTTCTTCATACGCTTCACTCCAATGTGACCAAGACAACAGCGCCACATGTATGTAGAATTATCATTCAATTTTGTTCGTTTAGCATCTATGTTGTGAACATGTGTATCACTACTATCGAGATTCAGTAAGAATAAACCATTCATCTCAGGTGCATTACCATAAAAGATATTACTCATATAAATCGAACAACCTTTATTCTCGGACTTAAAAGAGTAACCGTCTCGCAATAAACAAGATCCAGATATAATGTTCATGCTTAACGCAGGCACCAAATAACAATTATTCAAATTTAAAACTAATCCCGAAGGTAGATGTAGAGGGAGCGTGCCGACGGCGATCACATCAACCTTGGAGCCATTTCCAACGCGCATCGTCACCTCGTCTCTCGCCGGTCTTCGCTTATTCCGTAGCTCCTGTTTCGAGTTACAAATATGAGCAACCGAACTAGTATCAAATACCCAGGGACTACTACGATTACTAGTAAGATACACATCAATAACATATATATCAAATATACCTTTCTTCGTGATGTTGCCATTCTTCAGATCCGCCAGGTACTTGGGGCAGTTATGCTTCCAGTGACCAGCACCCTTGCAGTAGAAGCATTTAGTTTCAGGCTTGGGACCAGCCTTGGGCTTCTTAGCAGGTGCGGCAGCTTTCTTGCCGTCCTTATTGAAGTTGCCTTTGTTCTTAGGCTTGCCCTGTCTCTTGAAATTGGTGGTCTTATTGACCATCAACACTTGGTGCTCCTTCTTGATCTCCACTTCAGCAGTTTTCAGCATGGACGATAGTTCAGGCAACGTCTTGTTCATGCAGTGCATATTGTAGTTCATCACAAAGTTCTTATAACTCGGTGGCAGTGATTGGAGGACACGGTGAATCCCTAAATCATTAGGAATTGTTATCCCCAACTCTTGGAGCTTATTTGCGTGCCCAGACATGGTGAGCACGTGCTCGCTAACGGAGCTACCCTCTTCCATCTTACAGTTAAAGAACTTTTCGGAGGCCTCATAGCTCTCCATGGCCGTGCGAGTCTCAAAAATCAGCCTGAGCTCCTTAATGATCTCGAACAGGTCGTGGTGCTCAAAGCGCTTCTGAAGCTCTGCTTCTAAACCGTACAGGATGGCACACTGGACTGTGGAGTAATGATTTTTCCGAGTGGCGTAAACATTCTTTACGTCATCGGTGGCATCTTCTGCAGGTGGGTCACCTAGCGGTGCTTCGAGCACATAGGTCAACTGACCAGCCCTGAGGACGATCTTCAGTCCACGGAACCAGTCCGTGAAATTGCTTCCATTGTTCTTAAGCTTTTCTTTCTCTAGGAACACATTGAAATTGATGGAGGGGGTCGCCATAATCTACAACAAATTTGCAAGTAGTTTAGACTAAGTTTATGATGAATTGAGTTCAAATTTAATTCTTAAATTAACTAGGTGAACTCCCACTCAAAACAACATCCCTCACATTGTCTTAGTGATTACACGAACCAAGTCCACTACACCAAGTCCGATCTTCACGAGAGAAGATGTAGTTTCGTCGGCGAACAATCTTCATGTTCATCATATCATTTATATGACTCATGCTCTACCTTTCGGTATTTTCGTGTTCCGAGACCATGTCTGTACATGCTAGGCTCGTCAAGATTAACCTTAGTTTCCGCATGTGCAAATCTGGCTTGCACCCGTTGTATGCACACGTAGAATATATCACATCCGATCATCACGAGATGCTTCGAAACGACGAGTCTTAGCAACGGTGCCAACTAAGAGCGAACACTTTATTACTTGATATTTAGTGAGACGAATCATCTTATAATGCTACCGTCGCGATCTAAGCAATACAAGATGCATAAAGGATTAACATCACAGGCAATTCATAATTAGTGTGATATGATATGGCCCTTTCTTCTTGTGCCTTTGATCTCCATCTCCAAAGCACGGACATGATCTCCATCATCACCAGCATTGCGTCAAGGTCAGTGGCGCCGCTTCATGGTTGTCCATCTTCACTAGCAACTATTACAACTACTGGGAATAAAGCTATTACAAGATGAATAGACACACAGGTCTTAATAGAATTAAAGACAA
Source organism: Avena eriantha (assembly GCA_910589775.1). Lineage (NCBI taxonomy): Eukaryota > Viridiplantae > Streptophyta > Magnoliopsida > Poales > Poaceae > Avena > Avena eriantha. The sequence continues at coordinate 179,898,984 of OU342740.1, read as the reverse complement.
CCATTAGGCTCCTGCCGGTTGCCATATTACAACAAGGATCATTGCATACATCAAATATAATCATAATCACATGATGGCCATATCACATCACAAAACCCCTGCAAAAACAAGTTAGACGCCTCTAATTTCTTTGCATGTTTTACGTGGTTTGGGGCTTTTGAATAAGAACGGATCTTACCTACGAAACTGAACCACAACGTTGATACAAGTGCTATCAAGTGCAAAGTGTAAATTGGATCTATAATATGGTGAGAGAGACAGATACTCGCAAAGCCACTTGTGCAAAGCAAGTTACACGTCAAGCGTGGAGCAAGTCTCATGTGCGATGACATGTAAGGTTAGCCCGAGCCGCTTCATCCCACCATACCGCAAGATGCAAAGTACACAAAGCAAAAGACGGCACGAGCACCAACGCCCACAAAACCATTGTGTTCTACTCGTGCAATAGATCTACACATAGATACGGCTCTGATACCACTGTTGGGTTCGTAGCATGGAAAACAAAAAAATTCTACCGCAAGAACGAACAAAACCCAGATCTAATCTGGATAAAAGCCAAGATCTAATCTATTAGACATGTGCAACGAGATAGATTTGTACTAACCCTTGTAGACCCGAAAGCGTTACGAGATTGGATCTCATGGTTGATGTAGTCGATCACTTGCCGATCTCAAGATCGAGTGGACGTTCCTTCCGGCGCCGCGTTCTGGCAGCGCTTCCGTAGTCGGTCACACGTGCAGAGTCGAAGCAGACCTTCCTCTCCCCGTTCCAGCGAGCAGCAGAGGTAGTAGATCTCTCCACGGAATCCCAGCAGCACGACGGTGTGGTGGTGGTGGTGGAGTGGAGGATTCTGCAGGGCTTCGCCTAAGCCTGAGCAGAAGGAAGGAGGAGGAGAGAGGCGGCTAGGGGCAAGAGTGGAGGTGCAAGGGGGGGTGGCGCCTCCACTCCTCTATATATAGAGGGAGCAGAATCCTCCCCCCAAGTTTCCCTTTTAAATTTCCCTTTATCCTTTTATCCTTTCTTGGTTTTCAAGTAAACTCCAAAAAAATCTTCTAGAACCTTCCGGAACATTCCAAAACCTTCTAGAATCCCCAAATAAATACTCCGGAACATTTCCTAACTTAGAAAATGATCTCCATTATATGAATCTTATTCTACGGACAATTCCGGATCTCCTCGTGATGTCTCAGATCCAATCCGGGACTCCGAACAACATTCGGTCTCCAACGCATATTCCATATCTACCTAAACAGCATCGAACCTTAAGTGTGTCACCCTACAGTCCGTGAATATGTAGACATGATGGAGACACCTCTCCGATCAATAACCATCAGCGGGATCTGGAGATCCATAACGGCTCCCACATACTCAACGATGACTTCGTGATCGATAGAACCATTAACATACGAAACCAATTCCCTTTGTCATGCGATACTCTACTTATCCAAGGTTTGATCGTCGGTATCTCCATACCTAGTTCTACCTCATTACTGACAAGTAATCTTTACTCATTCCATGATATGTCATCCCTTGTGACCTAGTCACATGCTTGCAAGCTAACTAGATGACATTCCACCGAGAGGGCCTAGAGCATATCTATCCGTCATATGGATGGACAAATCCCAATCTTGGTCCATGCGCTTCAAGACATACTTTCAGAATACCCAACTACACCTTTATGACCACCCAGTTATGAAGTGGTGTTTGATCCCATCAAAGTACCCATCCGGTGATGGTGATTAACATAACCTCATGGTCGAAGGATTAGGTTACTATGCATTTGAAAGCTTGTAGCAATATGAACTTAATGACTTGATCTTATGCTAGACTTACTACGGGTGTGTGTCCATCACATCATTCTCCTAATGATATAACCTTGTTATTAATGACATTCAATGTCCATGACCAGGAAACCATGATCATCTATTAATCAACAAGCTAGTTCAACAAGAGGCTTACTAGGGACTCTTTTACGTTTACAAAACACACATGTATTAGCGTTTCCTTATAATACAATTATAGCATGGGATGTAAACAATTGTCATAAACACAAAGATATAATAATAACCACTTTTATTATTGCCTCTTGGGCATATCTCCAATAGTTGATGTAGCGCGTCGAAGCAGTGCCGAACGATCCCATGGACAGCCCTCCGAATCCCACGGACAGCTACACCGGATCCCACGAACTCCTTCGCCAGATCCCCACGAGCTTCCCTGTCTCCAGCGCCGCACGTGCAACGCCTCTACCGGTATCCACACTTACAGGAAGGAGCTTCAGACAGAGGATTGCTAGATCTTTTCTAGCCCAAAATGGAAGTGGAGAAAGTGACGGCTAGGTTAGGGACTATCCCTTGTCACTCCACTTATATACACTCCTAGTCGGGATCGACTCTTGAGGCCCATCTATGATGTACTCCAATCTCCATATGGATCTAATCCACATGGGCTCCTTACCCTTAAGTGTGTGACCCTGTAGGTTCACGTACACCTGGACATGACATGAGCTACTCCTCCAAGTATCCCGTTATGGCTTTGAGTCCAACTCACTCCCATGAACACTCGGTCTCAAGTCGATAGATGGTAGAGGCCTCTAGCAAGACGTGTCAACTCCTAAGTGCCGCAAAGTCAGAAGACAAACCTTCAATGTGACTTTCATCCAAGTCCCTTGGCCACACGATATATTTGTTAAGCTATAGGTGAGTAGTTGCCATCCCTTTAATAGCTTAACTTTCTTCTCGTACCATGATATGTGATTCACTGGACTAACTCTTAGTCCGACTCCTCAGTTAACACTTAACTCAGTAGCGCATGGCCATGCTTCCGAATCATATCACACGAGAGGGCCCAGAGAATATCTCTCCATTACGGAGGGGCAAATCCCATCTTGGTAATCCACGTCACGCAGCTTGCTTCACAACCAACCCGAACTCTACCATTATAACTGCCCATTTACGGAACAACGTTTGGTAGAACCTAAGTTGGCGATCAACAACTCGGATCATGCAATCACCTCAGGTCAAAGAATTCCATTGCTTGAGACTGCAAATGACAACATGCTTGTTGCATCTCAAGTGTGGGTCAGTCTGACTCGCTAAACTCTTTAGCCGAATCAGTGTAAGTCAGAAAAGCATAACCATGCCCATGACAAGTGGAACCGTGTCATCAGTCGACTTGCACATTGGTCTAAGTTATGTGTCCAGCACAACCTCAACGACCAAGGACAATCTAGTATGAACAATCATGAATATATAGTTCCACAACTAAATCACGTATTCAGTGATACATATCTGATGTTCATATAAGGACAACTTTACTTTATGAATACTTTGGGAAATATAATTAACCATGATTGCCTCTAGAGCATATTCCCAACAATATGGTGTCGTACAGTCGCTAGGCTCCACGATCATGGCGACTAGGGCCGGCTCGGGTTGTAGTGGTATCCTGATGTTGATCTCCTTCGGTGGGGAGACCGAAGGTTTGTGGATGATTTCGAGGAAGATGCCTACGGGTGGCGTTTGTTGAGCCGACCCGATGTGGGAAAGGGCATCTGTCTCCTCATTCTTTCTCCTGTCGATCCACTCGACTGAGTAGCCATCGAAGTGTCCTCCTAGCTGGTCTACTGCTTGGCAGTACGCTATCATTATCGGGGAGACGGCGTCGCAAGTTCCGGCGACTTGGTCGACGACTAGGTCGGTGTCACCTTAGAACCGTAGGCGGTTGATGTTCATCTCCTTGGCGGCCCGCATGCCGTGAAGGAGGGCCTCGTATTCTACCATGTTGTTGGTGCAGGGCTTGAAGTTGAGGTGAAGCACGTAGCGGAGCTTGTCTCCTTTGGGGGAAGTCAGTATGACCCTGGCCCCTGCGCCGTCGGTGTTCTTGGACCCGTCGAAATGGAGCGACCAGTAGTGGAGGTATGGTAGCTTCTCCGCCTGCTGTACTTCTTCCCAGTCTGCGAGGAAATCAGCCAGGGCTTGCGACTTGATCGCTTTGCAGGGCTCGTATTTGATGTTGTGGACGCCGATTTCAACGGCCCACTTGGCGACTCTCCCAGTTGCTTCACGGTTGCGTATTATGTTTTGCAGTGGTGCGGAGGAGACGACCGTGATTGGGTGCTCCTGGAAGTAATGGGGGGAGTCGCCGTTGAGCTCGGAATATCGCGTATACCATTTTCTGGTACTGCGGGTAGCGCTATCTTGAGTCCATCAGGACTTCGCTGATGTAGTATACGGGGCGTTGTACGGGGCGCTCCTTGCCCTCCTCTGGCCGTTCGACAACCATCACGACGCTGATGACTCTAGTGGAGGCCGCCACATAGACAAGCATTGGCTCTTTGTCGATTGGGGCGGCAAGGAGTGGAGCCGCGAGTAGCACTTCTTTGAGCGCTTTGAGTGCGTCGTCCGCCTCCGCGTCCCATTGGAACGTGGGGTTCTTGCACATCAGGCGGTAGAAGGAAATTGCCTTCTCGCCGTGCCAGGGAATGAAGCGATTGAGAGCCGCAACTCGCCCGACCAACTTCTAGACGTCGCGCAGGCAGTCGGGTTTCCCGTGTCGCACGATGGTATCGATCTTGGTGGGGTTGACCTTGATGCCTCGCTTGGAGACCACATATCCCAGGAGCTTTCCGGTGGGGACGCCGAAGGTGCATTTTCCTGGGTTTAGCTTGATGTTGTACCTCCGCAGGGTTGCGCAGGTTTCGGCCAGGTCGGCGAGCAGGTCGTCCTGGCGGGTGGATTTTACCAGCACGCCATCGATGTAGACGTGAATGTTGCGGCCAATTTGGCTCGCAAGGCACTCCTGCATGCACCTTTGGTATGTGGCACTGACGTTCTTGAGGCCGAACGGCATGGCCATGTAGCAGAAGGCGCCGAGTGGCGTGATGAACGCCGTCTTCTCCTCAGCCTCGACCGCCATTTTGATCTGGTTGTAACCAGAGTACGCATCGAGGAAGCATAGTGACTCTGATACCGCGGTCGAGTCGATGATCTAGTCAATACACGATAGGACGAACTCCTCCTTCGGGCAGGCGCTGTTGAGGTTGGTGTAGTCGATACACATTCTCCACGTGTTCTTCTTTTTCAGTACTAGGACAGGGTTTGCCAGCCACTTTGAGTATTTTATTGGCCGAATTAAGCCTACGGCTAGCAGGAGCTGTACTTCTTCGGCGATTGCTTGACGTCGCTCTTCATTGAAGGGCCGCAGCGACTGCTTTACTAGTCGCACTTTGGGGTCGGCGTTTAGTTTGTGCTCAGCGAGTTCCCTCGGGACACCTGGCATGTCAGATGGTTTCCATGTGAAGATGTCGTGATTCTCACAGAGGAACCCGATGAGCGCGCTTTCCTATACGAGGCTCATGTGTGCCCCGATGGTGACCGTCTGGCTAGAGTCGCCCGGGACGAGCTCGATGGTACGAGTGTGTGTGGTCGCCTCGAACGTGGAACTCGCGGCGGTTGGCTTCTCCAGTATGGTGGGGTCGTCCTTGTTGATGTTTCCCGCGTACTTCGCGAGTTCCTCTGCGTGGTCGGTCTCCGTGGCGATGACGGTGTCAGCGAGCTCAGCGCCTTTGTCCTCGCATTCCACGGCCATATCGGGGTTGCCATGGACAGTGATGATGCCGCTTGGCCCTAGAAGCTTCATCATGTTGTAGGTGTAGTGTGGGGTCGCCATGCAATCGTTTGGCGTCCCAGGACATAGTGGTAGGGGCAGCGGAAGTTCACCAACTCGAACACGATCCTCTCCGTGCGGTAGTTTTGCGATGTGCCGAAGGTGACTGGCAGCGTCACTTTTCCAATCGGGTACGCCTTCCGACCAGGGATGATGCCGTGGAAGGTTGTCAGGGTTGGCTCAATTGCTGCTTCTAGGAGCTGGAGCCTCTTGAACGTGTCCAGGTACATGATGTTGATGGAGCTCCCACCGTCCATCAGTGTCTTGGGCAGCCAGTAGTCGGCCACCTTGGGCCTGACCACCAGGGCGACTCGCCCTGGATATTCGATCATGGGCGCGTGATCCTGGCAACTCCAGGTGATGCTTTGCTCGGAGAAGTTGAGGAAGCGGGGGACGTCAACTTGGGTCACCGCATTGACAGCAACCGCAGGGGCAGGACCTTCTTCTCGCGTTTGGTGCCGAGCCTGGTGAAGGTGTGGAGCGAGCTAGCGGCGTGTTCGAACCCGCCGGTGTTGCCATTGTCCCTTGGTGGGTTGTTGTTGGGGTCCTCCCTTGCTCGCCTTGCCTTTTCGATCTCTTTGAGACAATGGCAGTCCGCGGTGGTGTAGGTGGCGGGTTTTCCCTCCTTGCTATGGTAGATGCAGGGCTGGTTGAGCAGGGCGGCAGGGTCGAATTTCGGCCTCACCACGTTGTTGGCGTGGTAATTTCCGTTGTCGCGGTAGTTTCCTCCGTCGCGGCGGAAGCTCTTCGATTCGTGTTGGCCGTAGCCGGCATTGGCGACAAAGTCGACTCGCCCATCACTACGGTGCTTGCTAGTGATGCGAATGTCGCGTTGTCGCCCGCTGTCGCCCGCTGGCATGGCTGCTGGTGTGGCGTCTTCCTCCCGACTCATAGTCGGAGTCCTGGTTGGGGTTCTCTTCTGCGTAGCGCTTGGTGATCTCGAGGAGGTCGGGGATGTTGTCGAGTGTCCGGTAGACCCTCTTGATCTTAGCGACCAGGGGTTCGTACCAGCACGTGTTCTTGAAGCAATGTATTGTCGTGTCCGGGTGGATGCCGGAGGCATTGATCCATAGTTCCTGCCACCTTTGAATCCAGTGGCGGGTCGACTCGCGTTGTCCCTGGATGCATCGCTCCAGGTCCTCAATGGTGGTGGCACGGGTGTAGGAACCCTCAAAGTGCCTGACAAAGGCATCCTGCATCTCCTCCCAGGAGTTGATGATGTCGGCGGGGAGGGTGTTGATCCATTGTCGGGTCGCACCCTCCATTATCAGGGGAGGTAGTGAGCGGCTAGCAGGTCGATGTGGCCAACGATTCCCATCGCCATGAGGTATGTGTCCAGCCAGACCGCTGGATCTTACGTCGGGTCGTACTTTTCGATCTCCTTGGGCGCCTTGAAGTTGGCGGGGTACCTCTCTCCTCAGATCATAGGTCCGAAGCACTAGGGGCCAACTCGGCTAAGCGAGCCCCTGGGTTCGGGGTTGCCGCGGTTACTGAGGGTGCACCTCAAGTCGTTGGGCTGGCGTTCCCACCAAGCCTGGTTGTTAACGATGTGCTTTCGGGCATCGATGGGCTGCTCGTTGGCGGCGATCGCGTTGTTCACCAGTCGCGGCTCGTTGCTGGAGAGCGCGGGGTTGGCGGCCCATGGCTGGTTCGCTAGGGGCTGTGGTGGTGGGCAGGTTACGGCATTGGTGACGGTGGGGTGACCGCTTGAGGCCGCCCAGCTTGCCGAGGAGCGAGAATACATCCGCCCCTGCGGGTCGACTCCCGCGGCTTGCTGCTCGACGGCCCTGGCGAGTAGGGCCTTGGCATACTGGATCTGCAGCGCGCCTTCTCTTTGGAAGTCGAGGTTTGTGACCGCGGCATCGGCTGCGACGACGTTGTCCATTGGGGTGGAGTATAGTGGGAGTCCATTGGCATCGCGGGCCTGTGGCGAGATTATGATATGCGGCTGGTCCGGTGAGGGAGCCTGACCAATGGGTGGTGGTGGGTCCCCAGTCACCGATGCGCCTGTCGGTGGTCGGTTGCTGCCACCTGGTGGCACGTTTTCCTAGTACTCGCACTCAGCCACTCGTGCGAGGTCACCTTCGTCGTCGAAGTTCAGGACGCGGCCCTAAACGTTGGCATTCACGGGGGTCGTGATGCGGCGCTGGTGGTAGAGCGAGAGCTCCTGCGGCGTTGCCCGCTCGAGGCGGAATTTCTCGCGCTCGGCTAGCTCCCTGCACAGCGCCTCCTCCAGTCGTAGGCGGGCTTCCTCTACCTCGGTGGCTGTGGCGGTTGGCGGGATCGGCGTGGAGAATGGATATGGTGGGGAGACCGTGCCGCTCGCCATGTGGATCGCTTTGAAGCGATTGGATCTGGCGCGGAAGTCCTCGGGGGACTCCGAGCCGGAGTCAGTATCGAAGATCCCGAGGATGAAGGAGTCTTCAAAGTCCTCAGGGTTGGAGACCCGCATGATGGAGTCCTCCTGTGATGCTGTGGTGATAGATCCGTCGACCGAGGCAGGGGTCAGGGAGTCGACGTTGTCGTGGAGGGACGCGTCGTCTGCGGCGGCGTCGGTCTTGGCCGCGTTGCTAGCGGCCAAATCGTACTCGATGACGAGGCTCCTGATGGAGCGGACCTGCTCCTCCGAGAGCAGATTGCGGCACGGCGGTGATCCACCGACGATCATCTTCGCTGTTGGGTCAACCGCCCCGGTGAAGCCGATGAAAAGGTTGATTGTGTTGACCGGCATTATCGTGTTGTGGGTGATCGGGCACGACGCCGGGATGTAGCTGCTGGGCAGGATGTGTAAGATCCCGCTGATGGCGATCATACAGCCAGTGGCGATCGACCGATCGATCGGCGAGTAGGGTCTCACCGCAGAACTCGGGCCAGTCCGGCTAGGCCCCACGGTGGGTGCCACTGTAGTGGAAATGGCCATGGCAGTCGCTGCTGCGGGCAGCGATTGATTGAATTGGGGGCGAGAGCTGGCGGCCATCTGTGGTGCGAGATGGGGGCGGATGCACATGGTTTACCCAAGTTCGGCCCCCCGGAGGGTAAAGACCTACTCCTTCTAGATAAGATTGATGGAGAGCGAGTTACAGGGGCGGCGAGCTCGGTGTCTAAGAAGCAAGTCGCTTGAAGGGGTGTATGATGGAACGTAAGTCCTCAGAGTACCCTAGGGAGGTTTATATAGGAGGCACCTTGCTAGGGTTTACAGTTAACAACCAAACAAGATATGTATTCGGAGGCTTTGACCTAATCTGACTGGGCTTCGAGTACGCTTCTGGGCCTTTAGTCTCCAATCGCCAGGTCTTCTCCTCACTCGTATTCCAGTCGCCGTCCTGCAGGTCCACTCGCGAGGCATTCGGCCCAATCGGAATGTCCTACTGGGCATACCCCATTCGGCATATCCCCATCAGTAGTCTGCGAGGCCATCGTTGATTCAGACGCAGGTGCTCATTTGGCGGTTGGAGTAGACTAGTCCAATTTGGACGCCCAATCGCATTGGCGATGGACTCCACCGAAACCAAGGAAATTTTCCCCAGGTTACCAGTCGCTGCTTTGGTGAATGCAAGCGCTATCAAGTCGCTGCTTCAGCGAGTAGACAAGGCTCAGTTGCAAGCGAGTCGAGTGAAGGAGTTGGACCGTCAACTTGGTCAAACTATCCATTGGGTAATCCAACGGTAACTTCGGTGCAATTACCACGGGTAACGGCTACCCCGAGATTGGCGGGTAGTACCCCCTTAAAAGGGGAATGATAGATTAGTGCTGCAGATCCTTCCTCACTTTATTCATTCTCGCCCATCCATTCCTTCTGCCTTTCCTCGTTCAAAACTCTCCAGACCTTGACATTCACTATCACCCCGGCAAAGCCAATGTGGTAGCGCATGCTCTTAGCAGATTGCCGTGTAGGTTAAACACCACATCAAGGAGAAGCAACCAAGTTTGCATGAGGAGTTGGAGCAGTTTAGAACTGAGCTAGTTAGCAAAGGATTCTTAGCTAGCATTGAACTGCAACCCACTTTGATTAGCCAAATCAAGGAATCCCAGAAGGGAAATGCAAGAATCGACAGAATCAAGCGTCGTATTGGTACAGGAAAGGTACCTAGATTCACCGAAGACGAAGAAGGAGTTTTGTGGTACAAAGGACGTATATGTGTGCCAGCAGATTCGGAGCTGAAGCAAGTTATCATTTAATAAGCTCATGATACTCTTTATTCTATCCACCCCGGAGGAACAAAGATGTATTAAGATTTGAAGGAGCAATTTTGGTGGAACAAGATGAATAGACAAATCGGAAGCTACATCGCCAAGTGTGATATCTGTCAAAGAGTCAAAGCGGAACATCAGAGACCCGCAGGACTATTGCAACCATTGCAGATTCCGGAATGGAAATGGGATTCTGTCAGAACTGACTTTATCACCGGTTTGCCTACTTCTAGTAGGGGAAATGACTCAATCTGGGTCATCGTTGATAGACTGTCCAAGGTAGCCCATTTTATACCTATCAAGACAACCTACCAGATTTCTAAGCTAGCAGAGTTGTACATTGCTAGAATCGTCAGTTTGCATGGAACCCCCAAGACCATAGTGTGGGACCGAGGAACTCAATTCACCTCGAGATTTTGGCAGAAAGTCCAAGAAGGATTAGAAACCAAGTTGAATTTCAGCACAACTAATCACCCGCAGACCGATGGACAGACTGAAAGAGTCAACCAAATCCTAGAGGATATGTTGAGAGCTTATGTGTTAGAGCATGGATCAAAATGGGAAGACTGTCTGCCTTTCGCAAAATTCTCCTATAACAACAGTTATCAAGCCAGTTTGCAAATGGCCCCATTTGAGTTCTTATATGGAAGAAATTGCCGTACCCCCTTGAATTGATCGCAAGTAGGAGAGAGTCAGATCTTCAGACCCGACATTCTACGAGAAGCCGAAGAGAAGGTTAACGAAGTCCGTGAGCACCTCAAGACCTCCTAATCCAGACAGAAGAGTTATGCTGACAAGATAAGGAGACCTGACTTTCAATGTCGGAGATTTTGTGTATCGCAAAGTTTCGCCATTGAAGAGAATACCACGTTTTATTCTAAAAGGAAAGTTAGCCCCCAGATATACCAGACCCTTCAAGATTCTGAATCGTCGAGGAGAAGTATAGTATCAACTAGAACTGCCAAAGGAGATGTCAGCCATTCACAATGTGTTCCATATCTCGTTACTTCGCAAATGCTTCGTAGTGCCGGAGAAGACCGAAGTGTTCAAGAACATCGATCACAGAGCATTTGAGATCAACAAGGATCTGACGTATCATGAAGTGCCCATCCGTATCTTGGAAGAAGCTTACCGAACCACCAAGACCCGGAGTATCAAGTTTCTCAAGATTCAATGGAGCAACCATACCAAAGAAGAAGCCACTTGGGAGCGAGAAGATTACATTAGGACTGAGTTCCTAGATCTCTTTAGTTCCTAGTTTTCTTTCTTAAATCTCGAGATGAGATTTTGTTTAAGGGGGGAAGGTTTGTAACATCCCAAAACTTTAATAAAGGTTAATCAAGATCCAAATCACCCAATTTAGGTTTAACAAAAACTTTTTCCCATTAAAAGAAATAAGAATACATATGTGTGTTGCATTAATATGGAATTGTTTTGAATTGCCATGTTTGTTTGTTCGAATGGTTGTAAAAGGATTCTAAGATGAATGCCACATCATCTAGATCATTCCCAAGAAAAATCCAAAGAAAAAGAAATCAAATAGAATTAATAAATGGAAATGGTCACTTTGGCCATTTTAATCAACTAACCCACTTTGGGTGTTCCTAGAACTCAATTGCAAACAGAAACAATTATGGATCTTTGGACCCCTTGCTAGTACAAGTAAAGATGTACCAAGGACCACCTTGTGATCTTCCAAAAACATTTTAACTCCACATTTAAAAGACACTTGAAAATGGAATCAAGTGTAGGTACCTAGATCACACTTTTTCAAAAACCACTCAAATGACTTCAACTTGACAAATCCTAGCAACCAAAGATGCTCAAGAATTAGACCAACAACTCCACCAAAAATCATCTCAAAATTCAAAACTTTGGTTCATGCGGCCATTATGTTAAACACCTTGTGATCAGAATCAAACCTGCCTAACTATTACTGTTTGATCAAGGATTTGTCGACCCAATTGACCCGATTTCACTCCCTGTGTCTCCCCTTGTTCTAACCAGGCCATAAACCAGCCACTCCTTAGTCCCTAGCCACAGTGCAGCGCAACCCCGAAGCCATGTCCGCCGGTCGAGGACGGGCAGCTCGCAGGAGACCACTAGCCCCTATCCGCCACACCAGGGAGGTAGGCGTGATCACACCGCCGTCCCCTGTCCCATCCCCAAGAGCAGCCAGCCCCTGGACCACCTCCCATAGTTCACGCCCACCGCCTCTGTACCATGCGCAGCGCACGACAGAGCGCCGTCCCCGATAGCCTCGCACGAGCCGCGCCTCGACCCCAGCTTGCGTGCACCACTCCGCCATAAACCCAGCACCCCGCCAGACACGCCCTTCTCCCGACGCGTGACCCACAGCCGCCGTGAACCGCGTCGAGCACCGCATCGGCCGCTCAGAGCGCGAGACACGCCCGACCGTTTAACACAGCCCCTAGCATCGCCATTAAGCCATAGCTGACCACCAGGGAACCGCCCACCGTCCGCTTACCTAGACCATGCCTATAACACCCTGTATCGTCGTCACCGATGAGCTCGCCGTCGCCCTCTTGGTCCCCTCGACGAGCCTATATAAGGAGGCCACCCCAGCCTCATTTGCCACACTCCCACACCCCCCTCTTACCACTGATCATTTCCCCTCTCTTGCCGGAGCCGCTCGAGCAGCCAGTCGTCGGAATTGCGCTGGAGTTAGCCATAGTAGAGGAGGAGAAGTCCCCTCGATTTCGTCCACCCCCGGAGCTGCTGCGACCTCGCCTGAGTCCACCGTCGTCGTCTTGTTCGATTGCCCCCATCGCCGCAATCGCTGGAGCCCTGGTATGCCCCCACTGCACCCCCACCGAGCCGCTAGGGTTCCACCTCGTCGGCGACATGTCCGTCATCGACGCTGAATCTGAGCCATTGATCCAGGATCTAATCCTACGGCCACCATTCCCCCATACCAGTTCGGCAACCCCTGTCCCACTGACGGGTGGGCCCCTCACTTAACCCAGCCCGGGCACTGCGCGAAGCGTAGTGGGCCGGCCCATTTAGTTCCCGCACAGCCCAATAAATTCAAATGAATCTTTTTCTTTTTGAAGTAAACTAGTTTTTGCCCCCTAGTTCAAAAATCATTTCAGAAAAATCATTTCGAATATCATATTTGACAATACCTATCTGAATATGTAATAATATCAAGGTTTGGATGCATTGACTTGGGACTAGTACCAAAATAATGCTAGATAGGCATTTCTAGTCACTTTAAATCTTTAAATATTAAACATAAACTTAGTAAAATGTGATCCAACCTTTAAATCACATTCCCATGTGTTAGAATATGTGGTGATGACATGTGTCCACATGATCCCATATTTTAATTGGAGAATATTAAATCTAATTAATTTTCAATGAGTAGAAATTACTTTTCCCAAAATAAAATAAATGAAACTAGTTCATTAAACCTTGTGATGAATGTGATGATACTAGATCATCAAATGTGTTTCTTAGTGTGCTAAATAGACTAGTTAAGTATTGTTTGGTGATTGTTTATTCCGTATGTATTTATAGACGATAGTACCGAACAAGTCTTCGAGGAGGAGGAGTTCTACCAAGAAGAGGAGGAAGAGAATTTCAACCAATTCACCAACCAAGGCAAGCTAGAATTATACAAGATGACCTAAGCAAGATGCATTAGGCATGCTTGTTTATACATGTTGACTTATACCTACCCCAAGTTTTACTTACAAGCATTACTTTCTTTTACTTTACCAAAGTTCTTTACCTTGTTTATAGATAGCATAAAGAGTATAAAACTTGACCTATCTAGTTAGGTTTAGATGTAATTCTATGGCATGAGATTGATATTAGCATCCCACATTAGTGAACACTTTTAACTTAGTAGTTAGAGTTAAACCCAAAACTCGGTCACTTTAGATGGGAGTACTTGGTGAAAATGACTTGTGAAAACCTTGGAATGATGAGTCATTCTATTGAGATGTAATGACCCACAAGTATAGGGGGTGTATCGCAGTATTTTCGAGGGAAGTGAAACCCAATTTATTGATTCGACACAAGGGGAGCCAAAGAATATTTATAAGCCTTAACAACGGAGTTGTCAATTCAGCTACACCTAGAAACCATCTTGCTCATAGTAGTTTATTAGTAGCAACAGTTTTGTAGTAGGAATAGCAAAGTAACATCAGTAGTAAAGCAAAGACAGTAGTAACAAAAGCAGTAAACAGTGGGATTCGAGTGCGGTAGGCATAGGGATGGATGGACGGGCGTTGCATGGAGAAGACAATTCACATAGCAATCAAAACATAGGGCAATTGCAGATAAATAAGATAAAGCATCTAAGTACTAGACAATCCTAGGCATGTATTCCATATATAGTCATATGTGCTCGCAATGAGAACTTGCACAACATCTTTTGTCCTGCCAGCCTATTTGCAGCGGGGCCTCTAGGGAACTACTGGCAATTAAGGTGCTCCTTTTAATAGAGCATCGGAGCAAAGCATTAACACTCCGTGAACGCATGTGATCCTCACATCAAAGCCTTTCCTTTCCGGTTATCCCGATTTCTATCACTTCGGGGCCATAGGTTCCGGACAACAATGTGTGTATACAACTTGCAGATAAGACCAAGAACAATACTATCATAATGAATCAATAACATGTTCAGATCTGAAATCATGGCACTCGGGCCCTAGTGACAAGCATTAAGCACAACAAGTCGCAATAAAGTCATAAAGCACTAATAAAAGATACTAGGCACCATGCCCTAACAATCTGATGCCATTACATGAACGATCTCATCCAATCCCTACCATCCCCATAGCCTACAGCGGAGGATTACTCACTCATAGATGGGGGAAACATGGATGGTCGATGGAGAAGCGATGGTGATGATGATGGCGATGATCTCCTCCAATTTCCCGTCCCGGCAGGGTGCCAGAACAGAGTTTTTGGTGCTGTTTCGTGGAATCTGGTGGTGGCGGCGGAGCGGAACTCCTCCTGGAAAAACGTCGAACCCCCCGAAGTTTTTAGGCCAGAAGGCTTCTTATAGGCGAAGAGGGAGACCGAGGGGTGACTGGAGCCACCACACCATGCCCTAGCGCGACCAAGCCCAGCCTGCGCCTGGGGGTGGTGTGGCTAGGCCCTGGCCCTCCAAGCTTAACTCATCAAGGCCCTGCCACTATGCTATGTTATTCATCAAGGCTTTAATGGGGGTGGTGTTTGCAATGTATCAACATCCCCAAGCTTAACTCCTGCTCGTCCTCGAGTAGGTAAGTGATAAAACGAAAGAATAATTTTTGAGGTGACATGCACCATCAAAGCCTTGATCAAGCTTTTTGTAAAACATTCAAAGCTGGGATCAAAGTACTTCAATCATAACATGAAAGACAAAGTTCTAGCAATAAGACAAATAAACTATGATGCAACATGAAAAGGCACAAACAAAAGATTCATGAATAACAATGCTTTGCAAGACGTTTGTTTGTTTCACATAAAAAAACATAGCATAGTGGCATTCAGCTTGTCCCTCATAGAGTAGCAAATATAAATGCATATGACACCTTCAAAGTTCACAAGAGTGACTAGATACAAATAGTTTAAAACAAGCAATATCAAGGTATGCATCAATCAACAAGTCTTGGGACAATGCACATAGAACTAGGAATGGCCACTATGCTCTCAAGAAAGTGCTCATAGAGTGTGTGGAGACTCAACAAGGAAATGAAAAGGTTTTGAATAGTTTGAAAGGCTTCCAAATGCTGAAAGTATGGTACTCATTAGCTTTGAGCTCTCATTGCCCCTATCATAAGCATCTTTAATATGGTTAAGGTGAAAGTGAGGTCCAATCTGAGTTATATGCTTGACAGACTATAAACTGAAAATCCCAAGTCCCTTGAGTACGAGGGCCGCTCCTCATGCTACTCAACTTTAGTTACCAGTAAGTTCTTATCATCATAAGTATGTGCGTATCATTGAGAACCGCCAACGGGGTACCCCTTGCCCGATGATACGGAAGAATCCCCATGTCAAAATGACAAGGCAAGCAGACAATGAGTATCTCAGCAATCTTCTTATTTACCATGGGAGAATGGTGCTTTTTTCTCTCTTTCCCCTTTTCATAAATCTCTCTTTTTTTCTTTTTCTCAATAGCTATCTTTCTCTTTTTTTATAAAAAGAATGCTTCATAGATATCATTATGGTTACGCTGCAGGTTTCCACCATGTCAGCATGGATTAGACCAGTGGCCCAGGCGTTTCTCTAACACACATACATAACTCCATGGACTTACAAGCTCCCCTTTTATTTCACACCGACAACATCCGCAAACAAAAGAGCAAGGTATCAACTGGGTATATATTTACAAGTGTTGAAAGCGTTCCCCGTGATAGCACGGTTCTGCTAATCCCCAGCCTATAATTTGCAAGCATATAACTTTCATGGAGAGTTCACAATGGTTCAGGTTTATTAAGTGCAAGAAAATAAAGTGTGCCATCAAGTTCGTGAGAGCTTTACTAAATAACTTTCTCATAACAAGCAAACATTTTATTCGGAAGAAAACAAGGCATAATGAATATGCACGGAAGTGGCAAATGATGCTAATAGGTAGGTGTATGGTGGACACTTTAGCAATATTTGGTTTAGGGAGTTGGAAATTTGAGTAAAACATACTCAGTGAAAGTGAAGGCTAACAATTGTAAGGGAGTGACAAACGATAGAGCAATAATGGCCATAATCATGCAGAGCGAAAAAACATCATTGAACAAAGCATAAAGTGATACTACAAGCTGAAAACTAAAGGATCATAAAGGCTATGGTGACTTGAGATAGTCATAACATGGTGTGAGCATGTGCCAAGTCAACCCACATAAAGCATCAAAGGAGAATACCACTATAATATGCTTTAATATGCTAAAACAACGCATGATTCATCCAAGGCACATTAAGCAATCTCAATTGTTTATAACAAGTCATTCTACAGCAAAGAATACTAAGCATAAAGCCAAAACAATATCAAGCATGGCATGACAAAGCATAGGCCACAGTCAAAAACAACCTCTCTTTACCACCTAAGCATGAGCTTTCCTACTATTTTCCAAACCAAACCAAACCAAACTATTTGAACACCAATATATGAAAGAGGGGGGTCCAACCAATTTATTCAGAAAACTAAGAAAACGAAAACCAAAAACGAAAAAAAAGAAGGCGCTCCAAGAACAACACAACTATGCATGAAACAATAAAAATGAAGCGTTTGGAAGAAACCTGAGATTTTTATTGATGAAGAAGGGGATGCCTTGGGCATCCCCAAGCTTTGAAGCTTGTACTTCTTGGATATTTCTTGGGGTGACACGCGTGGCATCCCCAAGCTTGAGCTTTAGTCCATCCTTCATCTCATTACTCATTCCTTCCATACACCTGAAATTTTTCCTTCATACAAAACTTCACACAATCTTTATTAGCAACATTAGTGCACTCAAGATAAATAAGTCTTAAGATTCAGTTCTAACACCAATAAGCTTCCATTAAAACACTAGCTACTATAGAACTTACCTCAGAAAGCTCAATTCCCCAAAAGAACTCAAGAAGGAACCAACAAGAAGCAATTGCAGGAAATGGCAGAAATCTGTCAAAACAGACCAGCAGGTAAAGACGATTTTTTTCGAAGACCCTTTGTTGCTCAAATAAAAAAGTGTTGAACTAACGAAAGTTAGATAAAAACCTGGGGAAGAAGCACAAACAATTACAGCTCAATGAGACATACAGAGCTCTCCCAAGAATTTGTACGGTGAAGCACAGAAATCTGTTTTGGGACAGCAACTTTCCCAATCATTATTTGTCTCTTATTAGAGGTTACTCTTGGCACAAAAAGCAAATAAAAAGGATAATGAGCGGTTATTACTGAAGTAATAACTTCCAAGACTCATCTAAAACTTTTGGGTTATCTCCCAATAAGTACTTTTCTTTAATGCCTTTAAGTTAGGCATAAGCAAAAACTGAAATGGATAGAATAGAAATAAACAGAGATAATCATAGTGAAACCATTGTTTTGTTCAATAAAATCCTTTTGTAACAAGGTTGATCAGGTCTTGTTACCAAAACAATTCCATATGAGACAAAACTTTGTATTCCACTAATGATTATGTTACCTCAACCTTGATAGCAATGGTCCCAATCATAATAGTTTCAAATTCTTCTCTTGGTATGGGACAATATATTTCTCTAACTTGAATGCCCTCAACATGTTAAATCGAATTCAAACCATAAATCCTTTCAATCTTCTTGAGGAAATAGACAATGTGTTCCTTGTCATTAACATTGAAGGTCACCTTCCCTTGATTATAATTAATAACAGCTCCTGCAGTATTTAAGAAAAGGTCTCCCAAGAATAATAGACATATTATCATCTTCAGGCATAAAAGTTTGAGTGGATGCTCTCATAAGGAATATGTGTTGAAGTAAAAGAGAGCATCAAGGAGCAAATTCAAAACACATTTAAGTCTAACCCACTTCCTATGCATAGGAATCGTGTAAGCAAATAACAAAGTGACAGACATAGGAAGATAAAACAAGAGTAACTTCAAAACCTTCAGCACATAGAGAGGTGTTTCAATACCATGAAAACTTCCACAACCATATTTTCCTCTCTCATAATAATTTTCAGTAGCCTCATGAAGAAACTCAACAATATTACTATCACATAAAGCATGCTCTTCATGATCTACAAGCACTAGAGCTTTATTATAAACATTTTCAAGAGAAACCTCAGGAACATAACATTCATTCTCCTTTAGTAAGTAAGAGGGACAATCAAATAATGTAAGGGATAAAGAGTTACTCTCATTACAAGGTAGGCATGGGTAGCTAATCCATTCTTCCTCCTTTTGTTCATCACTCTCCTCCTCTTTTTCATCTAATGAGATTTCAGGTTCATCAATTTTTTCTTCCATAGGATCCTGCAAGGCATTAGTCTCTTCCATTTGTGGAAAGCATCTATTAAAATATTCAAGAGTATAGCCATTTTAATCCTTGTAATTATCAAAGAAAAATTTAATTATACCATACACCTCATATTTGTAAGGTGAATCATCAATATTTTCAAGCAAACTAGAAAGTTCAAAAGCACCCTTCCAAGCAATAAATTCTTCAATTTGTTCCACATCATAAAAGTCATAAATTCCTTTAGCATAGGAAGATATGGTATCATTATCACTATACTCACATTGAAAAGGGAGGTGTTTATACCTCTTTCTGCAACAAGACTCATCACAAAAATAAGTAACATTATAAGTAGAGCACACGTTCCTAGCAATGGTATACAATCTATCAATTTGTTCCCATAAGTGTTTCCCTTTTTGTGACAAGCGGTGTTCCTTATAATAATATTTTGGATCTTCTGTGAACCCACCTTGCCAATAAGCTTCAGTTTCAAAGAAACCAACCATTGCCAACAAGCATGATAAAGCAAGACAATAACAGACCAACGAAAATAACAACTAGACTAGGAACTAATTTTTTTGTATTTTTGATAAAGAAACAAGCAAACAAGGAGACAGATAAACTTATCTTGAACAATAGTGATTCCAAGTGTACTTGATAAATAAAGCTATGCTCCCCGGCAACGGCGCCAGAAAATAGTCTTGATGACCCACAAGTATAGGGGGTGTATCGCAGTATTTTCGAGGGAAGTGAAACCCAATTTATTGATTCGACACAAGGGGAGCCAAAGAATATTTATAAGCCTTAACAACGGAGTTGTCAATTCAGCTACACCTGGAAACCATCTTGCTCACAGTAGTTTATTAGTCGCAACAATTTTGTAGTAGGAATAGCAAAGTAACATCAGTAGTAAAGCAAAGACAGTAGTAACAAAAGCAGTAAACAGTGGGATTTGAGTGCGGTAGGCATAGGGATGGATGGACGGGCGTTGCATGGAGAAGACAATTCACATAGCAATCAAAACATAGGGCAATTGCAGATAAATAAGATAAAGCATCCAAGTACTAGACAATCCTAGGCATGTGTTCCATATATAGTCATACGTGCTCGCAATGAGAACTTGCACAACATCTTTTGTCCTGCCAGCCTGTTTGCAGCAGGGCCTCTAGGGAACTACTGGAAATTAAGGTGCTCCTTTTAATAGAGCACCGGAGCAAATCATTAACACTCCATGAACACATGTGATACTCAGATCAAAGCCTTTCCCTTCCGGTTATCCCGATTTCTGTCAGTTCGGGGCCATAGGTTCCGGACAACAATGTGTGTATACAACTTGCAGATAAGACCAAGAACAATACTATCGTAATGAATCAATAACATGTTCAGATCTGAAATCATGGCACTCGGGCCCTAGTGACAAGCATTAAGCACAAAAAGTCGCAACAAAGTCATAAAGCACTAATAAAAGATACTAGGCACCATGCCCTAACAATCTGATGCCATTACATGAACGATCTCATCCAATCCCTACCATCCCCATAGCCTACAGTGGAGGATTACTCACTCATAGATGGGGGAAACATGGATGGTCGATGGAGAAGTGATGGTGATGATGATGGCAATGATCTCCTCCAATTTCCCGTCCCGGCAGGGTGCCAGAACAGAGTTCCTGGTGCTGTTTCATGGAATCTGGTGGTGGCGGCGGAGCGGAACTCCTCCTAGAAAAACGTCGAACCCCCCGAAGTTTTTAGGTCAGAAGGCTTCTTATAGGCGAAGAGGGAGACCGAGGGGGTGACTGGGGCCACCACACCATGCCCTGGCACGGCCAAGCCTAGCCCGCGCCTGGGGGTGGTGTGGCCAGGCCCTGGCCCTCCTCCGTCTCGTATTCTGGCTCCGTGAGTCTTCTGGAAAAATAGGCACTTTGGCTTTTGTCCCGTCCAATTCCGAGAATATTCATTTCTGACTTTCCTGGAACCAAAAACAGGCAGCTGGCACTGTGGCTCTTGTTAATAGGTTAGTCCAAGAAATCATATGAAAAGTACTACAAAGTGTGGACAAAACACGAGAAAGTGGATAAAACCAAGCATGGAGCATCAAAAATTATAGATACATTTGCAATGTATCAAGATGTTTTGACATGTGTTGAGAAAAACAAATGGTTTATGCTGATGAAAATGTTGAGGCATGAGCCTTAGCCCTTTTATAAAAACTGATGGTTGGGTTCGGATGCGATACCATTCCAAATTTACCGTACAACCACAATACCTGAATTGGGTAAGGCTTAGCCGGAAGTTTATATGCATTAGTATTAGTTCCCTCGCGGGAGAGGTTTGAGCTGAGGCTACCTCTCAATGTTGTCCACGTATGTAGTGCCCAAGATGGCAGATGGCCATGGCTGGGAGGCCAAGCTCATAGGAGAGGTGCTTATACTAGAGTGTGTAAAGGAAAGGTTATGTTTGATTATCTGCATACTAAGTATGATGATTCAGGGTTACCCCTGACAGATGTATCGAATTTTATGGTGAAAGTGTACCACCTCTATAGAGTGTCAAATTATTCGAATAGCCGCATCCGTGGTTATGGATAGTTGGAGTGGCCATAATGTTCCGTTGTCAGATGTTTTCAAAATGGCTTATGAAATGAATTGTGACATGACTTGACCACAACATGGTTATGACTATGAAAACTAAGTTCCAACTTAGGTGATTTCAAAACTTTATTTTATCTTTCTTTGTTTCTGAACTCAGCTTAGGTTTCACACTTATCTTTACAAACAAACTTAGAGTTAGAATTCCTACTAGAACTACCTTACTTGTTAGTGATAGTTTGCGAGTACTTATAGAGTACTCATGGCTTCTGTCCCTAGCTATTCCTGTGGCCAGACTATGAGGAGGACTACCCTGAAGGAGGACAGCAGGACGGCTACGACAACTAGGATCATCTCCCCTCATCAGCATTGCCTGTGACACTGAAGATGGACCCCACCGCTACGCTATTTATTCCGCTACTTGTTTGTATTAAGACTAGATCATGAGATCCTTTATTCGTGTAAGACCTTATTATGGTTTGTAATGGATGATGTACTGTGATATCCAATCTGTTATGTCTCGCAAAAATGGTAATCCTGAGATTGTGAGGTATGGCATAACAGGCATCTGGGATTAAAAATCCGGGTGTTGACAAGTTGGTATCAGAGCTATCCTGACCCTAGGAGACCCTAGTTAGAATGGCCGTCCGAACAAAAACCTAGTTTCAAAAACCAAAGTGAGTATTTTTGAAAAATTATTTCCTCTCTTATCCTTGGGATTTGTTCTCTCAAAAAAATACATGTTCCTCAAAAATTCTTACATTACTACATAAAATTTGACACACTTGATCACTTCACTAACTTTATCATCCTAAATTCTTATAGATGGAAGCTCAGTACAGCAAGTTCTGTCAGTTGGGCAATGGAGGCCAACTGATCTTGGAGAGGGATCTTGATGCACTGTCTGAGTACTTGCAGCATCCGCATCCGGAATTCCTTGGAGCTCAACTCAATGGACCCCCAAGAGGAGACCTACAGTGGCTAGTAGTTGCTGATATTCGAGGCAAGCTAGAGGCACCAATATCCGAGAGGATTTAGTTCACCGTAAGAGAGAACAACTGGCTAGATGGATTAGCCAGGGCAATGCATGAAGCTCTCGCTTGTCTTTGCGCACATAATGTCAACTTGATCCAAGGAACCCGCTTTGCTCACTATGCAAGGCGTGATTCTATGGGAATGCCGCTGGAGATGCCAAGTCACCCGGAGTTGGAGCGTCAAGTGGAGAACCTTGACTTCCTACTGTCCAACAGGCAGAAGGAATTGGACAATGCTCGAGAGTACGCCAACCACAACCTTGCCATTGCCGCCCAGAAGGCCCAGACTTTCTCACTACTAGTCAAGGATCGTCAGTCACTTTGCCGTCAACATGCAAAGAAGGATCGCACCATCGACCGTCTTCGCAAGAAGGTGGCCGACCGCGAAAAGATCATCAAGGAGCAAGAAGCTCAGCTTGCAGCAAAAGAAGAATAAGAAGAAGGAGAAGACATCCAAGGGGATATTGACTCATACCTCAGCAATGATGATGATTACCTAGAGGATGATGCCATGGACTTCTACACTGACGATGATGACTCCGACTTCATCTATGATGAGTAGATGCACTAGAGCACTATCGTAGGGGTGAGAAGTATCAGTCCCATTGTATCTTAGCTTGCAGAATGGTTCTTAAAACCATATGTTTTCCTTTTGTTGTGGTGTGTGTGAGTTTGTACAGTATGCTTTGCTTGAACAAATGAAAAGAAGTTAGTTGCAAAACCTGAGTCACACTCAAAGTTTTAGCTTTGAAACCAAAATCATGAACCTTAGAACTTTCCCTCTTACCCCATTATCTATCTCAATCTTCAGATGACTCGTGGAAACCAAGGAGGGAGCAGCTCATCGCAGGACCCAATGCTGCAGATTCTGTAGACGCTCATTGCAGACCGTGAAGCTAGTAGGGCAGAGCGCCAAGCAAATCTAGCCACCTTGCAACAGATCGCCCAGATGGCTCACAACAATCAGAACCACGGAAATCAGGATCATCATGGATCCAAACTCAAAAACTTCCAGAATACCAATCCCCCAATCTTTAGCCAGTCTGAAAACCCACTAGATGCTGATGATTGGTTGCAGACCATGGAGAACAACTTAGAAGTAACCGGAGTGGATGCCAACGAGAAAGTTCTGTTTGCCACCCACTATCTGGCAGGAGATGCAAGCGCATGGTGGAACATCACTCGCACAATGAACCATGGTCAAGTGATGACGTGGGAAGCCTTCAAAGTCAAGTTTAGCCACACCCATGTGCCACAGGGTTTAGTCACCCGAATGAGAGATGAATTCAGAGAGCTAAAGCATGACAGAATGACTGTAGTAGAGTACCGTGATAGATTCTTGTCCCTAGCCAGGTATGCACCTGATGAGATCAACATGGAGGCCAAGAAGAAAGAGAGGTTCCTGAACGGTCTGCATGATGAGATGCAGACAGTACTCGTCAACATCCGTTTTGAGGATCTCGAAGAGCTAGTCGACTCTGCCATTCAGATGGAAGGGAATATCAACCAAGCAAACGACAACCACAAACATCGGATGATGCACTAAGCTGGATCGAGCAGTCACCAGAAGTACCATCTCAACCCGTCTGCCGGATATGCCCCGCGAAACAATCGACCCCCAATGTCTTGTCCAAGCTACCCCAACCGTAGCAGAGGAAATGTGAAGTCCGGAGGAAACAACAACAACAACCATCCCGACAACTTCAACAACTTCAACCGTGCACCTCCCAAGCCCAACAACAACAACAACAACACTGCACCTAGGACTGGAAGCAATGTTGTGCCCGTGGCAGCAAAAGACAAGTCTCAGATTACTTGTTTCGAGTGTGGAGTGAAGGGTCACTACTCCAATGAGTGTCCCAAGAAGATTGCCGCCACTGCCAATGTGAATGCCCCAGCTCAACACCAGCGTCATGTTCAGCCCGGAAGAAGATTCGCCCGAGGGAACCCTCACAACCGCAATGGCCGTCTCTTCCACATGAACGCCGAAGAAGCCCAAGAAGCGCCAGTTGTCGTGCTGGGTATGTTTTCTGTCAACTAAGTATTAGCAAGAGTGTTGTTTGATTCTGGACCATCGCACTCGTTTGTTACCGAAGAATTTGCAAGCACTAGTAAGATTCACCCAACCAACTTGAAGCATGTCATGATAGTTCAAATACATGGTTCAACTACAAAAGCTAGAAAAAATTGCAAAGTTGTGCCTATCAGAATACATGGGATAGATTTTTATTCCAATCTAATAGTACTCGGAACCAAAGGTTTGGAAGTTGTACTAGGGATGGATTGGATGTCAAAGAATAAGGGATTGATATATTGTGCCAAGAAAGCCATCACCATGACCAGTAGCTCTAGAGTATCAGTAGAGCATGTATCTGAAACCTTGCCTTGTCAATTCAAGTGCAACAAGAGTCTAGCCCTACCCACCATATATCAAGTCAGAGTAGACTGTGAATACCCCGACATATTCGCAGATGAATTGCCCGGTATGCCCCCGGATAGGGATATTGAGTTCATTATTGAACTAATCCCTGGAACCGGACCCATAGCTCAGAGACCCTATAGCATGAACCCATCAGAGTTAGTAGAATTGAAGAAGCAATTGGACGCTATGTTGGCAACAGGCTTGATTCAACTAAGCGCGTTGCCATGGAGATCGCATGTGTTGTTCATCGACAAGAAAGATGGAGGCAACCATTTGTGCACAGATTACATGGAGCAGAATGACGTCACCATCAAGAACAAGTACCCATTGCCAAAGATAGAGGATCTATTTGATCAGTTGACTGGTGCCACAGTGTTCTCTAAGATCGATCTTAGGACTGGTTATCACCAACTTAAGATTCGTGCAACGGATATTCCAAACACCACCGTTACGACCAGATATGGATTATATGAGTATACGGTCATGTCTTTTGGATTAACCAATGCTCCCGCTTATTTCATGAATCTCATGAATAAGATCTTTATGAATTTTCTAGATAAGTTTGTCGTTGTGTTTATCGACGATATCCTTATCTACTCCAAGTCATAAGAAGAGCATGAGCAACATCTGAGAATCATCTTTGAAATCCTTAGAGAGCAGCAGTTGTATGCCAAGTTCAGCAAATGTGAGTTTTTGCTAAAAGACGTAGGATTCCTAGGACATATTGTGTCTGCCGGAGGAGTCGCTATTGATCCCGCCAAGATCAAAGAAGTCGAAGAAAGGGAAGCCCCAACCACTCAAACCCAAGTCCATGCATTTCTCGGATTAGCGGGATATTACCGCAAGTTTGTACAAGGATTTTCGAGCATCACAAGACCAATGACCCAATTTTGGAAGAAGGACAAGAAGTTTGAATGGACCGACAAATGTGAAGAAAGTTTCCAAGAGCTCAAGAAGAGATTGATTTCAGCCCCAATATTGATCATGCCAGATATCAAGAAGTCGTTTGATGTGTATTGTGATGCATCCAAGATTGGTCTCGGATGTGTATTGATGCATGAATGCAAAGTCATCACGTATCTGTCTCGACAACTGAAGCAGCATGAGCAGGACTACCCTACCCATTATCTTGAGTTAGTAGCTATCGTTTTAGCTTTGAAGACATGGCGTCATTACCTTATGGGTAATCACTGTGAGATTTACTCGGATCACAAGAGCTTGAAGTATATTTTCACTCAGAAGGAGCTGAATATGAGGCAAAGGAGATGGATAGAGTTAATCAAGGATTATGACCTTGACATTCACTATCACCCCGGCAAAGCCAATGTGGTAGAAGATGCTCTTAGAAGATTGCCGTGTAGGTTAAACACCATGATCAAGGAGAAGCAACCAACTTTGCATGAGGAGTTGGAGCAGTTTAGAACTGAGCTAGTTAGCAAAGGATTCTTAGCTAGCATTGAACTTCAACCCACTTTGATTAGCCAAATCAAGGAAGCCCAGAAGGGAAATGCAAGAATCGACGGAATCAAGCGTCGTATTGGTACAGGAAAGGTACCTGGATTCACCGAAGACGAAGAAGGAGTTCTGTGGTACAAAGGACGTATCTATGTGCCAGCAGATTCGGAGCTGAAGCAAGTTATCATGCAAGAAGCTCAAGATACTCTTTATTCTATCCACCCCGGAGGAACAAAGATGTATTAAGATTTGAAGGAGCAATTTTGGTGGAACAAGATGAATAGAGAAATCGGAAGCTACATCGCCAAGTGTGATATCTGTCAAAGAGTCAAAGCGGAACATCAGAGACCCGCAGGACTATTGCAACCATTGCAGATTCCGGAATGGAAATGGGATTCCGTCAGAACTGACTTTATCACCGGTTTGCCTACTTCTAGTAGGGGAAATGACTCAATCTGGGTCATCGTTGATAGACTGTCCAAGGTAGCCCATTTTATACCTATCAAGACAACCTACCAGATTTCTAAGCTAGCAGAGTTGTACATTGCTAGAATCGTCAGTTTGCATGGAACCCCCAAGACCATAGTGTGGGACCGAGGAACTCAATTCACCTCGAGATTTTGGCAGAAAGTCCAAGAAGGATTAGAAACCAAGTTGAATTTCAGCACAACTAATCACCCGCAGACCGATGGACAGACTGAAAGAGTCAACCAAATCCTAGAGGATATGTTGAGAGCTTGTGTGTTAGAGTATGGATCAAAATGGGAAGACTGTCTGCCTTTCGCAGAATTCTCCTATAACAACAGTTATCAAGCTAGTTTGCAAATGGCCCCATTTGTGTTCTTATATGGAAGAAAGTGTCGTACCCCCTTGAATTTGTCGCAAGTTGGAGAGATTCAGATCTTTGGACCCGCCATTCTACGAGAAGCCGAAGAGAAGGTTCACAAAGTCCGTGAGCACCTCAAGACCTCCCAATCCAGACAGAAGAGTTATGCTGACAAGAGAAGGAGAGACCTAACTTTCAATGTCGGAGATTTTGTGTATCTCAAAGTTTTACCATTGAAGGGAACGCAACGTTTTAGTCTGAAAGGATAGTTAGCCCCCAGATATATCGAACCCTTCAAGATTCTAAATCGTCGAGGAGAAGTATCGTATCAACCAGAACTGCTAGAGGAGATGTCAGCCATTCACAATGTGTTCCATATCTCGTTACTTCGCAAATGCTTAGAAGTGTCGAAGAAGACCGAAGTGTTCAAGAACGTCGATCACAGAGCATTTGAGATCAACAAGGATCTGACGTATCGTGAAGTACCCATCCGTATCTTGGAAGAAGCTTATAGAATCACCAGGACTCGTAGTATCAAGTTTCTCAAGATTCAATGGAGCAACCATACCGAAGAAGAAGCCACTTGGGAGCGAGAAGATTACATTAAGACTGAGTTCCCAGATCTCTTTAGTTCCTAGTTTTCTTTCTTAAATCTCGAGACGAGATTTTGTTTAAGGGGGGAAGGTTTGTAACATCCCAAAACTTTAATAAAGGTTAATCAAGATCCAAATCACCCAATTTAGGGTTAACAAAAACTTTTTCCCATTAAAAGAAATAAGAATGCATATGTGTGTTGCATTAATATGGAATTGTTTTGAATTGCCATGTTTGTTTGTTCTAATGGTTGTAAAAGGACTCTAAGATGAATGCCACATCATCTAGATAATTCCAAAGCAAAATCTAAAGAAAAAAGAAATGAAATAGAATAAATAAATGGAAATGGTCACTTTGGCCATTTTAATCAACTAGCCCACTTTGGGTGTTCCTAGAACTCAATTGCAAACAGAAACAATTATGGATCTTTGCATCCCTTGCTAGTACAAGTAAAGATATACCAAGGCCCACCTTGTGATCTTCCAAAAACATTTAAACTCTACATTTAAAAGAAACTTGAAAATGGAATCAAGTGTAGGTACCTAGATCACACTTTTTCAAAACCACTCAAATGACTTCAACTTGACAAATCCCAGCAACCAAAGATGCTCAAGCATAAGACCAACAACTCCACCAAAAATCATCTCAAAATTCAAAACTTTGGTCCATGTGGCCATTATGTTAAACACCTTGTGATCAGAATCAAACCTGCCTAACTATTACTGTTTGATCAAGGATTTGTCGACCCAATTGACCCGATTTCACTCCCTGTGTCTCCCCTTGTTCTAACCAGGCCATAAACCAGCCACTCCTTAGTCCCTAGCCATAGTGCAGCGCCACCCCGAAGCCATGTCCGCCGATCGAGCACGGGCAGCTCGCAGGAGACCACCAGCCCCTCTTCGCCGCACCAGGGAGGTAGGCGAGATCACACCGCCGTCCCCTGTCCCGTCCCCAAGAGCAGCCAGCCCCTGGACCACCTCTCATCGCTCGCGCCCACCGCCTCTGCGCCATGCGCAGCGCACGCCAGAGCACTGTCCCCGATAGCCTCGCACGAGCCGCACCTCGACCCCAGCTCGCGTGAACCGCTCCGCCATAAACCCAACACCCCGCCAGACACGCCCTTCTCCCGCCGCGCGACCCACAGTCGCTGTGAACCGCGTCGAGCACCGCCTCGGCCGCTTAGAGCGCGAGATGCGCCCGACCGTTTGCCACAGCCCCTAGCATCGCCATTAAGCCGTAGCTGACCGCCAGGGAACCGTTCGCCTACCCAGCCCATGCCTATAGCACCCTATATCGTCGTCACTGATGAGCTCGCAGTCGCCCTCTCAGTCCCCTCGACGAGCCTATATAAGGAGGCCACCCCCAGCCTCATTTTCCACACTCCCACACCCCCTATTACCACTGATCATTTCCCCTCTCACGCCGGAGCCGCTCGAGAAGCCAGTTGCCGGAATTGTGCTGGAGTTAGCCGCAGCAGAGGAGGAGAAGTCCCCTCGATTTCGTCCACCCCCGGATCTGCCGCGACCTCGCCTGAGTCCGCCATCGTCGTCTCGTTCGATCGCCCCCATCGCCGCACTCGCTGGAGCCCTGATATGCCCCCACTGCTCCCCCACCGAGCCTCTAGGGTTCCACCTCGTCGGCGACATGTCCGTCATCGATGATGAATCCGAGTCGTTGATCTAGGATCTAATCCTACGGCCAACATTCCCCCCATACCGGTTCGGCAACCCCTGTCCCACTAACGGGTAGAGCCCTCACTTAACCCAGCATTGGCACTGCGCGGAGCATAGTGGGCCGGCCCATTTAGTTCTCGCAGAACCCAATAAATTCAAATGAATCTTTTTCTTTTTAGAAGTAAACTAGTTTCTGCCCCCTAGTTCAAAAAATCATTTCAGAAAGATCAACTGAACCAAATTGAGTGATTCCAATTTTTTTAGAAACATAATGAAAATCTCTATCCAAGCCCATTGGATTTAAATCAACTAGAGTTAGAGATCTCTCCTAGCAAAAATAACAAGACATAGGCTTTTCACATTCAAACATTTTTCTAAAATAAACCATAATAGCTTTGGAGTAGATTCAACCTCTCGAAAATCATATTTGACAATACCTATTTGAATATGTAATAATATCAAGGTTTGGATGCAGTAACTTTGGACTAGTACCAAAATAATGCAAGATAGGCATTTCTAGTCACTTTAAATCATTAAATATTAAACTTAAATTTAGTAAAATGAGATCCAACCTTTAAATCACATTCCCATGTGTTAGAATATGTGGTGATGACATGTGTCCACATGATACCATATTTTAATTGAAGAATATTAAATCTAACTAATTTTCAATGAGTAGAAATTACTTTTCTCAAAATAAAATAAATGAAACTAGTTCATTAAAACTTGTGAAGAATGTGATGATACTAGATCATGAAATGTGTGTCTTAGTGTACTAAATATACTAGTTAAGTATTTATTGGTGATTGTGTATTCCGTAGGTATTTATGGACGATAGTACCAAACAAGTCTTCGAGGAGGAGGAGTTCTACCAAGAAGAGGAGGAAGAGAATTTCAACCACTTCACCAACCAAGGCAAGCTTGAATTATACAAGATGACCTAAGAAAGATGCATTAGGCATGCTTGGTTATACATGTTGACTTATACCTACCCCAAGTTTTACTTACAAGCTTTACTTTCTTTTACTTTACTAAAGTTCTTTACCTTGTTTATAGATAGCATAAAGAGTATAAAACTTGACGTATCTAGTTAGGTTTAGATGTCATTCTATGGCATGAGATCGATATTAGCATCCCACATTAGTGAACACTCTTAACTTAGTAGTTAGAGTTAAACCAAAAACTTGATCACTTTAGATGGGAATACTTGGTGAAAATGACTTGTGAAAACCTTTGAATGATGAGTCATTCTATTGAGATGTTTTGACATGTGTTGAGAAACACAAATGGTTTATGATGATGAAAATGTTGAGGCATGAGCCTTCTCCCTTTTATAAAAACTGATGGTTGGGTTTGGATGCGATACCATTTCAAATTTACCGTACAACCACAATACCTGAATTGGGTAAGGCTTAGCCGGAAGTTTATATGCATTAGTATTAGTTCTCTCATGGGAGAGGTATGAGCTGAGGCTACCTCTCAATGTCGTCCACCTATGCAGTGCCCAGGATGGCAGATGGCCATGGCTGGGGGCCATGCTCATAGGAGAGGTGCTTATACTAGAGTGTGTAAAGGAAAGGTTATGTTTGATTATCTACATACTAAGCATCATGATTCATGGTTATCCCTGATAGATGTATCGAATTTTGTGGTGAAAGTGTACCACCTCTATAGAGTGTCAAATTATTCGAATAGCCGCATCCGTGGTTATGGATAGTTGGAGTGGCCATAATGTTCCGTTGTCAGATGTTTTCAAAATGGCTTATGAAATGAATTGTGACATGACTTGACCACAACATGGTTGTGACTATGAAAACTAAGTTCCCACTTATGTGATTTCAAAATTTTATTTTATCTTTCTTTGTTTCTGAACTTAGCTTAGGTTTCACACTTATCTTTACAAATAAACTTAGAGTTAGCATTCCTAATAGAACTACCTTACTTGTTAGTGATAGTTTGCGAGTACTTAAAGAGTACTCATGGCTTTTGTCCCTGGCTATTCCCGTGGCCAGACTATGAGGAGGACTACCCTGAAGGAGGATAGCAGGACGGCTACGACAACTAGGATCATCTCCCATCGTTAGCATTGCCTGTGACACTGAAGATGGACCCCACCGCTACGCTATTTATTCCGCTACTTGTTTGTATTAAGACTAGATCATGAGATCCTTTATTCGTGTAAGACCTTATTATGGTTTGTAATGGATGATGTACTGTGATATCCAATTTGTTATATCTGGCAAAAATGATAATCCTTGGATTGCGAGGTATGGCATAATAGGCATCTGGGATTAAAAATCCGGGTGTTGACAATGTGTCTGCCTCTCTTTTGGGGAAATTTGAATCATTGGCCCCAATAAGAAATTGAAATATAATCCTACAAGGCAATATTAAGGGATATACATATTTAGATACAAAAACAATACTAAATATTGTAATTACGAATAAAAAACAAACAATTAATATTCAGGTACATGTTGAAAAAACTTATGATCAAAACCATGCATATATATATGCATCATACAAATCATTCAAAGATCAGAAACAATTAAAGGATCATATATGTAGTTCCATATGAGAATAAATCAAGGGCCTCTTAATTTTTTCAGAAAACGAGTTGGTAAACCAAAGTACCAACACCACAACCCATATTATTTATGTGCATTGCTGCCTCAGGTTCACCAACCCATCCCTAAAAAACGACACCATCATATGTGTCTCCCCTTGCACTCTTTTGGGGCAAATTTCAATCATCAGCCTCGGTGACAAACTTAAATGTAAGTCTTATTCACTATGAATGCATGCAATACATAATTCAAATATCATAGTTCTATGAATGTAGAATAAATCTGGGAGCCTCATAAGTTCCTTCAGGGATGGCATAAGCACACCAAGTAACAATTTCATAACCTATATTGTTCGTGTACATCACCCCAAGTTCGCTAACTCGTCCTTGAAAAAATTTGACACCAATGTGTCTACCTCACTTTTGGGGAAAATTTGAATCATTGGCCACAATAAAAAATTGAAATGTAATCCTACGAAGAAATATTCAGGGATATACATACTCATGTACAAAAACCATCCTAAATATTGTAATTATAAATAAAAAACCAACCAATTAATCTTCTGGTACATGTTGAAAAACTTGTGACCAAAACCATCCATATAAATATGCATCATACGAATCATTCAAAGATCAGAAACAATTAAAGGATCATATATGTAGTTCTATATGAGAATAAATCAAGGGCCTCGTAATTTTTATCAGAGACGGAGTTGGTGAACAAAAGTACCAACAGCATAACCTACATTCTTTGTGTGCATTGCTGCCTCAGGTTGACCAACCCATCCCTAAAAAACGACACCATCATATGTGTCTCCCCTTGCACTCTTTTGTGGCAAATTTCAATTATCGGCCTCGGTGACAAATTGAAATGTAATTCTTATACACTATGAATGCATACAATATATAATTCAAATATCATACTTTTGTGAATGTAGAATCAATTTGGGAGCCTCATAAGTTTCTTTAGGGATGGCGTTAGTGAACCAAGTACCAATTGTACAACTTATTGTTGTTGTATATTCCCCTAGGTTCACTAACTCATCCCTAAAAAAATCTGACACCAATGTGTCTGCCTCTCTTTTGGGGCAAATTTGAATCATTGGCCACAATAAGAAATTGAAATATAATTCTACGAAACAATATTTAGGGATATACATATTCAGCTACAAAAACAATCCTAAATATTGTAATTATAAAAAAAACAATTAATATTCAGGTACATGTTGAAAAAACGTACGATCAAAACCATGCATATACATATGCATCATATGAAACATTCAAAGATCAGAAACAATTCAAGGATCATATATGTAGTTCCATATGAGAATAAATCAAGGGCCTTGTAACTTTTTTCAGAGAAGGAGTTGGTGAACCAAAGTACCAATAGCACAACCTATATTATTTGTGCGCATTGCTGCCTCAGGTTCACAAACCCATCCCTAAAAAACGACACCATCATATGTGTCTCCCCTTGCACTCTTTTGGGGAAAATTTTAATCATCGGCCTCGGTGACAAACTGAAATGTAATTCTTATACACTATGAATGCATGCAATACATAATTCAAATATCATAGTTCTATGAATGTTGATTAAATATGGGAGCCTCATTAGTTTCTTCAGGGATGGTGTAAGCGAACCAAGTAATAATTGCACAACCTATATTGTTCTTGTACATCACCCTAGGTTCGCTAACTCGTTCCTGAAATATCTGACACCAATGTGTCTGCCTCTCTTTTGGGAAACTTTGAATCATTGGCCACAATAAAAAATTGAAATGTAATCCTACGAAACAATATTAAGGGATATATATATTCATGTACAAAAACAATCCTATATAATGTAATTATAAATAAAAAACCAAACAATTAATCTTCAGGTACATGTTGAAAAAACTTATGATCAAAACCATGCATATACATATGCATCATACGAATCATTCAAAGATCAGAAACAATTAAAGGATCATATATGTAGTTCCATATGAGAATAAATCAAGGGCCTCATAATGTTTTTCAGAGAATGATCTGGTGAACCAAAGTACCAATAGCACAACATATATTGTTTGTGTGCATTGCTGCCTCAGGTTCACCAACCCATCCCTAAAAAACCACACCATCATATGTGTCTCCCCTTGCACTCTTTTGGGGCAAATTTCAATTATCGGCCTCGATGACAAACTGAAATGTAATTCTTATACACTATGAATGCATGCAATACATAATTCAAATATCATAGTTCTATGAATGTATAATAATCTGGGACCTAATAAGTTTCTTTAGGGATGGCATTAGTGAACCAAGTACCAATTGTTCAACCTATTGTTCTTGTATATTCCCCTAGGTTCACTAACTCAACCTTAAAAAATCTGACACCAATGTGTCTATCTCTCTTTTGGGGTAAATTTGAATCATTGGCCACAATAAGAAATTGAAATGTAATCTTATGAAACAATATTCAAGGATATACATATTCATGTACAAAAACAATCTAAATATTGTAATTATAAATAAAAAACCAAACAAATAATCTTCAGGTACATGTTGAAAAAACGTATGATCAAAACCATGCATATACATATGCATCATACGAATCATTCAAAGATCAGAAAGAATTCAAGGATTATATATGTAGTTCCATATGAGAATAAATCATGGGCCTCATAATTTTTTCCAGAGAAGGAGTTGGTGAACCAAAGCACCAACATCACAACCTATATTGTTTGTGTGCATTGTTGCCTCAGGTTCACCAACCCCTCCTTAAAAAAACGACACCATCATATGTGTCTCCCTTGCACTCTTTTGGGGCAAATTTTGATCATCGACCTCAGTGACAAACTGAAATGTAATTCATATACACTATGAATGCATGCAATAAATAATTCAAATATCATAGTTCTATGAATGTATAATAAATCCGGGGGCCTCATAAGTTTCTTCAGGGATGGCGTTAGTGAACCAAGTACCAATTGTACAACCTATTGTTCTTGTACATTCCCCTAGGTTCACTAACTCATCCCTGAAAAAATCTGACACCAATGTGTCTAACTCTCTTTGGGGGGAAATTTGAATAATTGGCCACAATAAGAAATTGAAATGTAATCCGATGAAACAATATTCAGGGATATACATATTCAGGTACAGAAACAATACTAAATATTGTAATTATAAATAAAACTGAAACAATTAATCTTCAAGTACATGTTGAAAAAACTTATCATCAAAACCATGCTTATACATATCATCATACGAATCATTCAAAGATCAGAAACAATTCAAGGATCATATATGTAGTTACATATGAGAATAAATCAAGGGTCTCATAATTTTTTTAAAGAAAGAGTTGGTGAACCAAAGTACCAACAACACAACCTATATTGTTTGTGTGCATTGCTGCCACAGGTTCACCAACCCATCCCTAAAACAACAACACCATCATATATGTCTCTCTTTGCACCCTTTTGGGGCAAATTTCAATTATCTATCTCGATGACAAACTAAAATGGAATTCTTATACACTATGAATGCATGCAATACATAATTTAAATATCATAGTTCTATGAATGTAGAATAAATCTGGGGGGCACACGTTTCTTTAGGGATGTCTTTAGTGAACCAAGTACCAATTATACAACCTATTGTTCTTGTACATTCCCCCGGGTTCACTAACTCACCACTAAAAAAATCTGACACCAATGTGCCTGCCTCTCTTTTGGGGCAAATTTGAATCATTGGCCACAATAAGAAATTTAAACGTAATCCTATGAAACAATATTTTGGTATATACATATTTAGGTAGAAAAACAATCCTAAATATTGTAATTATAAATAACAAAACAAACAATTAATCTTCAGGTACATGTTGAAAAAACTTATGATCAAAACCATGCATATAAATATGCATCATATGAATCATTCAAAGATCAGAAACAATTCAAGGATGATATATGTAGTGCCATATGAGAATAAATCAAGGGCCTCATTATTTTTTTCAGAGAAGGAGTTGGTGACCCAAAGTACCAACAACACAAGCTATATTATTTATGTGCATTGCTGCCTCAGTTCACCAACCCATCCCTAAAAAACGACACTATCATATATGTCTCCCCTTGCACTCTTTTAGGGCAAATTTTAATCATCGGCCTCGGTGATAAACTAAAATGTAATTCTTATACACTATGAATGCATGCAATATATAATTCAAATATCATAGTTTTATGAATGTAGAATAAATCTGGATGCCTCATAAGTTTCTTCAGAGATGACGTTAGTGAACCAAGTACCAATTGTACAACCTATTGTTCTTGTACATTCTCCTAGGTTCACTAACTCATCCTTGAAAAAATCCAATGTGTCTGCCTCTCTTTTAGGGAAAATTTGAATCATTGGCCACGTGTGGGTGCGTGGGTGAGGGGCTACCACGATCTCCACTGTTTCAAAAAATAGTGGATCCAAGTGGTTTATATACACTAGAACGTTGGTAGTCCTCGAGTGGACACGTGTGGGTGGGTGGGGGGTACCTTGATCTCCACTTATTTTTGAAATAACCAAATCTCCACTTTCTAACTGCATTGATAACACACGCACGCGTTTTCTAAAAAAACACGTGCATTCTACCTCAGGAAGGTGCACGACAATTAGATCGTGCATGGTAGATCTCGATTCCACTTCCTGCAAGTGGCGCAGAACCAATTTTTAGTAACGTTAGGTCTCCTCGAGAGCCCCCTCCTCGAGACCCATGTCTCAGCTCTTTGGTCTCCCGCTGACGCGTGGAAGTTTCTTGAGGTAGGGCCCAGTTGGAAGTGAGATTGAGAGCACACTGCATAAAAATGGGATATGTCTTCATCGATGACTGTGCACTCGATGACCCTGTTGCCCTGTGCATGTGTTATGGCGTAGTAGTAGGCTTTTCAGACGTGATTAAATATGACATGACCACTCGACGACTTCTTCGTATTCCTTCTTGAAGAAGTCTTGCTGAGAGAGACGTCCATACTGTCTCACGCTATACTATGAAGGACACGACGTGTACAACGATCCGTGCTGGATCATAGAGGATCATTGGTTGATGCTCACTATCACATTCCAAATTTTAGAACGAGGAAATTTGTAGGATCCATGGCATTACATCATGTGCATCATGCAAAAAATTGATTTCCAAATACTTTTATCCAAACTCTATTTTAATTTCTTATTCCTACCATATGGACAAATGCATGGAAAATATATATTCTCTATTTTGTCATATAGGAAAAGCTAGTTCCTAAATATCCTGAAACAGTACCCTGAATTTTACGAGTTCATAAAATTTCGTTTTGCTCAATTCAGATC
This sequence comes from Avena eriantha, assembly GCA_910589775.1. Taxonomy (NCBI): domain Eukaryota; kingdom Viridiplantae; phylum Streptophyta; class Magnoliopsida; order Poales; family Poaceae; genus Avena; species Avena eriantha. The sequence goes on along the minus strand of OU342740.1, from coordinate 179,861,713 downwards.
TCTAGATAAAAAACTATAAACAAAAATAGTAAACAGAAAAGAGAAAATAGGAAAAAATAAATAGAGAACTAAACCTACGTGCGCAGCAGCCAGCAGAGCACCTAACTACGAGTGCGAGCGCAAGAAGCAAGCCAGCACAGCCCACTCTCCCGGCCTGGCTTCCGATTTTTTTCTCTTTCTTGCTCTCTGCCACGTGGAGCCCACCCCATTACCTCCTTGCTCTAGCCAGAAACCAGACCGCGTAGGAGTTTGTTCGTGAGTTAAAAACTGCCCAGAAAAATCTCCTGATTCAGCCAAATCCTTTGTCCTTTTCCTCAAACCTTTGGTTATAAATAGCACACACTATTCTCTCTGAAATCCCCAAAAATCCACAAATTTCCGGCCACCAGACTGCCCAATTTTCACCTCGAACTCGATCTTGCCGGAACGTCGCTATTGGAGCTCGGAGGTCGAGGTTACCGTTGCTTTGGAGCACCCCGAGCCCTACTTTTCCCTCTATCGTGTTCCCTTACATGTACCATGTCTCCTCATCTATTTTCCCCCAACTCCAGAGACTCGTGCCGCCGGGAATCTTTCGTCGGAGTTCGCTGGAGACGCAAACGACCAGCCAAGGATTGCGGCCACACGAGGAGGAGACGGACGTTGATGAGTAGGCGAGTGTGACCGTGAGGAGAAGCTACACATCGTGGACTAATTCTACAACGCCATAGATCACCGGAGACACTGCCACGCTCAACACCGACCTCACCGCCGGCGCCGCCATTGACCGCCGGTAACGACCGTCGTTCGTACGATCCCAGATCAGTGTCTCAAATTGATCCCCCAAACATCAATAGGGTTGCATCCACTGAGCGGTCAAACACCCAGTAAACAGTCAATGGTCAGTCAATAGTCAACTGTTAAATAGATTTCCGAATAAAAAATAGCAGGAATTATATTAAATTTGTAAAATTCATATAAAAATATCTATGTGTCCAAAAATTGCAAATACTATACCGTTGGATTCACAATTTTATGAATAATATTAATATGTGATTGGATCCGATATTTACTGAAAGTATTTGTCGTGATTATTTAAATTGTTTAGTACCCTTTTTGAGCAATTAATTCATATAAAATAAACCACTGATCAGAAAATTGCAAATGACCTATCCCTGGAATCACAAACATGAGTAGAACCTTATTCCGAATTAAAATAGTAGGTTTACAGTACATTTGATTTTAAGTATATTAAAATGCATTCTATAGTAATTTGATTATTTTAAAAGATCTGTAAGTCCTTTTGGTGTGATTCTTTTTGACCTGTCTCTAAATTGATATATATATATATCCATTAGAATGTTTCCAAGATTTTACAACACTGTTAACAACATATGGTTAATATTTTGATTAAAAGCCTATTAACTAGATCAATAGTTTGCAATAAATGGTTTTAATGCATTAAAAAGCCTTCCATGCATGTAATATGTAGGTTAATGATCAGAGCACATTAATTAGCTACTGAAACTTTTATTAAACTATCATGCATGTATTTGTAGCACTTGTTTGATCTCTATGTTGTTGTTATTTTGTTGTATTGCTTTCATGTAGATTGTGAGGATTTTTAACCCTTCCGATTGCCCGGATTGTGTGTCTGACTCCAGCAACTATCAAGACAAGTGGAGCTTCATAAAAGTCCTATTTACTTTCTATATGTATTGTAGCTTTGCTTTTGTTTTGCAAGTTATATCTATTGCTATGCTATATCCTATTATGGTCGTAGCCTTCCTTGTTATGTGAGACACCGTAAGTAGTTGTGCTTAGTTGTGCTTATGTAGACGAGGGTGGGATACACCATGATAAAGATTGTTTTGAAAGTATGTGTTTAGAAAATTTGAAAACAACTTAATTAATGAACTCTCTGGATGGAATTGTTAATTGATTGGTTCGTGAACACCGAACCCATGTCTATGGTTTACCCGAGTATCTCACTTGTGGATGGCCACCCAGGTTCCAGAGAAATAATTAGTGTCTTTGTTTGGTAGCTTACATATGCAGCCATATGCCAGTGAGTTGTGTGTGGCTGGATAGACTTAGTAGGTCGTGGTGAACTAAGCTCTTCGTATCCAGAGATGTAGTGAATTGTGATTGGTTGGTACGGTATGTGGATGGGCTTGCAGAGCTACTTCCTGAATTGTCTCTTCTCGTACTTCTCTCTATCATGACTCAGTATGCGTGTCATGGTACGAGCGGGTTGACCAGGTCATATGGGTAAAGTGTACAACCCCTGCAGGGTGTAAAACTAAGTGCTTAGTCGTGTCCCCAGTAATAGACGATTGAGTTGCTGAATTATGGATGCTATGATATGTTATTATTCATTCTAATTTTGTAATTGTAAAACTTGTGGTTGAAACTTAATTGGGTTGTGTGATGATGATCAACTGCTTTACAAATGATTTACAAATGATAGGATGAATTATTTTGTTGCTGCAACTAAGCCTGAAACCCCACAAGCCAGATATGCATGTAGTGTTTAGCCTTGTTGTTTCTCTCATTGTTCCACTTGCCAATACATTCAACATATTGACCACTCATTGACTGCAACCTTTCATGTTGCAGGTTATTGTTTCGATTGTTCAGAGTGATCTTATAGGTTGCGACCCTCCACTCAATAGTTGTTCGCCTGTGGAACAATTGAAGATGGATCCTATTATGTATTTATTCTTCTATATGCTACTTGGATATTTGAGCTAGCCTTTGAGCTATGCATTATGTAATAATTGTAAATTCTGGATCATTCGATGTAATAATGATGCACTGTTATATTCTTTGGTATTCATCTGTACTATGTGTGCCAGTGAACCGATCCTTAAATTGGTACTATACAGAGGAACTCAGCCTTATCAGACAAGGATTTTGTGGATGGTATCAGAGTAGTGTGTTGACTGTAGGATCGTGACCTAGAAATGAATAGGAAAACCATATAGATAATAAGGACTATTTCATTCTATCTATTCTCTTCCTACAATTCTTTCTAGCATCTTCTTGTCACTTGAAATTCTCATACTCTTCTCTTCTTAAAACATAGAAGGAAGACTCTTGCTATTGATGAACTCATAATTTTGCACTTATTAGATTATTGTAATCATTGATCCTTCTTTTCTAATCTCCTCTTGTTCAAAACTTGTAAATGAACACTCTACGATGAAGCGCGAGATTAAATAATAGTTAAATGATGTCTACCATATAGTTTTGATGGGATTTCGTTTAGAACATGCAATAGATCGATACAAGAACTTGTGTGATAGTGGGTTTATTGTGTTTAGGTTGTTCTATTTGATACCCCAAAGTTCCAGAATATTTTTGACGATTTTCATAATATGTTAATGAATGTTTATTTCAAAATTCGTGATATTTTTGCCTCAGTGTCCTGCCTGACCTGTTGTACTGCGCAATTTTTCATATTTTACTGGTATCTCGGATTGAGCTCATATTTTAGGATCTTGTTCATAATTTGCTATAGTATAAGCACAAAAATCAGCTAAAATTCCTGATCAGTTCAAGGTGCACAGAAAAATTCGTGAATACTGTTGTAGTTTCAGGACAGATTCTCTCCATTGCTTTTAAGATTGTAGGTTCATCCTCAAACAAGTTTTAATCAAAGGAGAACTATTTTTTGGATGGTATACCACTAAAACAAAACTTCTGGAACATAATACAAAACTATTTGTCTTGAGTGTTGCTTGTTATGATTGTTTGCTTGTGTGTTAATTGATTGTTTCATATAGTTATGGGTACTAATACTTCTCTATTCTTTCTATCTATAACTCATCTATGCTGAACCAATATATGCCACCCATTCGTAAATCCATTGAGATGAATAAGCTCATGGAAGAACAAGCACAGCTAGCACACGTGATGATGCAATTCATGGCCACCCGGAACAATAACAACAATCCACGGCCTCAGCAGAACCTACTCAGCCATTTTCTGATGCTCGGACTGAAGGAGATATGTCCTAGAGGCAAATAAGAAATAGGTTTTTATTATCATATCTCAATTAGTTTATAATAGTTTCATATTGTGATATAACTGTGCCAAGTAGAAACATTGGTACAGGTGTGGTATGAAACAACAAAGTCTCTAGTAGCCTCTATTCATACTAGTTCGTTGGTCACGAAGATGATCTGGGTTTCAAGATCATGGGCATTTATGCCGACTAACAACGAGATCATATCATTGGAGAATGATGTGATTGGACATTCCTCGAAGGATTGCAACACGATCACGTCATATAGTTCATTGTTGCAACAGCTATACCTAGACTTCTTCTCCTTAGACCATGAGCTCATATTACTCACTGTTTCCCTAGGCTGCTTAGACTGCATCAACCGTCATCTGGTAATACGGTGGCCATAAAGGTGTATGTTGGGTATTCCGAAGGAATAGTAGATGACATGTGACTGCAAGACCGGGATTTGTTCGCCCACATGACGGGTAAAGATACACACGGCCGACTTGGTGATACTTGTCCCGTTTTGAGAAAACAGGAGGATCTACTTGAGAATTGCTGGATTTGAGGCAAAGTAACTTGATGGTGGCAAGCAAAACAGTTGATGGCCGACATCACCTCTTCCCTCAAAGTTTATCATTTGGATTAGTGGACTTGAATAAAATTTGTAATCCTAGTTTGTGTGTCTTGCTTTTGGCGAGACAATTATTCATATGAACAAGTTACAAACCAGTTTGTACTATTCTTATGAACAATACCATTATGGTCACATTGCAATTATAAACAAGTTATTCTCATCACTATGTTAATGATAATAGTTTAAACATTTATAAAGGATTAGAATGCTAAAACATATCCAAAGCTTAATAATGAAGATACACTACAGTTTAAGTCATTTTGGTTATTGCATGTTCTTTATGAAAGATCGGGGTCCTAGATGCTAAATCTAGAGACTTTGCAAAACCATGCCTCTTGGGCAGAATGACTAAAACTCTGCATTCTGGTAAAACGGTGATATGCGAAGAAATGTTGAATCTTATACATAGTGATGTATCACATTTTCAACAAGTAGTGGAAATCATTAGTCAATTGTGGACTTAAGTGAATAAGTGTATTTACTTAATGAAACATGAAGTTTGAAATGATTTGAATTGTTCAAATGAGTTCATAACTAAATGAGATATTGAATTAACTGAATTAACAAGTCTCTTCGATTTCATCGACATGACTAAAGTATTCAAGTTAAGTTTAGCATAAAAGGGACTTGTGAAAGATGTTTCACAAATTATGATAATTGGATGAATTCAAACCATGTTGAAATATCTAAACATCATAATCATTATGTATTGGATACATATGGTATAATATTATCTCTTATCAGGGTTATAGTTGTCGTTTAGAGTTAGAGATCAAAATAAGCAAACACTCATTTGAAATACAAAGGAACATCTAAAGATTCGTGGAAACAACACCATAAGTGTTATGGCACATTCGAGTTTCTGGAGATTTCGACAAGTCGAAGTCATGGCGAATAAACAAGTTTTTATAGAGCATTCTTAGGAAGCTATGAATGCATCTTCCACAAAAGGGGCAAACCTGTTGTTATCCGAAGTCAATATGTCTTGATGAAGATACATGTGGAAGAAAGTAAAAGATCAAAAACAAGGTATTTGACCTTACCTCCAAATTGTTGAGTGGCGCAGCGGAATTTGTTTCGTGAAACCAAACTCTGCAAATAGAGGAGAAACCAATGATAATGATCATAAAGTTTCAATGAATACTTTTACTAAAGAAAGTAGAGTTCAACTATATATTCTACAAGCTTGTGGAATTATATTATTGATTCACTTGTCATGGTTTGAACGGGACATACCTACAAAATACAAAGAAGCGTGATGGACCTAATTACGATAAATGAATAGTCATTGAAATCTCGTAAGTGGAATTCTCGAATTGATAATGATCAAAGAATTTTGGAATGTCCAAGATTATCGAGAGGACCTAGATTTGAGTGGGAGCAAATCAGCTTGGCTAATTCATAATATGTAACTGACATATTCTGAGTGGGAGCTAAGTGAAATCCCTAGATCTCAAACATGAATGTCATATTTGAGTGGGAGCGTAAAAATCATTCTGTGATATGTGGACGACATACATGAATGATGTGATTGGTGTTAATAGTGTTTAAGTTAGGATGAAGTTGAGGTTATTAAACAATAAGATCTATTGAGATAGATTGGTGAGTTTAATAAACACTGAATGTTGAATGCTTCCTGGAATTGATTCTGAAAGATGTTCAGAATGTCCTAAATAAGATTCTGAAGAAGTTCAGACTAGAACAAGGTAAGAAAGAAGTTCTTACTATATAAAGCATTGGGTTAGTATTGCAACCATGGTTGAAAGAAAGAGATGCGTTGCATCTCCTATGCCTCAGTCATAGGTTCTTCATATAACCATGTTGTATACTCGAAATAATGTGACCCAAGGTTCTGGTTGGAAGGACTAGCTCTTAACTATAAGAACATGTCCTTAAGTGATTCCTGAGTTGATCACTAAACCAAAATTAAGTTTGTACTTAAGTAGCAAGAAGCAATGTAAGTGGCATAGATGCATTTCATGCAATAGGATCTACATAGATATAGAAGTATAAAGGCTACATCACATGTGATGTATAATGTTATGGCGGGGCTAATTCACTTTTAACGTAGAATGATGTGTCCCAGGGCCCAGTGCCCATGAGAAAGCCCTCGAGGTTGATCTAACGTCACTGTAAGCTCCTGGAATCCGGTCTCGTTCTGCTGCCATGACTATAGTATATACACAAAGGATAGCAAAGTGTGTTTTGAATTTTAGATGACAACAGTGAATAACGATCGTCATTATAAACACTACAAACAAAAGTCTCACTTTGTTGCCAAACAAATGCTTCGACCCATTATAAGATAATGGTGTGAATGTCAAAATTAGGAAGACATTAACGATTTGCAAAAGACATAATGATCTGGTAAAACAAAACATGGACATGACGTTTCCCATGAGCATGCATGATCTGTAAACGCATATGGTATATGGTTTATATGAGTAAAATGCAAGCTAGTTTATTTGTACTCTAGTGCAAGTGGGAGACTGAAGGAGATATGCCCTAGAGGCAAATAAGAAATAGGTTTTTATTATCATATCTCAATTAGTTTATAATAGTTTCATAATGTGCTATAACTGCGCCAAGTAGAAATATTGGTACAGGTGTGGTATGAAACAACAAAGTCTCTAGTAGCCTCTATTCATACTAGTTCGTTGGTCACGAAGATGATCTGGGTTTCAAGATCATGGGCATTTATGCCGACTGACAACGAGATCATATCATTGGAGAATGATGTGATTGGACATTCCTCGAAGGATTGCAACACGATCAAGTCATATAGTTCATTGTTGCAACAGTTATACCTAGACTCCTTCTCCTTAGACCGTGAGCTCATATTACTCACTGTTTCCCTAGGCTGCTTAGACTGCATCAACCGTCATCTGGTAATACGGTGGCCATAAAGGTGTATGTTGGGTATTCCGAAGGAACAGTAGATGACATGTGACTGCAAGACCGGGATTTGTTCGCCCACATGACGGGTAAAGATACACATGGCCGACTTGGTGAGATTACATCTATAAATGTTGCAACATGTGACTAGGTTACGGGGATGTAATATCACGGTAACAAGAAAACATAACTTGTTGTGAACGAGATTGAACAAGGTATAAGATACCATGGATCGGATCTCGGACAAGTTGTATCGAGAAACAAAAGGAAGAGGATGCTACATTTAGACGGTTCAAACGACATTGTCATCAGGAATGCATAGGGGTCGCATGGATATCCCTGGTCCCTCTGTTGATCATTGATACAGATCATGTCTAGAGCATTCCCAAGCCGTGAGAGGATACACTTAATGGTACGATGAGAGTGATCATTCGTAAGACGGAATCACAGTAGAGAAAGAGAGAAAGCCGGAATCGTTCCGCGGAGAGATCTGAAGTCGTTCGGAGAAAGAATAAAGGAAAAGCCCGGAAAAATGTTTTCGGATAAATGGGAATTTAAATATATATTTATTATATATTAATTGTGAATTAATATATTCTAAATAATATTTATATTAAGATTTATAAAAGCAACTTTTATATTAGGCTAAATCCTCGGGGGGAATTAGCCTAAAAGAAAAGCTGCAGAAAAATAGGAAAAGAAAAACAGCACAAGCCCACGTGGGCGGCAGATAATAGCCGTCGCACGGGGCGGTACGGAGTTGGGCCATGCTCATGGGCGGGCGGCGGATAAAGGGCACCGCGCGGGGGTGGACAGCAGCCAGACGGCCGCCGGGCCGGCCAGCTCAACCCCGGCCCACTCAGGTGCGCAAGGGAGCCAGGCCGCCAAGCAGGCCGCGGCCACTGCCGGCCCACCCGGCTGCTCCCTCCCTACCGCCTCCTTCTGCCTTGGACCGCCGGGGGCGAAAGGCCCACCCGGGCTGCTCGGTTGGCAGCTGCCGCCCTGGCTGCTGGCAGGCCGCGTGGTGGGCTCGACGGCCCACCCGCCAGGCTGGCTGCTGCCTTTTTCTTTTTCCTTTTATTTAGTATTTTCTATTTGTTATTTCGGCTGAGTACTTTTGGCCCATTTGGCAGTCCGAATTTCTGCTGACTTTTTCCTTTAGTAATTAGTCCCACATGGCTCAGCCTTTGAGAAAGGTACACCCCCTTAGCCTATATAAAGGGGTGCCCATGGGTGGGACTGAACACAACAATGAGAGAAGTCCTTTGGTTGACTTTCTCCCTCCCTCTCTCTCTATACCTCGTGACCATGGCCCCAAGTCTGGGCTGTGCGACCGAGGCACACCTGCAGTACGCCGTTGCGCTGCAGAGATTCCTAGCCGGATATCAACTTCCACACTCCCAGCGGGATCGAGGAGCCGGATGTCTCATCATGCACCGTATGTGTACGAAAACACGAGGCACAACACTTGGGGCGCTTAAATGTCGTGAGCCGGAGCTATTGCACGATGAAGATGATGAAGATCAAGAAGGAGCAAGGGGTGACCTGCGAGGAGCTTCGCGACCTTGAGGTCGGCTTCGAGTACGACTACATCAACCACATTCCCCACGGAACGTTAATCGCGTACGGTCTACAAGGGTATGTATTCTCTACGCATTGGCCGTTACTACATTACTACATAGATAGATCCTAGGCTAAGTTTCCGGGGATCCTTCGTAGGAAATTTTTTATTTTCCGCGTCGATCCCCTAGACGGACCACCAAGATACTCAAGCTTATCTAAGCCTACTATGACAGATAATTGGTTGAAAAGAGTGAACAAGTGCCTAGTGACTATTGGCTGCACAGAAGTAGAGAAAGTGATGTTTGCCACTCACTTATTGGAAGGACCTGTAGTAAAATGGTGGTACATCTATCAAGTCACTCACCCCACGGTCCAAGTAACATGGAACATGTTTCAGAAATCATTTCGTGAAGCACATGTTTCATCTGAAGTCATTAACTCACGCCAGAAAGGATTCGGCAATCTACGCCAAGGAAAGCATACTATCGCGGAATACATTGAAGCTTTTAGCAAGGTATCCTGTCGTGCGATAGATGATGTGAATTTGGATCACACAACTTGGAGGAAGATGCATGGAGCCATCTATAACAAAAAAATTAACTTGGGAGAAGTTCAATGAAGTTATATTACGACCTTGTTCCATCACCCAAGCGTCAACAACTGAAGAAGATGTTCTGAAGGAACCTCGAGCTTGCAAAGTCCGTGGAGACTTAGGACACAACTGCAAGGAGCATCAGGATCAGTGCCCCTATTGTAATAGAAGCCATCTAGCTGGAGAGTGCCCCACATCCCAAGTCACCTGCTTTCTATGTGAAGGGAACAATCATGACCCTGTTGGTTTTCACATTTACCCTATGGTATAACAAGTGAGTAAAGGAGTCAAGGATGGAATGTATCAAGCCCTCCAAAAGGCCGACGAAGAATCAAGCTTTATGGTGAAGGCCGAAGTCAGCGTCATGCCTCATAAGGTCGCATCCAATGTGACCACAAAGTGTTGTTACTCGTGTGGAGAAGAAGGTCATATATCTAGTGGCTGCTCCAAGAAACGAGAAAGGTTTTCTGAGTTTGTGGTGAAATACGAAGAAGAAGAACTAAGAAATCTCCAAGCCTTAGAAAGACCTAGAAAGAGGAAGAACTGCCACACCTCCAATGCCAGGGATATTAGCCAGCTGTTGTGCTACAATTGTAATGAGCCAGGGCATTATACGTCACATTTTCTAGAAAAGAAGAAGGGAAAAGGAAATAAGAAAGACAGATACACTAACAATATGAAGCCTATAAGGGAATCTCAGTACTATCACCTGTTACAAGTGCAACGAGTTGGGACATTATGCCAATAAATGCCCAGAGAAGGAGCTTCAAGGAACCATCTGAGCATGGGGAAGGCACTTAATAAGCCAGGCTTGGTGACTAGTAAGTTCCCGGCTAATTCATACATCGCACTCGTAATTTTTCAATACTGGTACATCGCATTCATCCATATTAAGGCAATCATGGATAAGAGTAGTTACATATGGAGGTACTTAGATGATCTGTTAAAGAGAACTCATTGAAGAAGAATTGATAGCTAGTACGTGATGCCACAATTAAAATCATCGAGATTGGTAGCACACAAATTTTCCAATAGCATACTTATATTGGATTCACATGGGTTAGATATAATTCTAGCATGGATTGGATGGTTAAGAATCAAGGTCTACTAGATGGATGTTATACCCATACCCAGAAAGAAGAAGAATTAAAGATAGCCTAATGGTTCCGTCGAAGATACCAAATTTATTTCTCTCAAGGGGGTTAGCCTTGAGAATGCACCCATAGAAGGCTAAGCTAATGGAAGCTAGAGTATGATCTTCGAAAACACCACACAAACCTTGCTAGCCATTTCGAATCTCGGGATGAGATTTATCTTAAGGGAGTTAGTCTGTCACATTTCAAATTTTAGAACGGAAAAATTTGTAGGATTCATGGCATTGTATCATGTGCATCATGCAAAAAAATTGATTTCCAAATACTTTTATCCAAACTCTTTTTCAATTTCTTATTCCTACCATATGGACAAATGCATGGGAAATATATATTCTCTATTTTGTCGGATAGGAAAGGCTAGTTCCTAAATATCGTGAAACCGTACCCTGAATTTTGCGAGTTAAATTTCGTTGTTCTCAATTCAGAGCTCTAGATCAAAAACTATAAACAAAAATAATAAACAGAAAAGAAAAAAATAGGAAAAATATAAATAGAGAACTAAACCTACGTGCGCAGCAGCCAGCATAGCACCTAACTACGCAAGCGAGCGCATGAGCGCGCAAGAGGCAGAAGCAAGCCAGCGCAGCCCGCTCTCCCGGCCTGGCTTCCGATTTTTTTTCACCTTCTTGCTCTCTGCCAGGTGGAGCCCACCCCGTTATCTCCTTGCTCCAGCCAGAAACCAGACCGCGTACGAGTTTGTTCGTGAGTCAAAAACTACCCAGATAAATCTCCCGATTCAGCCAAATCCTTTGCCCCCTTTCCTCAAAACTTTGGTTATAAATAGCACACACTATTCTCTCCGAAATCCCCAAAAACCCACAAATTTCCGGCCCCAGGCTGCCCAATTTTGACCTCGAATTCTATCTCGCTGGAACGCCGCTATTGGAGCTCGGAGGTCGAGGTTACGTCGCTTTGGAGCACCGCGAGCCCTACTTTCCCCTCTATTATGTTCCTTTACATGTACCATGTCTCCTCATTTATTTTTCTCCATTCCCAGAGACTTGTGTCGTCAGGAATCTCTCGCTGGAGTTCGCCGGAGACGCAAACGACCAGCATAGGATTGCGGCCACACGAGGAGGAGACGGACGTTGATGAGCAGGCGAGTGTGACCGTGAGGATAAGCTGCACACCGTGGACCAATTCTACAATGCCAAAGATCACCGGAGACACTCCCACGATCAACCAACCTCACAGCCGCCGTCGCCGCCGTTGACCGCTGGTAACGACCGTCGTTCATACGATCCTAGATTAATGTCTCAGATTGATCCCTCACTGACCAATAGGGTTGCATCAGTCAACGGTCAAACACCCAGTCAGTAGTCAATGGTTAGTTAATAGTCAACTAGTCAACTGTTAAATAGATTTTCGAATTAAAAATAGTAGGAATTGTATTAAAGTTGTAAAATTCATATAAAAATATCTGTGTGTCTAAAAATTGCAAATAATATACCGTTGGATTCATAATTTTATGAATAATACTAATATGTAATTGGATACGACATTTGCAGAAAGTATTTGTCGTGATTATTTAAATGGTTTAGTACCCTTTTTGGAGCAATTCATTCATATAAAATAAACTACTGATCAGAAAATTTCAAATGACCTATCCCTGAAATCACAAACAAGAGTAGAACCTCATTCCGAATAAAAATAGTAGGTTTACAGTACGTATGATTTTAAGTATATTAAAATGCATTCGGTAGTATTTTGATTATTTAAAAAGATCTATAAATCCTTTTGGCGTGATTCTTTTTAACCCTGGCTCTAAATTGATATATATATATATATCCATTAGAATGTTTCCAAGATTTTACAACACTATTAACAACATATGCTTAATATTTTGATTAAAAGCCTATTAACTAGATCAATAGTTTGCAATAAATGGTTTTGATGCATTAAAACACATTCCATGCATGTAATATGTAGGTTAATGATCAGACAACATTAATAAGATACTGAAACTTTTATTAAACTATCATGCATGCATTTGTAGCACTTGTGTGATCTCTGTGTTGTTGTTTATTTGGTTGTATTGCTTTCGTGTAGATTGTGAGGATTTTTAACCCTTGTGATTGCCCGGATTGTCTGTCTGACTCCAGCAACTACCAAGGCAAGTGGAGCTTCATAAAAGTCCTATTTACTTTCTATATGCATTGTAGCTTTGCTTTTGTTTTGCAAGTTATATCTATTGGTATGCTATATCCTATTATGGTCGTAGCCTTCCTTGTTAGGTGAGCCATCGTAAGTAGTTGTGCTTAGTTGTGCTTATGTAGACGAGGGTGGGATACACTATGATAAAGATTGTTTTGAAAGTATGTGTTTGAAAATTTTTAAAACAACTTAATTAATGAACTCTTTGGGTGGAATTGGTAATTGCTTGGTTCGTGAATGTCGGGCCCATGTCTATGGTTTACCCGAGTATCTCACTTGTGGATGGCCACCCAGGTTCCAGAGAAATGATTAGTGTCTTTGTTTGGTAGCTTACATGTACAGCCATATGCTAGTGAGTTATGGGAGGCTGGATGGACTTAGTAGGTCGTGGTGAACCGAGCTCTTCGTATCCAGAGATGTAGTGAATTGTGATAGGTACGGTGCGTGGATAGGCTTGGGGAGCTACTTCCCGAATTGTCTCTTCTTGGACTTCTTCCTATCATGACTCAATATGCGTGTCATGGTACAAGCGGGTCGACCAGGTCATATGGGTGAAGTGTACAACCCCTACAGGGTGTAAAACTAAGTGCTTAGCCGTGTCCCCGGTAATGGACGATTGAGTTGCTGAATTATGGGTGCTATGACATGTTCTCATTCATTCTAACTTTATAATTGCTAAAACTTGTGGTTGAAACTTAATTGGGTTGTGTGATGATGATCAAATGCTTTACAAATGATTTACAAATGATAGGATGAATTATTTTGCTACTGCAACTAAGCCTGAAACCCCACAAGATAGATATGCATGTAGTGTTTAGCCTTGTTGTTTCTCTCATTGTTCCACTTGCCAATACATTCAAAGTATTGACCACTCGTTGACTGCAACCTTTCGTGTTGCAGGTTATTGTTTCGATTGTTCAGAGTGATCTTATAGGTTGTGACCCTCTACTCGACAGTTGTTCGCTTGTGGAACAATTGAAGATGGAGCCTATTATGTATTTATTCTTTCGTATGCTACTTGGATATTTGAGCTAGCCTTTGAGCTATGCATTATGTAATAATTGTAAATTCTGGATAATTCGATGTAATAATGATAAACCGTTATATTCTATGGTATTCATCTGTACTATGTGTGCCAGTGAACCGATCCAGGGATTGGCACTATACACAGGAACTCAGCCTTATCAGGCGAGGATGTTACACGCACGATCCGTGTGACAACTGTGACAACCAATCAGGACATAGCAGACAGAGTGAGCATAGGTTTGGTCTTCTAATAGAGAGAGGGCAAAACTGAGTAGTGTCAAAAAACCAAGGGCAAAACTGAGTAGTATAAAAATGGAAAGTGAGTGTCTTATACAATGAATAGATCTTGGCATACATCAAATTATGCTAAGATGGAACCACTAGAGTCATTGCATGTGTGTTCTTCTCATAAACAACATGGATCCACTAGATGTCTTTACTTGTGTGTTCTTTTCATAAACCACATTGATCCACTAGATGTCATTGTATATATGTTCTTTTCATAAACCACATGGATCCACTAGATGTCATTGTATAAATATGTGTGTGTTTTGGAGAAGAATAAATGGAATGATGCTACTACAGCATGTGGTGTCCAACCATGTCCAGGAACCCTAGCAGCATGTTGGGATTTAACTGTAGCATACATTGTACCACCAGTTTGAAAGATTATGCATCACTATAGTCATTTCATGTGTGTTCTTTTTCATAAACCACCACTAGAGTCATTGCATGTGTGTTCTTTTCCTAAACCACCACTAGAGTCAATGCATGTGTGTTCTTTTCATAAACCACATGGATCCACCAGAGTCACTACATGTGTGTTCTTTTCATAAACCACATGGATCCACCAGAGTCACTGCATGTGTGTTCTTTTCATAAACCACTTGGATCCACCAGTGCCATTACATGTGTGTTGTTTTTTGAAACCACCACTAGAGTCATTGCATGTGTATTATTTTCATAAACCACATAGATCCACCAGAGTCATTGCAATGGATGTTCTTCTCCTAAACCACCACTAGAGTCATTGCATGTGTGTTCTTTTCCTAAGCCACATATGGATCCACTAGAGTCAGTGTATGCGTGTTCTTTTTATAAACCACATGGATCTTCCAGTGTCATTGCATGTGTGTCCTTTTCATAAACCACCACTAGAGTCATTGCATGCGTATTCTTTTAATAAACCACTTGGATCCATCAGTGTTATTGCATGTGTGTTCTTTTCATAAACCACTTGGATCCACCAGTGTCAATAAATGTGTGTTCTTTTCATAAACCACATGGATCCACCAGAGTCATTGCATGTTTGTTCCTTTTTCTAAACCACCACTAGAGTCATTGCATGTGTGTTCTTTTCATAAACCACTGGAATCCACCAGTGTAATTGCATATGTGTTCTTTTTCATAAACCACCACTAGAGTCATTGCATGTGTGTTCTTTTCCTAAACCACCACTAGAGTCATTGCATGTGTGTTAATTTCATAAACCACATGGATCCACCATAGTCTCTACATGTGATGAGGACATCCCTACAATTACACCTACCCCAATTGCTAATGAAGATGTTCCAATTGCAAAGAAGGATCAATCCAATGAGATAAGGATTGGACCTATCACAAGAGCTCGAGATAAGCTACTAGAACAACAGGTGAACTTGTTTCTTAATGAACCTGGTGTTTTAATTAATGAGAATTTTATACTACCTAAGTCTTTGAATTATTGTATGATCAGGTACTTAGGAGAAGAAGGCATAGCACAGAGTGAGGAGCTGAAGGAACATGGCGTGTTGATCAATGAGGAATGCGCGAGGGAGGAGAGGGAGGAAGCGCAAGGAGCACTCCACGAGAAGATCAACACATGGTCGAGGGATCTCTGCCGCGGCAGAGAAACCACGCAGTTTTCTGCCGCGGCAGCCTACCGCGACAGAGAAACCGGGTCCGACTCTGCCACGACAGAGTAGGCCTGCGCGCCTTGAGCCGATCCACCTTGGGTCGGTTGTATCTTACTCTAGGTTGAGTCGAACTCTTATTCCTGGTCGTAGCCGCCGACCCTTAGCCCTTAAATAGATGGGGGGCGCCGTAGTTTAGGGGAGAGACCACGTTAAAATATTTTGGAGTTGTTTCTTTCATAGAACCTCTGAAATTACCCTGTGTTTGAATCTACCAACTATAATTGAGTGTGATCTGTTGTTCCATTGGGAATTAGTAGATTGCATACTACCGTTCGTGGTCACGGGTGCGTGCGTAAGAGCGTGGTGTTGTGAATATCCTACAAGGTTTGAGAGCTGTTGCATTGGCATCAGGGATCGAGCGGGAGAGTTCATAGCTACATGCTAGTTATCTATCATCCACCATTATCATCGCCATCCGCTTACTGAGAAGATCGGGCCACCCCATATCATCTTGGTATCAGATTTCCTCGTTGCCTCGGTAAGCAATCCGCAATCCATCCATAGATTAGAGAGTGTTTTTAGTCCTATACAGAAAAAGCCCCACAAAAAGAGTTGTCATAGACTAGATTACATCGTAGACGAGTAATAGTTGCTAGTCGTGTTCATCCTTTAGTTTAGATCTAGATCTGTTCTTCGTAGATTTGTTTTTTCTCTTTGTTTCTAATCGTTTTCCACCATTGTTCCGCCACCATCAAGTCAGATCCGATCTACTCTAAGAGTCCTAGTCTTCTACTCTTGGCTGAGTCGAAATTAAAAAAAAATACTTTCCAAGTTACCGAGTCTGCCACGGCAGGATTTCGGCATCTTTTTCTGCCACGGCAGGACTTTCTGAGTTACCAAGTTACTGCTCTGTCGCGGCACGATTTCTGGCCGTTTTGCTGCCGCCGCTCTGCCACGACACCATAATTACAAAGTGTGATCGATTTGCACTTTTCCAAAACCCTTAGCCACAGCCAATCTACTACATAGGTGTAGGAACTTGCCTATTGAGACTAGTTTCCGCTCCTACAGGCTGCTCTTAGGATTTTTGGTGCTGTACTTTGTAATTGGCCGTGTGTTAGCTATATAAAAAAGAGAGCAAGATAGCAAAATAAAAAGCTATACAAAATAAAAAAAATAAAAAAAAATTGTGGAAAATGAGAATTTGAGCAAGAGGCCTAGTGATATCTTTGTGCACCGGTAGATTGAGCAATCTTGTGCCTGTTTACCTTGAGCTTTGCTAGTGTCTCTCGAGCGTAGTGTAACACCCTTCATAGTTGCATTGCCACATTTTTCTCCACGTGTGTGTTTCTTGGGTATTTGTACGATCAGCACTAGGACTTGTTTGCAGTGTAGTTAGGATACCATACCTACAGCTCCACCATAAATACCCTGTGTGCCGTGTGATCGTTCTCTATACCTTTGATATTCACTTCATCACATCAGTGCATCAGTCTTTGATTTCGTTTGGTAGAGCATCTCTATTCACTTTGGAATGGTAAGATCTCCTTTCTTATTAGTTGTGAGTGAGCTGTGAGAGTTCCACCATACAGATTTTGATTTTTGTGCACTAACCTACTAATCATGTCTTCTAGTGATGATGATGTTGTGATGCAGAAAAAGAAGGATGAGGAGCTTGTTAATTGGCGTGAATATGAGGCTTTGAAGTCACACTTGACACGTGTGTTTACTCACACGACAGATGCCATTGACAAGAATCTCCAGGATATGAATGTGAGATTGGATCACCATGTTGGAACGGTTGATACTATTCAAACGCAAGTGGCTACGCTCAATGTCAATGTCACCGCTTTGCAGCAGTCCATTGAGGGTTTAACAGCCGCTTTACATAGAAGGGAAGAGCCTCAACATGATGATGCCTTTGATGATTTCAATGAGGGTAGCGCTGTGGATGCTACTCCACATGTTGGCAGAGGACGTGCAATTCCCCCTGCCCATGCACCTGCCCATGGCCGTGGGTTTGCTCATCTTGGGCATGCTCAACGTGTATCAAACCAAGCTCCTGATGATGGTTTGGGCAAGCCAAAATTCTCAATTCCTAAGTTTGATGGTTCTATTGATCCTGAAGACTACCTCACATGGGAGTTGAAGATTAAGAAACTCTGGCGCTTATTTGACTATCCAGAAGATAAGAAGGTCAAGTTTGCAGCATCGGAATTTGATGGTTATGCTTTACGTTGGTGGGACGCACTTGTGCAACATAGAAGGGAGGACAATGAACTTCCTGTGATGGATTGGCACGAGATGAAGCAAATCATGAAGGCTCGTTTTGTTCCAACCAACTACTTGCGATCAGTTGTTGATAAATTGACACAATTGAAGCAAGGCACAATGACAGTAGATGAGTACTACATGGAGATGGAGATGCTTATGCAGCGTGCTAGAATTCATGAGTCCATTGAGATGACCATGCAGCAATTTTTAAACAATTTGAAGTTACCAATCAAGAGCATTGTTCGTCATCACAAGTATGAGACCATGAATGAGTTGTTGCATCATGCTAGAGAGGCTGAATCCCAGTTGGCAGAAGAGGCAAAGTCACGTACTCATTTTTCATCCTCCAGCAGATTTTCAGCCAGACCTACTCCTCCTACAGTTGCGTCACCAGCTGCTGTTCCGTTGACACCATCGGCCAAACCAGCAATTACACCTTTTTTTGGTTCTAATGCTCGGAAACCCGCTGCTCCTGTTGCTAGCTCGGGTTCCAACATGTCTACGGCACCTACTCGTGATGTGGTGTGCCATACTTGTGGTGGTAGAGGTCACTACAAGAAGGATTGTCCAAAAAGCAAGGTTATGTTTGTTAATGAACAAGGTGAAGTAGAAAGTGGAGATGAAGCTTCTGATGATAATATTGATGACGGCGAGGATGGTGTTGATGCATATGCTGAGCGTGCACCAACCATTGTCGTATCTTCACGTGTACTTAGTGTGCAATCGGTTGAGGAATCCTAGCGTTGCAACTTGTTCCAAACAAAAGCTCTAGTTGGACCAAATAAAGCTTGCAAGGTCATTATTGATGGAGGTAGCTGCAGAAATCTTGCAAGTAAGGAATTATGTGCCAAACTGAATTTGACATACTTACCTCATCCCAAGCCATACTACATACAATGGTTGAGCAACAATGGTGAGATGAAGGTAAATCATATGGTATGAGTGAACTTTCAAATAGGGCCATACAAAGATTCTATTGATTTTGATGTGGTTCCTATGACTGTTTGTCACCTACTATTGGGTTGGCCATGGCTCTATGATCGCCATGTGCAACACAATGGCCGAGCCAATACATATCACTTGGAATTCAAAGGAAAAAAGATTACTATGCAGACAATGACACCACAAGAAATTGTGAATGATTCTCGCCAGAAGATAGAGGTGAATTTGAAGGAAGATACTACCACTCGGCGAGATTGTGTAACAGCTGTTCCTGATGTAATTGAGCCTAAATTGAGTGATATAACGAAAAGTGAGAGAGTGCCTGGTTTATTGCTATTAGCCACTAAGGAAGATATGAGAGAATTTCGTGAGGATCCTATAGCCATGCCACTTGTGCTCATGTATAAGGGCGAGGTATTGGTTTCTAACGACATGACCCCTATTTCTCTTGGTGTCTCATCTGTTTTGCAGGACTTTGGGGATGTGTTTCCAGAAGACGTACCCGCAGGTTTGCCTCCATTGCGCGGTATAGAACATCAAGTGGACTTGATTCCTGGCGCCACACTTCCCAACCGTGCACCCTACAGGACTAATCCCGAAGAAACTAAGGAAATTCAGAAGCAAGTACAAGAATTGCTGGATAAAGGGTACATTCGTGTTTCTCTTAGCCCTTGTGTTATTCCTGTTATTATAGTTCCTAAGAAAGATGGTACTTGGCGCATGTGTGTTGATTGTAGAGCGATTAATAACATCACTATTCGATATCGTCATCCTATTCCACGCTTAGAGGATATGCTAGATGAATTGAGTGGTGTTGCTGTTTTCTCTAAAATTGACTTGCGTAGTGGTTATCATCAAATTAGGATGAAAGACGGGGATGAATGGAAAACTGCTTTCAAAACTAAATTCGGTTTGTATGAGTGGTTAGTCATGTCGTTTGGTCTTACTAATGCACCTAGTACTTTCATGCGTTTGATGAATCATGTTTTGAGAGACTTTATTGGTCGTTTTGTGGTTATTTACTTTGATGATATACTTATATACAGCCACACCGAATCTGAACATTGCACTCATATTAGACAAGTTTTGCAAGTGTTACGTGATAATAAACTGTATGCTAACCTTGAGAAGTGTACATTTGCAAAAGATAAGGTCATATTCCTAGGATTTGTTGTTTCTAAGCATGGAGTAGAGGTAGATCAATCTAAAATTGAATCAATTCAGAATTGGCATACTCCAATGAATGTTAGTCAAGTGCGTAGTTTCCACAGTCTCGCTGGTTTCTATAGGCGCTTTGTGCTAGATTTTAGCACCATTGCTGCACCATTAAATGATTTGACAAAGAAAGGTGTTCCTTTTGTATGGGGCACGGCCCAAGACATTGCATTTGATACTTTGAAACGTTTGCTTACTTCTGCACCATGGCTTGCATTACCTGATTTTTCGAAGCAATTTGAAGTTAAATGTGATGCTAGTGGTATAGGCATAGGTGGCGTTTTGATGCAAGAGGGTCGGCCTATAGCTTATTTTTCTCAAAAATTGACTGGTGCTCGTTTGAATTATTCTATCTATGATAAAGAATTGTATGCTCTTGTTAGAGTACTTGAGGTTTGGCAACATTATTTGTGGCCAAAGGAATTCATCATACATTCTGATCATGAAGCATTGAAATACTTGAAAGCTCAATCAAACTTGCATAGAAGATTAGCTAAATGGGTTGAGTTCATTGAGTCTTTTCCTTACATCATTAACTATAAGAAGGGAAAAGAGAATGTCATTGCTGATGCTCTATCTAGGAAGAACATGCTATTAACCAATCTTGATGTTAAAATTCCTGGATTAGAAGCTATTTGTGCACTTTATGCAACTGACCATGATTTTGCTGAACCATATCGTTTGTGTGCTCTTAGAAACGCATGGGATAAGTATCATATATATGATGGATATTTGTTTCGAGCTAACAAACTATGTATTCCAGAATCGTCGTTGCGTTTGTTTTTAGTGCAGGAATCACATGCTGGTGGTTTGATGGGTCACTTTGGGCGTGAGAAGACATTGCTCATGCTTGCTGATCATTTTTATTGGCCCAAGATGAGGCGTGATGTGTACAGATTTGTGAGCAGATGCATTACTTGCCACAAGTCGAAATCCAAGCTGAAGCCTCACGGTTTGTATACACCTCTCTCTGCACCTACTACTCCATGGGAAGACATTAGTATGGATTTTGTGCTAGGTCTACCTAAAACTCAGAGAGGTCATGATTCTATATTTGTGGTAGTGGATAGGTTCTCTAAGATGGCTCATTTTATTGCCTGCCACAAAAGCGACGATGCGTCGCATGTTGCTAACTTGTTTTTTAGGGACATCGTGAGATTACATGGCGTACCAAAGACGATTGTTTCTGACTGTGATGTGAAGTTCATGAGGTACTTTTTGAAGACCTTATGGGGGAAGCTAGGAACGAAGCTGCTGTTCAATACTACATGTCATCCCCAAACGGATGATCAAACGGAGGTGGTGAATAGAATATTGTCACAGCTGCTAAGGACCATGATTAAAAAGAATCTACAGGAGTGGGAAGAGTGTTTGCCACATGTTGAGTTTGCTTACAACAGGGCTATGCATTCAACTACTCAGCTTTGTCCTTCTGAGGTGGTGTATGGTTTCAAGCCATTGACGCCACTTGATATGTTGCCTCTGCCATTACATGAGAGAGTTGATATGGAGGCATCAAAACGTGCTGATTATGTGAAGAGAATACATGAGAAGACTCGAGAGGCTATTGAAAAGAAAGGCAAGAACATTGCTGCTGCAAGGAATCAAGAAAGGAAAGAAGTGTTGTTCGAGCCTGGAGATATGGTTTGGGTGCATCTACGCAAGGATAGGTATCCATTACTTCGAAAGTCCAAATTGAAGCCACGTGGTGCTGGTCCTTACAAGGTGTTAGCCAAGATTAATGATAATGCCTACTCGGTTGATATACCTATTGAGGAGTTTGGTGGAGTTAGCAATAGCTTCAACGTTGCTGATTTGTCACCATATGCTGGAGAAGACCTTGGATTGTCGAGGACGACACCTTTTAAAGGGGGGAGATGATGAGGACATCCCTACAATTACACCTACACCAATTTCTAATGGAGATGTTCCAATTGCAAAGAAGGATCAATCCAATGAGATAAGGATTGGACCTATCACAAGAGCATGAGCTAAGCTACTAGAACAACAGGTGAACTTGTTTCTTAATGAACCTGGTGTTTTAATTAATGAGAATTTTATACTACCTAAGTCTTTGAATTATTGTATGATCAGGTACTTAGGAGAAGAAGGCATAGCACAGAGTGAGGAGCTGAAGGAACATGGCGTGTTGATCAATGAGGAATGCGCGAGGGAGGAGAGGGAGGAAGCGCAAGGAGCAGTTCACGAGAAGATCAACACATGGTCAAGGGATCTCTGCCGCGGCAGAGAAACCACGCAGTTTTCTGCCGCGGCAGCCTGCCGTGACAGAGAAAACGGGTCCGACTCTGCCACGACAGAGTAGGCCTGCGCGCCTTGAGCCGATCCACCTTGGGTCGGTTGTATCTTAGTCTAGGTTGAGTCGAACTCTTATTCCTGGTCGTAGCCACCGACCCTTAGCCCTTAAATAGATGGGGGGCGCCGTAGTTTAGGGGAGAGACCACATTAAAATATTTTGGAGTTGTTTCTTTCATAGAACCTTTGAAATTACCCTGTGTTCGAATCTACCAACTATAATTGAGTGTGATCTGTTGTTCCATTGGGAATTAGTAGATTGCAAACTACCGTTCGTGGTCACGACTGCGTGCGCAAGAGCGTGGTGTTGTGAATATCCTACAAGGTTTGAGAGCTGTTGCATTGGCATCAGGGATCGAGCGGGAGAGTTCATAGCTACAGGATAGTTATCTATCATCCACCATTATCATCGCCATACGCTTACTGAGAAGATCGGGCCACCCCATATCAACATGTTTGTTCTTTTCATAAACCACTTGGTTCCACCAGTGTCATTAAATGAGTGTTCTTTTTCGAAACCACCACTAGAGTCATTGCATATGTGTTCTTTTCATAAACCACAACTAGAGTCATTGCATGTGAGTTCCTTTCATAAACCACATGAATCCACTAGAGTCATTGCATGTTTATTATTTTCATAAACCACATGGATCCACCAGTATCATTGCATGTGTGTTCTTTTCATAAACCACAACTAGAGGCATTGCATGTGTGTACTTTTCATAAACCACATGGATCCACTAGGGTCATTGCATGTGTGTTATTTTCATAAACCACATGGATACACTAGTGTCATTGCATGTGTGTTCTTTTCATAAACCACACAGATCCACCAGAGTCATTGCATGTGTGTTCTTTTTCATAAACTACCACTAGATTCATTGCATATGTGTTATTATCCTAAACCACCACTAGAGTCATTGCATGCTTGTTCTTTTGATAAACCACATGGATCCACAAGACTGATTACATGTGTGTTCTTTTTCATAAACCACTTGGATCCACCAGTGCCATTGCATGTGTGTACTTTTTCAAAACCCCCACTTGAGTCATTGCATGTGTGTTCTTTTCATAAACCACATGGATCCACTAGAGTCATTGCATCTCTTCTTCTCCTAAACCACCACTAGAGTCATTGGATGTGTTTTATTTTCCTAAACCACATATGGATAGACTAGAGTCATTGCATGTGTGTTATTTTCATAAACCACATGGATCCACCAGTGTCATTGCATGTGTGTTAATTTCCTAAACCACCACTAGAGTAATTGCATGTCTGTTCTTTTCTAAACCACATGGATCCTCCAGAGTGATTGCATGTGTGTTCTTTTCATAAACCACTTGGATCCACCAGTGCCATTGCATGTATGTTCTTTTTCAAAACCACCACTAGAGTCATTGCATGTGTGTTCTTTTCATAAACCACATGGATCCACCAGAGTCATTGCATGTCTGTTCTTCTCCTAAACCATCACTATAGTCATTACATGTGTGTTATTTTCCTAAACCACATATGGATCCACTAGAGTCATTGCATGTGTGTTCTTTTCATATACCACATGGACCCACCTGTGTCATTGCATGTGTGTTATTTTCCTAAACCACCACTAGACTCATTGCATGTGTGTTCTTTTCATAAAACACTTGGATCCACAATTGTCATTAAATGTTTGTTCCACCAGAGTCATTGCACGTTTGTTCTTTTTTCTAAACCACCACTAGAGTCATTGAATGTGTGTTCTTTTCAAAAACCACTTGGATTCAACAGTGTCATTGCATGTGTGTTCTTTTTCATAAACCACCACTAAAGTCATTGCATGTGTGTTCTTTTCATAAACCACATGGATCCACTAGAGTCATTGCATGTGTGTTCTTCTCCTAAACGACCACTAGAGTCATTGCATGTGTGTTATTTTCCTAAACCACATATAGATCCACTCGAGTCATTACATGTGTGTTATTTTAATGAACCACATGGATCCACCAGTGTCATTGCACGTGTGTTCTTTACATAAACCACCACTAGAGTCATTGCATGTATGTTCTTTTTCATAAACTACTTGGATGCCCCAGTGCCATTGCATGTGTGTTCTTTTCATAAACCACTTGGATTTACCAGTGTCATTAAATGTGTGTTCTTTTCGTAAACAACAAATGGATCCACTAGATTCATTGCCTGTTTGTTCTTTTTTCTAACCACCACTAGAGTCATTGCATGTGTGTTCTTTTCATAGACCTCTTGGATCCACCAGTGTCATTGGATGTGTGTTCTTTTTCATAAACAACCACTAAAGTCATTGCATGTGTTTTCTTTTCCTAAACCACCACTAGAGTCATTGCATGTGTGTTATTTTCATAAACCACATGGATCCACCATAGTCATTTCATGTGTGTTCTTTTCATAAACCACTTGGATCCATCAGTGTCATTAAATAAGTGTTCTTTTTCAAAACAACCACTAGAGTCATTGCATGTGTGTTCTTTTAATAAACCACAACTAGAGTCATTGCATGTGAGTTATTTTGATAAACCACCTTGATCCACCAGAGTCATTGCATGTTTGTTCTTTTTTCTAAACCATAACTAGAGTCATCGAATGTGTGTTCTTTTCAAAAACCACTTGGATCCACCAGTGTCATTGCATGTGTGTTCTTTTTCATAAACCACCACTAGAGTCATTGCATGTGTGTTCCTTTCATAAACCACATGGATCCACTAGAGTCATTGCATGTGTGTTCTTCTCCTAAACAACCACTAGAGTCATTGCATGTGTGTTATTTTCCTAAACCACCTATAGATCCACTCGAGTCATTACATGTGTGTTCTTTTAATGAACCACATGGATCCACCAGTGTCGTTGCACGTGTGTTCTTTTCATAAACCACCACTAGAGTCATTGCATGTATGTTATTTTCATAAACCACTTGGATGCGCTAGTGCCATTGCATGTGTGTTCTTTCCATAAACCACTTGGATTTACTAGTGTCATTAAATTTGTGTTCTTTTCGTAAACAACATATGGATCCACTAGATTCATTGCCTGTTTGTTCTTTTTCCTAACCACCACTAGAGTCATTGCATGTGTGTTCTTTCCATAAACCTCTTGGATCCACTAGTGTCATTGCATGTGTGTTGTTTTTCATAAACCACAACTAGACTCATGGCATGTGTGTTCTTTTCCTAAACCACCACCAGAGTCATTGCATGTGTGTTGTTTTCATAAACCACATGGATCCACCATAGTAATTTCATGTGTGTTATTTTCATAAACCACTTGGATCCACCAGTGCCATTAAATAAGTGTTCTTTTTTAAAACAACCACTAGAGTCATTGCATGTTTGTTCTATTCATAAACAACATGGATCCACCAGTATCATTGCATATGTGTTATTTTCCTAAACCACCACTAGACTCATTGCATGTGTGTTCTTTTCATAAAACACTTGGATCCACAATTGTCATTAAATGATTGTTCCACCAGAGTCATTGCATGTTTGTTCTTTTTTCTAAACCACCACTAGAGTCATTGAATGTGTGTTCTTTTCAAAAAGCACTTGGATTCAACAATGTCATTGCATGTGTGTTCTTTTTCATAAACCACCACTAGAGTCATTGCATGTGTGTACTTTTCATAAACCATATGGATCCACTAGAGTCATTGCATGTGTGTTCTTCTCCTAAACGACCACTAGAGTCATTGCATGTGTGTTATTTTCCTAAACCACATATAGATCCACTCGAGTCATTACATGTGTGTTATTTTAATGAACCACATGGATCCACCAGTGTCATTGCACGTGTGTTCTTTACATAAACCACCACTAGAGTCATTGCATGTATGTTCTTTTGCATAAACTACTTGGATGCACCAGTGCCATTGCATATGTGTTCTTTTCATAAACCACTTGGATTTACCAGTGTCATTAAATGTGTGTTCTTTTCGTAAACAACAAATGGATCCACTAGATTCATTGCCTGTTTGTTCTTTTTTCTAACCACCACTAGAGTCATTGCATGTGTGTTCTTTTCATAGACCTCTTGGATCCACCAGTGTCATTGGATGTGTGTTCTTTTTCATAAACAACCACTAAAGTCATTGCATGTGTTTTCTTTTCCTAAACCACCACCAGAGTCATTGCATGTGTGTTATTTTCATAAACCACATGGATCCACCATAGTCATTTCATGTGTGTTCTTTTCATAAACCACTTGGATCCATCAGTGTCATTAAATAAGTGTTCTTTTTCAAAACAACCACTAGAGTCATTGCATGTGTGTTCTTTTAATAAACCACAACTAGAGTCATTGCATGTGAGTTATTTTGATAAACCACCTTGATCCACCAGAGTCATTGCATGTTTGTTCTTTTTTCTAAACCACCACTAGAGTCATTGAATGTGTGTTCTTTTCAAAAACCACTTGGATCCACCAGTGTCATTGCATGTGTGTTCTTTTTCATAAACCACCACTAGAGTCATTGCATGTGTGTTCCTTTCATAAACCACATTGATCCACTAGAGTCATTGCATGTGTGTTCTTCTCCTAAACGACCACTAGAGTCATTGCATGTGTGTTATTTTCCTAAACCACCTATAGATCCACTCGAGTCATTACATGTGTGTTCTTTTAATGAACCACATGGATCCACCAGTGTCGTTGCACGTGTGTTCTTTTTATAAACCACCACTAGAGTCATTGCATGTATGTTATTTTCATAAACCACTTGGATGCGCTAGTGCCATTGCATGTGTGTTCTTTCCATAAACCACTTGGATTTACTAGTGTCATTAAATTTGTGTTCTTTTCGTAAACAACATATGGATCCACTAGATTCATTGCCTGTTTGTTCTTTTTCCTAACCACCACTAGAGTCATTGCATGTGTGTTTTTTCCATAAACCTCTTGGATCCACTAGTGTCATTGCATGTGTGTTGTTTTTCATAAACCACAACTAGACTCATGGCATGTGTGTTCTTTTCCTAAACCACCACCAGAGTTATTGCATGTGTGTTGTTTTCATAAACCACACGGATCCACCATAGTAATTTCATGTGTGTTCTTTTCATAAACCACTTGGATCCACCAGTGCCATTAAATAAGTGTTCTTTTTCAAAACAACCACTAGAGTCATTGCATGTGTGTTCTTTTAATAAACCACAACTAGAGTCATTGCATGTGAGTTATTTTCATAAACCACATGGATCCACTAGAGTCATTGCATGTTTGTTCTATTCATAAACAAAATGGATCCACCAGTATCATTGCATATGTGTTATTTTCCTAAACCACCACTAGACTCATTGCATGTGTGTTCTTTTCATAAAACACTTGGATCCACAATTGTCATTAAATGTTTGTTCCACCAGAGTCATTGCATGTTTGTTCTTTTTTCTAAACCACCACTAGAGTCATTGAATGTGTGTTCTTTTCAAAAAGCACTTGGATTCAACAGTGTCATTGCATGTGTGTTCTTTTTCATAAACCACCACTAGAGTCATTGCACGTGTGTTCGTTTCATAAACCACATGGATCCACTAGAGTCATTGCATGTGTGTTCTTCTCCTAAACGACCACTAGAGTCATTGCATGTGTGTTATTTTCCTAAACCACATATAGATCCACTCGAGTCATTACATGTGTGTTATTTTAATGAACCACATGGATCCACCAGTGTCATTGCACGTGTGTTCTTTACATAAACCACCACTAGAGTCATTGCATGTATGTTCTTTTTCATAAACTACTTGGATGCACCAGTGCCATTGCATGTGTGTTCTTTTCATAAACCACTTGGATTTACCAGTGTCATTAAATGTGTGTTCTTTTCGTAAACAACAAATGGATCCACTAGATTCATTGCCTGTTTGTTCTTTTTTCTAACCACCACTAGAGTCATTGCATGTGTGTTCTTTTCATAGACCTCTTGGATCCACTAGTGTCATTGCATGTGTGTTCTTTTTCATAAACCACCACTAAAGTCATTGCATGTGTTTTCATTTCCTAAACCACCACTAGAGTCATTGCATGTGTGTTATTTTCATAAACCACATGGATCCACCATAGTCATTTCATGTGTGTTCTTTTCATAAACCACTTGGATCCATCAGTGTCATTAAATACGTGTTCTTTTTCAAAACAACCACTAGAGTCATTGCATGTGTGTTCTTTTAATAAACCACAACTAGAGTCATTGCATGTGAGTTATTTTGATAAACCACCTTGATCCACCAGAGTCATTGCATGTTTGTTCTTTTTTCTAAACCACCACTAGAGTCATCGAATGTGTGTTCTTTTCAAAAACCACTTGGATCCACCAGTGTCATTGCATGTGTGTTCTTTTTCATAAACCACCACTAGAGTCATTGCATGTGTGTTCCTTTCACAAACCACATGGATCCACTAGAGTCATTGCATGTGTGTTCTTCTCCTAAACAACCACTAGAGTCATTGCATGTGTGCTATTTTCCTAAACCCCCTATAGATCCACTCGAGTCATTACATGTGTGTTCTTTTAATGAACCACATGGATCCACCAGTGTCGTTGCACGTGTGTTCTTTTTATAAACCACCACTAGAGTCATTACATGTATGTTATTTTCCTAAACCACTTGGATGTGCCAGTGCCATTGCATGTGTGTTCTTTCCATAAACCACTTGGATTTACTAGTGTCATTAAATTTGTGTTCTTTTCGTAAACAACATATGGATCCACTAGATTCATTGCCTGTTTGTTCTTTTTCCTAACCACCACTAGAGTCATTGCATGTGTGTTCTTTCCATAAACCTCTTGGATCCACCAGTGTCATTGCATGTGTGTTGTTTTTCATAAACCACAACTAGACTCATGGCATGTGTGTTCTTTTCCTAAACCACCACCAGAGTCACTGCATGTGTGTTGTTTTCATAAACCACATGGATCCACCATAGTAATTTCATGTGTGTTCTTTTCATAAACCACTTGGATCCACCAGTGCCATTAAATAAGTATTCTTTTTCAAAACAACCTCTAGAGTCATTGCATGTGTGTTCTTTTAATAAACCACAACTAGAGTCATTGCATGTGAGTTATTTTCATAAACCACATGGATCCACTAGAGTCATTGCATGTTTGTTCTATTCATAAACAACATGGATCCACCAGTATCATTGCATATGTGTTATTTTCCTAAACCACCACTAGACTCATTGCATGTGTGTTCTTTTCATAAAACACATGGATCCACAATTGTCATTAAATGTTTGTTCCACCAGAGTCATTGCATGTTTGTTCTTTTTTCTAAACCACCACTAGAGTCATTGAATGTGTGTTCTTTTCAAAAACCACTTGGATCCACCAGTGTCATTGCATATGTGTTCTTTTTCATAAACCACCACTAGAGTCATTGCATGTGTGTTCCTTTCATAAACCACATTGATCCACTAGAGTCATTGCATGTGTGTTCTTCTCCTAAACGACCACTAGAGTCATTGCATGTGTGTTATTTTCCTAAACCACCTATAGATCCACTCGAGTCATTACATGTGTGTTCTTTTAATGAACCACATGGATCCACCAGTGTCGTTGCACGTGTGTTCTTTTTATAAACCACCACTAGAGTCATTGCATGTATGTTATTTTCATAAACCACTTGGATGCGCCAGTGCCATTGCATGTGTGTTCTTTCCATAAACCACTTGGATTTACTAGTGTCATTAAATTTGTGTTCTTTTCGTAAACAACATATGGATCCACTAGATTCATTGCCTGTTTTTCTTTTTTCTAACCACCACTAGAGTCATTGCATGTGTGTTCTTTTCATAGACCTCTTGGATCCACCAGTGTCATTGCATGTGTGTTCTTTTTCATAAACCACCACTAAAGTCATTACATGTGTTTTCTTTTCCTAAACCACCACTAGAGTCATTGCATGTGTGTTATTTTCATAAACCACATGGATCCACCATAGTCATTTCATGTGTGTTCTTTTCATAAACCACTTGGATCCATCAGTGTCATTAAATAAGTGTTCTTTTTCAAAACAACCACTAGAGTCATTGCATGTGTGTTCTTTTAATAAACCACAACTAGAGTCATTGCATGTTTGTTCTTTTTTCTAAACCACCACTAGAGTCATCGAATGTGTGTTCTTTTCAAAAACCACTTGGATCCACCAGTGTCATTGCATGTGTGTTCTTTTTCATAAACCACCACTAGAGTCATTGCATGTGTGTTCCTTTCATAAACCACATGGATCCACTAGAGTCATTGCATGTGTTTCTTCTCCTAAACAACCACTAGAGTCATTGCATGTGTGTTATTTTCCTAAACCACCTATAGATCCACTCGAGTCATTACATGTGTGTTCTTTTAATGAACCACATGGATCCACCAGTGTCGTTGCACGTGTGTTCTTTTTATAAACCACCACTAGAGTCATTGCATGTATGTTATTTTCATAAGCCACTTGGATGCGCCAGTGCCATTGCATGTGTGTTCTTTCCATAAACCACTTGGATTTACTAGTGTTATTAAATTTGTGTTCTTTTCGTAAACAAC
The DNA here is from genome assembly GCA_910589775.1 of Avena eriantha. Classification (NCBI taxonomy): domain Eukaryota; kingdom Viridiplantae; phylum Streptophyta; class Magnoliopsida; order Poales; family Poaceae; genus Avena; species Avena eriantha. The sequence continues at coordinate 179,830,525 of OU342740.1, read as the reverse complement.
ATATGGATCCACTAGATTCATTGCCTGTTTGTTCTTTTTCCTAACCACCACTAGAGTCATTGCATGTGTGTTCTTTCCATAAACCTCTTGGATCCACCAGTGTCATTGCATGTGTGTTGTTTTGCATAAACCACAACTAGACTCATGGCATGTGTGTTCTTTTCCTAAACCACCACCAGAGTCATTGCATGTGTGTTGTTTTCATAAACCACATGGATCCACCATAGTAATTTCATGTGTGTTCTTTTCATAAACCACTTGGATCCACCAGTGCCATTAAATAAGTGTTCTTTTTCAAAACAACCACTAGAGTCATTGCATGTGTGTTCTTTTAATAAACCACAACTAGAGTCATTGCATGTGAGTTATTTTCATAAACCACATGGATCCACTAGAGTCATTGCATGTTTGTTCTATTCATAAACAACATGGATCCACCAGTATCATTGCATATGTGTTATTTTCCTAAACCACCACTAGACTCATTGCATGTGTGTTCTTTTCATAAAACACTTGGATCCACAATTGTCATTAAATGTTTGTTCCACCAGAGTCATTGCATGTTTGTTCTTTTTTCTAAACCACCACTAGAGTCATTGAATGTGTGTTCTTTTCAAAAAGCACTTGGATTCAACAGTGTCATTGCATGTGTGTTCTTTTTCATAAAACACCCCTAGAGTCATTGCATGTGTGTTCCGTTCATAAACCACATGGATCCACTAGAGTCATTGCATGTGTGTTCTTCTCCTAAACGACCACTAGAGTCACTGCATGTGTGTTATTTTCCTAAATCACATATAGATCCATTCGAGTCATTACATGTGTGTTATTTTAATGAACCACATGGATCCACCAGTGTCATTGCACGTGTGTTCTTTACATAAACCACCACTAGAGTCATTGCATGTATGTTCTTTTTCATAAACTACTTGGATGCACCAGTGCCATTGCATGTGTGTTCTTTTCATAAACCACTTGGATTTACCAGTGTCATTAAATGTGTGTTCTTTTCGTAAACAACAAATGGATCCACTAGATTCATTGCCTGTTTGTTCTTTTTTCTAACCACCACTAGAGTCATTGCATGTGTGTTCTTTTCATAGACCTCTTGGATCCACCAGTGTCATTGCATGTGTGTTCTTTTTCATAAACCACCACTAAAGTCATTGCATGTGTTTTCTTTTCCTAAACCACCACTAGAGTCATTGCATGTGTGTTATTTTCATAAACCACATGGATCCACCATAGTCATTTCATGTGTGTTCTTTTCATAAACCACTTGGATCCATCAGTGTCATTAAATAAGTGTTCTTTTTCAAAACAACCTCTAGAGTCATTTCATGTGTGTTCTTTTAATAAACCACAACTAGAGTCATTGCATGTGAGTTATTTTGATAAACCACCTTGATCCACCAGAGTCATTGCATGTTTGTTCTTTTTTCTAAACCACCACTAGAGTCATCGAATGTGTGTTCTTTTCAAAAACCACTTGGATCCCACCAGTGTCATTGCATGTGTGTTCTTTTTCATAAACCACCACTAGAGTCATTGCATGTGTGTTCCTTTCATAAACCACATGGATCCACTAGAGTCATTGCATGTGCGTTCTTCTCCTAAACAACCACTAGAGTCATGCATGTGTGTTATTTTCCTAAACCACCTATAGATCCACTCGAGTCATTACATGTGTGTTCTTTTAATGAACCACATGGATCCACCAGTGTCGTTGCACGTGTGTTCTTTTTATAAACCACCACTAGAGTCATTGCATGTATGTTATTTTCATAAACCACTTGGATGCGCCAGTGCCATTGCATGTGTGTTCTTTCCATAAACCACTTGGATTTACTAGTGTCATTAAATTTGTGTTCTTCTCGTAAACAACATATGGATCCACTAGATTCATTGCCTGTTTGTTCTTTTTCCTAACCACCACTAGAGTCATTGCATGTGTGTTATTTCCATAAACCTCTTGGATCCACCAGTGTCATTGCATGTGTGTTGTTTTTCATAAACCACAACTAGACTCATGGCATGTGTGTTCTTTTCCTAAACCACCACCAGAGTCATTGCATGTGTGTTGTTTTCATAAACCACATGGATCCACCATAGTAATTTCATGTGTGTTCTTTTCATAAACCACTTGGATCCACCAGTGCCATTAAATAAGTGTTCTTTTTCAAAACAACCACTAGAGTCATTGCATGTGTGTTCTTTTAATAAACCACAACTAGAGTCATTGCATGTGAGTTATTTTCATAAACCACATGGATCCACTAGAGTCATTGCATGTTTGTTCTATTCATAAACAACATGGATCCACCAGTATCATTGCATATGTGTTATTTTCCTAAACCACCACTAGACTCATTGCATGTGTGTTCTTTTCATAAAACACTTGGATCCACAATTGTCATTAAATGTTTGTTCCACCAGAGTCATTGCATGTTTGTTCTTTTTTCTAAACCACCACTAGAGTCATTGAATGTGTGTTCTTTTCAAAAAGCACTTGGATTCAACAGTGTCATTGCATGTGTGTTCTTTTTCATAAAACACCCCTAGAGTCATTGCATGTGTGTTCCGTTCATAAACCACATGGATCCACTAGAGTCATTGCATGTGTGTTCTTCTCCTAAACGACCACTAGAGTCACTGCATGTGTGTTATTTTCCTAAACCACATATAGATCCATTCGAGTCATTACATGTGTGTTATTTTAATGAACCACATGGATCCACCAGTGTCATTGCACGTGTGTTCTTTACATAAACCACCACTAGAGTCATTGCATGTATGTTCTTTTTCATAAACTACTTGGATGCACCAGTGCCATTGCATGTGTGTTCTTTCCATAAACCACTTGGATTTACCAGTGTCATTAAATGCGTGTTCTTTTCGTAAACAACATATGGATCCACTAGATTCATTGCCTGTTTGTTCTTTTTTCTAACCACCACTAGAGTCATTGCATGTGTGTTCTTTTCATAGACCTCTTGGATCCACCAGTGTCATTGCATGTGTGTTCTTTTTCATAAACCACAACTAAAGTCATTGCATGTGTGTTTTTTCCTAAACCACTACTAGAGTCATTGCATGTGTGTTCTTTTCATAAACCACATGGATCCACCATAGTAATTGCATGTGTGTTCTTTTTCATAAACCACCACTAGATTCATTGCATGTATGTTATATTCCTAAATCACCACTACAGTCATGGCATGCGTGTTCTTTTCATAAACCACATGGATCCACCAGAGTGATTACATGTGTTTGCATTTCATAAACCACTTCGATCCACTAGTACCATTTCATGTGTGTTCTTTTTCCAAACTACCACTAGAGTCATTGCATGTGTGTTCTTTTCATAAACCACTTGGATCCACCAGAGTCATTGCATGTCTGTTTCTTCTCCTAAACCACCAATAGACTCATTGCATGGGTGTTCTTTTCCTAAACGACATATGGATCCACAAGAGTCATTACATGTGTGTTCTTTTCATGAACCACATGGATCCACCAGTGTCATTGCACGTGCGTTCTTTTCATAAACCCCCACTAGTGTCATTGCATGTATGTTCTTTTCATAAACCACTTGGATCCACCAGTGTCATTGCATGTGTGTTCTTTTCAGAAACCACTTGGATCTACTAGTGTCATTAAATGTGTGTTCTTTTCATAAACAACATATGGATCCACTAGAGTCATTGCATGTTTGTTCTTTTTACTAACCACCACTAGAGTCATTGCATGTGTGTTCTTTTGATAAACCTCTTGGATCCACCAGTGTCATTGCATGTGTGTTATTTTCATAAAACACATGGTTCCACCATAGTCATTGTACGTGTGGTCTTTTCATAAACCACTTGGTTCCACCAGTGTCATTAAATGAGTGTTCTTTTTCAAAACCACCACTAGAGTAACTGCATGTGTGTTCTTTTCATAAAACACAACTAGAGTTATTGCATGTGAGTTCTTTTCATAAACCACATGAGTCCACTAGAGTCATCGCATGTTTGTTGTTTTCATAAACCACATGGATCCACCAGTATCATTGCATGTGTATTCTTTTCATAAACCACAACTAGAGTCATTGCATGTGTGCACTTTTCCTAAACCATATGGATCCAATAGAGTCATTGAATGTGTGTTCTTTGCATAAACCACATGGATCCACCACTGTCATTGCATGTGTGTTCTTTTCATAAAACACAACTAGAGTCATTGCATATGTGTTCTTTTCATAAACCACAACTAGAGTCATTGCATGTGTGTTCTTTTCATAAACCACAACTAGAGTCATTGCATGTGTGTTCTTTTCATAAACCACATGGACCCACAAGAGTCATTGCATGTGTGTTCTTTTTCATAAACCACCACTAGTTCATTGCATGTGTGTTATTTTCCTAATACACCACTAGAGTCATTGCATGCGTGTTCTTTTCATAAACCACATGGATCCACCAAAGTGATTACATGTGTTTTATTTTCATAAACCACTCGGATCAACTAGTGCCATTGCATGTGTGTTCCTTTTCCAAACCACCACTAGAGTCATTGCATGTGTGTTCTTTTCATAAACCACTTGGATCTGCCAGTGTCATTAAATGTTTGTTATTTTCATAAACCACATGGATCCACCAGAGTCATTACATGTTTTTTTTTCTAAACCACCACTAGAGAAATTGCATGTGTGTTCTTTTCATAAACCACTTGGATCCACCAGTGTCATTGCATGTGTGTTCTTTTACATAAACCACCGCTACAGTCATTGCATGTGTGTTCTTTTCATAAACCACTTGGATCCACCACTGTCGTTGCATGTGTGTTCTTTTTCATAAACCACCACTAGAGTCATTGTATGTGTGTTCTTATCCTAAACCACCACTAGAGTCATTGCATGTGTGTTATTTTCATAAACCACATGGATCCACCATAGTCATTGAATGTGTGTTCTTTTCATAAACCACTTGGTTCCACCAGTATCATTAAATGAGTGTTCTTTTTCAAAACCACCACTAGAGTCATTACATGTGTGTTCTTTTCATAAACCACAACTAGAGTCATTGCATATGAGTTCTTTTCATAAACCACATGAATCCACTAGAGTCATTGCATGTTTGTTATTTTCATAAAACACATGGATTCACCAGTATCATTGCATGCGTGTTCTTTTCTTAAACCACAACTTGAGTCATTTCATGTGTGTACTTTTCATAAACCACATGGATCCACTAGGGTCATTGCATGTGTATTATTTTCATAAACCACATGGATCCACTAGTGTCATTGCATGTGTGTTCTTTTCATAAACCACAACTAGAGTCATTGCATGTGTGTTCTTTTCATAAACCACATGGATCCACCAGAGTCATTGCATGTGTGTTCTTTTTCGAAACCACCACTAGAGTCATTGCATGTGTATTATTTTCATAAACTACATGGATCCACCAAAGTCATTGCATGTCTGTTCTTCTCCTAAACCACCACTAGAGTCATTGCATGTGTGTTTTTTTCCTAAGCCACATATGGATCCACTAGAGTCATTGTATGTGTGTTCTTTTCATAAACTACATGCATCCACCAGTGTCATTGCATGTGTGTTCTTTAGATAAACTACCACTAGAGTCATTGCATGTGTGTTCTTTTAATAAACCACTTGGATCCATCAGTGTCATTGCATGTGTGTTCTTTTCAACCACTTGGATCCACCAGTGCCAATAAATGTGTGGTCTTTTCATAAACCACATGGATCCACCCGATTCATTGCATGTTTTTTGTTTTTTCTAAACCACCACTAGAGTCATTGCATGTGTGTTCTTTTCATAAACCACTTGGAGCCACCAGTGTCATTGCATGTATGTTCTTTTTCATAAACCACCACTAGTGTTATCGCATGTGTGTTCTTTTCCTAACCCGCCACTAGAGTCAATGCATGTGTGTTATTTTCATAAACCACATGGATCCACCAAAGTCATTTCATGTGTGTTCTTTTCATAAACCACTTGGATCCACCAGTGTCATTAAATAAGTGTTCTTTTTCAAAACAAACTAGAGTCATTGCATGTGTGTTCTTTTAATAAACCACAACTAGAGTTATTGCATGTGAGTTATTTTCATAAACCACATGGATCCAGTAGATGAAGGGTTCGTAGCATAGAAAACAAAAAAATTCCTACGATGTGAACTACTATACGCCAGGATCTATCTACTAGATACAAGCAACGTGTGGATATACATCCATAGAGAACATACCCTCGAAGACAACAAAGCTTTGTTAACGAGATGGAACTCGTGGATGATGTAGTCGTACACTTGCCGATCTCAAGATCGTGATGAAGTCCAGCAGGTCCGGCTCTAGCACGTCCATCAGATCCAGCTCCAGCAAGTCCAGCACCACCAAGTCCAGCACCGCAAAGCAGCGGTGCATCTGTGATCACACACACGTCCGGTACCCCGACAACCTCCATCCCTCGCTCTAGCAAAGCAGCATAAGCAGCAACTCCTTTCCAGATAAAGCCACCAGGAACATGTATCTCGCTAATCCGAGACCATGGGAAAATAATACTAGAGGGAAGAGAGATCCTTCACGAGGAGGTGTGAGGAAGGAGTGAGAGGGGGGCCTTTTATAGGAGGAGGGGAGGGTACCCCTCCCATGGCCGGCGCCCATGGAGGGTGTCCCTTCACCTCCCCCATTCATGTGGTGGTAACCCCCTCCACATTAAAATGCCCCTTCATATTCTCTTTTAAAGTCTCCACTTTAAATGCATTAAATTTCTCCAAATTTAATCCTCTCTCACTTAATAAAACTCTTTTATTAATTTTATTCAAAATTTTGTTAATTACTTTAATTAACAAACATTCACATAAAACCCCCTGCAACATTTCAATATTACATGCAGAACCAATATCAGCAATTTCACCCGAAACAGTTTCGGTGTCTATTGAAATAATTCTAGCGCTTTCTTAAATATTTATCTGAAACATATTTGCTCCAAATGGTGTCGGTATCCCTTAAGTGTGTCACCCTACAGTTCGCGAATAATGCAGACATGATCGAGACCCCTCTCCGATCAATAATCAACAGCGGGACCTGGAGATCTGTACTGACTCCCACATATTCAACGATGACTGTAACACCCCATCTTTTGCATCCATGTTTGTTGAGGATTAGGAAGCTAGAAATTAGGGGGAAATAACACTTTTCCTAATTGTTTGCATATAAGCCTAGCTATATTAGATTGCTTGATCACTTGTGTTGCCTTGGTAGTGTTGCTTGCTAATCTACTTGCTTGAATGACCACCAAGGGTCATATTAGTTAGTCTCCCCACAAGCTAATAATTTGGCTAAGTTATAGAAATCTAGTTTTGTTCCAACTTTGGAGCTTTGGTTTGAGTAAACCCTTCACCCTTTCTACCATGAAAGAGTACCATGTGTTCCTAGGTTGTGAGTACTTGAGAACCCCACCTTAGCCTTGGTTAAACCACAAGCCCAAGCCTTTTGCATGTGAGTGTTTACCTCACTAGTTGTCTTTTAGGGAATTACCACCTTATTTTGTCCCAAGTTTGGAAGATCATTGTAAACATCTGGCTGTGATCCAAGGATCAACCAAGGCCTGAGCATGATCACCTAGTCACCCTCTGCACTACCATGCCTTCCCCACTGAAATTGGTGGCCTTAGCTCGATTTGGCAAGCTCCCAAAGTGGCCACCTCATCAACATGGCACAAGATCACCCCAAAACCCTCTGCCACTCCCCTACCTATGCTACACTCTCTCTGACCCTGGCACGATGCCTCACCACCCCAGCTACCACCCTGCACTCTCCCATGTCACATGCACACGCTGGCACACTCCAAAAGAGAGAGACAAGGGAGATCCTAGCAAATCTTGGCAAGCTTTGAAACCAGCAGCTTCTCCCTCCCTTCAGTCACATCTAGCCCCACCACGGATGGCTCCTACTTCCTAGGCACCCTCTCCACCCTACCCCTCTCTCTCCCGCGCGCCCAGCTACCCCTAACCCCCGGCGTCCACCTCAGCAGAAAACCCTTGGCCCCATTCTCTCTCTTCTTCTCCTGGTGCAAAAACGCGCGTTGGACAGAGGAGAGCCTCGCCACCCTACTGCACCCCTACCCCTCCTACTTCCCAGGCCCTAGCCAAGCAGACAGCACACTGCAGCCCCGTGTTGTTCCATCGAACAGCCTGCCGGCAACACGCAACGGCCACCTCCCTCTCACCCTCTAGGAGGCCCGGCCAACCCTCGAGGAAAGACCGTCCCAGGTCGCCCCACGACGTTGCCACCGCCCCTCCTGGCCATCCCCGAGCCCCCCTTGCGATCCCACCGCCTCGCCATGCACCCGGTGCACCATGGTCTAGCCCGGCTCATTAAATAGCTCCCCCACCCCTCGCAGGCTCCTCCCACTCCTCATATTTCTCCCAGAGCACCCCAACAACACCCAGAGCGGAGGCAGAGCCTCTCGCCCTCTTCTCTCCCTATGTTGTTTCTCTCCGTCTTGGTGCCGACGACGAAGGAGAAGGTTCCACTGTCCCTGCTCCGTCTCTTCTCTGTTCTCCCCTCCCACTCCACTCGCCTCTCGAAACCGGCCCTAATCCCCCCCTCCTCTGGATGCTCTTGTCAACAGGCACGCCGGAGCTACGAGGAGGCTGAGTGTTCCGAGCCGCGCTGGCGTGACGCATCCAGTCACCTGAAGCCACCGTGACGTACCTCGTCCGACTCCCCGTCCTCGACCGCTTCGAGCCACGCCATCGCTGACCCATCCATTAAATCCCCGCCGCCCACCAACCCCGTTGGGGTTTCCCCTCATCGGCGTTGAGCCCCGCGAGGACGACAAAGCCCGGCCGTCAGATCCGTTTAAGATCCAACGACCATCATCGCCCAATACCGCTTCGTCCCTCTATGCCTATGACACACAGACCCCACGGCGGGATTTGAATCCCTGCCCTCCTGCGCAGGCCACCGTGTACGCGGGCCGGCCTAGCTTCTAGCGGGCCATGACCTAGCCTCTGCACTACCCCTCCTTATTTTCTTTTTAGGATAAATTAATTACCAGAAAATTGTTCTGAAGTTTTAATTCCACCAATTATTATCTGTATAGTATTTTGGCTTGATTCAAATCTTTTGGAGTAGCCTAAATATTTATCTGTTGCATGGCACTAGTAGCTAGTCATTAGCATGTTTGTGTTTTTACTGAGATTTATTGTGGTAAAATCTTTCTGTTTTGAGTATTTATTTTGTATCTTTATTTCTGGAGCTCAGAAAATTGTTAAACCAATTTCTAGGCCTTGCCTGTGAAGTTGCCTACTGAACAAAACATGAACCATCCATTTTGGTTGTGTGTAGCCTCTGTTCTTATTTTTCCAAGATAAGGACAAAGGGTTTTCAATTAATTTCCAGAGGTTGCTGTGAAGCTAATTTTGGGATGAAACCAACTCCCAGAGTTAGGCCTCTGTTAGTTATACTTATTCCTGGAAGGGCATAATTTTTGGCTCTGTAGTTCTGCCCTGAGGATTTTAGTACTAGATTTTGCACTGTTTTCAGTATTTTATTTTTAAAAATCAACCCTTTTTGGTAAAAATATGAAACTAGTGGGGTTGGCTTTGTATTCTCTATTGCTACTCAGAAATATAAATTTTGGTCACTGTACACCAACTTGTTTTGGTAAAATCTTCTGCTTATGTGCTAATCTAGTCTCTACCACTAAAATCACCAAATAAGTTTGATTTAATCTTTTTGATTGTTTCTAATGCCTTTGTACTGCTAGGATCAGTAGCTACTTGTGTTTGGTTGGATTGGTTCAGGTGTGCATCTGCTTTGTACTGATTGTGTGGTTTGTTCTATGGTTGATGCTTGGTATTGCGATTTGATTATATTTCCCCTTTTTGCGACGATAGATACGAACGATGATAAATTTGAGGAAGGTACTTGGGAAGATTTTGAAGAAGAGGACCAGGAACGAGCTGCCAACCAAGGCAAGACACCTACAAGTTCATGAGACTTGTCCCATCTTTATTTTATGCACTCCATTTTACTTACTCTTATTAATGCATTGTTTTACTCGCTATTTTGTTATTTATGTATATTATGGTATGAGTTTGGCTCCACGAAACTTATGCCCATGGTACTGTTTAAGTACTCTCCCTTGGTATTACCTATCCTAACCCTGGTATGTAAGGTGGTCTAGTATACCACAACCCCTTGGAAAACCCTGGTTTAGCCTAACAAAAATTCTAGGTTGGGAAACCCGATGGCAAGGAAGGTATTTATAAAAGTTTTGGACAGAAAACCTTGGCAAGTGGGACTTGCTGAGTGGTTTTAAAATGATTTCCGGATCTGCTCTACAAATGGTGGCACAAAAGAAGGAGTTGAAGTAAAAACTGTTTTTGAAAATGCACCCAGTTCTTTGCAGTCTAGCTATAACAACCACCCCGTGCAACCATACTACCCCTATATGGGAAGGGGCTTGACTAGAAAGTGGTCATCTCTGATGCAAGTGCCTCGCAACTACTACAGGGGATTGCGATCCATGGAGGGTGGGCCTTCTCTGGACAAACGGTCCATGTGGGACATTGACCGGGAGAAGGAACGAAGGGTTTACGGACCTCCACACGTTACTATGAGCCCCTCATTGAAAGCACCCACTGTGTAAAGTGTAAAATGCGCTCCAGTTGGTCCTCGGTATCCAATGTCCCGGTTTTGAGGGGAACAACACTCATAGGGTAGGCGCTTGTGTTAAGAGGGGGTTATCCCGAAGGTCTTATCCGGTTATCCGAAACCCGCATACTAGTGTATGACGATCCACGACTGTTCATGGCAGATGTATCGGATCTTGTGGGTAAAGTGTACAACCTCTACAGAGCGTAAATCTATTCAAATAGCCGTGTCAACGGTCATGGACAGGTTGGATAAACTTTTGTAGAGCGGTGCTGGTTTTGGATTATAAAAAGGTTTTCTAAAAAGAGACTCGGCCATGGGATGGTCAGAGGGCATGGAGGATGGGCCATGGGATGGTCGGACCTAGTTGAAGTATTGGTCATGGGATAACCACAGTGGAAGTGAATACAGGGTTGCTCCCATCCTAGTAGTTCAAGTTTTTCCTAACTATTTTACCCCTAAATGTTTTACAAACATCGAGCAGTTCTAAGTTAGAGTTACATCTCTAAGAGATTTCACAAATAGCCCCTTTGGAACCATCCTATCCACAGCCATACTGCATACCTTTTGTTATTATTTGTATGGTGGTTTGCGAGTACACTCAAAGTACTCACGGGCAATGTTCCCTTGCTATCAACTTGGTGAGATTATGAGCAGGATGAAAGAGACGAAGGAGGGTATGACGACGACTTCGCGAACTCGGGCGTTACTCCGAGTCAGGCACCTGTTGGGCTATGTATTGACTTGGGTCCCTCGCGTTTATTAGTACCGTTGCTATTATCTATTTGTGCCTATGGAGGCAATTTTTAAGACTATCATTCTAAGACTTATTGTACAGTATTGTAATGGATGTGTGTACTTTGATATCATGTTGGATATGCTCCACGATGCACTGATCATGGGAACGTGGTGGTTTGCATAATTTGGTAATCTCGGGTGAAAATCCGGGGTCGCCACAGACTTGGTATCAGAGCCATCCTGACTTTAGGAGCCTGTAGTTAGCCCAGACGTTAGACCCAGACCCCCAAAACTATTTTCTCCATAAAAGAAGGAGTTTGGTATTTGCAAAAATAATGCTTATGACTCCTCCCCTCTATTTCGAAAACAACTTGCATTAAATGAACTTTTGCATATTTAAAATTTTGCACACTTTTCACTAACTTAAATTTAACTAAAATTTTGTAGATGGCTGTGGTCTTCAACATGTACCGTCAGGTCGGACTGGACTTGACACTCTAGTTGTTTGAGGCTGAGCTGAGGGACTTGGCCAAGCATGTGGGCCGCCCAACGCCGGAGATCCAAGGCGCTTTCATTCCCATGCTGGTTGAAGGAGAGAAGAATTGATTGGTTGTTTGCACCATGAGGGGTGGTGTGGTGCCTCCATTCTCTGAGGAGCTGAAGGTGGAGGTACTAGAGAAGGACTAGGGCGATGGTGTGCTCCGTGTGGCTCAGGAGGCCCCAGCACGCCTCGCCTATCACCATCGCGAGCAACTAAAGGGTACCAAGTTCTACCATTTTGGGAGGCGCCATCCCCGGGGTTACGCCACCGTGACCCCGCAGCACTACGATTTTGGTGAGCACATCCAGAACATGGAGTACCTCCAGAGGAAGACCCAGGAAACTATGGATGATGTTCGCATGCGCCTGGACAAGAAGACCGTGGAGTATCTCACCCTTGTGGAGGACTTGAGGATCGAGAAGTTGGAGCACGCCCAGACCAAGCTAAACAAGCAGACTATGGTGGCTAGGAACAAGCGTCTCCTGGAGACCACCAAGGAGCAGAAGGAGCTCTTGGTGACCATGGAGGCCCGAATAGAGGCATTGGAGGAGGAATGCGCTGAGCTCGACAAGCACAACGATGACCTACTGAACGAGACTGTTGGGGATATACTTTCTAGGTATCCTCACAGTTCCTCACTGACCAGGGTGGACCACTTCGGGTTAGAGCTTTGCTTCATGGGCGACCCAGTCAGGGAGAAAGACGGAGTCCAATCCGGCTACGGGAAGGCCCAGAAGACTTACCGACTTAGGCCCATAATGTTACTTGTAGTTCAAGATGTACTTTGTAACCAACTCTTAGTCGTAGTCGGATAGATCTCTCTTGGAAACCCTAGGCCGGATATCTATATAAGCCGTCCTAGGGAGAGCCTTTAGGGCACCTAACACCAAGCACTCAACACTTTAGACCCTCGATAGTCTACAATCTCAACTCACACAGGTGAACCCTTGTAACCCATATTTCGGCTCTGCCGTATTACTAGATTGCTAGCAGGAGTAGGATCCGTCCAAAGCCGGTGGATTCCAACCTGGGTAAACTTGTGTGCTCACCGTCGCGGAACACCGTACGTCTCACTCCCCTCTCTTCCGCACGCCTCGAGGACCCCCTCATGGCGTACTTGTCCTCAATCCGACGATAGTTGGCGCCCACCGTGGGGCAAGTGAGCTTTGGATCTGCGTTCCGAGCAGAATCTGCAAGAATCGGAATCGGCGAGACTATCGTTGTCGGTTGCATCCTCTACGCCAGCGACATCCCTCTCATCGTTCTCGACGAGACTTGGATTCCGGCTAGGGAGGCCGTGACTGCCTACACAATCATGTCTTTTGGCAAGATCGATGTTTACATCGGTTTCGCTGAACCTGCCACACCCACCCCAGCGGTGATGATAGAGGCAGATGAATCTTCTGGGTCCCCTTTGTCCGCGGAGGCGGCAGAGTTCCGGATCTCAGAAAACCCTAATACCACCCAGCCCGCACCACTTGCGGAGATAGTGGAGAAATTCGAGCCTGAAAAAGACCTAGCGGTCCAAGTCGAATGTGGAGTGGATCTCCCTGGAGAAGCCGGATCCCAGATCGACGCACCCGTGGAAGTCGAAATTCAGGAGGAGCTAGTCAACGACACTGATTCCGGCTCTGATGACGCCGGGATAGACATGCCTTTCCTGAGGTACACACTGCGACGTATGATGCTGCAAGGCACAAGCACAGATGCAATTCTCGAGACCTTCAAAAGTTTCGACATGGATGATCGCGAGGGCCACAGGTACCTCAGGAAGCACGCATCGCACTTCATCGGATATGTGGGATACGGATTCGGCTCTGCCGATGCTGGAGAAAACACCGACTCTATGCTAGAGGCAATTGGAACAAACGCCGACATACCCGCATCCTCGGATGAATCAATGACGTCAGCGGACTTCCGAAAGTTCTCCGCAGAATATGAAGAGGAGTATAACTCCAAAGCTGCAGAAGAAGGAGAAGCCATGGATGAAGGATCCGGGGAACACTCTCCCAAAGCGCAGGATGACATGGACGTCAGAGATAATCCCAAGGTCCAGATGTCCGAAAGTACCGATCAGAGCTTGACTCCGAGAAACGGACCCAAAGCCGTCTTTGCTACCGGCACTGCCAAGAAGGTAAAGAAGAAGAACAAGAGCAAGACCCCGACAAAAGACCCTCTAGCAGAAGAGGTGATTGCCGAGGAATATGAAGAAGACTCGGATGGAGCACTTATCCAAGACGAGCCGAAAAAAGAAGAATCAATGGATGGACACGTGATCACCGAAGGTGCGCGTAAGCTCATCGATGCTGCATTAACCACACCTATTCCTACAGCTGCAGAACTTACTGCTGAAGAGCTGGACGAAAGGGCCCAAGCCCTAGAAGTGCGTCGTCACCAACTCCTAGATGAAGCCAAAAACATCCAGGAGGAGAAGAAATGCATGGCAACTAAGGATTACATGTCTCGGTTGCGTCAGAAGACACGGAAGCGTCACACCAATGACAACCAATTCCTACAAATCCGTGCCGTCCTTTTCGGAGATGAGATGGGGAAGCCACGGAAACATAGCAAGGGAGATTGGGTATATCCAACCCTAGTACAGAATACCGTGGTGGCCCGACAAATTTTATCGGCTAATCCAGGACTAGAGGAGATCCGTTTGGGTATCAAACTACTCAACAAGGGACTGGAGCTGCAAAAGGTCGCCTTGTCCGGAAGTCAAAAACTGGTCTCGGATTCTGACCAATGTCGCACAGATCCGGCATGGGCTGACGTAAGACCCCATCTCGTTCCGGAGCAGTATCATCACCCCGAATGCCGGGAAGAAAATTATTCAAGAATCGGATCATCATGACAGCATCACAGAACTACGCGTGACTGGAGCAACGTCGCCCCAACGGCCGAAAAAGAGGACATTGCTGCCCTAAATCCGAGGAACCCTCCCCGACGAGAGTCTAATGATCGAAGGGGAGAAGATAAAGAGAAACGTCGGGAGGAGGATCGTCAAAAAATGCCGCCTCCTAGACATGCAAGACGTCCGACTGACCCTCACCATGGTGGGAACGACGGATGAAGGAATGACGGAAACCATGCTGGCACAAGCCGGCAGGGGCTCGTCGTAGTGAAGACCCTCCCCGGAACCGGAATAATGATGCTCCGGACGGAGGCCGGCGATCAGCCGGAAACAATTCAGCTGCCTCACCCTCTCCACCAAGCAGTTATCACAACGGCTCTCAAGGGGGACAAGGAGGACGACGTGGCGGAGGAGGTGGCGGCAGAAGCCGAAGTCTGGCTCCAAGGCACCGTAGCCACAGCCGACATTCGGGACGATCTCTATCCCCGAACAACGCAAGGCATAGGATCAACTCCAACATAGAGGCTCGGCCCCACGAAAACGATGATATCTACGTGGGCCCAAAGTGCTTCGGACCACGCATCAGAGCTACAAGATTCCCTGAAGGATTTGCTATCTCAAGGCATATCCAAGCCTACGACAGCATGGCTCGGCCAGATACCTAGCTATAGGATTTTTTCCAAGCTTGCTGCATCGCCAAAGGCAAAAATAGCCCGGTCGCAACCCGATATCGCCCACTTATGTTGAGGAAGATGGCGCGGTCATGGCTCAATGAACTTCTGAAGAACACCATCCATAACTGGTATGACATGCAAAGTGCGTTCTTTCAGAATTTTGAAGGCACATATCGGAGGCCCTGTACGGTCGGAGACATACAGTGTTGCACCCAGAAAGCTGGAGAAACTTGCCGGGATTACCTCGGATGATGGATCGACACCAAGAACTCCTGTGAAGGAGTAAATGATCAAACTGCGATTGAAGCTTTCATTGCAGGTCTCCCAATTGGTTTACTGCGTCATCGTCTGAAGTGTGACAAAGTCACTGATTTGGGAGAGATGATAGAAACAGCGAGCAAGTATGCATATGCCGACGATGATGCAGAAGGATTGCTCAATGCCCTAGATGTACCTCAGTCGCCAAAACAACCAAAGCAACAAGCTCAGAAGCGTAAAATACCTCGGAAGAGAAACCCAATGCGGAAACGGCAGTCGTCTCTGCTACTTTCGGGTCTGGAGGACGAGGAGGACGTGGCGGAGGCCGCGAGCGTGGCCGTGGGACATCAAGGGTCCAAGGTAGAGGAGACCAGCAACAAGGCAAAACCTACTCTTGGGCCGACATTGCCAATAACCCATGTGTGCATCACCTAAACACCAAATGGGGGCTCGTCCCACACCAACGCTGAATGTCGTTTCAATGACGACATCAAAAGAGATGACACCACGGGCTACAAAGCTAAGCGGAAGAAGGGAAAGAAGAATCCCGAAAAAGAAAAAGAGACCAAGGAAGATTCCGACATGGAGGAAGCTGATGCTTCAAATCCCAAGCCAGAAGGGAAGAAAAATTTTCCCATCAAGAAGGACACTTAAGTCACTTTCCTCGGATCTCAACCAGCAAAGGTCAAGAAAGCAGTTCTACACGAGCTCAATGCAACAGTTCCGGTTGTCCCCCAATACTTGGACTGGTTGGAAGTGGCAATCACATTTGACCGCGCTGATCATCCACCTAAGTTGCACAGGCGAGGAAAATACGCCTTAATCGTCAATCCACTTATTGACGGTTATGGCTTCTCCAAGACCCTCACGGACGGTGGTAGAAGCATCAATATTCTCTATGTCGAAATGCTACGCCGGATGAAGATCTCGGAAACCCAGCTGAACCATAGCTCTGTGATCTTTCACGGAGTTGTCCCAGGAAGACAAGCTAATTCCCTGGGAGAGATTACTTTGGATTTCACCTTTGGAACTCTAAAGAATTATCGGACGGAGGCACTTTCCTTCGAAGTGGTCCCGTTCAAGAGCACGTACCACGCTATATTCGGACGGCCGGCTTACTGGACTTTTATGGCTCGTCCATATTACATTTACAATATCATGAAAATTCCAGGTCCCAACGGCGTGATCACCATCAGGGGAGACCTGAAGAAAGCGCGAGAGTGCAAGGATGGAAATGCCGCCTTTGCCGAAGCCGTGCTGCGCGCCCAGGAGTACCAGGAGATCAAGAAGAGCATAGATCCGTCCGAGATGCCCGCAACGAAGAAGGAGGTGACAAAGCCAAATCCGGAGTTCAAGGCATCAGAAGAGACGAGGAAGATGCCGTTGAAGGATGATGACCCCTCCAAGGTGACCCAGATAGGCGTAGGCCTAGGTAGCGCATAGGAAAGCGCGCTCGTCAATTTCCTCCAAGCAAATCAAGATATCTTCGCATGGCAGCCATCTGACATGACCAGAGTACCTAGGGAACTTGCCGAGCGCTCTTTCAATGTAAACCCGAACGCTAAACCCGTCAAACAGTCCCTATGACGTTTTGGCAATGAAAAGCGTAAGGCAATAACTAAGGAACTAGCACGGCTCGAGTTAGCCGGTTTCATAGAAGAGGTCATCCACACTGAGTGGTCGGCCAATCCTGTAATGGTCCCTAAAAAGGACACCACTGATTTAAGGATGTGTGTTGATTATACTGCCTTGAACAAGGCTTGTCCAAAAGATTCGTTCGCTCTGCCTAGAATTGATCAAGTTATCGATTCTACGGCGGGCTCGGAACTCCTCTGTTTCTCGACGCATATTCCGGTTATCACCAAATCCGTATGAAGGAATCTGACAAAGTCAAAACTTCATTCATAACCCCTTTCGAAACCTTCTGTTTTGTTACGATGCCCTTTGGGCTGAAGAACGTAGGAGCTACGTACGAGTGCACGTTGCAGCATTGCCTCCATGACCAACTCGGACGCAATGTACATGCATACGTGGATGATATTGCGGTGATGTCCAAAAAGAAGGAAACGCTGATTTCCGACTTGGAAGAAACGTTCGCCAATCTACGAAAATACAACATCATGCTTAACCCGAAGAAATGCTTCTTTGGAATACCAGCTGGAATATTGTTAGGTTTCATCGTGTCTCAAAGAGGCATAGAGGTGAACCGAGACAAAATCAAGGCTATACTCAATATTTCCAGGCCAACTCGCCTGAAGGACGTACAAAGATTAACTGGTTGCATCACTGCGGTCAGTCGATTTGTAAGCCGGCTTGGTGAAAGAGCCGCACCATTATACAAACTCCTAAAAAACCAAGGATTTTTTTTGGACTGACGAAGCTAAAGCTGCGCTACAAGACCTGAAAAAAGTACTCTCATCTACTCCTATCCTCGCAGCGCCGGAACCTCAGGAACCGATGTTGCTCTATCTTGCTGTGACAAATAAGGTTGTTAGTATCGTCATGGTGGTGGAGAGACCAGAGGAAAATCAGGAACACCTGGTGCAGCATCCGACTTACTTTGTCAGTGAGGTCCTGACAGAGTCAAAATAGCGGTATCCGCACTATCAAAAGATGGCTTACGGTGTTTTTCTAGCATCTCATAAGTTACGACACTATTTTCAGGAGCATCCAATTACCGTGGTGAGCACAACTCCTATGAGAGATATAATCAACAACAGTGACGCCACAGGACGCGTCGCCAAATGGGGCATAGAGCTTTCAGCTTTTGATATTGAGTACAAACCCCGTACAACAATCAAATCCCAAATCCTTGCTGACTTTGTCACTGATTGGATAGAGACAAAGGAAAATATGATCCTCACTGAGTCGGAATATTGGACCCTCTACTTTGATGGGTCTAAGGCTCGTGGGGGCTCGGGGGCTGGCGTGGTGCTCAAATCACCCCAAGGAGATAAACGGTTATACGTGTTGGAGATCCACTTCATAGCGACAAACAATATTGCCAAGTATGAAGCACTGCTGCATGGAATCCGGATTGCTAAGGATATTGGCATCCGACGTTTAATGTGTTATGGAGATTCGGATCTTGTTTCTCAACAAGTGTCGGATTGTAATCCAAATAAACACATGGCAGCATATAAAGCTGTCGTGGATGATCTATCTAAATCATTCGAAGGGTTTGAGGTTCAACACATCCCTCGACCAGAAAACGAGGAAGCAGATGCACTATCTCGGATAGGCTCTGCGCGGAAAGATGTCCCGGATGGCGGGTTTTTAGAGCACCTCAAAGTTCCCTCAATAAAGGGAGTAGATGAGGAATATCCGACCAAATCCGACTCACCTCTAATAGAAGTTCTGGCTGTAATTCCCAGCTGGACTCAACCCTACCTAGATTATCTGGTAGATGGCAAATTACCCGAAGACGAGGTTCTGAGCCGGCAGATTATCCGACGAGTGAAAGGCTATACTATTGTTAAAGGTGAGCTCCATAAACGGAGTGTTTCTAGGGGTTTTCAGCGCTGCGTATCTTCGGAAGAAGGAGTGGAAATCTTAAGAGAAATCCATGAAGGCGAGTGTGGTCACCACGCTGCAGCCAAATCTTTAGTGGCAAAAGCTTTTAGACACAGATTTTTCTGGCTTACAGCTCAGGCAGATGCCGAACGATTAGTCAAGATGTGCAAAGGTTACCAAAAGTACGCCAAACAAGCTCATGTTCCGGCTGATCAGCTGCGAACAATACCCATAACATGGCCTTTTGCGGTCTGGGAGCTTGATATGGTAGGACCATTTAAACGAGCTCCAAGTGGATTTACTCACCTCTTAGTAATGGTGGATAAATTCACCAAATGGAATTAGGCTAAACCTGTCACAAGTTGTGATGGAGCAACAGCCAAAATATTTGTCGAGGATGTTATAATCCGGTATGGTTATCCGCATAGCATTATCATGGACAACGGGAGTAACTTTTCTATGGGAGAATTGGCTGAATTATGCAACGAGCAAAACATCCGGCTTGACATTGCGTCAGTCGCACATCCACAGGCTAACGGACAAGTCGAAAGAGCAAATGGTTTAATCCTACAAGGCTTAAAACCGAGACTCAAAGCGCCACTATGACGTGTTGCGGGGGCTTGGGCAGAGGAATTACCCTCTGTAATATGGAGTTTACGAACAACTCCAAACAGGTCAACAGGATACACACCTTTCTTCTTGGTCTATGGCGCATAAGAAGTTCTTCCTAGTGATTTAATTCATACGTCTACTAGAGTGGCCGCGTATATTGAAGAGGATGCCGAGATTTCTCGACAAAATGATCTCGACTTAGTCGAAGAAGTTCGCGATATTGCTGAAATGAGATCTACAGCCTATCAGTAAAAGTTACACAAGTATCATAGCCAGAGTGTCTGAAATAGATCTTTCAAATAAAGGTGATTTGGTTCTCCGGCTTGTACAACAAAGAAAGCACAAACTTTCCCCAGTATGGGAAGGGCCCCTTTTAGTTAGTCGAGTATTGCACAATGGATCGTACTACTTAACTGACATGAGGCCAGTCAAAGAAAGACCTGCTACTAAAAAGAGATAGAGAGTTGGAGGCAGTACAAATCCGGATGAGTTAGACAGACCATGGAATATTGCTCAGCTACGTCCCTTTTATTCTTAATTTATCCTTCTTTGTAATCATATATATGTACATGCTTTGAGAGAAATAAAAGTTTTGGTTGCCTCAAGCTTTTCTCAAAAGTTTTTACCATCTTATTTCTGAATGATCATGTCATAGTCGAAAATCCTAAAATGTTTGAAAGTACTTTATGCTCATGTTTGTTCTGGTTTAGATTTCCGATTCTAAAATTGCTACCTTCGGGTATAACTCTAAAGTTTCTAGTCTTTACTTTCGTTATTTGTATGATTGCTGGATGCGGCCATTTTCCGAGTAGTGAATTGTTGGTACTGGAAGCCGGCTTTGTTTCCGAGTTTAAACTGGTTTAGCGATTGAGCTCCGTTGCTCGGCAAAGTTTCCGGCAGAAGGTTTAGCCGGCTCACGAAAGGAACGAGGCGGAAAGCCAGATAAACGATAAGTATAGACGAAAAAATACAAAGTGCTTGTGTAAACATTTCAGGCACACGAAAAATTTAAAGCCAAAAGTGCTGAATAGATCAAAAGCTTAGCACTAGCAAAATAATAGTACTGCATATATACAGGCCCATCACGTTTTTCAGAATAACACAAATATTTCTATTAATCTATGATGCAGGAGAGGAAGGAGCTGCCGGTTCGCTCGATACGTCGCCTTGATATCATTCCGAGATGTCCGCATCCGAGGTGGTACGTTCATTGTCGGAAACTTCTGCTGAATCTTCTGGAGGCGGAGGTGGAGTATCCACGCGGGTAAAGAAAGGAGTCTCGTAGCTGGTCAAATCAGCCACGTGACACCCATATCCGGCGCAGGAGTCCATGATGGCTTGAATGTCCTGCTCCTGGCCGTCTTCATCTACTTTGCAGTACCCTCTGGTCACTTGCCATATTTCCATGTTTCCATGGTGGCTCATGACCATGGTGAGAGCGTTTTACGCCGCACTCCGCGTGTAAGACATGTTCCAATCCTGGAAGTGTTGCGACATTTCTTTGGCCTTGTCCCGCACCTGAAAATCCGACATGCTATGCATGTCCATAATCTTGAGAGCTTCGCCAATGTCCTCAAGGGATTGGCGGAAGTCATGAAGAAGGTCACCAACTTGGGTAAGCCGGTGGGTGCGGGGCCCAGCAGAGGTGGAGTCCGTCAAGTTCAGAGGACCTGTAAACAAAGACAGTTAAAGAAAAATCCGACATTGAAAGAAGTCAAAGAAAAAAGACAAGTTAGACAGATGTAACGTACCGAAAATGACGTCGTCAATTTTGGTCTTCTCTTCCCGAAGACTCTGGAGTTCAGTCGGGAGCGCCTCGGAAAGGTCCCTCTCTCTACACAACTCATTATTGAGGTCCAAGATTTTTTGATCTTGAGCAGCAATCTTGCAATCACGCTCATCAGTAGCCATGGAGGAGGACTCAAGGATTTGAGCAATGCTCTTTTCATGATATGCCTTGAGCTGATCCAGCTCTTGGCAAACCTCCTTGTTCTCCACCACCAAAGTCTTGAGGTTCTTGGCCTCTTCAATCATAACACAGGATTGTTTCACCAGTGCTGTAAGTCAAAAAGAACAACAGTTCAACAAAAAAATTCGACATTGAAAACACAAAGACAAGGTTTGAGTCTCGGAATGTTTACCTTCGACTTCGTCCTTGGCAACTTTCAGCTCAGCATTTTTAAGTCGGAGAGATCTGATCTCTCTCCGCTTATCACAGACATTCTTCAACAAATCCTAGTTATAGGAATATACTTTTTGTAAGTCAGAATACCCAAAGTCAGAAAGCTACTAAAGACTCGGGCTAATATTTTTGATAATATCAGCACGAGCCTTGGGGGCTACATTAGTTCGTTCTTTGGCATCCTAAAGAAGCATAAACCCGGATTATTTATCCTACTTCATGCTTGGGGCTAGAGGATATGATATGAAATAAAGAAAAAACAGGAGTTGGAATTCCGACTTACATATTGTTCGCGAGTGAGTTTATCCAAACTCGCGTTCACTTCAACTGCAACCTTCTCAGCGAGAGTCAGAGGGGTCACAGGAGCAGTTGGAAGCTCCCCGGACCTGATCCTCTCGTTGCAAAGAAGCAGTTGTTCAAGAAGATTAGAGTGCTTAACGTCCTCTTCTTCTTGCGCTTCTTCTTCGGCAGATAAGGTACTTTTCTCCAGGCATTGCCTGGCCAACCGCTGGATCTCTTCAGCAGATTTCTGGGACAGGCCAAACTTGGCAAGTCCCGGATTGCTGAGAATGTTTTCGGTGAAGGTTTCTACCGAGGGATCATTACCCAAAGAGGGTTCACCCTTATCTGAACCTGACTCACCCATGGTGACGTCGGTTTGCGATTCAAGGATCGCAGGCTCTGTTGAAGGAGCCGGATCTTCTGCGACGACCGGAGAAGGGATGATTACTGGCGTTGCGGAAGGTTGAGGGGTAGGAGTCGGAGGAGCCACGGCAGGAGAAGCTATGGTAAGCTTCGTCTGTCGCAGGGGCTTCGAAGAAGTTCCCTTCCCCTTGCCCTTGATGAGCGGTTTTGCTCTGAGAATGTAGTAAATTCGGAAACATTACATCTTAGAAGGAAATTCGAGTAAAGTGCAAAGGCGGAAGTTGTGATTGAAAGTTACCTCTTCATGACGGGCACCTCCTTTGTACCAACAGCCACTGTCAGAGCTTTGCGCTTCTTGAGCGCAAGGTCCGGCAATGGTACCACTTCTATCTCCTGAGAAAACTCTAGAGGATATCCTTCAAGCGGAGCAAATTCCGACTCGGGGAGGTCAGCAAGCTGAAAAGAAGAAAACATATCAGTATTGTAGTATAACTCAAAGATTGAAACACATAAAAAGGTGTACTGATAGAAGCTTACCGGCACTACGGGGTTATCTAGAGAAACCTCCGGGATCCTCCTCTCAATCTGCTCCCTGATCAGCCACTTAATCTGGCTTATATAGCCCTACGTGGTGTAGGCTTTTGGGCTGATGCAGAGGGATTCTTCCTTGGACGACGTGATGGAGTGCATTAGTTGATCTCCGTGGTACTGAAGGGGCTGAATCTGGCATGAGACCCAGCATTGGACCAAGTCGGATCCCTTCAGTCCCTTGTGTTTGATCAGATATTCGACCCGCCTCTTAGCGACGATCAGATCGTCACTGAGAGCTAGAGCGGCCTCGTCCCAAGACGGTTGGGCCGTGGTAGCTCCGTCAACAAAAGCCGGCAAAGCAGTAGCTTTGTCAGGAGCTGGAATATCCCTATGGTAAAAGAACGTGGCTGGCCATTGTTTGACCGAGTCACTAGCTAGGATTTTGGGATATGCATGCTCGCGTCTAAGCGAAAAGCTAATGGTACCGGTGATATAAGGAACACCGGCAGTAATAGAGTTTCTCTAGACATGAAAGTAGTACCGGAATAACGTCAAACTCGGCCTAATACCGAGAAAGCCCTCACACAAAGAAGTGTAAGCGCTCATCTCTAAGAGAGAGTTGGGAGGAAGATGATGGAGTTGAACTTCGTAATGGTCAATCACCTTGGAGAAGAACTCCGAGGGAGGAAACGACAAACCTCTGTCGAGGTGGGTGCTGAAGTGGACCCGCTCGCTGGCGCGCGGGTTGGGGACGGTTTCCTCGAAGCCGCTCTGCTAGTCGCCGGCGCGGAGGAGCCCTTCATTCTGCATGTTTTGGAGCTTCTCGTTGTCAAGCACGCAGGGGATCCAGACCCCACGGAAGCTTTCTTTCTCCACCGCCGCTTCCGTCGCCGCCGTCGCCGCCACTGCCGCCAAGCCAGAAGAGGAAGAAGGACGCCATTTCTTCGGCGGGCAGATGACCTAGGATGGGCGGCGCTAGGATTTTTTTTGGGGAAAACATAGGAGCTCTATGCGTGCGGGGGAGATTTGGAGGAGACGAAAAGGGAAGGGAATAGGTGAAGAGAGAAGGAGAAAATCCTAACCCCTTATATCCACCTAACCGCGCTAAGATTTCGTGCAAATGCTACAGTGTAACTGCCACGCATCGTGGAAGGAACTGGGAAGGACCCACGAGATGATTACATCGCCTCGATCTCCGCGCACGCATTGAAACGGCACCTCGGTTCCGCAAATCGCGGACCCACCAACGGTCGTGCTGACAGGATGTCTGTCAGATGACGTGACTTGACCATGACTTGTGTCAGGTGGCGTTAGAGACCAAATTCCAGCTTAGTTTAAAATCGAGCTGGAAAATCCGAGTAAATTGTTGATAGGTCCGACTTCTTTTTAAGACCCGGATCGTATTTTTTATTGTGAAGTTTCAAGAACCCTTCAAGATTCTGCAAGCCGAAGATCAAGCTAGACGATGATAAATCCGACTTTGGATCTTGGGGGCCTCCGGGGGCTGCTGTTGGGGATATACTGTCTGGGTATCCTCACAGTTCCTCACTGACCAGGGTGGCCCACTTCGGGTTAGAGCTTTGCTTCACGGGCGGCCCAGTCAGGGAGAAAGATTGAGTCCAATCCGGCTACGGGAAGGCCCAGAAGACTTACCGACTTAGGCCCATAATGTTACTTGTAGTTCAAGATGTACTATGTAACCAACTCTTAGTCGTAGCCGGATAAATCTCTCTTATAAACCCTAGGCCGGATATCTATATAAGCCATCCTAGGGAGATCCTTTAGGGCACCTAACACCGAGCACTCAACACTTTAGACCCTCAATAGTATACAATCTCAACTCACACAGGCGAACCCTTGTAACCCATATTCCGGCCCTGCCGTATTACTGGATTGCTAGCAGGAGTAGGATCCGTCCAAAGCCGGCGGATTCGAACCTGGGTAAACTTGTGTGCTCACCGTCCCGGAACACCGTACGTCTCACACTCCTCTGTTCCGCATGCCTCGAGGACACCCTCATGGTGTACTTGTCCTCAATCCGACGACAGAGACCGATAATGCTGCCTACAAGGAGGATTTTGACATGGAGCTGCGGAGTGAACCCGAAGATGATGATCAGATGGAGGAGGAGGAAGAGGATCCAGAGGAGCGCGTTCTTGAGTTTGAGGATGACACTGAGGTCATCATTGAGGAGGACACCACCGCACGTCGCGGCATGGAGTAGGTCTCCCGCTAGTCTATGAGACCAAGTGAGAATATCGCCGTGTCCCCCTTTTGAGTGGCGATTTGTTTGTATTCTGCTTGCTTGTATGGTTGAACTCGTAGTATTATCTAGCATCGAGATGTGACGCATAAACTTGGTTATTTTGTGGTTAACTCTATGGTTGCTTATTTCCTTAGCACCCCTTTATCTCTTATGCATGCTTGTTTGTTGTGTTATTTCCTTCTCGCACCTTGAGGTTCCGGTTGTGAACCCCCCCTTGGTAACCCCATCCTAACCGTATACCTTCAGGATGGTGCGCCCACGCGGACCCCCTCCACCACCCACATCCATGGCGCAGCTCCTACACATGTTCATGCAAGACCGCCAAGACGCCAATGAGGAACGCCAAGCCAACATTACCACTCTCCAGCAGCTCGTGCAAGCCACAGCTGGAAACGCCCCCGACCTCGAGGGAAAAGAGCAGAGATCCAGACTTAGGGACTTCCAGAACATCAATCAACCTGTGTTCACCTAATGCGCCAACCCACTTGACGCCGATGACTGCCTCCGCACTATTGAGAGCAGCCTCGAAGTTACTCGTGTTGGAGAGAATGAGAAGGTCACCTTGGCCACCCACTTCCTCGCGGGTCAAGCAAGGACTTGGTGGATCAGCGTCAAGGAAATTCTGCCCGCAGGATAAGCCCTCACTTGGGAGGACTTCAAGGAAAGGTTCCGCAAGCGTCATCCCACCTGGTTTGATCAAGATGACGAGAGACCAATTCCGTGATCTGAAGCAGGGAGGAATGTTTGTGCTGCAATATCTGGAGAAGTACACTGATCTGGCCCGATACGCCCCGGATGACACCAACACCGAAGATAAGAAGGTTGATACCTTCATGAATGGACTCCAGGACGAACTGCAGTGCCACCTAGTACCCAGAGGTTCCAGGAGCTGGACGCCCTTATTGATGCTGCCATTCTGGTGGAAAACAAGCGCAAGGGAGTGATTGAGATCTGCAAACGCCGGATGATGCAGCAAGGATGACCCAGTGGACAGAGGTCACGAAGCATGCCACCCTCAAGGCCTGCACCCCCACCGCAGAGGATTCCGTCCTATGCTCCGTGCCCCAACAGCCCCAACCACAGCTACAACAACCCTCGCGCTGGAGGCGGGAACCCAAGACTAGCCCCTAGAGGCCCTGTCAACCCCAATGTCCGCCCCAATGCAGCTGGTTGCTTCAACTGTGGACAAGTGGGACACTACTCCGGTGAATGCCCCGAGAGGAAGAAGGACAATGCACCCCGCCCTAATGCAGCCCGCCTGAATCAAGGACACGCCAGGGGAGCCCCAGCCATGGGCGCTGCCCCCAAGAAGCATTCCAATGCTACCATAAGACATCTGAACCATATCACTGCTGAGGAAGCCCGGGAGTCTCCTGACATTGTTCTGGGTACGTTCCTTGTCAACTCCATCCCTACTACAGTATTATTTGACTCCGGGGCCTTGCATTCATTTGCTACTGAGCCGTTTGTTGAAAGAAGTGGGATGGAACCTAGCCAACTGAGCAGGCTCATGCTAGTACAAATACCCGGTTCGACGGCCAAAACCAAATCTGTCTGCCGAGATATCCCCATAGTTATCTATGGTATAACCTTCGCGGCCGACCTAATAGTTATGGGAGCCCAAGGTCTAGACGTGATCTTAGGAATGGATTGGATGACCAAGTACCATGGAATCATAGATTGTGCAAGAAAGTCCATATCATTGACAAGTAGCATAGGTGTACAAGTTGAGTACAAGGCAACTGTGCCCTCATCTCGGATCTATTGCCAGAAGAGTATAGTCGGACCTACCATAGAACAAGTGCTAGTAGTCTGTGAGTATCCAGATGTGTTCCCAGAGGAGTTGCCCGGTATGCCCCTGATAGGGATATCAAGTTTATCATAGAGTTAGTCCATGGAACAGCCTCCATAGCTCAGAGGCCGTACCGTATGAACCCCGAAGAATTGGTCGAGTTGAAGAAGCAACTGGACGCCATGGAACGCAAAGGTCATATCCAGCCGAGTGCCTCCCCTTGGGGATCACCCGTTCTTTTTGTGGATAAAAGAGATGGAACCACCCAGCTAGTGACTGATTACCGGAAGCTCAACGACGTCACAATCAAAAACAAGTATCCCTTACCGAAGATCAAAGATCTGTTTGATCAGCTAAATGGAGCCCGAATCTTCTCTAAGATAGATCTCCGCACCGGATACCACCAACTCAAGATCCGAGAGTAAGACATCCCCAAAACAGCTTTTACCACCCGATACGGCCTATATGAATACACTGTCATGTACTTCGGCCTAACCAACACCCCTGCCTATTTCATGAATCTCATGAATAAGGTATTCATGCCCTACCTAGACAAGTTCTTCGGGAGCATCAACTATATGATAAGTTCAGCAAGTGCGTGTTTTCGTTAAAGGAAGTTGGATTCCTTGGCCACATATTGTCTGCCGGAGGAATCTCAGTCGACCCCTCCAAAATCAAGTCAGTTTTGGAATGGAAAGCCCCCACCAACCCCTCGGAAATCCGAAGCTTTCTGGGTTTAGCCAGATACTACCATAAATTTGTTGAAGGTTTCTCCAGCATCGCAAAGCCAATGACACAACTGCTGAAGAAGGACAAG
This sequence comes from Avena eriantha, assembly GCA_910589775.1. NCBI lineage: Eukaryota > Viridiplantae > Streptophyta > Magnoliopsida > Poales > Poaceae > Avena > Avena eriantha. The sequence continues at coordinate 179,802,433 of OU342740.1, read as the reverse complement.
AAATTCGAGTGGACCGAGAAGTGTGAAGTGAGTTTTCAGGAACTCAAGAAGAGACTAGTGTGTGCCCTTGTCCTGACCATGCCAGATATCACCAAGAGTTTTGAAGTTTACTGTGACGCTTCCAAGTTAGGACTCAGAAGTGTGCTGATGCAGAAATGCAAGGTCATCGCCTATCTGTCCAGACAACTAAAGCCTCATGAGATGAACTACCCCACACATGACCTGGAGTTCGCAGCGGTGGTTCACGCACTTAAGACCTAGCGCCACTATCTGATGGGGAACCGGGCGAGATCTACACAGATCACAAAAGTTTGAAGTATATCTTCACGCAAAAGGAGTTGAACATGAGGAAGAGGAGATGGATTGAGCTGATAAAGGACTACGATCTTGGCATTTATTACCATCCGGGCAAGGCTAATGTAGTAGCTGATGCCCTCAGTAGGGAACCATGTTCCCTGAATGCTATGATCAAAGGGGAACAACCCGAACTAAGTCAAGAAATTGAAAGTTTCGGACTTGAAATAGTCAGCCATGGATTCCTAGCCCATCTGGAGCTAAAGCCGACCCTTTTTGACAAAATCAAGGAAGCTCAAAGAGGACATAAAAGCATTGAGGGCATTAAAAGAAGAATGGAAAGAGAAAATGTCCCCGGATTTAAAGTTGACGACATGGGTGTGCTATGGTACAAAGGGCGCATCTGCGTACCTAGTGACCATGACTTAAAACAGATGATTATGAAGGAAGCTCGTGAGACACTCTACTCCATCCACCCCGGTAGCACCAAGATGTATCAGGATCTGAAGGAACAGTTCTGGTGGCATGGGATGAAGCGCGAAATCGCCTTATTCGTGGCTAAGTGTGATGTATGCCAGAGCGTCAAAGTCGAGCACCAACGACCCGACGGATTACTACAACCAATGAAGATTCCGGAGTGGCAGTGGGAAAAGGTTGGAATGGACTTTATCACTGGACTGCCCACCTCTAGCCGAGGTCACGACTCAATTTGGGTTATAGTCGACTACCTATCCAAAGTAGCCCATTTCATCCTTGTGAAGACAACCTTCAACGGAAAGAAGTTGGCAGAACTGTATATCTCTAGGATCGTCAGTCTCCATGGAGTCCCCAAGGAGATCGTGTCTAATACAGGACCGCAATTCACTTCTCGCTTCTGGAATAATCTACATGAGGCCCTAGGTACCACTCTATCCTTTAGCACCGCCTATCACCCATAGACCGGAGGACAGACCGAGAGAGTCAATCAAGTCCTGGAGGACATGCTCCGCTCCTGCGTTCTAGCTTACGACTCTAAGCGGGAAGATTGTCTGCCATTCGCGGAATTCTTCTACAATAATAGCTACCAAGCCAGTCTAAAGATGGCACCCTTCCAGCTCCTCTATGGAAGGAAGTGTAGAACCCCTCTGAACAGGACTGAGACCGGAGAGAGCCAAATCTCTGGCCCTGATGTGATCAAGGCAGCAGAAGAGCAAGTACGGCTAGCCCGTGACTGCTTGAGAGCTGCCCAATCTCCCCAGAAGAGCTATGCCGACTGATGGCTCTGTAATGGCGCCCAGGAAAATGCTGGAGCGATGATGATGTAGAGCTCGTTAGGAACCCCAAGAGGAAGGTATGATGAGCACAACAGCAAGTTTCCCTCAGTTATGAAACCAAGGTTTAATCGAACCAGTAGGAGCAAGGAAACACCCCAAAGGTGTTACTAGATGAGCCTTGGCAGGGCGCACTACCGGTGCTAGTAGCAACATGGATACCTGCACAACACAACCACAGGACTTTGTCCCCAACTTGCGATGAGGTTGTCAATCTCACCATGTTTTGCGGAAAACAAAGGATTAAACGTATCGAATGGAAGGAAGTAATAGTTTGCAGAAAGTAAACACAAAGCAGTAAACAGTTTATAGATTGTATGTAAAGAAAAAGGACCGGGATCCATAGTTCACTAGAGGTGGCTCTCCTTAAGATAGATAACATGCTGGGTGAACAAATTACAGCAGGGCAATTGACAAACACCGAGAAAGCAATACATGCATATACTAATCATCTTGACTCCTTTGAGAATTGATTGGGCATTACAACATTATACATAGACCGCTATCCAACTGCATCTATGACTAATAATCCACCTTCAGGTTATCATCCGAACCCCTCCGGTATTAAGTTGCAAGCAACAGATTATTGCTTTACGAACTGCGTGTAAAGTAAACAATACGATTGTTCTATGAACAAAGGATTCTTGTTTTCTCCCTAGTAGCATCAGCACATCTAGTACCTTAGAGATTTCTGTCACTTCCCCAGATTACCAGAGGCATGAACCCACTATCGAGCATAAATACTAACTCTTGGAGTTGCTAGCATCTACTTGGCCAAGATAGCCACTAACAATGGAAAGCATGCAAGATCACACATAACAAAGACATGATAGAATCAATAATCAATTTGAAATAGCATCTCAATATCCATCGGATCCCCGCAAACACAACATGCAGAATTACAAATAGATGATCTTGATCATGAACGGAGCTCACAAGATCTAAACATGAAAGCACAAAGGAGGAGAACCAGCCATCTAGCTACTACATGGATCCGTAGTCCAAGGATGAACTACTCATGCATCACACCGGAGGCTTGCATGGTGATGAAGAAGGCCTCCAGAGTGAATTCCCCTCTCCGGTAGGGTGCCGGGAAGAGCTTCAAATCCCTCCCGATCTAGGGATGGGGATGACGGCGGCTACAGACTATTTCGTGGATTTTTGAACGGGTACTTAGGGTTTTCGTCCCGAGGGCATCTTATAGGCGGAAGGGGAGGCGGAGGGGGTGCCAGGGGCGGCCACATCACCCCCTAGCACGGGCCAGGCTGGGCCGCACAGCTAGGTGGTGTGGTGGCCCCCTCGCCCCTCTCCGTCTCATACTCTGGCATCTGATGACTCCGAGAAAAATAGGCACTTTGGCTTTCGTCCCGTCCAATTCCGAGAATATTCATTTTCTGACTTTCCTGGAACCAAAAACAGTAGAAAACAGGCAGCTGGCACTATGGCTCTTGTTAATATGTTATTCCAAGAAATCATATGAAAAGTACTCCAAAGTGTGGACAAAACACAAGAAAGTGGATAAAACCATGCATGGAACATCAAAAATTATAGATACATTTGCAATGTATCACCGACACCAAACGCCGAGATGTGAGTTTCAACAAGGGAGACTTCGTGTATCTTCACGTCTCCCCTCTCAAGGGAATGCAACGGTTTCATGAAAAAGGGAAGCTCGCCCCAAGGTACATTGGGCCCTTCAAGATCCTTGCTCAACCAGGAAAGGTGTCGTATCAACTAGAGCTACCCAAAGAATTGGCAGAGTTCCATAACGTCTTCCATGTGTCCCAACTCCAGAACTGTCTCCAAGCACCAACAAGCCTGAAACATTCAAGGAAATTGAATATCATGCCATCGACCTCAACCGAGATCTAACCTATCGAGAGGTGCCCATTAAAATCTTAGAGAAAGCCAATCGACTCACCTGGCATAGGAACATAAACTTTTACAAGGTTCAATGGAGCAACCATTCGAAAGACGAAGCTACCTAGGAGCGAGAAGATTATCTCAAGAAGGAATTCCCCCATCTCCTGTCAGCGAAAATGGCGAATATCGGGACGAGATTCTTTTAAGGGGGGAGGTCTGTAACACCCCATCTTTTGCATCCATGTTTGTTGAGGATTAGGAAGCTAGAAATTAGGGGGAAATAAAACTTTTTCTAATTGTTTGCATATAAGCCTAGCTATATTAGCTTGCTTGATCACTTGTGTTGCCTTGGTAGTGTTGCTTGCTAATCTACATGCTTGAATGACCACCAAGGGGCATATTAGTTAGTCTCCCCACAAGTTAATAATTTGGCTAAGTCATAGAAATCTAGTTTTGTTCCAACTTTGGAGCTTTGGTTTGAATAAACCCTTCACCCTTTCTACCATGCAAGAGTACCTGTGGTCCTAGGATGTGAGTACTTGAGAACCCCACCTTAGCCTTGGTTAAACCAGAAGCCCAAGCCTTTTGCATGTGAGTGTTTACCTCACTAGTTGTCTTTTAGGGAATGATCACCTTATTTTGTCCCAAGTTTGGAAGATCATTGTAAACATCTGGCTATGATCCAAGGATCAACCAAGGCCTGAGCATGATCACCTATTCACCCTCTGCACTACCATTCCTTCCCCACTGAAATTGGTGGACTTAGCTCGATTTGGCAAGCTCCCAAAGTGGCCACCTCATCAACTTGGCACAAGATCACCCCAAAACCCTGTCCCGCTCCCCTGCCCATGCTACACTCTCTCTCTGACCCTGGCGTGATGCCTCACCACCCCAGCTACGAACCTGCACTCTCCCATGTCACATGCACACGCCGACACACTCCAAAAGAGAGAGACAAGGAAGATCCTAGCAAATCTTGGCAAGCTTTGAAACCAGCAGCTTCTCCCTCCCTACAGTCACATCTGGCCCCACCACGGATAGCTCCAACTTCCCAGGCACCCTCTCCACCCTACCCCTCTCTCTCCCGCGCGCCCAGCTACCCCCAACCCCCGGCGTCCACCTCAGCGGAAACCCTCGGCCCCACTCTCTATCTTCTTCCCCCGATGCAAAAATGCGCGTTGGACAGAGGAGAGCCTCGCCACCCTACTGCACCCCTACCCCTCCTACTTCCCAGGCACTAGCCAAGCAGACAGGACACTGTAGCCCTGTGCTGTTCTGTCGAACAGTCTGCCGACAGCACGCAACGGCCTCCTCCCTCTCACCCTCCAGTAGGCTCGGCCAGCCCCCGAGGGAAGACCGTCCCAAGGTCGCCGCACGACGTTGCCACCACCTCTCCTAGCCAACCCCGAGCCCCCTTGCAACCCCACCGCCTCGCCGTGCACCCGGCGCACCATGGTCTAGCTCGGCTCGTTAAATAGCTCCCCCACCCCTCGCACGCTCGTCCCACTCCTTAATTTGCTCCCAGAGCACCCCAGTACGACCCCAGAGTGGAGGCAGAGCCTCTCGCCCTCTCCTCTCCCTCTACTGTTTCTCTCCGTCTCGGTGCCAACGACGAACGAGAAGGTTCCACCGTCCCTGCTCTGTATATTCTCCATTCTCCCCTCCCACTGCACTCGCCTCTAGAAACCGGCCCTAATCCCCCCTCCTCTAGCTGTTCTTGTCAACAGGCACGCCAGAGCTGTGAGGAGGCCGAGAGTTCCGAGCCGCGCCGTTGCTGGCACGACGAATCTAGTCACCCGAAGCCGTCGTGTCATACCTCGTTTGACTCCCCGTCCTCGACCGCTTTGAGCCACGCCATCGCCGACCCATCTCCGCCCCAGGGTAAGCCTCCCCGCCGCCTGCCAGCCCCGCTAGGGTTTCCCCTCGTCGGCATTGAGCCCTGCGAGGACGACAAAGCCCGACCGTCAAATCCATTTTAGATCCAACGGCCAGCATCGCCCATACCGCTTCGCCCCTCTGTGCCTATGACAGGCGGGCCCCACGGCAGGATTTGAATCCCTGCCCTCCCGCGCAGGCTACCGTGTACGAAGGCGGGTCCAGCTTCTAGCGGGCCGTGACCCAGCCTCTGCACTATCCCTATTTATTTTCTTTTTAGGATTAATTAATTACCAGAAAATTGTTCTGTAGTTTTAATTCCACCAATTATTATCTGTGTAGTATTTTGGCTTGATTCAAATTTTGTGGAGTAGCCTAAATAATTATCTGTTGCATGGCACTAGTAGCTAGTCATTAGCATGTTTGAATTTTTACTGAGATTTATTGTGGTAAAATATTTATGTTTTGAGTATTTATTTTTTATCTTTATATTTGGGGATGAGAAAATTGTGAAACCAATTTCTAGGTATTGCCTGTGAAGTTGCCTACTGAACAAAACTTGAACCATCCATTTCGATTTTGTGTAGCCTCTGTTCTTATTTTCCGATGATAAGGACAGAGGGTTTTCAAATAATTTCCAGAGGTTGCTGTGAAGCTAATTTTGGGATGAAACCAACTCCCAGAGTTAGGCCTCTGTTAGTTATACTTATGCCTGGAAGGGCATAATTTTTGGCTCTGTAGTTCTGCCCTGAGGATTTTAGTACTAGATTCTGCACTGTTTTCAGTATTTTATTTTTAAAAATCAACCCTTTTTGGTAAAAATATGAAACTAGTGGGGTTTGCTTTGTATTCTCTATGGCTACTCACAAATATAAATTGTGGTCACTGTACACCAGCTTGTTTTGGTCAAATCTTCTGCTTGTGTGCTAATCTAGTCTTTTCCACTAAAATCACCAAATAAGTTTGATTTAATATTTTTGATTGTTTCCAATGGCTTTGTACTGCTAGGATTAGTAGATACTCGTGTTTGGTTGGATTGGTTCAGTTGTGCATCTACTCTGTACTGATTGTGTGGTTTGTGCTATGGTTGATGCTTGGTATTGCAGTTTGATTATATTTCCCCTTTTTGCAACGATAGATACGAATGAAGACGAATTTGAGCAAGGTACTTGGGAAAATTTTGAGGAAGAGGACCAGGAACCAGCTGCCAACCAAGGCAAGCCACCTACAAGTTCATGAGACTTGTCCCATCTTTATTTTATGCACTCCATTTTACTTACTCTTATTAATGCATTGTTTTACTTGCTATTTTGTTATTTATGTCTATTATGGTATGAGTTCTGCTCCACCAAACTTATGCCCATGGTACTGTTTAAGTACTCTCCCTTGGTATTACCTATCCTAAGCCTGGAGTTAAGGTGGTCTAGTATACCACAACCCCTTGGAAAACCCCGGTTTAGCCTAACAAAAATTCTAGGTTGGGAACCCGATGGCAAGGAAGGTATTTATAAAAGTTTTGGACAGAAATATTTGGCTAGTGGGACTTGCTGAGTGGTTTTAAAATGATTTCCGGATCTGCTCTACAAATGGTGGCACAAAAGAAGGAGTTGAAGGAAAAATTGTTTTCGAAAACGCACCCATTTCTTTGCAGTCTAGCTATAACTACCACCCCGTGCAACCACACTACCCCTATATGGGAATGGGCTTGACTAGAAAGTGGTCCTTTCTGATGCAAGAGCCTCGCAACTACTACAGGGGATTGCGATCCCTGGAGGGTGGGCCTTCTTTGGACAAACGGTCCATGTGGGACATCGACTGGGAGCAGGAACGAAGGGTTTACGGACCTCCACGCGTTACTATGAGCCCCTCATTGAAAGCGCCCACTGTGTAAAGTGTAAAATGCGCTTCGGTTGGTCCTCGGTACCTGACGTCCCGGTTTTGAGGGGAACAACACTCATAGGGTAGGCGCTTGTGTTAAGAAGGGATTATCCCGAAGGTCTTGTCCGGTTATCCGAAACCCGCATACTAGTGTATGACGATCCGCGACTGTTCGCGGCGGATGTATCGGATCTTGTGGGTAAAGTGTACAACCTCTGCAGAGCGTAAATCTATTCGAATAGCCGTGTCCACTGTCATGGACGGGTTGGACAAACTTCTGTAGAGCGGTGCTGGTTTTGGATTATAAAAAGGTTTTCTAAAAAGAGACTCGGCCATGGGATGGTCAGAGGGCCCGGAGGATGGGCCATGGGATGGTCAGACCTAGGTGAAGTATTGGTCATGGGATGACCACAGTGGAAGTGAATACAGGGTTGCTCCCATCCTAGTAGTTCAAGTTTTTCCTAACTATTTTACCCCTAAATGTTTTACAAACATTGAGCTGTTCTAAGTTAGAGTTACATCTCTAAGAGATTTCACGAATAGACCCTTTGGAACCATCCTATCCACAACCATACTGCATACCTTTTGTTATTCTTTGTATGGTGGTTTGCGAGTACATTCAAAGTACTCACTTGAAATGTTCCCTGACTATCAACTTGGCCAGATTATGAGCAGGATGAAGGAGATGAAGGAGGGTACGACGACGACTTCGTGAACTACGGCGTTACTCCAAGTCAGGCACCTGTTGGGCTATGTCTTGACTTGGGTCCCCCGCGTTTATTAGTACCGCTGCTATTATCTATTTGTGCCCGTGGAGGAAAGTTGTAAGACTATCATTGTAAGACTTATTGCACCATACAGTAGTGGATGTGTGTACTTTGATATCATGTTGGTTATGCTCCACGATGCACTTATCATGGGATCGTGGTTGTTTGCATAATTTGGTAATCTCGGGTGAAAATCCGGGGTCGCCACAATGACTCTTGTGATCGTGTGAAGCTTTACCGCTAGTAACTAAATCCCTTTGTCTCGCGATATATTACATGTCCGAGATTCGATCATCGGTATCTCCATACCTAGTTTGATCTCGTTGCCGACATGCACTTTTTTCTTGTTCTCGTGATATAACATTCTAGTGATCTCATCACTTGCTTGCAAGCGAACCAATGTGATATCACCGAGAGCGCCTAGAGTATATCCATCCGTCATCGGGATGGACAAATCCCACTCTTGATCCATGAGCCTCTACTTAACACTTTCGTAGCACTGAACCCACCTTTATAATCACCCTTTCACGGTGTGACGTTTGATGTTATCAAGATACTCTTCCAGTGTTAGTGATTGACATGATCTCATGGTCTAAGGACTAGGATTACTTCGTATGATGTTATAGCAATATAAACACAATGACTTTGATAGTAATGCTATACTTCGGATGAAAGTTCATCACATCATTCCACTAATGGTGTGACCTCGTTATTAACAACATCCAATGTCCATGATCAGGAAACCTTGATCATCTTGTTAATCAACGAGCTAGTTTATAAGAGAGGCATAACTAGGAACTTTCCTTTTGTTTATTAAACACACATGTATTAACATTTCCAAATTAATACAATTATAGCATGCAAAATAATAACCACTTTATTATTGCCTCTCGGGCATATTCCCTTCAGTCTCCCACTTGCACTAGAGTGAATAATCTAGTTTGAAAAACTTTGCGAATTGAACACCTATGGATTTCTGGTGTTGCATATACGCGATTGCTAGTGGTTAACATAATCTCTGGATCTGACAGTTTCAGGTCCGTGTGTATTCCTTTGCGTCTCTACGCATCACTCATTCTCAAATGAGATGGCATTGTATAAATTTGGTCCTTTAGTGAGACCTTTAGCTCATTCGGGTTAAAATATGTTGATATTATTGTCATACAATATATCTTCATAGTATTAGCCCACTTTGAACCACACCTAGTTTGATAACAAACTACTTAACACAAATGCCCTCCTTTGCTGCTACTATAGCAGTCATATACTTAGCCTTTTGTTGTAGTATCCGTCACAATGTCTAAACTTTGGAACTCATCCAAATCCATCATGGAACTTTTTTTTTTCATTACATTGTGCCACCCATAGTCTAAATTGAGATAAATTTTAATTTGTATCTTGTGACAAAACTAGTATCAATGTAACACTTTACAATGAACTATCTTTAACTATTTGTCACTTATACATGATATATTCTTAGTTCTTCCAAAGCTCATAAGAATATCTTTACTATTGTCCAATGATCATCTTATGAATCATTTTGGTATGTGCTCATAACATTTAGAGCATAGGACATTCTGGATATATACATATCACAGTATAATCGATCAAAATCTTCATGTGATTTTACTCACCAAGTGTTGAAACACTTGAATCTTGATACAATCCTTTCCATGCAGCAAGAACCTTTCTTGTTGTTTCCATATTGAAACCTTTCAATATCTCATATATGTATGTCTGACGCAACCATATTAGCGCCTCAATCTATCCAGATAGATATTGATGCCAAATATTGTGGTTTTGCCCAAGTCTTTCATTGAAATCCAATTTTAATGAAATTCTTAACTTGTGTCAATAAAAGATACATCATTTCCAATCAACAATATGTACTCTTCATAATGTATTGGAAATTTGTCTCAGCGCTCCCACTTAATTTCTTGCAAATGCAAGCATCTTCATCATCTCCGATGAAATTAAACTCCTTTAACATTTTCATCATGGTGAAGTTTCCAACTCCGCTATGCTCACTTCAACTATTGAAGTTTGCATGCCCTTTTAGCACCCTTTGAATTAACAAAACCCTTCGGACCGTGTCTTGTACACATCCTAGGTAACCATTCTATTAGAAGAACCTTGTTTTGTTTATTCAACTACCATATACCAAATTATATGTAGTGGTTGCTACATTAATCCGTCAAGACTAAATATCGCTACGAAAGATCAAATCTTGTCATAGTCAACTCCTTGAACATTGTCGTAAACTTCTTTCTGACATGTCGATTATTTCATAGATGTTAAACATCCATGTCTATTTCTTTATAGATCCAAACACGACCGATAGGCTTCACGGCTTTCTAGAGGGTCTTCCAAGTTCAGAAACTTGATTTCTCGTGTATGGATACTATCATGGATTCTATGACTTTTAGTCATTTTATGGAGTCAGGGCCCATCATCGCTTCTTTGCATGTAGTCGGTTCATCATTGTCAAAACAATAATGACTTGTTTATCAAATCTCACTATTTGATTCTTACCGACCCACACGGTTCAATAGGAACTCTAATCTTCGAGATCACAACCTTTGTAACCACGGGAGCCATGAGAATTTTAGCCGCCTCTGGGACAGTTTTCGGCGTTGCGCTACTTAGCACATATAGCTATTAAATTTTTATAAATGACACTTCAGATGAATAGAAGATGTAAGTAAAAAATTTAACAACCTTATCAAAGTTCTATTATCCTCCCACTTAATTTTTCATGAAAAATTCCTTCTAAAGAAACTTGACGTTCCAAGCGACAAACTCTTTTGTCCTCGGTGTTATGGAGGAATTCCCATCAAATTCTTTAGGATAACCTACAAATATGTGCTTATCCTACTTTGGTTGTAAACATTTTACTTATGCATAGCATACCAAAATTTGAGAAAAGAAAATTCGGGTTTTATCCCAAACCATAACTCATATGGGGTCATTTCAACGGATCTCGATGGTGCTCTTTTCAGTGTAAAAGTTGTAGTCTCTAAAGCTTCAATCCATTAAACATAATGGCAGTTTTATAAATGACACCTTTGATCTTACCATGTCAAACATGGTTTGATTTCATCTCTCGAATATGCCATACTCCTATGGTTTATCAAGAAACACAAATCATGGAACAATTCCTCAAATCTTAGGTGTTTTGCTAAATCCGTAACTCAAATATCTTCCTTTATGATCAAATCATAATATCTTTTATTTTCTTGTTACAATGATTTTTCACTTCATCTTGAAAGTCTTTGAACAACTTTCAAATGTTTCATAGTTCTTCCTTATTAAGTAAATATATAGATATATTCACTCAAATTTCTAGAGAAAGCATATGAAGCAAAAAGATCCATCACATATGGCTACATATAATGGACTATATACATCAATATGTATAATATCCAATAAGTTAGTCATCCTTTCCTCTTTCGCCTATGGACAGAGTTTCGATTATCTCGAGGAAAGTTTCACAAGCGTCAATTGATCAAAATCAAAAGACTCCAAAAATCCATCAACATGAAGTTTCTTCATGTTTTCTTTCCAATATAATTTAAACAGCGATGTCACTTCATAAGTGATCTTTCAATCATTCGTCTTGCGACATTTTAGCAATAATGTTTATGGATGTGATTTCTCCAAGAAGACTTGTAAAAGTTCATCCACCCTTTATGGAATACGGTAATTATTTGAACAACCATTGTTCTCGTAATATCGGAACAAAATAACAATTATTAAAACAAATATTGAAGGCTAGTTTGACGACAACGAAAAACATAATAACACTTTATTTGTTTTCGATGAACATCATCACTTATTCCCTTGCTAGTTACTTAGGCCATTGCAGTTCATGAATTGTGTTGTTTTGTATGACACTTCACACCAACCAATTCGGTATCCAATACCTAAGAACCACATTGTTTAACAAGCAAGGAATACAACCATAACATGTATATCTTGTATATACCTAAGCTGGACATCTCCAACTTTTCTTTTCTGCCAAATATTTTATAGATTCTCTTTCAACAATTCCTTCTTCTTTTAAAAGAATCTATCAACATCAATAGTGGTGTCATTCACATGACACATATTACAAAGCGTGTATAGTCAAATACTAATACCTTTAGACTTGCACTTTGAAGTGGATCACCATCATCAAATGTTTGGTATTCTTTCAAAAATCCATTCTTTAGTAATCTTCCAGTGTACTAAAATTTTTACTTACATCTTCTATTCATCCTCATCATGACAACTTTCATGATTAAGCTACAATATCCTATAAGGATGAATGTTACTATAATATCAGTTTCCAAAACCTTTTTGGTAGATTAGGACGCCTAGTGTCTCCAACCTTCACAAATTCTCATACAATATGAGAACATGTATTTTGTTAAATTATACTCTATCATATTCCAACCATAAACAATGTTTTAGATATCACAATATCTTTCACACATGATGGTTTCTGAAACAATTATTTTAGGTCCTAGATAACCTCGATATTAAAACAACTTTTTGAATATCAAGAATCATGGAGGAAAACATGATACTTTAGACATTGGAATTCTTACTCTTGATTTAATACTACTTATTAAACTTTATGGAGTAAATAGAGTTTGCTGAAAGTTTGCAATAGGACTTCTAAACTTTAAATTGACATCAAAACAATACGATACCAGTTCGTAAAGTAAATATCCAGAATTCTGTAGTTCTATTATCGCAATTAAAACTAAGCATAAGGTAGTAAACATATGCCAATGACTACAAAAAATTATGCAAATTCACTTTGATTTAGTTTATGACAAGTTTGGTTCGACTAATCCAAATTAGAAATGAACTCCCACTCAAAAACTACATCCCTCGTCCTTTTTGGTGATTACATGAACCAAATCCACTACACCATGTCCGATCATCACGTGAGTCGGTGTAGCTTCAAAGGCGAGCATCTATATGGGCATCATATCAACTATATGACTCATGCTTAACCTTTCGGTCCGTGTTCTGAGGCCATGCGTATACATGCTAGGCTCGCCAAGTAAGAAACTTAGTACTCGCGTGTGTAAAATTGTCTTACACCCATTGTATGAAAGCGCATAGTCGAGTACACCCGATCATCACGTGATGTCTCGAAACACGATCCATAGAACGGTGCATACTTAAGGAAGAACACATTTTATCTTGATATTTAAATGAGGGATCATATTATAACGCTATTAAAATGCCAAACTAGCAATATAAGATGCGAATATCATATGTGTAAAGTGAAATGATATGGTCCATGCATTTGATCACCATCATATGCATCGTGGTATGATCTCTATCATTCCTTTGTGTGTAAGGCCAAGGTCTATGGAACATACACGTTAGGTGTGTTGTAAGGGTATCAACCATACATCAACTTACAATATTTCCATTACATGACACTATCCCAACAACGATCTAAACTAGACGCCTCTAATTTATCAATTGCAAGTTTTACGTGGCTTAGGGATTTCAGAGATAGAACCGTTCTTACCTACGAACATGGAACCACAACAAGGATAACCAAATTATTAGCAACTCGTTGTAAATCAGATATTGACTATAGTAGGAGAAACAGACACCCGCGAGCCACTTATGCAAAACTAGTTGCATGTCAGTCGTGGAACCGGTCTCATGTGCGATGACATGTAAGGTTGGTCCGGGCTGCTTCATCCCACTATGCCACCAATATCCAAAGTACATATAAGAAGCAATAACATGATCATCACCGCCCACATACTCTTATGTGTTCTACCCCTGCAAAGCACCTATGCATAGATCAGGCGCTGATACCACTGAAGGGTTCGCATCATAGAAAACAAAAAATTTCCTACGATGTGAACTACTATACGCCAGGATCTATCTACTAGATACAAGCAACAGGTGGATATACATCCATAGAGAACATACCCTCGAAGACAACAAAGCTTTGTTAATGAGATGGAACTCGTGGATGATGTAGTCGTACACTTGCCGATCTCAAGATCGTGATGAAGTCCAGCAGGTCCGGCTCCAGCACGTCCATCAGATCTAGCTCCAGCAAGTCCAGCACTACCAAGTCCAGCACCGCAAAGCAGCGGTGCATCCGTGATCGCACACACGTCCGGTACCTCGACAACCTCCGTCCCTCGCTCCAGCAAAGCAGCGGAAGCAGCAACTCCTTTCTAGATAAAGCCACCGGGAACATGTATCTTGCTAATCCGAGACCATGGGGAAATAATACTAGAGGGGGAGAGAGATCCTTCACGAGGAGGTGTGAGGAAGAAGGAGTGAGAGGGGGCCTTTTATAGGAGGAGGGGAGGGTACCCCTCCCATGGCCGGAGCCCATGGAGGGTGTCCCTTCACCTCCCCCATTCATGTGGTGGTAACCCCCTCCACATTAAAATGCCCCTTCACATTCTCTTTTAAAGTCTCCACTTTAAATGCATTAAATTTCTCCAAATTTAATGCTCTCTCATTTAATAAAACCCTTTTATTAATTTTATTCAGAATTTTGTTAATTACTTTAATTAACAAACATTCACATAAAACCCCCTGCAACATTCCAATATTACATGCAGAACCAATTTCAACAATTTCACCTGAAACAGTTTTAGTGTCTATTGAAATAATTCTAGCGCTTTCTTAAATCTTTATCTGAAACATATTTGCTCCAAATGGTGTCGGTATCCCTTAAGTGTGTCACCCTACAGTTCGCGAATAATGCAGACATGATCGAGACCCTTTTTTGATCAATAATCAGCAGCGGGACCTGGATATCCGTACTGACTCCCACATATTCAATGATGACTCTTGTGATCGTGTGAACCTTTAACGCTAGTAACTAAATCCCTTTGTCTCACGATATATTACATGTCCGAGATTCGATCATAGATATCTCCATACCTAGTTTGATCTCGTTGCCGACATGCACTCTTTTCTCGTTCCCGTGATATAACATTCTAGTGATCTCATCACTTGCTTGCAAGCTAACCAATGTGATATCACCGAGAGGGTCCAGAGTATATCTATCCGTCATCGGGATGGACAAATCCCACTCTTGATCCATCAGCCTCTACATAACACTTTCGTAGCATTGAACCCACCTTTATAATCACCCTTTCACGGTGTGACATTTGATGTTATCAAGATACTCTTCCAGTGTTAGGGATTGACATGATCTCATGGTCTAAGGAATAGGATTACTTCGTATGATGTTATAGCAATATAAACACAATGACTTTGATTGTAATGCTATACTTCAGATGAATGTTCATCACATCATTCCACTAATGTTGTAACCTCGTTATTAACAACATCCAATGTCGATGATTAGGAAACCTTGATCATCTTGTTAATCAACGAGCTATTTTATAAGAGAGGCATAACTAGGAACTTTCCTTTTGTTTATTAAACACGCATGTATTAATGTTTCCAAATTAATACAATTATAGCATGCAAAATAAACATTTATCATAAACAAGGAATAAGATAATAACGACTTTATTATTGCCTCTCGGGCATATTCCCTTCACTAGAGTCATTGCATGTTCATTCTATTCATAAACCACATGGATCCACCAGTATCATTGCATGTGTGTTGTTTTCATAAACCACAACTAGAGTCATGTCATGTGTGTACTTTTCATAAACCACATGGATCCACCAATGTCTTTGCATGTGTGTTCTTTTCATAAACTACATGGATCCACCAATTTCGCGTATATATTCCTCCCGAGACAAAAACCCTAGGTCGTCAATCAGAAATCCACGAAAAGTTCCGCAGCGTCGCCGCCACCGAAGGGGAGATTCGGGGGACAGAAAGTCTCTGTTCCGGCACCCTGCCGAGACGGGGAAGTGCCCCCGGAGCCATCTCCATCGATCTCCACCACCATCTCTATCACCGTTGCTGATTCCCATGATGATGAGGGAGTAGTTCTTCCTCGAGGCTAAAGTTCTACCGGTAGCTATGTGTTCATCTCTCTCTATGCATGATCATGTTGTGATCATGAGCTTTGTAATCAAATAGATCTACCTTGATACTCAAGTGCTTTAATATATCTCTACTCTCCCCATGTGTGTGAAAGTGACAGCGTGCACACCATGGTGGCACTTAGGCTAGAGATTACAAATACTTGTTATGTGATATATTTGGAGTTGGATGTCTCTATGAAATTGTGGTGTTTGTTGGAACCATCTAGTGCTCAAGGTGATAGTGTGGGGGTTTCTAGATGGGAAAGGCTTACTTTGAGGTGTGTTGTTATAGCCCTACCATAGATTAGAGTATCCAACCGGAGAGTAGTTCAGAGTAGTATCATAAAGAGAAGATATTTATATGAGAGTGTTCACTAGCGAAAGTATGATCCCTAGGCCTTGTTTCTAAGCATTGATACACCATTTGCAATTAGATCTGTTACATGTTTGCTTGCTTCCATCTTTATTTCAGTTTGCCCTTAGTCTTTTCCCATGTCAACCACACGCCGGTAAGCTATTTTCTGGCACCGTAACCACTTATAATTATCCATACCACTTGTATTTTACTATCTCTTCGTCGAACTAGTGCACCTATACACCTGACAAGTGTATTGGGTGTGTAGGGGACACAAGAGACTTCTTGTATCTTGATTGCTAGGTTGCTTGAGAGAGGATACCTTTGACCACTTCCTCCCTAAGTTCGATAAACCTTGGGTGATCCACTTAAGGGAAAACTTGCTGATGTTCTACAAACCTCTGCACTTGGAGGCCCAACAACTGTCTACAAGAATAGAAGTGCATAGATATCATCCACCAGTGTCATTGCATGTGTGTTCTTTTCATAAACCACAACTAGAGTCATTGCATGTGTGTTCTTTTCATAAACCACATGGATCCACCAGAGTCATTGCATGTGTGTTCTTTTTCATAAACCACCACTAGATTCATTGCGTGTGTGTTATTTTCCCAAACCACCATTAGAGTCATGGCATGCGTGTTCTTTTCATAAACCACATGGATCCACCAGTGTCATTAAATATTTGTTCTTTTCATAAATCACATGGATCCACCAGAGTCATTTCATGTGTATTATTTTCATAAACCACTTGGATCCACCCGTGTCATTGCATGTGTGTTGTTTTTCATAAACCACCACTAGAGTCATTGCATGTGTGTTCTTGTCATAAACCACATGGATCCACCGGAGTCATTGCATGTGTGTTCTTTTTATAAACCACTTGGATCTACCAGTGTCATTAAATGTGTGTTCTTTTCATAAACACCATATGGATCCACTAGAGTCATTGCATGTTTGTTCTTTTTTCTAACCACCACTAGAGTCATTGCATGTGTGTTCTTTTCATAAACCTCTTGGATCCACCAGAGACATTGCATGTGTGTTCTTTTTCATAACCACCACTAGAGTCATTGCATGTTTGTTCTTTTCCTCAACCACCACTAGAGTCATTGCATGTATGTTATTTTCATAAACCACATGGATACACCATAGTCTTTGCATGTGTGTTCTTTTCATAAACCACTTGGTTCCACCAGTGTCATTAAATGAGTGTTCTTTTTCAAAACCACCACTAGAGTCATTGCATGTGTGTTCTTTTCATAAACCACAACTAGAGTTATTGTGTGTTTGTTCTTTTAATAAACCACATGAATCCACTAGAGTCATTGCGTGTTTGCTCTTTTCATAAACCACATGGATCCACTAGTATCATTGCATGAGTGTTCTTTTCAAAAACCACAACTAGAGTCATGGCATGTGTGTACTTTTCATAAACCACATGGATCCACCAGTGTCATTTCATGTGTGTTGTTTTTCATAAACCACCACTAGAGTCATTACATGTGTGTTCTTTTCATAAACCACATGGATCCACCAGAGTCATTGCATGTGTGTTCTTTTCATAAACTCTAGTGGTGGTTCTTTTTTCTAACCACCACCAGAGTCATTGCATGTGTGTTCTTTTCATAAACCTCTTGGATCCACCAGAGTCATTGCATGTGTGTTCTTTTTCATAAACCACCACTAGAGTCATTGCATGTATGTTATTTTCATAAACCACATGGATACACCATAGTCATTGCATGTGCGTCTTTTCATAAACCAATTGGTTCCACCAGTGTCACTAAATGAGTGTTCTTTTTCAAAACCACCACTAGAGTCATTGCATGTGTGTTCTTTTCATAAACCACAACTAGAGTTATTGCATGTGAGTTGTTTTCATAAACCCCATGAATCCACTAGATTCATTGCATGTTTGTTCTTTTCATAAACCACATGGATCCACCAGTATCATTGCATGTGTATTCTTTTCATAAACCACAACTAGAGTCATTGCACGTGTGTACTTTTCATAAACCACATGGATCCACTAGAGTCATTGCATGTGTGTTCTTTGCATAAACCACATGGATCCACCAGTGTCATTGCATGCGTGTTCTTTTCATAAATCACCACTAGATTCATTGTATGTGTGTTCTTTTCATAAACCACTTGGATCCACCAGTGTCATTAAATATTTGTTCTTTTCATAAACCACATAGATCCACCAGAGTCAGTGCATGTTTGTTCTTTTTGTAAACCACCAGTAGAGTCATTGCATGTGTGTTATTTTCATAAACCACTTGGATCCACCAGTGTCATTGCATGTGTGTTGTTTTTCATAAACCACCACTAGAGTCATTGCATGTGTCTTCTTTTCATAAACCACATGGATCCACCAGAGTCATTGCATGTCTGTTCTTCTCCTAAACCACCACTAGATTCATTGCATGGGTGTTCTCTTTCTAAACCACATATGGATCCACTAGAGTCATTACATGTGTGTTATTTTCATGAACAAAATGGATCCACCAGTGTCATTGCACGTGTGTTCTTTTCATAAACAACTTGGATCCACAAGTGTCATTGCATGTGTGTTCTTTTCAGAAACCACTTGGATCTACCAGTGTCATTAAATGTGTGTTCATTTCATAAACAACATATGGATCCACTAGAGACATTGCATGTGTGTTCTTTTCCTAAACCTCTTGGATCCACCAGTGTCATTGCATGTGTGTTATTTCTCATAAACCACAACTAGAGTCATTGCATGTGTGTTCTTTTCCTAAACCACCACTAGAGTCAATTCATGTGTGTTATTTTCATAAACCAGATGGATCCACCATAGTCTTTCCATGTGTGTTCTTTTCATAAAACCCTTGGTTTCACCAGTGTCATTAAATGAGTGTTCTTTTTCAAAACCACCACTAGAGTCATCACATGTGTGTTCTTTTCATAAACTACAACTAGAGTTATTACATGTGAGGTCTTTTCATAAACCACATGAATCCACTAGAGTCATTGCATGTTAGTTCTTTTCATAAACCACATGGATCCACCAGTATCATTGCATGTGTGTTCTTTTCATAAACCACAACTAGAGTCATTACATGTGTGTACTTTTCATAAACCACATTGATCCAGTAGTGTCATTGCATGTGTGTTGTTTTCATAAACCACATGGATCCACCAGTGTCATTGCATGTGTGTTTATTTCATAAACCACAACTAGAGTCATTGCATGTGTGTTCTTTTCATAAACCACATGGATCCACCAGAGTCATTGCATTTTTGTTCTTTTTCATAAACCACCACTAGATTCATTGCATGTGTATTATTTTCCTAAACCACCACTAGAGTCATTGCATGCGTGTTCTTTTCATAAACCACATGGATCCACTAGAGTGATTACATGTGTTTTATTTTCATAAACCACCACTAGATTCATTTCATGTGTGTTGTTTTCATAAACCACCACTAGAGTCATTGCATGTTTCTTCTTTTCATAAACCACTTGGATCCACCAATATCATTGCATGTGTTTTCTTTTCATAAACCACAACTAGAGTCATTGCATGTGTGTACTTTTCATAAACCACATGGATCCACTAGAGTCATTCCATGTGTGTTCTTTTCGTAAACCACATGGATCCACCAATGTCATTGCATGTGTGTTCTTTTCATAAGCCACAACTAGAGTCATTCCATGTGTGTTATTTTCATAAACCACATGGATCCACCAGAGTCATTGCATGTGTGTTCTTTTTCATAAACCACCACTAGATTTATTTCATGTGTGTTATTTTCCTAAACCACCACAAGAGTCATTGCATGCATGTTCTTTTCATAAACCACATGGATCCACTAGAGTGATTACATGTGTTTTCTTTTCATAAACCACTTGGATCCACCAGTGCCATTGCATGTGTGTTCTTCTTCCAAACCACCACTAGAGTCATTGCATGTGTGTTCTTTTCATAAACCACTTGGATCCACCACAGTCATTGCATGTCTGTTCTTCTCCTAAACCACCACTAGAGTCATTGCATGGGTTTTAGTTTCCTAAACCACATATGGATCCACTAGAGTCATTACATGTGTGTTCTTTTCATGAACCACATGGATCCACCAGTGTCATTGCACGTGTGTTCTTTTCATAAACCCCCACTAGATTCATTGCATTTATGTTCTCTTCATAACCACTTGGATCCACCAGTGTCATTGCATGTGTGTTCTTTTCAAAAACCACTTAGATCTACCAGTGTCACTAAATGTGTATTCTTTTCATAAACAACATATGGATCCACTAGAGTCATTGCAAGTTTGTTTAGTTTTCTAACCACGACAAGAGTCATTGCATGTGTGTTCTTTTCAAGAACCTCTTGGATCAACCAGTGTCATTACATGTGTGTTCTTTTTCATAAACCACAACTAGAGTCATGCATGTGTGTTCTTTTCCTAAACCACAACTAGAGTCATTGCATGTGTGTTCTTTTCATAAACCACATGGATCCACCATAGTTTTTGCATGTGTGTTCTTTTCATAAAACACTTGGTTCCACCAGTGTCATTAAATGAGTGTTCTTTTTCAAAACCACCACTAGAGTCATTGCATATGTTCTTTTCATAACCCACAACTAGAGTTATTGCGTGTGAGTTCTCTTAATAAACCACATGAATCCACTAGAGTCATTGCATGCTTGTTTTTTTCATAAACCACATGGATCCACCAATATCATTGCATGTGTGTTCTTTTCATAAACCACAACTAGAGTCATTACATGTGTGTACTTTTCATAAACCACATGGATCCACTAGAGTCATTGCATGTGTGTTCTTTTCGTAAACCACATGGATCCACCAGTGTGTTTGCATGTGTGTTTTTTCATAAACCACAACTAGAGTCATTGCATGTGTGTTCTTTTCATAAACCACATGGATCCGCCAGAGTCATTGCATGTGTGTTATTTTTCGTAAACCACCACAAGATTCATTGCATGTGTGTTATTTTACTAAACCACCACTAGAGTCATTGCATGCGTGTTCTTTTCATAAACCACATGGATCCACCAGAGTGATTACATGCATTTTCTTTTCATAAACCACTTGGATCCACCAGTGCCATTGCATGTGTGTTCTTCTTCCAAACCACCACTAGAGTCATTGCATGTGTGTTCTTTTCATAAACCACTTGGATCCACCACAGTCATTGCATGTCTGTTCTTCTCCTAAACCACCACTAGAGTCATTGCATGGGTTTTCGTTTCCTAAACCACATATGGATCCACTAGAGTCATTACATGTGTGTTCTTTTCATGAACCACATGGATCCACCAGTGTCATTGCACGTGTGTTCTTTTCATAAACCCCCACTAGATTCATTGCATTTATGTTCTCTTCATAACCACTTGGATCCACCAGTGTCATTGCATGTGTGTTCTTTTCAAAAACCACTTAGATCTACCAGTGTCACTAAATGTGTATTCTTTTCATAAACAACATATGGATCCACTAGAGTCATTGCAAGTTTGTTTAGTTTTCTAACCACGACAAGAGTCATTGCATGTGTGTTCTTTTCAAGAACCTCTTGGATCAACCAGTGTCATTACATGTGTGTTCTTTTTCATAAACCACAACTAGAGTCATGCATGTGTGTTCTTTTACATAAACCACAACTAGAGTCATTGCATGTGTGTTCTTTTCCTAAACCACCACTAGAGTCATTGCATGTGTGTTATTTTCATAAACCACATGGATCCACCATAGTCTTTGCATGTGTGTTCTTTTCATAAAACACTTGGTTCCACCAGTGTCATTAAATGAGTGTTGTTTTTCAAAACCACCACTAGAGTCCTTACATGTGTGTTCTTTTCATAACCCACAACTAGAGTTATTGCGTGTGAGTTCTTTTAATAAACCACATGAATCCACTAGAGTCATTGCATGTTTTTTCTTTTCATAAACCACATGGATCCACCAGTATCATTGCATGTGTGTTCTTTTCATAAACCACAACTAGAGTCATTGCATGTGTGTACTTTTCATAAACTACATGGATCCACCATAGTCATTGCATGTATGTTCTTTTTCATAAACCACCAGTAGAGTCATTGCATGTGTTTTTTCCTAAACAACCAATAGAGTCATTGCGTGTGTGTTATTTTAATAAACCACATGGATCCACTAGAGTCATTGCATGTGTGTTGTTTTCATAAACCACTTGGATCCACCAGTGCCATTACATGTGTGTTCTTTTTAAAAACCACCACTAGAGTCATTGAATGTTTGTTCTTTTCAGAAACCATATGGATCCACCAGAGTTATTGCATGTCCGATCTTTTCCTAAACCACCACTAGAGTCACTACATGTCTACTCTTCTCCTAAACCACGACTAGAGTCATTGCATCTGTGTTATTTTCCTAAACGAGATATGGATCCACTAGTGTCCTTGCATGTGTGTTCTTTTCATAAACCACATGGATCTACCGGTGTCATGGCATGTGTGTTCTTTTCATAAACCACAACTAGAGTCATTGCATGTGTGTTCTTTTCATAAACCACATGGATCCACCAGAGTCATTGCATGTGTGTTCTTTTTCATAAGCCACCACTAGATTCATTGGAAGTGTGTTATTTTCCTAGACCACCACTAGAGTCATTGCATGCGTGTTCTTTTCATAAACCACATGGATCCACCAGAGTGATTACATGTGTTCTCTTTTCATAAACCACTTGGATTAACCAGTGCCATTGCATGTGTGTTCTTCTTCCAAACCACCACTAGAGTCATTTCATGTGTGTTCTTTTCATAAACCACTTGGATCCACCAGAGTCATTGCATGTATGTTCTTCTCCTAAACCACCACTAGAGTCATTGCATGGGTTTTCTTTTCCTAAACCACATATGGATCCACTAGAGTCGTTACATGTGTGTTCTTTTCATGAACCACATGGATCCACCAGTGTCATTGCACGTGTGTTCTTTTCATAAACCACCACTAGAGTCATTCCATTTATGTTCTTTTCATAAACCACTTGGATCCACCAGTGTCATTGCATGTCTGTTCTTTTCAGAAACCACTTGGATCTACCAGTGTCATTAAATGTGTGTTCTTTTCATAAACAACATATGGATCCACTAGAGTCATTGCATGTTTGTTCTTTTTTCTAACCACCACAAGAGTCATTGCATGTGTGTTCTTTTCATAAACCTCTTGGATCCACCAGTGTCATTTCATGTGTGTTCTTTTTCATAAACCACAACTAGATTCATTGCATGTGTGTTCTTTTCATAAACCACATGGATCCGCCAGAGTCATTGCATGTGTGTTCTTTTTCGTAAACCACCACTAGATTCATTGCATGTGTGTTATTTTGCTAAACCACCACCAGTCATTGCAGGCATGTTCTTTTTAAAAACCACATGGATCCACCATAGCGATTACGTGTGTTTCCTTTTCATAATCCACTTGGATACACTAGTGCCATTGCATGTGTGTTCTTTTTCCAAACCACCACTAGAGTCATTGCATGTGTTTTCTTTCCATAAACCACTTTGATCCACCAGTGTCATTAAATGTTTGTTCTTTTCATAAACCACATGGATACACCAGAGTCATTGCATGTTTGTTCTTTTTTCTAAACCACCACTAGAGTCATTGCATCTGTGTTCTTTTCATAAACCACTTGGATCCACCAGTGCCATTGCATGTGTGTTCTTTTTCATAAACCACCGCTAGAGTCATTGCATGTGTGTTCTTTTCATAAACCACTTGGATCCACTAGAGTCATTGCATGTTTGTTCTTCTCCTAAACCACCACTAGAGTCATTGCATGGGTTTTCTTTTCCTAAACCACATATGGATACACTAGAGTCATAACATGTGTGTTCTTTTCATGAACTACATGGATCCACCAGTGTCATTGCACGTGTATCTTTTTCATAAACCACCACTAGAGTCATTGCATGTGTGTTCTTTTCATAAACCACAACTAGAGTCATTGCATGTGAGTTCTTTTCATAAACCACATGAATCCACTAGAGTCATTGCATGTTTGTTCTTTTCATAAACCACATGGATCCACCAATATCATTGAATGTGTGTTCTTTTCATAAACCACAACTAGAGTCATTTCATGTGTGTACTTTTCATAAACCACATGGATACACTAGGGTCATTGCATGTGTGTTCTTTAATAAACCACATGGATCCACTAGAGTCATTGCATGTCTGTTCTTCTCCTAAACCACCACTAGAGTCATTAAATGTGTTTTATTTTCCTAAACCACATATGGATCCACTAGAGTCATTGCATGTGTGTTATTTTCATAAACCACATGGATCCACCAGTGTCATTGCATGTGTGTTATTTTCCTAAGCCACCACTAGAGTCATTGCATGTGTGTTCTTTTCATAAACCACATGGATCCGCCAAAGTGATTGCATGTGTGTTCTTTTAATAAACCACTTGGATCCACCAGTGCCACTGCATGTGTGTTGTTTTTCAAAACCACCACTAGAGTCATTGGATGTGTGTTCTTTTCATAAACCACATGGATCCACCAGAGTCATTACATGTGTGTTATTTTCCTAAACCACATATGGGTCCACTAGAGTCATTGCATGTGTGTTGTTTTCATAAACCACATGGATCCACTAGTGTCATTCCATGTGTGTTCTTTTCATAAACTACCACTAGAGTCATTGCATGTGTGTTCTTTTCATAAAAACTTGGATCCACAAGTGTCATTAAATGTTTGTTCTTTTCATAAACCACATGGATCCACCAGAGTCATTGCATGTTTATTCTTTTTCTAAACCACCACTAGAGTCATTGCGTGTGTGTTCTTTTCATAAACCACTTGGATCCACCCGTGTCATTGCATGTGTGTTCTTTTTCATAAACCACCACTAGAGTCATTGCATGTGTGTTCTTTTCATAAACCACATGGATCCACTAGAGTCATTGCATGTGTGTTCTTCTCCTAAACCACTACTAGAGTCATTGCATGTGTGTTGTTTTCCTAAACCACATATGGATCCACTCGAGTCATTACATGTGTGTTCTTTTAATGAACCACATGGATACATTAGTGTCATTACATGTGTGTTCTTTTCATAAACCACCACTAGAGTTATTGCATGTATGTTCTTTTCATAAACCACTTGGATCCACCAGTGCCATTGCATGTGTGTTCTTTTCATAAACCACTTGGATCTACAAGTGTCATTAAATGTGTGTTATTTTTGTAAACAACATATGGATCCACTACATTCATTGCATGTTTGTTCTTTTTTCTAACCACCACTAGAGTCATTGCATGTGTGTTCTTTTCATAAATCTTTTGGATTCACCAGTGCCATTGCATGTGTGTTCTTTTTCATAAACCCCCACTAGAGTCATGGCATGTGTGTTCTTTTCCTAAACCACCACTAGAGTCATTGACTGTGTGTTATTTTCATAAACCACATGGATCCACCACAGTCATTTCATGTTTGTTCTTTTCATAAACCACTTGGATCCACCAGTGTCATTAAATAAGTGTTCTTTTTCAAAACCACCACTAGTGTCATTGCATGTGTGTTATTTTAATAAACCATAACTAGAGTCATTGCATGTGAGTGATTTTCATAAACCACATGGATCCACTAGAGTCATTTCATGGTTGTTCAATTCATCAACCACATGGATCCACCAGTATCATTGGATGTGTGTTCTTTTCATAAACCACAACCAGAGTTATTGCATGTGTGTACTTTTCATAAACCACTTCGATCCACCAGAGTCTTTGCATGTGTGTTCTTTTCATAAACCACATGGATCCACCAATTTCATTGCATGCGTGTTATTTTAATAAACCATAACTAGAGTCATTGCATGTGTGTTCTTTTCATAAACCACATGGATCTACCGGTGTCATGGCATGTGTGTTCTTTTCATAAACCACAACTAGAGTCATTGCATGTGTGTTCTTTTCATAAACCACATGGATCCACCAGAGTCATTGCATGTGTGTTCTTTTTCATAAGCCACCACTAGATTCATTGGAAGTGTGTTATTTTCCTAGACCACCACTAGAGTCATTGCATGCGTGTTCTTTTCATAAACCACATGGATCCACCAGAGTGATTACATGTGTTCTCTTTTCATAAACCACTTGGATTAACCAGTGCCATTGCATGTGTGTTCTTCTTCCAAACCACCACTAGAGTCATTTCATGTGTGTTCTTTTCATAAACCACTTGGATCCACCAGAGTCATTGCATGTATGTTCTTCTCCTAAACCACCACTAGAGTCATTGCATGGGTTTTCTTTTCCTAAACCACATATGGATCCACTAGAGTCGTTACATGTGTGTTCTTTTCATGAACCACATGGATCCACCAGTGTCATTGCACGTGTGTTCTTTTCATAAACCACCACTAGAGTCATTCCATTTATGTTCTTTTCATAAACCACTTGGATCCACCAGTGTCATTGCATGTCTGTTCTTTTCAGAAACCACTTGGATCTACCAGTGTCATTAAATGTGTGTTCTTTTCATAAACAACATATGGATCCACTAGAGTCATTGCATGTTTGTTCTTTTTTCTAACCACCACAAGAGTCATTGCATGTGTGTTCTTTTCATAAACCTCTTGGATCCACCAGTGTCATTTCATGTGTGTTCTTTTTCATAAACCACAACTAGATTCATTGCATGTGTGTTCTTTTCATAAACCACATGGATCCGCCAGAGTCATTGCATGTGTGTTCTTTTTCGTAAACCACCACTAGATTCATTGCATGTGTGTTATTTTGCTAAACCACCACCAGTCATTGCAGGCATGTTCTTTTTAAAAACCACATGGATCCACCATAGCGATTACGTGTGTTTCCTTTTCATAATCCACTTGGATACACTAGTGCCATTGCATGTGTGTTCTTTTTCCAAACCACCACTAGAGTCATTGCATGTGTTTTCTTTCCATAAACCACTTTGATCCACCAGTGTCATTAAATGTTTGTTCTTTTCATAAACCACATGGATACACCAGAGTCATTGCATGTTTGTTCTTTTTTCTAAACCACCACTAGAGTCATTGCATCTGTGTTCTTTTCATAAACCACTTGGATCCACCAGTGCCATTGCATGTGTGTTCTTTTTCATAAACCACCGCTAGAGTCATTGCATGTGTGTTCTTTTCATAAACCACTTGGATCCACTAGAGTCATTGCATGTTTGTTCTTCTCCTAAACCACCACTAGAGTCATTGCATGGGTTTTCTTTTCCTAAACCACATATGGATACACTAGAGTCATAACATGTGTGTTCTTTTCATGAACTACATGGATCCACCAGTGTCATTGCACGTGTATCTTTTTCATAAACCACCACTAGAGTCATTGCATGTGTGTTCTTTTCATAAACCACAACTAGAGTCATTGCATGTGAGTTCTTTTCATAAACCACATGAATCCACTAGAGTCATTGCATGTTTGTTCTTTTCATAAACCACATGGATCCACCAATATCATTGAATGTGTGTTCTTTTCATAAACCACAACTAGAGTCATTTCATGTGTGTACTTTTCATAAACCACATGGATACACTAGGGTCATTGCATGTGTGTTCTTTAATAAACCACATGGATCCACTAGAGTCATTGCATGTCTGTTCTTCTCCTAAACCACCACTAGAGTCATTAAATGTGTTTTATTTTCCTAAACCACATATGGATCCACTAGAGTCATTGCATGTGTGTTATTTTCATAAACCACATGGATCCACCAGTGTCATTGCATGTGTGTTATTTTCCTAAGCCACCACTAGAGTCATTGCATGTGTGTTCTTTTCATAAACCACATGGATCCGCCAAAGTGATTGCATGTGTGTTCTTTTAATAAACCACTTGGATCCACCAGTGCCACTGCATGTGTGTTGTTTTTCAAAACCACCACTAGAGTCATTGGATGTGTGTTCTTTTCATAAACCACATGGATCCACCAGAGTCATTACATGTGTGTTATTTTCCTAAACCACATATGGATCCACTAGAGTCATTGCATGTGTGTTGTTTTCATAAACCACATGGATCCACTAGTGTCATTCCATGTGTGTTCTTTTCATAAACTACCACTAGAGTCATTGCATGTGTGTTCTTTTCATAAAAACTTGGATCCACAAGTGTCATTAAATGTTTGTTCTTTTCATAAACCACATGGATCCACCAGAGTCATTGCATGTTTATTCTTTTTCTAAACCACCACTAGAGTCATTGCGTGTGTGTTCTTTTCATAAACCACTTGGATCCACCCGTGTCATTGCATGTGTGTTCTTTTTCATAAACCACCACTAGAGTCATTGCATGTGTGTTCTTTTCATAAACCACATGGATCCACTAGAGTCATTGCATGTGTGTTCTTCTCCTAAACCACTACTAGAGTCATTGCATGTGTGTTGTTTTCCTAAACCACATATGGATCCACTCGAGTCATTACATGTGTGTTCTTTTAATGAACCACATGGATACATTAGTGTCATTACATGTGTGTTCTTTTCATAAACCACCACTAGAGTTATTGCATGTATGTTCTTTTCATAAACCACTTGGATCCACCAGTGCCATTGCATGTGTGTTCTTTTCATAAACCACTTGGATCTACAAGTGTCATTAAATGTGTGTTATTTTTGTAAACAACATATGGATCCACTACATTCATTGCATGTTTGTTCTTTTTTCTAACCACCACTAGAGTCATTGCATGTGTGTTCTTTTCATAAATCTTTTGGATTCACCAGTGCCATTGCATGTGTGTTCTTTTTCATAAACCCCCACTAGAGTCATGGCATGTGTGTTCTTTTCCTAAACCACCACTAGAGTCATTGACTGTGTGTTATTTTCATAAACCACATGGATCCACCACAGTCATTTCATGTTTGTTCTTTTCATAAACCACTTGGATCCACCAGTGTCATTAAATAAGTGTTCTTTTTCAAAACCACCACTAGTGTCATTGCATGTGTGTTATTTTAATAAACCATAACTAGAGTCATTGCATGTGAGTGATTTTCATAAACCACATGGATCCACTAGAGTCATTTCATGGTTGTTCAATTCATCAACCACATGGATCCACCAGTATCATTGGATGTGTGTTCTTTTCATAAACCACAACCAGAGTTATTGCATGTGTGTACTTTTCATAAACCACTTCGATCCACCAGAGTCTTTGCATGTGTGTTCTTTTCATAAACCACATGGATCCACCAATTTCATTGCATGCGTGTTATTTTAATAAACCATAACTAGAGTCATTGCATGTGTGTTCTTTTCATAAACCACATGGATCCACCAGAGTCATTGTATGTGTGTTCTTCTTCATAAACCACCACTAGAGTCATTACATGTGTGTTATTTTCCTAAACCACCACTAGAGTCATTACATATGTATATGTTCTGAGAGAAATAAAAATCTTGGTTGCCTCAAGTTTTTTGTGAGAAGTTTTTATGATCTTATTTCCGAATGATCATGTCATAATCAAAAATCCTAGAATACGTGAAAGTACTTTATGCTCATGTTTGTTCTCATTTAGATTTCTGATTCTAAAAATGCTACCTTCGGGTTTAACTCTAAAGTTTCTAGTCTATACTTTGGTTATTTGTCTGATTGCCGGATGCGGGTATTTTCCGAGTAGTGAATTGTTGGTATTGGAAGCCGGCTTTCTTTCCGAGTTTAAACTGGTTTAGCAATTGAGCTCTGTTGCTCGGCGAAGTTTCGATGCAGAAGGTTTGGCCGACTCACGAAAGGGACGAGGCGGAAAGCCAGGTAAACGATAAGTATAGACGAAAAATTATAAGTGCTTATGTAAACATTTCAGGCACACAAAATTTTAAAGCCAAAAGTCCTGAATAGAGCAAAAGCTTAGCACTAGCAAAATTATAATACTACATGTTTACAAACCCATCATGTTTCTCAGAATAATACATTTGTTTCTGGTAATCTATGATGCAGGAGGAGAGGTAGGCGCTGCCGGCTCGCTGGTTGCATCGGCCTCGGTTTGATAACGCTTCGAGATGTTCAGATCCAATTCGGTCTGTTCATCGTCGGAAACTTCAGCCACTTCTTCTGGAGGAGGAGGCGGCGTGTCCACATGGGTGAAGAAGGGAGTATTGTAGCTGGTTAAATCAGCCACGCAACACCCATATCCGGCGCATGAATCCATGATGGCTTTGATGTCCTGTTCCTTTCCGTCTTCATCCACAGTAGAATATCCTCTGGTCACTTGCCAGATTTCCATGCTTCCATGGTGGCTCATGACCATGGTGAGAGCGTTCTGCACTGCGGATCGCGCATAGGACATGTTCCAATCCTGGACAAGTTGCGGCATCTCCTTCGCCTTGTCTCGCACCTGAAAGTCCGACATGCTATGCATGTCCGGAATGTTGAGAGCTTCGCCAATATCCTCAAGGGATTGGCAGAAGTCATGAATCAGATCACCGACTTGGGTAAGCCGGTGGGTGCGAGGCTCGGCATAGGTGGAGTCCGTCAAGTTCAGAGGACCTATAAACAAAACAATTAGGAAAAAACTGACGTTGAAAGAGTCAAAGCATAAGGATAAGTCAGAAAGATGGAAACATACCGAAGATGACGTTGTCAACTTTGGTCTTCTCTTCTCGAAGACTCCGGAGTTCAGCCCGGAGCACCTCGGAAAGGTCCCTCTCTCTGTAAAGCTCGTTGTTGAGATCCGAGATTCTCTGATCTTGAGCAGCAATCTTACGATCACGCTCGTCAGTAGCCATGGAGGAGGATTCGAGAACTTGAGCTATGCTCTTCTCATGATCCGCCTTGAGCTTATCCAGCTCTTGGCGAAGTTCTTTGTTCTTCACCACCAAAGTTTTGAGGTTCTTGGCCTCTTCAATCATAACGCATGACTATTTTACCAGTGCTGTAAGTCAAAAAGAACAATAGTTCAGTAAAATATTCGACTATGAAAACATGAAAGACAAGGTTTGCGTATCAGAATGTTTACCTTCGGCCTCATCCTTGGAAACCTTAAGCTCAACATTCTTAAGTCGGAGAGCTTTAATCTCTCTCCCCTTGTTGCAGACATTTTTCAACAAATCCTGGTTATAGGAATATACTTTTTGTAAGTCAGAATACCCAAAGTCAGAAGTCTAC
The DNA here is from genome assembly GCA_910589775.1 of Avena eriantha. NCBI lineage: Eukaryota > Viridiplantae > Streptophyta > Magnoliopsida > Poales > Poaceae > Avena > Avena eriantha. Next base: position 179,770,949 of record OU342740.1, on the reverse strand, counting down.
TAAAGAGTCGGGCTAATATTTTTACTAATATCAGCACGAGCCTTGGGGGCTACACTAGTTCATTCTTTGGCATCCTAAGGAAGCATAAACCCGGATTATATATCCTACTTCATGCTTGGGGGCTAGAGGATATTATATGAAATAAAGGAAAAAAAGGAGTTAGATTTCCGACTTACATATTGTTCGCGAGTAAGTTTATCCAAATTCGCATTCACTTCAACAGCAACCTTCTCGGCGAGAGTCAGAGGAACCACTGGAGCAGTTGGAAGCTCACCGGTCCTTATCCTCTCATCGCGAAGTCGCACTTGTTCAAGAAGGTCAGAGTGCTTGATGTCCTCTGCCTCTTGTGCTTCTTCTTCGGCAGAAAGATTTCTTTTCTCCAGGCATTGCCTGGCCAGCCGCTGGATCTCTTCCGCAGATTTCCGGGACAAGCCAAACTTGGCAAGCCCCGGATTGCTAAGAAGGTTCTCGGCAAAGGTCTCTACCGAGGGATCATTACCCGAAGAGGGTTCACCCTTATCTAAACCTGACTCACCCATGGTGACGTCAGTCTGCGACTCAAGGGTCGCTGGTTCTATTGAAGGAGCCGGATTTCTGCAACAATCGACATTGGTGTGATGACCGGCGTTGCAGAGGGTTGTGGAGATGGAGTTGGAGGAGCCACGGCAGGAGAGGCTATGGTCATCTTCGTCTATCGCAAGGGCTTCGAAGAAGTTCCCTTCCCCTTGCCCTTGATGAGCTGCTTAGCTCTAAGAATGTAATAGAAATGGAAAACGTTACATCTCGGAAGAAAATTCGAGTAAGGTACAAAGGGGAAAAGTTGTGTTGAAAGTTACCTCTTCACGACGGGCACCTCCTTTGTGCCTACGGCCACTGTCGGAGCTTTGCGCTTCCTAGGCACAATGTCCGGCAATGGGACCAGTTCCGCCTCCTGAGAAACTCTAGAGGATATCCCTCGAGTGGAGCAAGTTCCAACTCGGGGAGGTCGGCAAGCTGAAAAGAAGAAAACATATCAGTATTGCGAGACAATGTAAAGGATGAAACACATAAAAAGGTTTATTGTTAAAAGATTACCGGAACCACAGGGTCTTCCACTGTGTGCATGTCCAGAGAAACCTTCGGGATCTTCCTCTCGATCCGTTCCCTTATCAACCATTTAATCTGGCTTATATAACCTTGCGAGGTATAGGCTCTGGGGCTGATGCAGAGGGAATTTATTTTGGACGACGTGATGGAGTGCATCAGTCGGTCTCCGTGGTGCTGGAGGGGTTGGATCCGGCGTGATACCCAACATTGGACCAAGTCGGATCCTTCAGTCCCTTGTGTTTTATCAGATATTCAATCTGCCTCTTGGCAAGAAGCAGATCGTCACTGAGAGCCGGAGCAGTCTCATCCCAAGATGCTTGAGGTGTGGCAGCTCCATCGATAAAAGCTGACAAAGCAGTGGCTTTGCCGGGAGCAGGGACATCCTTGTGGTAAAAGAAAGTGTCTGGCCATTGCTTGAACAAGTCACTGGCTAGAATCTTAGGATAGGCGTGATCACGCCTAACCAAAAAACTAATTGTACCGGTAATATAAGGAATACCAACTGTGATAGAATTTCTCCGGACATGGAAATAGTACCGGAATAAAGTAAGACTTGGCCTAATGCCGATATATCTCTTTCACAAGGCCGCATAGGCGCTCATCTCTAAGATGGAGTTGGGGGGAAGGTGGTGAAGGTGAACACCATAGTGATCTATTACCTCGAAAAAGAAATCCGAGGGAGGGAAAGACAGACCTCTGTCGAGGTGGGTGCCGAAGTGCACCCGCTCGTCGGCGCTCGGGTTGGGGATGGTTTCGCCGGTACCGCTCTGCCAGTCGCCGGCGCGGAGGAGCCCTTCAGTCTCCACGCCGTGGAGCTTCTCGTCATCCAGCAGGCAGCGGATCCAAACCCCGTGGTTGATTTCCTTCTCTGCTGCCGCTGCCGCCGTCGCCGCAGCCGCAGCCAGGCCGGATGATAAAGACGAAGACATTCTTCTGGTGCGCCGGTGACCTTAGATGGGAGGCGCTAGGAGTTTGGGAAGCAGGGGAGCTCTATGCGCAGGGGAGATTTGGAGGAGAAGAAACGACAAAGGGAACAGGTGAAGAAAGGAGAAGGAGAATCCTCACCCCTTATATCCACCTAACTGCGCCAAGATTCGTGCAAATGGTACTGTATAACCGCCACGCGTCGTGGAAGGAACTGGGAAGGACCCACACGATGATTACGTCGCCTCGCTCTCCGCGTACGCATTGAAACGGCGCCTCGGTTCCGCGAACGACGGACCCACCAACAATCGTGCTGACAGGATGTTTGTCAGATGACGTGACTTGACCATGACTAGTGTCAGGTGACGTTAGAGACCAAGTTCCGGCTAAGTTTGAAAATCAAGCTGGAAAATCCGAGTAACATGTTGATAGGTCCGACTTATTTTTAAGACCCGGATCGTATTTTTTGATGTGAAGTTTCAGGAACCCTTCAAGATTCTGCAAGCTGAAGATCAAGCTAGATGATGATGAATCCGACTTTGGATCTTGGAGGCCTCCGAGGGCTGCTGTTGGGGATATACTTTCTGGGTATCTCACAGTTCCTCACTGACCAGGGTGGCCCACTTCGGGTTAGAGCTTTGCTTCACGGGCGGCCCAGTTAGGAAGAAGAAGACGGAGTCTAGTCCGGCTACGGGAAGGCCCAGAGGACATACCGACTTAGGCCCATAGTATTACTTGTAGTTCAAGATGTACTCTGTAACCAACTCTTAGTCGTAGCCGGACAGATCTGTCCTGTAAACCCTAGGCTAGATATCTATATAAGCCGTCCTAGGGAGAGCCTTTAGGGCAACACCTCAATAGTCTACAATCTCAACTCGCACAGGCGAACCCTTGTAACCCATATTCGGCTCTGCCGTATTACTGGATTTCTAGCAGGAGTAGGATCTGTCCAAAGCCGGTGGATTCGAACATGGGTAAACTTGTGTGCTCACTGTCCCGGAATACCGTACGTCTCACACCCCTCTCTTCCGCACGCCTTGAGGACCCCCTCATGGCGTACTTGTCATCAATCCGACGACACATACGACATCAAGGGGTACAGATACTACACCAAGAAAAGGGACATGAGAAGCGACTATCAGAACTCAGGAGTAACGATGCTATCCTATGCCGATGACGAAGCCACCACCAAGTAACAATTTTTCGGAAGGATCGAGGAGATCTAGGAGCTCAACTACGCCGGAGAGAAGGTGCCAATGTTCCGTGTCAGATGGGCCAAGAGCGTCCAAAAAGAGGGTCGATATTCACCACCATGGTTATACCCGATGCCTCCGCGAAGAACACCTCCGCCAAAAATGAGCCATGGGTACTCGTGAGCCAAGTTGACCAATGTTTCTTCATCACTGACCCGTCAATGCCAAGCCGTGTTGTCGTGAGGAGGGGCAAGAGGAGCATCATCGGAATGGACAGACCCGCCAACGAGCAAGACTTAGAAAAGAACGGCGATCCGAAGATCGAAGAGGAATTCGACAAGTACTTCGACAAGCTGACTAGCATAGTAGAACCTCCTGCGTACTTTCAAGAACGTTTATCAGTTTATCTGAGAAGGCGTTTGGATCAAAACTGGTAACAGTAATGGAAATGTAATCAGGTTCCAAGGGGTATCACGGGTGGTATGGAAAAATTCCAATTTTGTTTGGTTCGGTGGTGTAATGTAAACAGCTCTCTTACCACTGTTTGGTTGGGTATTTTTCAAAACGATAGCAGGTTATACACTAGTTACAATGAACCAAAAAAATCAGCTTTACAAATGCTAGCTTTTCCAGAATAGACAAAAAATTTGAAACTGTAACTTCTGCTACATATACAATATCTCTCAACATTCGAGCATCAAATGCTAAGACATAGCTACAAATTAACAATTTTTCAATAGATAATATACAAGATACTATAATCTAGGAGCTGAAGTAAGGCCCTTAGGAAATTCTAACTATTAAGAACACAAATGGAAAATCATCAAAATCTTGTCTAGATACCCAGACTAAAGAAACGGTGCCATATTATTGGAGAAAAGGGTTAGGTTGTCATTGATGTCTACGCACTTCTATTCTTGTAGACAGTTGTTGGGCCTCCAAGTCCAGAGGTTTGTACAACAGTAGCAAGTTTTCCCTTAAGTGGATCACCCAAGGTTTATCGAACTCAGGAAGGAAGTGGTCAAAGGTATAACCTCTTAGGCAACCCTGCAATCAAGATACAAGAAGTCTCTTGTGTCCCCAACACACCCAATACACTTGTCTGGTGTATAGGTGCACTAGTTCGGCGAAGAGATAGTGAAATACAAGTCGTATAGATAATTATAAGTGGTAATGGTGATAGAAAATAGCTTGATGGCGTGGAAGAGACTAAAGGCAAACTGAAATAAAGATGGAAGGATGCAAACATGTAACAGATCTAAATGCAAATGGTGTATCAATGCTTAGAAACAAGGCCTAGGGATCATACTTTTGCTAGTGAACACTCTCATATAAATATCTTCTCTTTATGATACTACTCTTAACTACTCTCCGGTTGGACACTCTAATTGATGGTAGGGCTATAACAGCACACCTGAAAGTTCATCTTTCCCATCTCGAAAACCCACACTGTCACCTTGAGTACTAGATGAGTCCAACAAACACCACAATTTCATAAGGACATCCAACTCCAAATATAACTCATAACAAGTATTTGTAATCTCGAGCCTAAGTGCCACCATGGTGAGCATGTTGTCACTTTCACACACATGGGGAGAGTACAGATTCATTAAAGCACTTGAGTAGCAGAATAGAGCTATAGATTACAAGCTCATGATCACAATAAGATCATGCATAGAGAGAGAGATGAACACATAGCTACCGGTAGAACCCTTAGCCTCGAGAGAGAACTACTCCCTCCTCATCATGGGAATCAGCAATGGTGATGGAGATGGTGGTGGAGATCGATGGAGATGGCTCCGGGGCACTTCCCCGTCCCGGCAGGGTGCCGGAATAGAGACTTTCTGTCCCCCGAATCTCCCCTTCAGTGGCGGCGGCGCCGCGGAACTTTTCGTGGCTAGATGATTGACGATTTAGGGTTTTGGTATCGGGAGGCTCTTATAGGCGAAGGAGGCAAGGTCAGTGGGCGGCCAAGGGGCCCACACCATGCCCTGGCGTGGCCTCGGGGGACCCGCGCCATGGGGTGGTGTGGCCACCCTGTGGCCCCTCTCCGACTCTCCTTCTGGCTCCGTGAGTCTTCCGGGAAAATATCAACATTGGCTTTTGTCCGGTGCAATTCCGAGAATATTGATTTTCTGACTTTCCTAGAACCAAAAATAGCAGAAAACAGGCAACTGGCACTATGACATCTTGTTAATAGGTTAGTCCAAGAAAGTGTATAGAAAGTACTCCAAAGTTTGGACAATACACAAGAAAGTAGATAAAACCAAGCATGGAACATCAAAAATTATAGATACATTTGCAATGTATCAACATCCCCAAGCTTAACTCCTGCTCGTCCTCGAGTAGGTAAGTGATAAAAAGAAAGAATAATTTTTGAGGTGACATGCACCATCATAAACTTGATCAAAGTATTTGTAAAACATTCAAAGCTGGGATCATAGTACTTCAATCATAACATGAAAGACAAAGTTCTAGCAATAAGACATAGCAACTATGTTGCAAGATGAAAAGGCACAAACACAAGATTCATGAATAACAATGCTTTGCAAGACGTTTGTTTGTTTCACGTAAAGAAAACATAGCATAGTGGCATTCAGCTTGTCCCTCATAGAGTAGCAAATATAAATACATAGGACACCTACAAAGTTCATAAGAGTGACTAGATACAAATAGTTTAAAACAAGCAATATCAAGTTATGCATCAATCGACTAGTCTTGGGACAATGCACATAGAACTAAGAATGGCCACTATGCTCTCAAAGTAGGTGCATAAAGGTAGAAGGTGGAGACTCAATATAATGGTGGAAGAAAGGCCTTCATAGAAGGAAGCAGGGATTCAAGTTTCATAAAGAGCTTCCAAAAATTATGGTACTTATAGATTTCAGCTCTCATTGCCCCTATCATAAGCATCTTGAAGTGATTGAGGTTAAAGTGAACAAACTATGGTGTATATGCTTGACGAAGTATAAGTTAGAAATCTCATGTCCCTTGAATACGAGGGCCGCTCCTCATGCTACTCAAGTTTAGTCACCGGTAAGTTCTTGTCATTGTAAGTACATGTGTATCATAGAGAACCGCCAACGGGGTACCCCTTGCCCGATGATACGGAAGAATCCCCATATCAAAATGACAAGGCAAGCAGACAACGAGCATCTCAGTAATCTTCTTATTTACCATGGGAATATGGTGTTTTTTTTCTCTCTTTCCTCTTTTCATAATCTATTTTTTTTTCTTTTTTCTCTTTTTTTCAATATGTGACTCTTTTTTTTATAAAGAAGAATGCTTCATAGACATCTCATTATGGTTACGTTGCAGGTTTCCACCATGTCATCATGGATTAGACCAGCGGCCCCGGCGTTTCTCTAACACATATACATAACTCCATGGACTTACAAGCTCCCCTTTCATTTCACACCGGCGACATCCATATACAAAAGAGCATGATATCAACTAGGTACAAGTACCAAGTGCAATGTTGAAAGCGTTCCCCATGACAGCATGGTTCTACTAATTCCCAATAAATAAGTGCAAGCATATACAACATATATGACACAATGGTTCAAGTTTATTAAGGGCAAGAAAAATAAAGTGTGTCATCAAGTTCGTGAGAGCTTTAATCACTAGTTTTCTCATAAAAAGTTTAATTTGGAAGGTAAACAAAAGCATGAATATACTTGGAATAGCATATGCTAGTAGGTAGGTATGGTGGACTCTTTGGAATAACTTGGTTTAAGGAGTTGGATGCATGAGTGGAACTCATACTTGGTTATGGAGGCTAGCAAAAGACTGAGAGCGACAAACTAAGAGAGCAATAATGGCCATAATCATGTAGAGCGATAAAACATCATTGATCAAAGCCTAAAGTGATACTACAAGTTGAAAACTAAAGGATCATAAAGGCTATGGTGACTTGGTATAGTCATACATGGTGTGAGCATGTGCCAAGTCAACCCAAATAAAGCATCAAAGGAGAATACCACAATACTATGCTTTAATATGCTAAAACAACACATGATTCTTCCAAGGCACATTAAGCAATCTCAATTGTTTATAACAAGTCATGCTACAGCAAAGAATACTAAGCATAAAGCCAAAACAATATCAAGCATGGCATGACAAATCATAGGCCACAGTCAAAAACAAACTGTCTTTACCACTTAAGCATGAACTTTCCTACTCTTTTCCAATCCAAACCAAACCATTTGAAAACCAATGTATGAAAGAGGGGGTCCAACCAATTTATTTAGCAAACTAAGTAAACAAAGCAAACGAAAAACCAAAACCAAAACGAAAAAGAAGACGCTCCAACAACAATACAACTGTGCATGAAACAACAAAAATGAAGCGTTTGGAAGAAACCTGGGATTTTTATTGATGAAGAAGGGGATGCCTTGGGCATCCCCAAGCTTTGACGCTTGTACTTCTTGAATATTTCTTGGGGTCACATGCGTGGCATCCCCAAGCTTGAGCTTTAGTCCATCCTTCATCTCATTACTCATTCATTCCATACACCTGAAAGTTTTCCTTCATACAAAACTTCACACAATCTTTATTAGCAACATTAGTGCACTCAAGATAATAAGTCTTAAGGTTAAGTTTTAACACCAAATAAACTCCATTAGAACATTAGCTACTGTAGCACTTCCCTCAAAAATCTCAATTCCCCAAAAGAACTCAAAAAGGAACCAACAAGAAGCAAATGCAGAAAATGGCAGAAATCTGTCAAAACTGACCAGCAGGTAAAGACAAATTTTTTCTAACACCTTCTGTTGCTCAAATCGAAAAGTGTTGAACTAAAGAAAGTTAGATAATAACCTGGGGCAGAAGAACAAAAATTCACGCCTCAAAAGTACATACAGATATTTTACACGAATTTTTACGGTGAATCACAGAAATCTGTTTTGGGACAGCAACTTTCCCAATCATTACTTCTCTCTCATTAGAGGTTACTCTTGGCACAAAAAGCCAATAAAAAGGATAAGGAGCGGTTATTACAGAGGTAATAACTTCCAAGACTCATCTAAAACTTCTGGGTTATCTCCCAACAAGTACTTTTCTTTAACGCCTTTAAGTTAGGCATGATAATTTGAGAAGATGCTCACATAGGAAATATGAATTGAAGTAAAAGAGAGCATCAAGAAGCAAATCAAAACACATTTAAGTCTAACCCACTTACTATGCATAGGAATCTTGTAAAGAAAAAAGTCATGAAAGCATAAAGCAACAAGCATAGGAAAGCAAAACAAGTGCAACTTCAAGACTTTCAACATAAAGAGGGGAAACTTAATATTGTTGAGACACATAAAACCATATTTCCCTCTCTCATAATAATGTTCAGTAGCATCATGAATAAAATTGACAATATAACTATCACATAAAACATTCTTAGCATGAGCCACATGCATAAAATGATTATTACTCTCCACATAAGCATAGTCATTCTTATTAATTGTGGTGGGAGAAAATTCAACAAAATAGCTATCATTATTATTCTTATCACCATAATTCATACTAATAACATTGCTATTAGCACACAAATAAAGTTCCATAGGTTTTTTAATTTTCTCTTCAAACACTTCATGTCCTAACTCAAGATAAATACTATAAAGCTCTCTAATTTTGTTGTTGTTTTCCATTAAGCCTAACTAGTGAAAACAAGAAACAAAAAGACAAAATTGCAGAATCTAAAGGAAATAACTTCGAGCACTCACACCGGAGGATGTGAGTACCTTTTACCTTACCTCCCCAGCAACGGTGCCAGAAAATAGGAGTTTGCCGTGGGAGGTTCTTCTTCTTTAATCCTACGATATGAATACCTTTTACCTTTCCTCCCCGGCAACGGCGCCAGAAAATAGGCGTTTGCCGTGGGAGGTTCTTCTTCTTAATCCTCCGGTGTGAATACCTTTTACCTTTCCTCCCCGGCAACGGCGCTAGAAAATAGCTTGATGTCTACGCACTTCTATTCTTGTAGACAGTTGTTGGGCCTCCAAATGTAGAGGTTTGTAGAATAGCAGCAAGTTTTCCCTTAAGTGGATCACCCAAGGTTTATCGAACTCAGGGAGGAAGTGGTCAAAGGTATTCCCTCTCAAGCAACCCTGCAATCAAGATACAAGAAGTCTCTTGTGTCCCCAACACACCCAATACACTTGTCAGGTGTATAGGTGCACTAGTTCGGCGAAGAGATAGTGAAATACAAGTCCTATAGATAATTATAAGTGGTAATGGTGATAGAAAATATTTTGATGGCGTGGAAGAGACCAAAGGCAAATTGAAATAAAGATGGAAGCAAGCAAACATGTAACAGATCTAAATGCAAACGGTGTATCAATGCTTAGAAACAAGGCCTAGGGATCATACTTTCGCTAGTGAACACTCTCATATAAATATCTTCTCTTTATGATACTACTCTTAACTACTCTCCGATTGGACACTCTAATCGATGGTAGGGCTATAACAGCACATCTCAAAGTTCATATTTCCCATCTAGAAAACCCCACACTGTCACCTTGAGTACTAGATGAGTCCAACAAACACCACAATTTCATAAAGACATCCAACTCCAAATATAACTCATAACAAGTATTTGTAATCTCTAGCCTAAGTGCCACCATGCTGAGCACGCTGTCACTTTCACACACGTGGGGAGAGCAGAGATCTATTAAAGCACTTGAGTAGCAAGGTAGATCTATAGATTACAAGCTCATGATCACAATATGATCATGCATAGAGAGAGAGATGAACACATAGCTACCGGTAGAACCCTTAGCCTCGGGAGAGAACTACTCCCTCCTCATCATGGGAATCAGCAATGGTGATGGAGATGGTGGTGGAGATCGATCGAGATGGCTCCGGGGGCACTTCACCGTCCCGGCAAGGTGCCAGAATAGAGACTCTCTGTCCCCCGAATCTCCCCTTTGGTGGCGGCGGTGCTGCGGAACTTTTCATGGCTGGATGATTGACGATTTAGGGTTTTGGTATCGGGAGGCTCTTATAGGCGAAGGAGGCAAGGTCGGTGGGCGGCCAGGAGGCCCACACAATCCCCTGGCACGGCCTGGGGGGACCCGCGCCATGGGGTGGTGTGGCCACCCTGTGGCCCCTCTCCGACTCTCCTTCTGGCTCCGTGAGTCTTCCAGGAAAATATCAACTTTGGCTTTTGTCCGGTCCAATTCCGAGAATATTGATTTTCTGACTTTCCTGGAACCAAAAATAGCAGAAAACAGGCAACTGGCACTGTGGCATCTTGTTAATAGGTTAGTCCAAGAAAGTGTATAGAAAGTACTCCAAAGTGTGGACAAAACACAAGAAAGTATATAAAACCAAGCATGGAACATCAAAAATTATAGATACATTTGCAATGTATCAGTCATGCAAGCAGCTAGCTGTTGTCTTGGTTTCTCCATTGTTTATTTTACGGTATCTGCATTGGGTTCTTACACACAGCATCAATGATATGTGCCTACTTGTCTCTGTCATAGAAATGTCAAATCATGCAAGGTACATCCAGTGACCATTTTCGAGCTTAAGTTAAAAGGAACCAGGAATTTTTCAGTGCCTACTTGTCTCTGTCATAGAAATGGTATTGTTTGAACCCACTGTTAGAAAGGTGTAGCAACCTAATAATACTTGACCCATGTCCTTTGATCTAATGTATCAAACTACTTATATATAGCAACCTGATATATATAACAAGGATAAATGTATTTTTTATGTTCTCTGAAACACTATCAACATGATGTCACCATCAGTATATATAGCAGGTGGTGCTCTTTTTCTATGTGAATTTGACTAGTGTTAAAAGCAGCTTTTGCAGCTGCCATGTATGTGTGTTGGTTTTTACCCTTATTTTACAGAGATTCTCAGAATATCATAAAAGAAAACTACACCTAGAGCTATTTTTTGTCCTAGAGCTTTTTCTAGCTCGTCCTCGAGCTATTTTTTGCTGCACCTGGAGCTAATTTTTGCTCTTTGTATATGTGTGATTGGATGGCTGTCATCAATTTGAAAACTAGAGCACATTATTTTGTATGAAAACTGTTGCAGGGAATTCATTTGACTTGTCCATTTCTCCTGAAGTGTTGATTCACTTCCGTTTCGGTTGAGAAATGGGCACTCCTAGGTCAAAAAAACAGCAAAGGTCATGCCGATTTTTTGGTCGACTCTAGCTTGTACTAATTACATTGTTGCATTTTTTCTATGAAGAGCAAACATGTCGAGCGGAGACAAAGACGTCGGGGCTGGCCCTTCTCAGCCCATGATCATCGAAGAACGAGCAAAAAGAGCCAACCTCAAGTTTTGGAGGTTTGGCGATGACTTAAGCGGGTCCGACGAGGAGGCCGAAGCTACGGATCATGATGAAGTTGACGAGGAGGCCCAAGCTACAGACCAAGAAGATGACGAGGATTCTGGATATGAGGAGGAGGCTGAAGATGGCGACAACGACGGAGGCAGTAATGGTGACGAGGAGGCCGAATCAAGTCATGGCGGTGAACGCGTGGACGGCGATGGCGCCTCCCGCCCGCTAGGAACAAGAAGAATAAGGCGGAAAGGTAGGAGCGGACGCTGTCGAAACTCGGCACCAACTGTGAAGAGTTCACCCTTGTGAAACCGGGTGGCCAACCCTTGGAGCCTGCGAAGCTTGCCGCTGGGTACGGCCTACAAGTCGGGTGCATCATGCGGGAGAGCATGAGCATCAACCAGAAGGACATAAGAAAGAACAAACGGTTGCGAGAAATCCTCATTGGGAAGCTTCACAAATGGTACAAGTTCCCAGATGAATACGATAACCAAAAGCTCATAGGGAACAAGGTAAACAAGTTAGCCCTCACGAGGATGAGCACCGCCTTGAGCAGCTGGAAAAGCCGAGTGAAGAGGAGGATTAATGATGGTAAAAGTTGGGAGGAGATAAAGAAGGCCGAGCCGATGCTCGACGAAGATGAATTCATCAAGTTCAAGGCAGACTGCACTTCACCTCAAGGTCAGGAATGGACCGAGTGGGGGAGGAGTATGCGGGAGCTGAACATAGGTAACCAACGTTGCGGAAGCGGCGGTTACCGAGGAAAAAAGGCAGTTTGGGCAAAGGAGGACGCCGAGTATGCCCGTCTAGGGAAAGATAACCCGTGGCACAAATTCACGGACGAGCAGGTGATGCACTTTGTCCGCGCCCGGTACTATCTCCACCCCAAACTCAAGGAATTCGTTACTGACGACGACGATGTGAGGAAGTTCCAGAAAAGGCTAGTAAGGAATTTATCTCGGAGTACATCTGTGTTTCTAATTAAGTAATGACGCCGAATTTCTAAATGGGATCACTTTCCTTCTCTTCAGAGATCCGAAGAAAAGTCTTGTGCGTCAAGTGCGAGGTCGTCCCAGGGGTCGACGGTGGACCCGCGGTGGGACACGCCCTTCAACAAGGCGACAAACATGTTCAAGGGGAGGGCCAAGTCCGCGTCACCGACTTCATTTGGCTGCGTGTCCGGCTATGATACGTACAAAAAGGTTGGCGACTTTAGGAAAGAGGACCCAAAGGAGAAAAAAGAGAGGAAGGCCGCGGCGGCGGCAAGTTAAAAACGCGAGGTTGAAGTCCTCCAGGAGCAGATGCAACAGATGCCGAGGCTGATCGACGAGAAAGTGCAAGAGAAGTTCCACGAGATGTTTCCCAATGAGCTATGGGAGGGGATCGTTGCTTGGAATGTGGCAGGTCAACGAGGGCCGCTCGTGGTGCCCAGCCTCTCCAGCAGCAACTCGATCCATCACGTGTCGCCGAACGTGGTGACGCCCGAGTCCGCCAACATCGAGATGCACCCGGTCGCTCCGGTGCCCCCTCCCACCGGCGCCAACACCAACGCGCAGCCAGAGGTTGCTCTGGTGAAACCTCCCGTTGGCGCCAACACAGAGCCGTAGGTCACACCAATGCCCCCTCCCGCCAAAACGAAGGCGCAACCGACAATGCTTCGTAAGGCATCTCAGCGGGAGGATGATACCATGTCTCGACATTAGCCGAGCTCAACGCCATCTCCAAGGTAATGACGCCGGCCAACACATGCATGTTGATAACATTTCATCTCCTTTGCCTTTGATGACTAGCTAGCGCCATCTCACGATGCTTGTTCTTCCGCAGGACACTCCTTGCACGCTCTTGCATTACGTGGACGGTGATCTAAATGATGTTGGCAAGGGCACAATTATTCAACCAAATAGCCACACGATGCACCACATGTCGATGGAGGATGACGTGTTCAAGGTCCGGCTGGCTCAGGTGTTGCCGGGGTGCGAAGACATGGATCCCCCAAGCCAACCTTGAGGCGGTGATGATCATAAGAACCTTCAAGATTGTTGTGGCTGGGTCTTGATATGGCCAAAGACCCAGATTCGGCTTGTGAAGGAACACCAAGTAACTCAGCGGCCACATGTGCCCTTGCCGCAGCGGCCACAACAACCAGTCACCACCACCACCTCGCGTCACCAGCAATTGTATGCCGCCGCTGCACCGTTGCCACCACCCAAGGATGCACCTGGGGACAACATTCATGATGATGATGATGATTACAACCCAAATAAGTGGATCAACACTGGCGTCACCGACTCTTTGTTCATGCCAAACATGGAGGAGCCCTACCACGTTGGCGACGACCCAAATGCTCTTACCAGAACATGCACGCGTCTGGACTTCCATGGTGCCCTAGAGGAGACGCCTCCGGATGCTGGTGCCGCTTGTCCTCATAAAGGCACCTAGGGAATCATTTTCAGCCCCACCACACTCCATAAGGCGGCAGATGAGCAGATGGCTGCTAATGTCGAGACGAAGAAGCATCGCAAGAGAACCAAGAAGAATAAGCAGTCTTTGAGCCAGCCGGATCCGAAGAGGCCCCGGGCTCAGGACGACCCGTTAACACAGCCCCCTGAGGGCACCTCAGCCGATTCTGAGTGAGGAGCTGATCAAAAATGCAAGTGGAGGGATGGCTAACCTGCAGCATGGTATTCTATATCTAGAGGAGTGCCTTCTTAAAGAAGCAAATCCATCGTACCCTGTTTTCACGGTCAATGTTCCAACGGGCGTGGGCTTCGTCGATAATGCCCCCGTGGATATCTTCTTCATATCGTATGAGGACATCTTCAAGCTTTTCCATGGCAAGCGGATGAACTATAACTTGGTCCGCCTATACGCGCTCCATCGGGCGATGAAGGTCAACAGAGAGAAGACCCCTGGCATCGCGATAGTGGACCCCTACTTCATGCGTGATAGCCAGTTGGTGGATCCAGTGACCCGGGCCAGCGTAAGGAACTACCTCCAAAATTTCATGGTGGACAACAATAGTGGAAAAGAGCTTATTTTGCCTTTCTTTCCTGAGTAAGTGCACACACTCGCTCGTCGCCGTAACTTGTCCTTTCTTAGTTTTTGGTTGCTCTTTTTCCAACATTGTTTCGTTTCAATTGTTTTGCGCAGAGACAAATACTGCCCACTGATCCTCATTCCCCCAAGTTATTCGCTAGCCACGTACTTGGACTCGGGGAGCGAGCACAAGAAGAAAGACTACACCAACATAAGGAGTCTTCTAGATGATGCTCTCGAGGTATACGCCGAAAATGGAGGCGAATTCAAGAAGGGGCGGAAAATTTCAGGGATGGCAAACACATGTTCAAACACGTAATGAAGTTCGCTTGCATCAAGCAGCCGGATAACGGTGTCAAGGAGGCCTACTACGCCCTCCATCACCTGCGGGTGATCGTCCGGGATGCACACATCATTACGTTGCCATCTAGTCTTCGACCATGGGCCGAAGCTGAGGCAAGAATGGACGATGATGAACTTAAGGACAACTTCTTACGCATCCAGACTCAGATTGCGACCATCGTGCAAGAAGATGTCATCACAAGGGGGGGCCTTATCCTGCAAAAGAGTGTTCAGTAAGCGCGAGATCGAAGCATGGCTCGAGGCGCAGGGTGATCGTAGGACATGGACAACAAAAGACGGCTACAAACCATTCCCGGCGCCGTGTAAAACAAAGTCTTCATGATGTAGTGTTCCTAGCTAGCTAGCGCTCAGCTGGTTTGTGTATCTCGTGTGTTTATGTCATAAACTTTAACTTGCCTTAGCTCGAACCGGTCGTTGTTGGACTTTGTTTACTTATTACCATATGTATGAAACTTAATAGCTTGCTTTAGATCGAAACTTTCTTTTTTGTGGAGATGCATGTGATGAACCTTTTAATTCTTTCCGTTGCATGATATAGTACTTATATGCCTTGTGTATAGAGATGTCGTGCTACGTGGTGTTCAGAGGGAGGTTCCCAAGAGTCTACGATGAGTGGGAGGATTGTCATAAGCAAGTGAACAAGTTCAGTGGCAATAGATACAAAGGGTACCCGACGAGAGAGCAGGCGGAAGCTAGGTGGAGGAACCACCTCCTTGGAGAGCAGAGAGACAGGAACCAGATGAAGACCTTGATGATCATGCTCCCCGTCTTGCTCATCACCGCCATTGCGGTTGTACTCTACTTGGTCCTTTAGTAGTTTAGGACTTGGCTAATGATGATGATCAACTTGTTGTAATGTGTAATGTATGAGAAGATGAGATCAATTTGTTCTAGACTTGTATAATATTCGGGCACTTGTCACTATGTCGGGTTCTAATTGATGTGATGATGTATAATTCTATTTGTATTATTATCTCTGTTTTTATACGTTTGTGTATCTGTATATGTACATGTATATGTACCTGTATAAATATCTGAGAGCCCTGTATTATGTATACCTGTACGAAACATCAGTGGCGTATATTTTATTCATCCAGTGGCGCATCTAGTATTAGTGGCGCATTTGGATATATGCTCCACTGGTAAAATATCAATGGCGCATATTTAAAGTGTGCCACTAGTTGTCCCACTATCAATAGCGCATATTTGATATGCGCCATGGATAAATAATTACTAATGGCGCAACACTAGTGGCACATCCCATATGGGCCATTGGTAGAAAAAAGATGCTCCACTGATAAGCAATTCTCTACTAGTGTAATAATATAAGACAAAACCATTGCCTGTAAAGCAAACAAATTTCTTTTTTGTGAACTTCTAATGAGTGTAAACATATAGTACTCGATGATAACAATAACATGCAAAATCATAACATGTGAAATTGTGGATTTCCAAATTATACCCACTTCTTAGAGAGGTCACTGCCCACCTGGGTACTATGTTGGCGCTTCCTCGTTGTGTAGAGATGTCCTCTTTTGGTGCGGGCATCCGAAATCTACTAGCCTCTACAGCAGCCTCAGCCTCCACAGCAGGACCTTCAATCTGCATAAATAGCAACAGAGCTCAACAGTTCAATACTATGTAAAGTTTGGTCAATCTTTCCATCGCTTGACTTTTCAAAAAATACAGTATATGCCTAAGTCTTGGGACGGAGGGAGTACAGCGCATAGTAGTCATATACTGACTGTATGAGAGAGTCTGACAGATCTAGATCTAGATTCACATAAATAGAGTGCCAGAATTAATAAATCATACATATGTTTCTCAACATCTGATAAGCATGCATCACACCAAGCGGGTAATACTTAAATCTGTCTGCACCATAGTAATGATGGTATTAAGAACAAATATCTTTCTCTTTAAGCTGGCCCCTCCCAGCTGGTCGGTGGCCTTGCTTGTTTTTTGGCGAGTAGTGGTACTCGCCGGATCCTGTGGCAAGTGGTGGTACCATCCTATTTGCCGCACCTAGAGCACCGCATGTTCGTAGGTATGTACCATCGTGCTACAGTAAATGAAGAAGAGATGGTGTCACAGAGGCTTCCACAAAAACCGGATGCAGACAAAGACAACTTTTAGCACAGGGATACATCCAGGTTGCAACCAACCACTTTTAGCATTGGAAAGAATTGAAGAACGCAACGAATATATTGGTACATTACCTTTTTAGGCAAGTTTTAAGGGAACTAACGGGACCATTCCTGTCCGTAGTGGCCATGCGCGCCATTGACCCATAGTTCTCCATATAGAATCTAACATAAAATCCATTGCACATTACGAGTAGCACCTAAAGGTTATAGAAGTGAAGAACACCGAAATCAAACCCGACCAAATGCCCCAATTAGAATAGCGGTGACCATGCCCTGATCCGTAATCCATACGAAATCAGTACCACCTCCCCCACCCCACCCAAATGACCCAATTGATTAGAGAAGAGGAAAAATATCCTGATTAGATGATTCCAAGGTGAGCAATAAGCAAGAACTCCACAATAAAAGCATACCAAATACTACTACTCATAGTACTAATAGTACCCCCAATGGCCCAATCGGAAGCAAATTAAGCAAAGCCGGATTTTGAGGTAAGCAAATACACCCACCTATTTCAACAAGAACTCCCCAATCGAAGGTTGCACCAGTTCCAACAGTTGCTTGCTGGATGTGAGCTAGCTAGTGATGGTTTCTTGTCTTGCCGTCGGTAGAAAGGCATGGGCAGGGGAGTAGTACTACTAGTAGTAGCAGGGCTGGGAAGTACACTTTTTTCTACAGTAAGTATTTTTAAGTGGCAGTGGCGGGAACATTTTGCCGGGATAGAATCCTGAATTTTTGATCTCAGCTATCACGTGGTGGCCTACAGCTGTTTCAAGCGGGACCCACGACAGGGGTCAGTTAAATTAGGTCCCACATCAAGTGGGTGAGATAATTGACCAAGCCAACCTCCTCCTTCCATTGGTACCCGTACTAGTTCTCCTGGGTTCCTCTCCAAGGACAGAGAAAATTGCCCCTCTTTGAATCAAATTGATCCTAGCTTATTATCCTTCTGTTGATTTGTCTCACGGAGCAGTGGACAAGATGGCGGAAGTTGCAGCATAGGGCACCAGTGTTGGGGCCTCAAAAACAGTTTAGGAACCGATAAAATGATAAGCTCGGATTTCAGACTAGAAACACACACAAACACACATATACTCTGTATATACTAATATATGGAATAGTTTCCAATTACAGTTCTGCTAACAAAGGCCTAGAAATCATAATAAGGTAGCTCCATATTACAGAACTACGAGAGTAGCGAACCAATCATGGGATAGCTATACACCCCAAGAGTTTTGCAGCTGGGCTAGTGATCATGAACGGCACCAAAAGTACACCCCTGATGATCAGCAACCCTGCATCAAATCCATCCAGACGCAGTGTACTTGATCCATAGCCTCAGGTATAGGCTCATCAATGAACATGTCATCGTCATTACCATCAAAGTCCTCTTCGGTCGACTGCTTCTGCGATTAGTAGATTAACATATACGTTTATAGACAAACATCAAAGACACACAACCTGAACAATTGTCGTTCTACAAATATACCTTGTCATCTAGCATAGCGGTAGTACCAAAAATGAAACCTGTTTCATGCAGTGATGGCCCAAATATATCGAGCTCGTTGGGGAACCCCAAGAGGAAGGTATGATGAGCACATCAGCAAGTTTTCCCTCAGTAAGAAACCAAGGTTATCAATCCAGTAGGAGCAAGGAAACACCCCAAAGGTGTAGCTAGCTGAACGTTCGCAGGGCGCACTACCGGTCCCAGCAGCAACGTGGAGACCTGCACAACACAACCACAGAACTTTGCCCCCAACTTGCGATGAGGTTGTCAATCTCACCGGTTTTGCTAAAAACAAAGGATTAAACATATCGAATGGAAGGAAGTAATAGTTTGCAGAAAGTAAACACAAAGCAGTAAATAGTTTGTAGATTGTATGTAAAAGAAAGGACCGGGGTCCATAGTTCACTAGAGGTGGCTCTCCTTAAGATAGATAACATGCTAGGTGAACAAATTACAACGGGGGAGTTGATAAACATCGAGAAAGCATACAAGCATATACTAATCATCTTGACACCTTTGGAACTTGATTGAGCATTACAACATTATACATACATCGCCATCCAATGGCATCTATGACTAATAATCCACCTTCAGGTTATCATCCAAACCCCCTCCAGTATTAAGTTGCATGCAACAGATTATTGCTTTATGAATTGCATGTAATGTAAACAATACGACTGTTCTATGAACAAAGGATTGTTGTTTTCTCCCAAGTAGCAACAACACATCTAGTACCTTAGAGATTTCTGTCACTTCCCCAGATTACCAGAGGCATGAACCCACTATCGAGCATAAATACTAACTCTTGGAGTTGCTAGCATCTACTTGACCAAGATAGCTACTAACAACGGAAAGCATGCAAGATCACAAATAACAAAGACATGATAGAATCAATAATCAATCTGAAATAGCATCTCAATATCCATCGGATCCCCGCAAACACAACATATATGGATTACAAATAGATGATCTTGATCATGAACGGAGCTCACAAGATCTAGACATGAAAGCACAAAGGAGGAGAACCAGCCATCTAGCTACTACATGGACCCGTAGTCTAGAGATGAACTACTCATGCATCACACCGGAGGCTTGCATGATGATGAAGAAGGCCTCCATGATGAATTCCCCTCTCCGGCAGGGTGCCGGGAAGAGCTTCAGATCCCTCCCGATCTAGGGATGGAGACGACGGTGGCTATAGACTCTTTCGTGGATTTTTGATCGGAGTACTTAGGGTTTTGGTATCGGAGGCATCTTATAGGCGGAAGGAGAGGCCGAGGGGGTGCTGGGGTCGGCCAGACCACCCCCTGGTGCAGGCCAGGCCTGTTCGCGTGGCCAGGTGGCTGGCCGGCCGCAGCCCTTCTCCGTCTCGTATTCTGGCATCAAATGTCTTCCGAAGAAATAGGCACTTTGGCTTTTGTCCCGTCCAATTCCAAGAATATTCATTTTCTGACTTTCCTGGAACATAAATTAGCAGGAAATAGGCAGTTGGCACTGTGGCTCTTGTTAATAGGTTAGTCCAAGAAATCATATGAAAACTACTCTAAAGTGTGGACAAAACACAAGAAAGTAGATAAAACCAAGCATGGAAAATAAAAAATTATAGATACATTTGCAATGTATCAACATCCCCAAGCTTAACTCCTACTCGTCCTCGACTAGGTAAGTGATAAGAAGAAAGAATAATTTTTGAGGTGACATGCACCATCATAAACTTGATCAAAGTATTTTTAAAACATTCAAGGCTGGGATCATAGTACTTCAATCATAACATGAAAGACAAAGTTCTAGCAATAAGACATAGAAACTATGATGCAACATGAAAAGGCACAAACAAAAGATTCATGAATAACAATGCTTTGCAAGACATTTGTTTGTTTCACATAAAGAAAACATAGCATAATAGTATTCAGCTTGTCCCTCATAGAGTAGCAAATATAAATGCATAGGACACCTTAAAAGTTCATAAGAGTGACTAGATACAAATAGTTTAAAACAAGCAATATCAAGTTATGCATCAATAAACTAGTCTTGGGACAATGCACATAGAACTAAGAATGGCCACTATGCTCTCAAAGTAGGTGCATAAATATAGAAGGTGGAGACTCAATATAATGGTGGAAAAAAGGCCTTCATAGAAGGAAGTAGGGATTCAAGTCTAATAAAGAGCTTCCAAAAATTATGGTACTTGTTAGCTTTCAGCTCTCATTGCCCCTATCATAAGCATATTTAAGGTGATTAAGGTTAAAGTGACACAACTAAGAGGATACGCTTGGCAAGTTATAAACCAAAATCTCATGCCCCTTACTTACGAAGACTGAACCTGATGCTACTCAACTTTAGTCACGAGTAAGCTCTTGTCATTGTAAGTACATATGTATTATAAAGAACCACCAATGGGGTACCCCTTGCACATGATACAGGAGCTATCCCATAATCAAAATGACAAGGCAAGCAGACAATGAGCATCTCAGTGATCTTTTTAGTTGCTATTTGCATAGGTTTTTATTGAGGATGCTTCATAGAGTGCTCATTATGGTGATGCTGCAAGTTTCTACCATGATTAGGCATGGCTTAGGCTAGCGGCCTAGGCATTTCTCTAACACACATACAAACTCCATGATCTTACAAGTTCCGCTTTTATTTCACACCACCGGGATCCATAAGCAAAACAACATGATATCTACGGGGTACAAAGTACAAGTGCAATGTTGAAGGCGTTCCCCATGATACATGGTTCTGCTAATTTCAACTTATAAAGCGCAAGCATATACGCAACAAAGAAGGACCCAATGGTTCAAGTTTATTAAATGCAGAAAGTAAAGTGTGCCATCAAGTTCGTGAGAGCTTTAATCACTAGTTTTCTGATAATAAGTTTAATTTGGAAGGTAAACAAAAACATGAATATACTTGGAATAGCATAAGCTAGTAGGTAGGTTTGGTGGCCTCTTTGGAATAACTTGGTTTAAGGAGTTGGATGCATGAGTGGAACTCATACTTGGTTGTGGAGGCTAGCAAAAGACTGGGAGCGACAAACTAAGAGAGCAATAATGGCCATAATCATGCAGAGCGACAAAACATCATTGATCAAAGCATAAAGTGATACTACAAGTTGAAAACTAAAGGATCATAAAGGCTTATGGTGACTTGAGATAGTCATAACATGGTGTGAGCATGCGCCAAGTCAATCCAAATAAAGCATCAAAGGAGAACACCACTATACTATGCTTTAATATGCTAAAACTGCATGATTCATCCAAGGCACATTAAGCAATCTCAATTGTTTATAACAACTCATTCTACATCAAAGAATACTAAGCACAGTGCCAAAACAATATCAAGCATGGCATGACAAAGCATAGGCCACAGTCAAAAACAAGCTCACTTTACCACTTAAGCATGAGCTTTCCTACTCTTTTCCAAACCAAACCAAACTATTTGAAAACCAATGTATGAAAGAGGGGCTCCAACCAATTTATTCAGCAAACCAATCGAACTAAAAACCAAAACGATAACGAAAAAGAAGATGCTCCAAGAACAACACAACTGTGCATGAAACAATTAAAATGAAGCGTTTGGAAGAAACCTGGGATTTTTATTGATGAAGAAGGGGATGCCTTGGGCATCACCAAGCTTTGATGCTTATACTTCTTGGATATTTCTTGGGGTGACACGCGTGGCATCCCCAAGCTTGAGCTTTAGTCCATCCTTCATCTCATTACTCATTCCATCCATACACCTGAAATTTTTCCTTCATAGAAAACTTCACACAATCTTTATTAGCAACATTAGTGCACTCAAGATAATAAGTCTTAAGGTTCAGTTCTAACACCAATAAACTTCCATTTAAATACTAGATACTGTAGCACTTCCCTCAAAAAGCTCAATTCCCCAAATGAACTCAAAAAGGAACCAACAAGAAGCAAATGCAGAAAATGGCAGAAATCTATCAAAACAGACCAGCAGGTAAAGACGAATTTTTTCGAAGACCTTTTGTTGCTCAAATCAAAAAGTGTTGAACTAACGAAAGTTAGATAACAACCTGGGGCAGAAGCACAACCATTCACGCCTCAAAAGGATGTTCAGATATTTTACACGAATTTGTACGGTGAAGCATAGAAATCTATTTCGGGATAGCAACTTTCACAATCATTACTTCTCGCTCATTAGAGGTTACTCTTGGCACAAAAAGCAAATAAAAAGGATAAGGAGCGGTTATTACTGAAGTAATAACTTCCAAGACTCATCTAAAGCTTTTGGGTTATCTCCCAATAAGTACTTTTCTTTAACGCCTTTAAGTTAGGCATAAGAAGCAAGAAAGAATCAAGTGTTCTTGAATGAAGAAGCATTAAGATTATTACCAGAAATATCTCCAACAAGGCAAGGTATATCATCCAAATAAGTTCTAGAGGATCCTCTCTCAATGCTCTTAGGTTCACTATTTTCATCAAAAGGATTTTCAGGAACAATCCAATCAAGATTCTTTTCTATGGCTTCATGTATTGCTACTAGCTTAAAGGGCATTGGTATCTTTGGTTCCTCCCCATTAGGTTTGGTTTTGTTCATCTTTTATCGTGTACCAACAACATCTACACATGAGCCTAGCATATTGAAACGTTCAAAGACTTTTCTAGCTTCCTTGTCAACATCATAGAATTCCTTAAACAAAGTTTCTAGAATAAAATCCCTCTTTTCAGGGTCCTCAATTTCTTTAAGTTTAAGAAACATTACTTGCATTAAGGGGTTTAGGTTAACAAAACTAGTTTCCATAATGTGAACTAAAGAAGCTACAGCAATCTCATAATTTGGAGCAAGTTCTACAAGGGATCTATCCTCAATATTCTCATGTTTACTAACATGATTAAATAATTCTTCAATATTATCTTTCCCAATTATAGAACCACTACCTATTGAAAGGTCTTTCAGGGTGAATTTAGGGATCAACATGGTGAGCTAAGGAAAAGATAACAACTAAAGGAGAGTTAATTTTTGTGTGTTTTTCAATAAGAAAGCAAACTTGTAAAACTAATTTTTTGTGTTTTTTGATAAAGAAACAAGCAAACAAAGCAAAAGAAACTAAGCAAAACAAAAACAACAAAGTAAAGAGATTGGTTATGAGGGACTCCCCTTGTGAAGATGTCATTGACTCCCCGGCAACGGCGCCAAAAAAAGTTGTGATGGCCCAAATATATCGAGCTAGTTGGGGAACCCCAAGAGGAAGGTATGATGAGCACAGCAGCAAGTTTTCCCTCAGTAAGAAACCAAAGTTATCAATCCAGTAGGAGCAAGGAAACACCCCAAAGGTGTAGTTAGCTGAACGTTGGCAGGGCGCACTACCGGTGCCAGCAGCAACATGGAGACCTGCACAGCACAACCACATAACTTTGCCCCCAACTCGCGATGAGGTTGTCAATGTCACCGTTTTGCTGAAAACAAAGGATTAAACGTATCGAATGGAAGGAAGTAATAGTTTGCAGAAAGTAAACACAAAGCAGTAAACAGTTTGTAGATTGTATGTAAAATAAAGGACCGGGGTCCATAGTTCACTAGAGGTGGCTCTCCTTAAGATAGATAACATGCTGGGTGAACAAATTACAGCGGCGCAATTGACAAACATCCAGAAAGCATACAAGCATATACTAATCATATTGACTCCTTTGGAACTTGATTGGGCATTACAACATTATACATAGACTGCCTTCCAACTGCATCTATGACTAATAATCCACCTTCAGGTTATCATCCGAACCCCCTCCAGTATTAAGTTGCAAGCAACAGATTATTTCTTTACGAATTGCGTGTAATGTAAACAATATGATTGTTCTATGAACAAAGGATTGTTGTTTTCTCCCTAGTAGCAACAACACATCTAGTACCTTAGAGATTTTTGTCACTTGCCCAGATTACCAAAGGCATGAACCCACTATCGAGCATAAATACTAACTCTTGGAGTTGCTAGCATCTACTTGGCCAAGATAGCTACTAACAACGGAAAGCATCCAAGATCACAAATAACAAAGACATGATAGAATCAATAATCAATCTGAAATAGCATCTCAATATCCATCGGATCCCTGCAAACACAACATGTATGGATTACAAATAGATGATCTTGATCATGAACAGAGCTCACATGATCTAGACATGAAAGCACAAAGGAGGAGAACCAGCCATCTAGGTACTACATGGACCCGTAGTCCAGAGATGAACTACTCACGCATCACACCGGAGGCTTGCATGATGATGAAGAAGGCCTCCAGGATGAATTCCCCTCTCCAGCAGGGTGTCGGGAAAAGCTTCAGATCCCTCCCGATCTAGTGATGGAGACGACGGCGGCTACAGACTCTTTCGTGGATTTTTGATCGGGGTACTTAGGGCTTTGGTATCGGAGGCATCTTATAGGCGGAAGGAGAGGCCGAGGGGGTGCTAGGGTCGTCCAGACCACCCCTTGGTGCGGGCCAGGCCTGGCCACGCGACCAGGTGGTGTGGCCAGCCCCCAGCCCTTCTCCGTCTCGTATTCTAGCATTAGATGTCTTCTGGAAAAATAGGTACTTTGGCTTTTGTCCCGTCCAATTCCGAGAATATTCATTTTCTGACTTTCCTGGAACCAAAAACAGCAGAAAACAGGCAGCTCGCACTGTGGCTCTTCTTAATAGGTTAGTCCAAGAAATCATATGAAAATTACTCCAATGTGTGGACAAAACACAAGAAAGTAGATAAAACCAAGCATGGAACATCAAAAATTATAGATACATTTGCAATGTATCATGCAACTGCGCTTTTTCTCTCCTCCCCCTTCCCTTAGTCGATCTAGATGCTTAGGAGCTGCCTCTATCAGTTGATCTAGTTGATCAACATCTGCTTCCCCTACTTGATCTTGATGATAAAGATGTGCTTCCCCCAGTTTATATGGAGGATCATATGGTTCACCATGAAATACCCATCTAACATATGTTCTTAGCATAACAAATGTAAAAATATGGTCTTCCACTAAACTTTGAGGCAGCACCCTACAATTCGCACACAACCGGTAGGGGCAATGTACTTTTGAGTTGTCACAATGAGCTCTAACAAATCCCATAAATCGTAGAACATCAAGGATACATTTAGCACTACCTAATGGAGCAATCTCTATCCAAAATCTGCCCAACTGTTTAATTATGACATACATGGTTGGTTATTATTAAAAGAAAAGCACTAAACTAATAGATGAAGTACAAAAACCATATATGCCTATGCATTTCAGCAAACATATTGATAGCGAAAATCGCCGAAGGTATTTAGGAACACAGATCCAACGCAGAATAAACTATGACCATGCAGATTGAGGACAAATTAAACTACGTAGGTGTATTTGGAAGGGCAATAAAATGCCAACCAGATTGAGCTAGAGATAGAAGGACTACCGTGGGATCGACATTCCCACCGGTGTGTCTCAAGAAGACCGACGGGTAGGGAAAGCGTCTTCGCGCACGTTGGTGATGAGGAGCGGCCATAAGCGCATCTGTTTTGTGGGGAAGGGGGTGAGGCCTAGGCGACGGAGGGTGGAAGTTAATACACAACGCGAAGGGGTGTGGAGGGATAACTTTGGAAATTCTGACCTACCCTGCATTGGGCACCACCATATACGTGGCCCACCTACCAGTCACCATAGATCAAAATTGATCCAAAACATGTCAAAATACAAGTTTATGTTTTACCATGGAAGCTAATGCACATAGCATTGCACTTTGCGAATGAATGGCTTTATGTCAAAACGTTATTTAATTTCAGCATCTTCACCTAGGAAGCTTGGAAACTCATGAAAGTAGGGCTGTATCCATCAAATCTGGAATCTCCTTTGTAAACAATTGCTTGAAATGCCAAGATGCACCGATCTACCAAATATGGACAGGTTTGTAAGCTCGGTTGGCGAATATGCTTCAATGTACGGAGTAGTAAAAAAGATAAAAAAAGGTATAGAAACTATGGTTGTGACCTTGCTCCTCTTGTTTGAAAGCCTTGAATTAATGTTCATTAATTTCGGTAGATTTCTATAAACTCATTAAATGCTGTAAGGCATACAAGCATGTGGGTCTATCTAACGGGGACAACATCCCAATTTCCAAATTTCGACAGAGCACTGAAATATCCCACCCACCCATTCAAACATCCCGCCCATCCATTCAAACATCCAGCCACCCCAAAAAAAATCTAGCCCCAAAAATTATTTTATTGCACAATTTAGCCTGGAAGCTTGAAAGGGCGTTATACATTGTGTGAAAAAAGGGGGTGGTGGAATTTTGAGCCATCATCTTTGTAGTTGCTTCACAACAAAACATATCGTTGTTACATGGAAATTCAAAAACAAACTTCAAATTTGGAAGCAGACATATTGGTTGATTTGCAAAGATGCACCGATCTACCAAATACGGACACGTCATCATAAACTATTTCCATGACCTTGGTCACATTTTTTTTGGATGATGGTCATCTTCTTGAAAGACTTAAATTGTTCGAAAATTTCAGCAAATCCCTAGAAAATTGTTGAAATGCTGGGAAGCAACTCTCGTTGGCGTGTGGGCCTAGACGGTAACAACGCGTATGAGAGGCCCCACGCCGGAGTAGCGTATGCTAGAAGCTTCGACCTCAAAATTTGGTACGGCGCCCAAACATCACACCCATCCATTAAAATATCCTGCGCATCCATTCAAACATGCTTCACCTCTTTCTAGAATGCAAAATTACTCTTATATCCCTGCTCCGGAAAAAAGAATTCGAGGGAGCACTGCAATAACAGAGCGATATAGGTGCTAAATTTGTGTTCTCCCAAGTGCATCACCACATCCACGTTTCCCAGCCCTTCTTCAATATTTACTTTCCTGCCCATTCCGACCTACAATGACTTTTTGGACCCACTATGCAAGTGACCCACATGTCAATGAGCCAGAGTTACGGGAAATAGAGATTCCCATCGCTTGTTGAAAATCCGAACATTTTTTCGCTCAACCGAGATAAAATCGTTAAAATCATCCACACTGGCTTATACTATCATTCCACTATGTCAGAGTAAAAGCTAAAAAAACAAAGCCAAAAACACATTTGTAGCTTTATAAGCCAAAAATCATAAGCCGGAATTAGAGCCCAACCAA
Source organism: Avena eriantha (assembly GCA_910589775.1). Lineage (NCBI taxonomy): Eukaryota > Viridiplantae > Streptophyta > Magnoliopsida > Poales > Poaceae > Avena > Avena eriantha. Next base: position 179,743,266 of record OU342740.1, on the reverse strand, counting down.
ACAACTCCTAAATCACAAGGAACTCTTCCTGTTTCTCCCTTGTTTTAGTACTTGGGTACCTTCAATTTTATTTAACAAAAAATATGACCAAGCAGGATATCATAGACTTGTAGATCAATTTTTGAGATACTTTCATTAAATTGCGGTAACACCTTCTGTTCCACGAATATATATAACCATAAAGTTTGAAAATATTATTGAGAATTCACGAAAACATAAACCATAAAATCTAAACCCCTAAACCCTGACCAAGCAGGTATCGTGCAACTATAGATCAAAAATTGAGATACTTTCATTAAATAAGGTAACGCCATTCTATTAGAATATAATCATAAATCCTGAGCATTACCAAAAAATCTCTGAACCCTAAACCGGAAACAACCCACAAAACTAAACTGTAAAACCCTAAACCGTAGGCCCATAAACCCAAATCAAGCACGTATCGTGCACTTATATATCCAAATTTGAGATACTTTCATTAAATTGCGGTAATGCCATTCTATTCCATGAATATAAGCATAAAGCTTGAACATTATTTAAAATTCCCGAAACCCTAAAATCTAAACACTAAACCCTAAATCCTTACCAAACACGTAGCATGCACTTATCGATCAAAAATTGATATATTTTTATTAATTTGGTAACTCCATTCTATTCGGTGAATATAAGGATAAATCTTGAGCATTATCGAAAATACCCTAAACCCTAAACAACCCCTAATAAAACCTAAAACCCCAGACCCTCAAGCTATAAACCCTAATAGATTAGGTAACATGCACTTATAGATCAAATTTGGAGATACTTTCAATGAGTTAGGTAACACCATATATATTCTATTCGATGAATATAAGTATAAAGCTTGAGTATTATTGAAAATTAGATAAACACCCTAAACCCTATTTAGTCCATAAAATCTAAACCGTAAAACCCTAAAACCTTGACCCATATAAACCCTAACCAAGAAGGTATCATGGACTTATAGATCAAAACCTGAGATTCAATCTTTCAATAAATTGCAGTAATGCCATTCTATTCCACGAATATACCAAGAAAGTTTGAATATTATTGGAAATGACCTAAACCCTAAAAGCCTAAACCCTCAACCCCGCACGTAGCATGCCCTTATCGATCAAATATTGATATATTTTCATTAAACTGGTAACTCCAATCTATTCGATGAATATAAGCATAAATCTTGAGCATTATCGAAAATACCCTAAACAACCCCTAATAAAACCTAAACCTAAAACCCCAAACCCTTAACCCATAAACCCTTACCAATCAGGTATCATGCACTTATAGATCAAATTTTGAGATACTTTCCATGAGTTAGGTAACGCCATATTCTATTCGACGAATATAAGCATAAAGCTTGAGTATTATAGAAAATTCGATAAACCCCCTAGACCCTATTCCGTCCATAAAACCTATACCATAAAACCATAAAACCCTAAACCCTCGACCCATATAAACCCTAACCAAGTAGGTATCGTGGACTTATAGATAAAAATCTGAGATTCGATCTTTCATTAAATTGCGGTAACGCCATTCCATTACACAAATATAACAATAAAGTTTGAAAATTATTGAAAATGCACTAAACCCTAAAACCCTAAACCCTCAACCCCGCCTAAACGACATTGGCAAATGAGGTATCACATGCACTTGTGGATCAAAATTTCAGATAAACTTTCCTCAAATTGTGCTAACGCCATTCAATTCCATGAATATAAGCATAGATAAAGCATCTTGAACATTATCGAAAATTACCAAAAAACCTAAACACCTAAACCCCCAAAACCATAAACCATAAACCCCCATCCCCTCAACTCCTTACCAAGGAGCTATGATGCACTTATAGATCAAAATCTGAGATACTTTCATTAAATTGCGATAACACCAGTCTATTCTACGAATATATATAAGCTTGAATATTATTATTGAAAATTCATAAACCCTAATACATAGAAAACCCTATAGCCTAAAACCCTAAACCCTAAGTACCAACCTTAAACTCCTAAGCCCTAAACCCTAAAATCCTAAATCATATAACATAAACCCTAAACCCCTAAACCCACAACCCAAAAAACACGAACCCTAAACCCCAGGCTATATATATCTTGTGTGGAAACTATGGCAATGGGATTTTGAGCCATACTTATTTATAGTTTCTTCATGACAAAAGCCATTATTGTCGCTTGAAAAATTGAAAATAACTTCAAATTTAGAAGCTTCCTTTGTAAATAATATTTTAAATGCAAATAATATGGACCAATCTACCAAATACAAACATGTTGTTATAAACTATAGCAAATGTGTGGCCATGACCTTGGTCACCTGGTTAGAAAGCCATGCAAATTCATACATGGTACACCATATATCGGATGACAAAATTAAAGCCATTATTATCGATTGGAGCTTTTAAAATAACTCCAAATATGGAAGCTCTTTTTCTAAACAATGTTGAAATACCAATATGCACCAATCTACCAAACATGGTTACATTATCATAAAGTATGGTAACACATATGGCCTTGACATTGGTCATCTAGTTTTTGAAAGCCATGAATGTTCAAACATGGTACGCCATATTGTGAAACGAGTTTTTCAAGAGTTATCAAATTTTATATATTTCATGGAAATTAGCAAATGCACACAGTGAGACACCAATGGAGAAACGAATGGTTGTATTTCGTTTTATATTTTGTCTCTTTATTTAAAAAAAAACTAGCCCAAATTTGGTGTCATTACTATTCATATCAAAAAGTTGAAATCTTGCAAAACTCTCGGTGGTTCTCCAATATTTGACTAATCGGTACCTTTAAACTATTTTTAAAAAGTCAAGAGCAAGCTATATCACACACTTTGTAGTTTGTAAATAGACATACTTACTTTCAATCGTTAAAAAGTTATTTAATTTTAGCATCTTCAGCTAGGAAGCTTGGAAAGTCATGAAAGTAGGGCATTATCCATCTAATCTGGAATCTCCTTTGTAAATATTTGCTTGGAATGCCAAGACGCACAGATATACCAAATATGGACATGTTTGTAAGCTTGGTTGGTGAAGATGCTTCAATGTACGGAGTAGTACAAAAGATTAAATAGGTACAGAAACTATGGATGTGACCTTGCTCCTCTTGTTTGAAAGCCTTGAATTAATGTTCATTAATTTCGGCAGATGTCTATAAACTCATTAAATGCTGGAAAGCATACATGCCTGTGGGTCTATCTAAAGGGGAAAACATCCCAAGTGGGACTAGCGTACCATAGAAGCTTCAACTTCAAAATTTCGGTAGAGCGCTGAAATGTCCCGCCCACCCATTCAAACATCCCGCCAATCCATTAAAACATCCAGCCCCAAAAAAACATCCAACCCAATGATTGCACAAATTTCGCCTAGAAGCTTTAAATGGCATTATACATTGGGTGAAAAAAGGGGGCGGTGGCATTTTGAGCTATCATATTTGTTGTTGCTTCACAACAAAACACATTGTTGTTACTTGGAAATTCGAAAACAAACTTCAAATTTCAAAGCAGACATATTGGTTGATTTGCAAAGATGCACTGATCTACCAAATACGGACACATCATCATAAACTATTTCCATTACCTTGGTCATTTTTTTGGACGATGGTCATCTTCTTGAAAGCCGTTAATTGTTCGAAAATTTCAGCAAATGCCTAGAAAATCATTGAAATGCTAGGAAGCAACTCTTGTTGGCTTGTGGGCCTAGACGATGACAGCACGTCTGAGCGACCCCACGCTAGAGTAGCGTATGCTAGAAGCTTCGACCTCAAAATTTGGTATGATGCCCAAACGTCGCACCCATCCATTAAAATATCCCGCGCATCCATTCAAACATGCTTCACCTCTTCAGAATGCAAAATTCATACTCTATCCCTGCTCCGGAAACAATAATCTGAGGGAGCACTGCAATAATAGAGGGATATGGGTGGTAAATTTGCGTTCTCCCAAGTGCATCACCCCATACACGTTTCCTAGCCCTTCTTCAATATTTACCTGCCCGCCCACTCCAACCTACACTGACTTTTTGGACCCACTATGCAAGTGACCCACGTGTTAGCGAGCCAGAATTACGGGAAGTAGAGATTCCCATCGCTTGTTGTTCAAAATTCGAACATTTTTCACTAAACCGAGATAAAATCGTTAAAATCATTCAACCTGGCTTATACTATCATTCCACTATGTCAGAGTAAAAGCTAAAAAACAAAGCCAAAAACACATTCGTAGCTTTATAAGCCAAAAGTCAAAAGCCAGAATTAGAGCCCAACCAAACAATGCCTAAATGTCAAGGAACTCTTCATGTTTCTCCCTTGTTTTAGTACCAGGGTACCTTCAATTTTATTTAACAAAAATATGACCAAGCAGGATATCATCGACTTGTAGATCAATTTTTGAGATACTTTCATTAAATTGCGGTAACACTATTCTGTTCCACGAATATATATAACCATAAAGTTTGAAAATATTATTGAGAATTCACGGAATCCTAAACCATAAAATCTAAAGCCCTAAACCCTGACCAAGGAGGTATCGTGCAACTATAGATCAAAAATTCAGATACTTTCGTTAAATCAGGTAACGCCATTCTATTAGATGAGTATAAGCCGAAATCCTGAGCATTACCAAAAATTCTCTGAACCCTAAACCGGAAACAACTCATAAAACTAAACTGTAAAACCCTAAACCCTCGACCCATAAACCCTAATCAAGCAGGTACCATGCACTTATATATCAAAATTTGAGATACTTTTATTAAATTGCGGTAACGCCATTCTATTCCACGAATATAAGCATAAGGCTGATGACCCACAAGTATAGGGGGTGTATCACAGTATTTTCGAGGGAAGTGAAACCCAATTTATTAATTCGACACAAGGGGGGCCAAAGAATATCTATAAGCCTTAACAACTGAGTTGTCAATTTAGCTGCACCTGGAAACAATCTTGCTCATAGCAGTTTATCAGTAGCAACAGTTTTATAGTAGGAATAGCAAAGTAGCAGCAGCAATAAAGTAAAGACAGTAGTAACAATAGTAGTAAATAGTAGGATTCGAGTGCGGTAGGCATAGGGATGGATGGACGAGTGTTGCATGGACAAGACAATTCACATAGCAATCAGAACATAGGGAAATTGCAGATAAATAAGATAAAGCATCCAAGTACTAGATAATCCTAGGCATGTGTTCCATATATAGTCATACGTGCTCGCAATGAGAACTTGCACAACATCTCTTGTCCTGCCAGTACGTTTGCAGGGGGAGCCTCAAGGAAACTACTGGCAATTAAGCTGCTCCTTTTAATAGAGCACCGGAGCAAAGCATTAACACTCCGTGAACACATGTGATCCTCACATCAAAGCCATTCCCTCCGGTTATACCGATTTATGTCACTTCAGGGCCATTGGTTCCAGACAACAACGTGTGTATACAACTTGTAGATAAGAGCATAAACAATACTATCATAATGAATCAATAACATGTTCAGATCTGAAATCATGGCACTCAGGCCCTAGTGACAAGCATTAAGCACAACAAGTCGCAACAAAGTCATAAAGCACTAATAAAAGATACTAGGCACCATGCCCTAACAATCTGATGCCATTACATGAACGATCTCATCCAATCCCTACCATCCCCATAGCCTACAGCGGGGGATTACTCACTCATAGATGGGGGAACACGGATGGTCGATGGAGAAGCGATGGTGATGATGATGGTGATGATCTCCTCCAATTCCCCGTCCCGGCAGGGTTCCAGAACGGAGTTTCTGGTGCTGTTTCGTGGAATCTGGTGGTGGCAGCAGAGTAGAACTCCCTTATACGTCCATTTTGCATAACTATTCTATGTCTTAATTCACTATTATTCATTGATACATTTCGTATTGAGAGGTGATACTTATGTTATTTCATCTATTTTTGCATGGTTGATAACTTTTGGAGCATGGACCGATGCAGTCAGGATTCTGATGGAAAAGGTGCTGTTTGGAGGCAAAATTCGCGAAGATCAGAAAATCCGGGAAAATATACAGACAATCCTATTTTTCCAGAAGACTAAGGATGCCAGAAGACGGAGTGGAGATGGGACACAGGGGGCCCACACCACCCCTTGGCGCGGGCAGCCCTAGGTCGCACCAGCAGGTGGTGTGGCCAACCTGGCCCACTCCAGCCTCTCCAGTCTAGCGTATGTCATCCTCCCGAAACCCTAAGACTCGGGGAGCGACCACAGAAAGATTCCGCCGCCTCTGCGGGGCGAAAAACACCGAGAGAGAAAGATCTCTCCGGTAGACAGATTTCTGCCGGGGGAATTCCTTCCCGGAGAGGGAAGATCGTCGCCATCAACACCATCATCAAGCTAGACTTCATCGAGATCATCACCACCATCATCACCATCCTCACCCTCATCACCATCTCCATATTGCTGTAACAATTGGTTGAATCTTGCATTAGTTCATAGGGAAACTTTCCCGATGTTGATTACCCTTTGTAGTTGATGCTATTGAGTGAACCATTGAATTATTGATTATGTTCAGATTGTTATACATCATTATTCCATATCTGATCATGATCCATATGATGTCTTGTGAGTAGTTCATTTTGTTCTTGAGGACATGTAAGAAGTCATGTTGTTAGTAGTGGAGTTGTGTTGAGAAAGACTCAATAGTTTGTTATTTAAGTTGTGGTGTACTTCTTCTAGTGGTGTCATGTGAACGTCGACTACATGACACTTCACCTATATGGGCCTAGGGGAATGCATTGTGTATTTGGCTACTAATCGTAGGGGTTGCCGGAGTGACAGAAACCTGAACCCCCGTTAGGAAACCATTGCACAAGGGACGTAAGGGTCTTAGAGTTTAAAGCTGTGGTTAGGTTTCTACCTTAATTACTTTCTTGTACTTATGGATGTTTGCAAGGGGTATAATCACAAGTATGTATTAGTCCTAGGAAGGTCGGTACATTAGCACAGGTTCACCCACACAACACTTAGCAAGCTAGAGAAGATTAATCAACTATATGAAGCGAAAACACTTGACATTCTTCCCATGTGTCCTCGAGAACGTTTGGTCATATTAAGTAATATAATCGGCTTGTCCTCAGCTGCATAAAGGATTGGGTCACTTGATGCATTCATTCCTATTGTCTTTTGTTTACTCGTACTTTGTTTACTTGCTTTATCAAAAACCCCTAAAAATTCGTTTGCTAAGTATTTGTAGATAATTCATGATCCATACCACTAGCCAGCACCTTCTGCTCCTCATTGGGTTCGACACTCTTACTTATCGAAAATACTGCGATACAGCCCCTATACTTGTGGGTCATCAAGACTATTTTCTGGCGCCGTTGCCGGGGAGCGAAGCGCTATTGGAGAGTGGAACTAGTAAAGGAAATTTCTACTATGAGTATTGTTTACTTCTGCTAGTTGCTTTATTTTCGTTATGGATAATTCGCTGAGTTTCTTATTTGGTAATGCTACTACCACTACTAAGGTAGTAGATAAGCCACCACCTGCTGAGAATGATGTTTTCAAAATACCTATACGAATTATTGATCATGTTATGGATAACTACTATGTTGGAGATGGAACTATCCATCTTGGTGATCATTTGCTCTTTATACACGAATTATGCGGGTTATTCAAGTGTGCAGGTATTACTACAGATCAAGTTAAGAAGAAGTTATTCTCATTATCACTGAAAGGAAGAGCTGAGGACTGGTCTAAGCTGCGGAAGAATGGTCAAGCTCTGGAATGGGAGGAAATAGTACCTCTCTTTTATTCAAAGTTTTATCCTCCTAGTGAGATTCATAAAGATCGGAATCGAATATACAACGTTTGGCCTCTTGATGAAGAGAGTACAGCTCAAGCTTGGGGGAGATTGAAGTTACTAATGCTCAAATGTCCCATTCATGAGCTCCCCAACAATATTATTATCAATAACTTTTATGCAAGACTCCCTCTACATGACAAAGATTTATTAGATGCTTCTTGTGCTGGATCATTCACTCGTATGGAATAAAAAGCTAAATGGGATCTTCTGGACCGTATTCAAGACAATGTTGAAGCTTGGGAGAATGACAAAGGTAGAAAGTCAGGTATAAATTATGATTATGAATGCATTGAATCTTTTATGGGAACTGATGACTTTCAAAATATTAGTAATGCTTATGGTCTTGATTTGCAAGTTATTACGAATTGCTTTAGAGCTTTTGCTTCTTATATTGAAATTCCAAAAAGGGGATGGAATAAGTACCACGCACCTTATAAAGATATTGTTGACTGTGTTCCTATTGGGAGCACTGAGTGTTACATTATTGACCCTATCTTACATGAACCTTATATCGAGAAGATTCCCTTCCTAGATAAGGTAAAGGATCATCCTATGATAACTAATGTAATCACTAAAAGTGAAAAGAGAACTGTAAAACCTGATGAACAAATAAACGTTGAACCTATGGTAGCAACTGTGAAAGACCTTGTCACTAAAAACATAGAAGAGGGACACATAGTATTTTGTGAGGATCCTTCTAATATTGTTTCACATCCTAATAGAACTAAAAAAGCTAGTGTTCCTGTGCTTTCTATTAGAATTGGTGATCATTTCTATTATAGTTTATGTGATATTGGTGCTAGTTCCAGTGCTATTCCTTATGAGATTACAGAGAAATTATGCATGAAATTAGTCCCTGCGAATTGGAAGAGATTGATGTGGTTATTCACCTTGCTAATAGAGAGACCATCTCTCCAATTGGTATCGTACGAGACGTGGAAGTTCTTTGTGGTAAGATCAAGTATCCTACTGATTTTCTAGTACTTGGTTCAACTGCTAGTAAAACTTATCCTATCATTTTTGGTAGACCTTTCTTGAGTACTTGTGGAGCTTTTATTGATTGCAAGAGGGAGAAAATCTTGACTAAGTTTGATGGGGAATCTTATGAGTTTAATTTTTCGAAATTTGCTAAAGAACCTTGCGAAGAGGAAACCCATAATGAGGATTTTAGAGTTGGACAACTTGCTTCTATCTCTCTTGCTCCTAACAATGCTTTGCATCAATTTATGGAAGATCATGAAAGTGAGATCTTCATGGAAGAAAGGAATGAGATTGACGAGATCCTCCGTCGTCAACCGCAGATGCTAAAGCATGACCTGCCTATAGAAGACTTGGGTACCACGTTGCCACCTAAAAAGGATCCGGTTTTTGATCTAAAACATCTCGCTAATGATCTTAAATATGCTTATATTGATGATAAAAAGATATATCCTATTATTATTAGCTCTAAACTTTCAGGAAAGGAACAAGAAAGGTTGTTGGAGGTTTTGAAGAAACACCGAGGAGCTATGGGCTATACTCTGGATGATTTAAAAGGGATTTCACCTACTATATGTCAGCATTCTATCAACATAGAACCAGATGCGAAGCCAGTGGTGGAGCACCAACGACGTTTAAATCCTAGGATGAAGGAAGTGGTAAGGAATGAGGTATTGAAACTCCTTGATGCTGGTATTATTTACCCTATTGCTGACAGTGAATGGGTTAGTCATGTTCATTGTGTTCCTAAAAAAGGAGGTATTACCGTTGTTCCTAATGATAATGATGAGCTTATTCCTCAAAGAATAGTAGTAGGCTATAGGATGTGCATCGATTTTAGAAAAGTCAATAAAGTTACTAAGAAAGATCATTACCCGCTTCCTTTTATTGATCAAATGTTGGAAAGGTTGTCTAAAAAGACCCATTTTTGTTTTCTTGATGGTTATTCTGGTTTCTCTCAAATTGCTGTTAAACAACAAGATCAAGAAAAAACTACTTTTACTTGCACTTATGGAACTTATGCTTATAGACGTATGCCTTTTGGTTTATGTAATGCTCCTGCTACTTTTCAAAGGTGCATGTGATGTCTACGCACTTCTATTCTTGTAGACATTTGTTGGGCCTCCAAGTGCAGAAGTTTGTAGAACAGCAGCAAGTTTTCCCATAAGTGGATCACCCAAGGTTTATCGAACTTAGGGAGGAAGTGGTCAAAGGTATCCCCTCTCAAGCAACCCTGCAATCAAGATAGAAGAAGTCTCTTGTGTCCCCAACACACCCAATACACTTTTCAGGTGTATAGGTGCACTAGTTCGGCGAAGAGATAGTAAAATACAAGTGGTATAGATAATTATAAGTGGTAACAGTCATAGAAAATAGCTTGATGGCGCGGAAAAGACTAAAGGAAAACTGAAATAAAGATGGAAGCAAGCAAACATGTAACAGATCTAATAGCAAATGAAGTTTCAATGCTTAGGAACAAGGCCTAGGGATCATACTTTCACTAGTGAACACTCTCATATAAATATATTCTTTTTTACGATACTACGCTGAAATACTCTCGGTTGGACACTCTGATCGTTGGTAGGGCTATAACAGCACACCTCAAAGTTCATCTTTTCCCATCTAGATAACCCCACACTGTCACCTTGAGTACTAGATGGTTCCAACAAACACCACAATTTCATAAAGACATCCAACTCCAAATATAACTCATAACAAGTATTTGTATCTCTAGCCTAAGTGCCACCATGGTGTGCACGCTGTCACTTTCACACACATGGGGAGATCAGAGGTCTATTAAAGCACTTGAGTATCAGAATATATCTATATTACAAAGCTCATGATCACAATATGATCATGCATAGAGAGAGATGAACACATAACTACCGGTAGAACCCGTGGCCTCGAGAGAGAACTACTCCCTCCTCATCATGGGAATCAGCAATGGTGATGGAGATGGTGGTGGAGATTGATGGAGATGGCTCCGGGGGCACTTCCCCGGCCCGGAAGGGTGCCGGAATAGAGACTTTCTGTCCCCCGAATCTCCCCTTCGGTGGCGGCGGCGCTGCGGAACTTTTCATGGCTAAAGGCTTGACTATTTAGGGTTTATGCCTCGGGAGGCTTCTTATAGGCCAGAGGGCAAGGTCGGTGTGCGGCCAGGGGGCCCACACCATGCCCTGGCACGGCCTGGGGGGACCCGCGCCATGGGGTGGTGTGGCCACCCTGTGGTCCCTCTCCAACTCTCCTTCTGGCTCCATGAGTCTTCCGGGGAAATATCAACTTTGGCTTTTGTCCGTTCCAATTCCGAGCATATTGATTTTCTGACTTTCCTGGAACCAAAAATAGCAGAAAACAGGCAACTAGCACTATGGCTCTTGTTAATAGGTTAGTCCAAGAAATCATATGAAAAGTACTCCAAAGTGTGGACAAAACATAAGAAAGTAGATAAAACCAAGCATGGAACATCAAAAATTATAGATACATTTGCAATGTATCAGCATGTCTGCTATCTTTCATGGTTTTTGTGAGGAAATTGTAGAAGTGTTCATGGATGACTTTCTGTCTATGGAACTTCTTTTGATAATTGACTGCACAACCTTGATAATGTTTTGCAGAGATGTGAAGAAACTAATCTTGTTCTTAATTGGGAGAAATGCCACTTCATGGTTAATGAAGGGATTGTCCTTGGGCATAATGTTTCTGAAAGAGGCATAGAAGTTAATAGAGCCAAGGTTGAGGCAATTGAGAAGATGCCATGCCCAAGAGACATCAAAGGTATTCGTAGTATCCTTGGTCATGTTGGTTTCTATAGAAGGTTTATTAAAGACTTTTCTAGGATATCAAAACCCCTTACTAATCTTCTTCAAAAAGATGTACCCTTCGTTTTTGATAATGATTGTAAGGAAGCTTTTGGAACTCTTAAGAAGGCTTCAACTACAACCCCTATTGTTCAACCACCTGATTGGAGTTTACCCTTTGAAATAATGTGTGATGCTAGTGATTTTGCTATAGGTGCTGTCCTTGGGCAACGTATTGATAAAAGTTAAACGTTATCCATTATGCTAGTAAGACTCTAGACGCTGCTCAAAGGAATTATGCTACTACTGAAAAGGAATTTCTAGCTGTTGTTTTTGCTTGTGATAAGTTTAGGCCCTATATTGTAGACTGAAAAGTCACCATTCATACTGATCATGCTGCTATTAAATACCTTATGACAAAGAAGGACGCTAAGCCTAGGCTTATTAGATGGGTGCTGCTTTTATAAGAGTTTGATATACATATAGTAGATAGGAAGGGTGCTGAAAACCCTGTAGCTGATAATTTATCTCGATTGGAAAACATCTCTTTTGACCCTATGCCTGTTAATGATAGTTTCCCAATGAACAGTTAGCTACAGTAGGGGTAAGCTCACGAGCGAGCCCTTGGTACGCTGATTATGCTAACTTTATTGTCTCCAAGTATTTGCCTCCAACTTTTACAGCTCAGCAAAGAAGGAAGTTCTTCTATGATTTGAGGCATTATTTTTGGCATGACCCACAGTTATAAAAAGAAGGAGTGGATGGTATTATGCGAAGATGTGTTCTAGAATATGAACAAAAGGAGATATTGCGTAAATGTCATGGTAGTGCTTATGGAGGACATCATGCAGGAGATAGAACTGCACAAAAGGTGCTACAATCAGGTTTCTATTGGCCTACCCTTTTTAAAGATGCAAGAAAATTTGTTTTATCTTGTGATGAATGTCAGCATGTTGGTAATATTTCTAGACGCAATGAAATGCCTAACTACTCTCTAGTTATTGAACCTTTTGATTGTTGGGGATTTGACTTTATGGGTCCTTTCCCTCCTTCGAAAGGCTACACTCATATTCTCATTGCCATTGATTATGTTACTAAGTGGGTAGAAGCCATTCCTACAAAGAGTGCTGACGGGGAGACCTCTCTAAAAATGCTTAAGGATGTTATCTTTCCTAGGTTTGGAGTGCCTAGGTATCACATGACTGATGGGGGTTCTCATTTCATTCATGGTGGTTTTAGAAAGACCCTTGCTAAATATGATGTTAATCATAGAATTGCTTCAGCCTATCACCCCCAAACTAGTGGGCAAGTAGAGTTATCAAATAGAGAAATTAAATTCATCTTGCAAAAGACTGTTAATAGATCTAGAAAAAACTGGGCTAAAAATTTGAATGATGCTTTATGGGCTTATAGAACTGCTCATAAAAATCCTATGGGGATGTCTCCTTATAAAATGTTTTATGGGAAGGCTTGTCACCAACCCTTAGAATTAGAGCACAAAGCTTACTAAGCAGTTAAAGAACTAAATAGAGATTGTAAGCTCGCTGGTGAGAAAATATTATTTGACTTAAGTTCTTTAGATGAATGGAGGAGTGAAGCCTATGAAAATGCTAGGCTCTTTTGTATAGGTCTCGTCTCAGATTTTTTGCAGGAAAGCTACTATCAAAATGGGAAGGACCTTTCATTATTGAAGAAGTATACCATTCAGGAGCAATAAAAATTTGTTCTTTAAAAGATAATACTACACAAGTAGTGAATGGGCAGCGACTCAAGCACTATATTGCTGAAGATTCTTACAAGGAAGATGTTGATGCCTTTCAAGTTATAACTCCGGAGAAATTCATCAAGGACCAAATTCAGAGACCTACAGAGTCTGTTTTCAAATAGGTAATAGTTTTGGTAAGAAAAGTTCCGTGAAAATACAATCCAACTATATTTTTTGCAGTTTTCAGTTAATAAGGGAAGTTACGAAGCGAAAAAGGGACTGAAACGGAGCCAGGGTGGCCCACACCGCCCTGTGGCGCGGGCCCACCCCTGGCCACGCCACTAGGTGGTGAGGCCACCTCCGACCCGTTTTCACCCAGTACCTTCCTCTTGTTATGAAAGTTCGTAATATATAACCCCCCGGATCTTCCGAGGTTCGTATATCGTGTTTTTGTCGTGTTTTTGTTTCGATCTATTTTTGCCAGGTAGAATCCCAGATTTGTAGCCACAATGTCTTCCACTGGATCAGCCGAGGGAGATTCCTTAGAAGAGATCATCAACCCATACATGAGAGAGTTGAAGATTCATCCTAAGGAGTTGCTGCTCGAAGGTGGGGAGGTCCAGATTCAAGAGGTTCAAGGCCCTAAAGGTGAAGGAAGTCTGGAGGACAGGATGGAAGCACTAGAGCAAGAAGTCTTTAGGTACAAGAAGATGGCGGAGCGCGAAGTGGATATCATCCATAAGATTTGTTCTGAACTCATCACCGAGCACCAAAAAGAGACTGCTGAACTCAAAGACGAAGTCCTCTCACTCCGCCATACAACCAACAAACTGCAAGCACAGTTCTATGACGTTCAAAATCAAAATTATGAGTATGAGGCTAGATTTAAACGCATAAGTGTTGCTGCAAGTTTCAGGATGTTGGAAACCACGATGTCCTTTGTTGATGGGAAGCCCTTACCCTGGACGACGGACGAAGATGAGAGGATACCACCACCACCGAAGGAGTAATTCGTCATCAGGTTTTGCATCCCCTTGGTTTATTCCAAGCTTGGGGGAGTGCCACGGTATCACATCACTATCTTCTATCTTTTTACCTTTTTAGTAGAGTCATATCATGAATAGAGGAGTTATTATGTAGTATGGTTTGCATTATGGAAGTGTCCCCTCTCTCGTTAGATATGTATCCCTTGGTGTGAGTTGCCGTTATGGATTATTAATGAGAAGTTCTATCATTCACTCTTTTGCATAGCTTATATTAGTTTTCAATTCATGGTTATATGATTGATCTTGTTGTTAGTATTGGTATCACTTTGGGATCATTGAGTTAATTTAGTTGGTTTTGGCAAACCTAGCTCGGTCAGTAGCACACTATTTTTGAGAGTTGAAAGAAAAGATAAAAGTACCTTTAAAGAAAAATAATTTCATCATCTTTCTTTCTTGATTTGCTCATAAGTTTAGTATTCTCTAGTTAAGATATTTTGTTCTTCCGAGGAAGATTGCATGTTTGTCTTTATCGCTTGTATGTTTGTTTGTTTCCTTCAACTCTTATACTTGCTACCCAGCCTTGCTAGCCAAAAACCTGTACTGAGAGGGAATTCTTCTCGTGCATCCACCTCCTTTAAACCAAAACCTTTGCCATTTGTGTCCACCATACCTACCTAGTAGCATTATTGCTATTCCATGTAAATTCTTGTTTTATCTACCTCCCAAATGAAACTTGTTATGTGAAAATTAGTGATTAAAGCTCTCACGAACTTGATGGCACACCTTACTTTCTTGCATTTAATAAACTTGAACCATTGGGTCCTTCTTTGTTGCGTATATGCTTGCGCTTTATGAGTTGAAGTTAGCAGAACCATGCATCATGGGGACCGCTTTCAACACTTCATTGGTACTTGTACCTAGTTGATATCATGTTCTTTTGCTTATGGATCTCGACGGTGTGAAATAAAAGTGGAACTTGTAAGATCATGGAGTTTATATGTGTGTTAGAGAAACGCGTGGGCCACTAGCCTAAGCCATGCCTAATCATGGTGGAAACTTGCAGCATAACTATAGTGAGAATTCTATGAAGCATCCTCCATAAAAACCTATGCAAATAGCAAATAAAAAGATCACTGAGATGCTCACTGTCTGCTTGCCTTGTCATTTTGATTATGGGATAGCTCCTGTGTCATGTGCAAGGGGTACCCCGTTGGCGGTTCTCAATGATAAGCATGTATTTACAATGCCAAGAGATTGCTCGTGACTGAAGTTGAGTAGCATGAGGTTCGGTACTCATAAGTAAGGGGCATGGGACTTCAATTTATAACTTTTTAAGCATATCCTCTTAGTTGTGTCACTTTCACCTTAATCACCAAAAGATGCCTATGATAGGGGCAATGAGAGCTGAAAGCTAGTAAGTATCATAATTTTTGGGAGCTCTTTATGATACTTGCAATCCCTGCTTCCCTCTGTGAAGGGCCTTTCATTTACTTTGTAGTTGAGTCAGTAAATCTACTTCCCTTCCATCTCAGGAAGTATTTTGAGTTGTTGTGTTTCATTCATTCATATGATGATTTATTCAATCATGTTGCTTATGTTCCTTGTTTTGCACATTGCTCTTATCTTGATGTTTACTACTTTGAAAGCTATCATTGAAAACCAGCTATTTGTGAACCCCAACAAAGTATCAACTATTATTCGACCAAGAGCTAAGTTTGCCATTACCAATTATGATTCACTTTATGTATCTTTATTGTGTTTCCTTTACTCTTTGCAAGTTGAGTTATATAATAGTGAGTTGTCTTCTATTATGATCTATGTATTTGATGATTGTGATGCTTCTTGTCCGTATTATTTTATCGACTCTTCACTCCATAAACCTGAGGCCATGTTTATTGAGCTCAGTTTCGCTTGGGGACAAGCGAAGTCTAAGCTTGGGGGAGTTGATACGTCCATTTTGCATCACTATTCTATGTCTTAATTCACTATTATTCATTCATATATTTCGTATTGAGAGGTGATACTTATGTTATTTCATCTGTTTTTGCATGGTTGATGACTTTTGGAGCATGGACCGCTGTAGTCAGGATTCTGATGGAAAAGGTGCCGTTTGGAGGAAAAATTCACGAAGATCAGAAAATCTGGGAAAATATACGGAAAATCCTATTTTTCCAGAAGACTAAGGATGCCAGAAGACGGAGTGGAGATGGGCCACAAGGGGCCCATACCACCCACTGGCACGGGCAGCCCTAGGCCACGCCAGCAGGTGGTGTGGCCACCCTGGCCCACTCTAGCATATATCATCCTCCCAAAACCCTAAGACTCGGGGAGCGACCATAGAAAGATTCCGCTGCCTCTGCGGGGCAGAAAACACCGACAGAGAAAGATCTCTCCGGTAGACAGATTTCTGCCGGGGGAATTCCTTCCTAGAGAGGGAAGATCGTCACCATCAACACCATCATCGATCTGGACTTCATCGGGATCATCATCATCATCACCACCATCACCACCATCAGCACCCTCATCACCATCTCCACATTGCTGTAACAATTGGTTGAATCTTGCATTAGTTCATAGGGGAAACTTTCCCGGTGTTGATTACTCTTTGTAGTTGATGCTATTGAGTGAACCGCTGAATTATTGTTTATGTTCAGATTGTTATACATCATTATTCCATCTCTGATCATGATCCATATGATGTCTTGTGAGTAGTTCGTTTTGTTCTTGAGGACATGAGAGAAGTCATGTTGTTAGTAGTGGAGTTATGTTGAGAAAGATTCAATAGTTTGTTATTTAAGTTGTGGTGTACTTCTTCTAGTGGTGTCATGTGAACGTCGACTATATGACACTTCACCTATATGGGCCTAGGGGAATGCATTGTGTATTTGGCTACTAAACGTAGGGGTTGCCGGAGTGACAGAAACCTAAACCCCCGTTAGGAAACCATTGCACAAGGGCCGTAAGGGTCTTAGATTTTAAAGTTGTGGTTAGGTTTCTACCTTAATTACTTTCTTGTACTTACGGATGTTTGCAAGGGGTATAATCACAAGTATGTATTAGTCCTAGGAAGGTTGGTACATTAGCACAGGTTCACCCACACAACACTTAGCAACCTAGAGAAGATTAATCAACTATATGAAGCAAAAGCACTTGACAGTCTTCCCATGTGTCCTCGAGAACGTTTGGTCATCTTAAGTAATACAATTGGCTTGTCCTTTGCTGCATAAAGGATTGGGCCACTTGCTGCATTCATTCCTATTGTCTTTTGTTTACTCGTACTTTGTTTACTTGCTTTATCAAAAACCCCTAAAAATCCGTTTGCTAAGTATTTGCAGAGAATTCCTGATCCATACCACTAGCCAGCACCTTCTCCTCCTCATTGGGTTTGACACTCTTACTTATCAAAAATACTGCCATACACCCCCTATACTTGTGGGTCATCACTCCTTCTGGAAAAACGTCGACCCCCCTGGGTTTTTAGGTCAGAAGGCAACTTATAGGCGAAGAGGGAGACCGAGGGGGTGTCTGGGCGGCTAGACCACCCCCTGGCGCGGCCAGGCCCAGCCCGCGCGGCCAGGTGGTGTGGTTGGGCCCCAGTCCCACTCCATCTCATATTCTGGCTCCGGGAGTCTTTTGGTGAAATAGGATTTTTGGCTTTTGTCCCGTCCAATTCCGAGAATATTCATTTTCTGACTTTCCTGGAACCAAAAACAGCAAAAAAAGGCAGCTGGCACTATGGCTCTTGTTAATAGGTTAGTCCAAGAAATCATATGAAAAGTACTCCAAAGTGTGGACAAAACACAACAAAGTAGATCAAACCAAGCATGGAACATCAAATAGACACATTTGCAATGTATCAACATCCCCAAGCTTAACTCCTGCTCGTCCTCGAGTAGGTAAGTGAGAAAAAGAAAGAATAAATTTTGAGGTGACATGCACCATCATAAACTTGATCAAAGTGTTTGCAAAACATTCAAAGCTGAGATCATAGTACTTCAATCATGACATGAAAGACAAAGTTCTAGCAATAAGACAAAGAAACTATGTTGTAACATGAAAAGGCACAAACAAAAGATTCATGAATAACAATGCTTTGCAAGACGTTTGTTTGTTTCACATAAAGAAAACATAGCATAGTAGTATTCAGCTTGTCCCTCATATAGTAGCAAATATAAATGCATAGGACACCTTCAAAGTTCATAAGAGTGACTAGATACAAATAGTTTAAAACAAGCTATATCAAGTTATGCATCAATCAACTAGTCTTGGGACAATGCACATAGAACTAAGAATGGCCACTATGCTCTCAAGAAAGTGCTCATAGAATGTGTGGAGACTCAACAAGGAAAACGAAAAGGTTTTGAAAAGTTTGAAAGGCTTCCAAATGCTGAAAGTATGGTACTTGTTAGCTTTGAGCTCTCATTGCCCCTATCATAAGCATCTTTAAGTGGTTAAGGTTAAAGTGACACAACTAAGAGGATATGCTTGACAAGTTATAAATCGAAGTCTCATGCCCCTTACTTACGAAGACCGATCCTCATGCTACTCAACTTCAGTCACGAGTAAGCTCTTGTCATTGTAAGTATATACGTATCATAGAGAACCACCAACAGGGTACCCTTTCCACATGATACAGGAGCTATCACATAATCAAAATGACAAGGCAAGCAGACAATGAGCATCTCAGCGATCTTTTTATTTACTATGTGCATAGATTTTTATTGAGGATGCTTCATATAATGCTCAGCATGGTTATGCTGCAAGTTTCCACCATGATTAGGCATGGCTTAGGCTAGCGGCCCAGGCGTTTCTCTAACATACATACAAACTCCATGATCTTACAAGTTCCACTTTTATTTCACACCGCCGAGATCCATAAGCAAAAGAATCATGATATCAACGAGGTACAAAGTACCAGTGCAATGTTGAAAGCATTCCCCATGATACATGGTTCTGCTAACTTCAACGTATAAAGCGCAAGCATATAGGCAACAAAGAAGGACACAATGCTTCAGGTTTATTAAGTGTAAGAAAATAAAGTGTGCCATCAAGTTCGTGAGAGCTTTACTAACTAACTTTCTCATAACAAGCTAACATTTTATTCGGTAGAAAACAAGGCATACTTAATATGCATGGAATAGCAAATGATGCTAATAAGTAGGTATGGTGGACACTTTTGGCAATATTGGTTTTGGGGATTTGGATGCACGAGTAAAGGTTATACTCAGCACAAGTGAAGGCTAGCAATAGAAAGGGAGTGACAAACGAGAGAGCAATAATGGCCATAATCATGCAGAGTGACAAAACATCATTAATCAAAGCATAAAGTGATACTACAAGTTGAAAACTAAAGGATCATAAAGGCTATGGTGACTTGGGATAGTCATAAAATGGTGTGAGCATGTGCCATGTCAACCCAAATAAAACATCAAAGGAGAATACCACAATACTATGCTTTAATATGCTAAAACAACGCATGATTCATCCAAAGCACATTAAGCAATCTCATTTGTTTATAGCAAGTCATGCTACAGCAAATAATACTAAGAATAAAGCCAAAACAATATCAAGCATGGCATGACAAAGCATAGGCCACAGTCAAAAACAAGCTCTCTTTACCACTTAAGCATGAACTTTCCTACTCTTTTCCAATCCAAACCAAACTATTTGAAAACCAATGTATGAAAGAGAGGGTCCAACCAATTTATTCAGAAAACTAAGAAAACCAAGCAAACAAAAAACAAAAACAAAAAACAAGACGCTCCAAGAACAACACAATTGTGCATGAAACAATAAAAAATGAAGCGTTTGGAAGAAATCTGGGATTTTGATTGATGAAGAAGGGGATGCCTTGGGCATCCCCAAGCTTTGACGCTTGTACTTCTTGGATATTTCTTGGGGTGACACGCGTGGAATCCCCAAGCTTGAGCTTTAGTACATTCTTCATCTCATTACTTATTCCTTCCATACACGTGAAAATTTTCCTTTATACAATACTTCACACAATCTTTATTAACAACATTAGTGCACTCAAGATAATAAGTCTTTAGGTTCAGTTCTAACACCGATAAAACTTCCATTAAAACACAATCTACTATAGCACTTCCCTCAAAAAGCTCAATTCTCCAAAAGAACTCAAAAAGGAACCAACAAGAAGCAAATGCAAATAAAGGCAGAAATCTGTCAAAACAGACCAGCAGGTAGAGACGAATTTTTTCGAAGACATTCTGTTGCTCAAATCGAAAAGTGTTGAACTAACGAAAGTTAGATAACAACCTGGGGCAGAAGAACAAAAATCCATGCCTCAAAAGACGTACACAGATTTTACACGAAATTTTACGGTGAAGCACAAAAATCTGTTTCGGGACAGCAACTTTCCCAATCATTACTTCTCTCTCATTAGAGGTTACTCTTGGCACAAAAAGCAAATAAAAAGGATAAGGAGCGGTTATTACTAAAGTAATAACTTCCAAGACTCATCTAAAACTTTTGGTTATCTCCCAATCAGTACTTTTCTTTAACGCCTTTAAGTTAGGCATAAGCAAAAACTAAAATGGATAGAATAGAAGTAAGTGGGAGATAATCATGGTGAAAACATTGGTTTGTTCAATAAAATCCTTTTATTAACAAGGTTGATCAGGTCTTGTTACCAAAACAATTCCATATGAGACAAAACTTTGTATTCCACTAAAGATTATGTTACCTCAACCTTTATAGCAATAGTCCCAATCATAATTGTTCCAATTTTTCTCTTGTTATGGGACAATATATTTCTCCAACTTGAATGCCCTCAACATGTTCAATTGAATTCAAACCATAAGTCCTTTCAATCTTCTTGGGGAAATAGATAGTATGTTTATTGTCATTAACATTGAAAGTAACCTTTCCTTGTTTACAATTAATAACAGCTCCTGTAGTATTAAGAAAAGGTCTCCCAAGAATAATAGACATATTATCATCTTCAGGCATTTCAAGCACAACAAAATCAGTTAATATCAAGCAATTATGAGCCACTTGAACAGGTACATCCTCACATATACCAATAGGAACAATGGTAGATTTATCAGCCATTTGCAAAGATATATCAGTTGGTATTAGTTTTTCTAGTTGAAGCCTCTTATAGAGAGAGAAAGGCGTAACACTAACTCTAGCTCCCAAATCACACAAAGCAGTTCTAACATAATTGTTCTTAATAGAGCAAGGGATAGTTGGAATCCCTGGGTCTCTAAGTTTCTTTGGAACCTTACCATTAAAGGAATAATTAGCAAGGAAAATAGAGATTTCTTCATTAGGGATCTTCCTTTTATTCAAGAAAATATCCTTCATATACTTCAGTCAAAGGAATTTGCAGGAATAAAGGTTTCATCCACTCACAAAACTTATTATAATGTTCATCTTCCTTTGACTTGTGTTTCTTATCAGGGAAAGGCATAGGTTTTTGGACCCAAGGCTCTCTTTCACTACCATGTTTCTTAGCAATAAAATCTTCTTTAGTGTATTTAGTATTCTTAGTGTGCTTTTCAGGTTCTTCTTCAACTTTTTCTTCATTAGGAACTTCATTTTCTTCATTACCACTTTCAGTTTCAGCATCAGAAATAGATATACTATTAGGATCTATAGCAGGTTCAGAGGGTTCTACAACAGTTTTATGTTTCTTTTTCCTTTTCTTACGAGTAGAACCACTATTTTCAGCTTGTTGAGAATCCTACTCAATTCTTTTGGGGTGCCCCTCAGGATATAGAGGATCTTGAGTAGCAGCGCCACTTCTAGTTCTAATTTCATAAGCATGTTTTTCTTTAGCAGCATTAACTAGGAAGTCTTTTTGCACTTTAACGAGTTGATTTATTGGAGTTTGAACCATTTGAAAGTGTTTAACAATCATTTTAACATCATTAGCGGTTCTTTCCACAATATCCTTCAACTTAACAATAGCTCTAAAGTTTTGCATTAGATGATTTTGCACCCTTTTATTAAAATTATCTTGCTTAACAATAAAGATATCGAATTCTTCTAAGCATTGATCAGGAGGTTTAGAGTAAGGGATATCACCTTCATCAAAGTGTTGGAGAGAGTGTACCTCGATAGTGGATGAGTAGGGAATAGGCTTACATAATTCTTCTATAGGAGGTAAATTCTTGACATCTGCAGCTTTAATGCCCTTCTCCTTAAGACATTTCTTAGCTTCCTTCATCACTTCATCATTTAATTCAATAACTCCCCTCTTCTTTGATGTTGGAATAGGCACTGGTATAGTAGGTCCAGGTACAATTACTTCAGGTATAGCTTGTTCAGGAGGAGTCCAATCTTCATAGTTCTTACTTATTTTAGCCATTAATTCCTCAACTTCCTTAGGAGTCCTATTCCTGAAAACACAATCAGCACAACTATCTAGGTATGTCCTAGATTCTTCGGTTAGTACATTATAAAATATATCAAGAAGCTCATTCTTAGGTAATGGACTTCCAGCTTGTGCATGAATCAAAGTACAAAACCTTGCCCAAGATTCAGGCAGTATCTCTTTTTCTCCCTGTTTAAAATCAAAAAGTTCCTGCAAAATAGCATGTCTAGCACTAGGAGGAAAATATTTATGCAGGAAGGTACTAATCAAGAAATCAGGGCTATCAATAGATCCATGAGGTACATTACTAAACCAAGTTTTAGCTTCTCCTTTTAGTGAGAAAGGGAAAATCTTAGCAACAAAGTAAGTACGCATCTTAATATCATCAGAAAACAAGCCACTCATGGTAGAAAGCTCATTCATATGTGCTACCGCACTTTCATTCTTAATCCCACAAAAAGGTTCTTTCTCAACAATATCTATGTAAGATAGATCGAGAGAGAAATCATAATCTTTATCTATAATGTTTATGGGAGAAGCAGCAAACTTAGCAATAGGAGACAATTTGGGTCTAATAGTACGCCTCTCAAGGAGACTCTTAGCAGCGCTCCTATCATGGGTGTTTTTACATTCTTTAATAAATTCATCGGTCATCTCAACATAACCATCTTGAATATCATAACTTTCACTAGACTCAGGAGAACTAACAGTTGTGGTAGTTTCTTCATTAGGAGTTTCAGTATTTCTAGCTATAGTTCTAGTAATCGTAGTATCTAGGAAAGGACCTAATGAACCACTCTAATCAAGCATAGTAGAAGCAACATCATAAGCATCAGAAGTTTCATATTCAGCAGTAGTAGCGGTGTGTGTAGCATGTGTATGTGGTGGTGTAAGGAGCTTACTTATAACAGATGGTGAATCAAGATCAGCAAAGGTGTTCAGAACCATACCTCTTCTTGTAGTGGATGGTAAAATAGGAACCTTGCCATCACGAGACTTACCCATGATGGATGGATAGCAGCAAACAATACAGAATCCAAGTGAACTTGATAAATAAAGCTATGCTCCCCGGCAACGGCGCTAGAAAATAGCCTTGATGACCCACAAGTATAGGGGGTGTATCGCAGTATTTTCGAGGGAAGTGAAACCCAATTTATTGATTCGACACATGGGGAGCCAAAGAATATCTATAAGCCTTAACAACTGAGTTGTCAATTTAGCTGCACCTGGAAACAATCTTGCTCACAGCAGTTTATCAGTAGCAATAGTTTTATAGTAGGAATAGCAAAGTAGCAGCAGCAGTAAAGTAAAGATAGTAGTAACAGTATCAGTAAACAGTAGGATTCGAGTGCGGTAGGCATAGGGATGGATGGACGGGCGTTGCATGGACAAGACAATTCACATAGCAATCAGAACATAGGGCAATTGCAGATAAATAAGATAAAGCATCCAAGTACTAGATAATCCTAGGCATGTGTTCCATATATAGTCATACGTGCTCGCAATGAGAACTTGCACAACATCTTTTGTCCTGCCAGCCCGTTTGCAGAAGGGCCTCAAGGGAACTACTGGAAATTAAGGTGCTCCTTTTAATAGAGCACCGGAGCAAAGCATTAACACTCTGTGAACACATGTGATCCTCACTTCAAAGCCATTCCCTCCGGTTATCCTGATTTCTGTCACTTCGGGGCCATTGGTTCCGGACAACAATGTGTGTATACAACTTGCAGATAAGACCATAAACAATACTATCATAATGAATCAATAACATGTCCAGATCTGAAATCATGGCACTCGGGCCCTAGTGACAAGCATTAAGCACAACAAGTCGCAACAAAGTCATAAAGCACTAATAAAAGATACTAGGCACCATGCCCTAACAATCTGATGCCATTACATGAACGATCTCATCCAATCCCTACCATCCCCATAGCCTACAGTGGGGGATTACTCACTCATAGATGGGGGGAACATGGATGGTTGATGGAGAAGTGATGGTGATGATGATGGCGATGATCTCCTCCAATTCCCCGTCCCGGCAGGGTGCCATAACGGAGTTTCTGGTGTTGTTTCGTGGAATCTGGTGGTGGTGGCAGAGCGGAACTCCTTCTGGAAAAACGTCGACCTCCCTGGGTTTTTAGGTAAGAAGGCAACTTATAGGCGAAGAGGGAGACCAGGGGGGTGTCTGGGGCGGCCAGACCACACCCTGGCGTGGCCAGGCCCAACCCGCGTGGCCAGGTGGTGTGGCTAGGCCCCAGCCCCACTCCGTCTCATATTCTGGCTCCGGGAGTCTTCTGGTGAAATAGGATTTTTGGCTTTTGTCCCGTCCAATTCCGAGAATTTTCATTTTCTGACTTTCCTGGAACCAAAAACAGCAGAAAACAGGCAGCTGGCACTTTGGCACTTGTTAATAGGTTAGTCCAAGAAATCATATGAAAAGTACTCCAAAGTGTGGAAAAACACAAGAAAGTAGATAAAACCAAGCATGGAACATCAAAAATTATAGATACATTTGCAATGTATCAAAGGCTTGAACATTATTTAAAATTCCTGAAACCCTAAAATCTAAACCCTAAATCCTTACCAAACACGTAGCATGCACTTATCGATCAAAAAATGATATATTTTCATTAAACTGGTAACTCCATTCTATTCGATGAATATAAGCATAAATCTTGAGCATTATCGAAAATACCCTAAACCCTAAACAACCCCTAATAAAACCTAAACCTAAAACCCCAAACCCTCAACCCATAAATCCTAAGAGAATAGGTATCATGCACTTATAGTTCAAATTTGGAGATACTTTCAATGAGTTAGGTAACGCTGTATACATTCTATTCGATAAATATAAGCATAAAGCTTGAGTATTATTGAAAATTCGATAAACCCCCTAAACCCTATTTAGTCCATAAAACCTAAATCATAAAACCCTAAAACCCTAAATCCTCGACCCATATAAACCCTAACCAAGCAGGTATCGTGGACTTATAGATCAAAATCTGAGATTCAATCATTCATTAAATTGCGGTAAAGCCATTCTATTCCACGAATATAACAGTAAAGTTTGAACATTGTTGAAAATTCCTGAAAACCGAAACCCCTAACCCAAATCCTAAACCCCTAAACCCTATAACCCTAAACCCTCACCAAGCACGTAGCATGCACTTATAGATAAAAATTTAAGATAATTTCGTTAAATTGGGCAATGCCGTTCTATTTGACGAATATAAGCATAAATCCTGAGTAATATCAAAATTTCCCTAAACCCTAAACAACCCCTAAAACTTAAACCCTAAACCCTAAAGCCCTAAACCCTTAGCCATAAACCCTAACCAAGCAGGTGTCATGCACACATTGATCAAAATTTGAGACACTTTCATTAAATCAGCTAACACACATTCTGGTCTACGAGTATAAGCATAAATCTTGAGCATTATTGAAAATTTGCTAAACCCTAAACCCTAAACAACCCATAAACTAAACTGTAAAAACCTATAACCCTAAACCCTCGACCCATAAACCCTAGCCAAAGCAGGTATTGTGCACTTATACATCAAAATTTGAGATACTTTCAATAAATTGATGTAATGCCATTCTATTCAACGAATATAAGCATAAAGCAACTTGAACATTATTGAAAATTCCTAAAACCCAAAACCCTAAACACCTAAAACCCGAAACCCTTAACCCTTACCAAGCACGTAGCATGCACTTATAGATCAAAATTTGATATACTTTCGTTTAATTTGGTAACGCCATTTTATTCGACGAATATAAGCACAAATCTTGAGCATTATCGAAAATTCCCTAAACCCTAAACCCTAAACAACCCCTAAAACCTAAACCCTAAAACCCCAAACCCTCAACCCATAAACACTAACCAAGCAGGTATCATGCACTTTATAGATCGAAATTTGAGATACTTTCAATAAATTAGGTAACATCATTCTATTCGACGACTATCACAATAAAGCTTGAAAATTATTCCAAATTCGCTAAACTCTAAACCCTATACAATGATAAAACCTAAACTGTAAAACCCTAACCAAGCAAGTACATGCACTTATAGATCAACATTTGTGATACTTTCATTAAAGCAGGTAATGCCATTCTATTCGATAAATATATGCATAAATCTTTGATAATTATTGAAAAATCACTAATCCCTAAACTCTAAACAACCCATAAAAACTAAAATGTAAGACCCTAAATCATCCACCCATAAACCCTAAACCAGAAGGTACCGTGCACTTATAGATCAAAATTTGAGATACTTTCATTAAATTGTGGTAACGCCGTTCTATTACATAAATATAAGCATAAAGCTTGAACATTATTGAAAATCGAAAACCCTTAACCGTAAACCCTAATAACCTCCTAACCCTAGAACTCTAACTTCCTAACCCTAAACCCTTACCAAGGAGGTATAATGCACTTATAGATCAAATTTTGAAATACTTTTATTAAATTGCGATAATGCCATTCAATTCCATGAATATAACCATATATATAAAGCTGGAACATTATTATTGAAAATTCCCTAAACCCTAAAACCTAAACAATCATAAAGCCTAAAACCTTGAACAAACCTAAACCCTAAATCATGAACCCTAAACCACTAAACCCTAAAAGCTTAAACCCTAGAATCCTAAACCATAAACCATGAACCCTTAAACCCTCGACCCAAAATAAAAACCCGAACCCTAAACTTAACCCTAGGCTATATATACTTTGAGTGAAAATCGGGGTAGTGGGATTTTAAGCCATGTTTTGTAGTAGCTTCATGATTAAAGCCATTGTTATGCGTTAGAAAATTGAAATAACTTCCAATTCAAAAGCTTCCTTTGTAAATAATATTTTAAATGCCAATACACACCATAACAAATATGGATAGGTTATTATAAACTATAGAAAAAATATGGCCATGACCTTGGTCATCTGGTTTGAAAGGCATGCATATTATTACATGGTACTTCATATTGTGATACAATTTTTCTCAGAAATTATAAAATTTTAAGATTATATTTTTCCATGGAAACTATCTAGTGCACATAGTGAGACACGGAGAGAGAAAATAATGGATGCATTTATTTTTATATTTTTGTTTCTTTGTTTTTCTAAATGGCTGAAATTAGGTGCCATTACCATTCATATCAAAAAGTTGAATTTTCTGAAACTCTCAGTGGTTCTCCAATATTTTACTACTTGATATCTTTGAATTATTTTAAAAAGTCAACAGAAAGGTATATCACACACTTTCTAGTTCGAAATTAAACATATTTACTTCAGATTGTCAAAAAGTCATTTTATTGCATAGATTTAGCTAGAAAGTTTGGAAATTCATGAAAGTTGGGCATTGTCCATCAAATCTAGAATCTCCTTTTGAAAGGCCAAGATGCAGCTATCTACCAGATATGGACACGCTATTATAAACTATAACATAGATATGGCCGTGACCTTGGTCATCTTGTATGAAAGCCTTCAAAATATATTGTTTATCAATTTCTGCAAATGTGTCGAAACTCATTTATATGTTGGTAAGCATACTGTCGCTGGCGTGTGGGTCTAGACGGGGCCAACACGTGAGAGCGGCCGCGTCAGAGTAGCGTACGCGGAAGCTTCAACCTCAAAATTTCTGCATGGCGTCGAAACATCCCACGCATATCTATTCAAATATCCCGCGCATCTATTCAAATATTCCGCCCCGCTTTTTGGAAATGCAAAATTCCTCTTCTATCCCTACTCCGGAAACGAGAAACGTGGGAGTACTTCAATAATAGAGGGGTATAGGTCGTAGATGTGCATCATCCCACCTATATCTCCCCCATCGTCTCTTTCCCGCCCACACCCCTCCAACCTTGACATTCCTCTAGCTGCTTCACTGTTGGCCCTCTCTTCCACACCGGAGCTCTTCCACTGCAGGCGCTCTTCATCGGAACTGTTTCATTAACTCCCTCGCAGCACCGGATCTGCTTCGCCAACACCGTCATCTACCCTACCGGGGCCGCTTCACAAAATCATTCGTTGCTGACCCCGAAATGCCGAGCCGCCGCCCCCGCCGCCCACTTGCCCGTCCCACCCATCCTCACTGCGTAGCGGTGATTTCTCTTGCCTGTTTGCTATATTTTTGGTACTCGTAAGCTACGAAATCTTAAGGTTTTTGCTCAATATCCTAGATGTTATTGCCATTTTGTTTCTACCCTTCATCTTGTAGGTCCTATCCACCTCATTAGCTTCTTTCTTCTATTCTCTTTCTTTATTCTCACGCTATCGGTTTAATCCTCCAACACGAACTCATAGATTATATTCTTTCCGAGCGCTCGCACGGGTCATGCAAACAACTCATAGAGGATCCAACACTGACAATCTGATGCCCATCAAGGCTGAATCATGAGGTTTCCTTGTGTTACTTATGCTAGTTTCTTGTCATGTTAATTAGTTGTATAACCTGCATGCCTAATAAGTTAATAAGTCATTCTACCTAAGAACTTGTCATGACATTTGCATTTATGTTCAATTGTGAATATATGTGCGAATGCTTAATTCGGAAAATGTCCATCTAGTTTGGATGATATATCTGGTCATTTTTAATGCTATATGTTGGTGTTTTCACCTTCTTTCATCCTTCCAAACCAGCTATCTAGTTTGAAACATACATCTGGTAATTTTTAATGCTATGTTTTTGGTGCTTTTCAAGAATTTTCATCCTTCCAAACCAACTACCTTGGTTTGAAATGTCATGCAGAGAAATGACAATGGAGTACAAGGACCAGAGTTCCAACTGCTCTGCTAAGATTCTTCTAGCAGATTGACCAAGAGTCGCACCCGCTCGAGAAGGAGCTACTGTCAACCAGAATGTGCTACTATAAGTTCATACTTACTTTAAATGATCTCTAATTTATATGATACTACTTGTTTCCCTTGTTGTTTGTTTTAACCTGTTTCACCATATTTTAGCAGACTGCAGTTAAAACCCAGCAGGAGTCCTTGGAAGGCAGGACTGAAAGTTGTGATCCCTCGTCCCATTCATCCTCCCATTGCATTGCCGAAGCAAACAACTTACTTAACTGTCCACCTAGAACAACTCCTGCAGGTAATAAATATATAAATGTTGTATTGCATGCAGAACGAGAGGGTGTAGCTGCTCTTAGATCTATAGCTGAAATGTTGAAGAAGAGGACAGATGATACATTGAAGCGAATCGCCATGTATCGATCTCTTATTGATGGTACTGACACATTGTAATCTGTCAGAATTACAATATTGTTGTATAACCTGTTATAACAAACTTTTACTGTTGTGTAATAAGTAATTTTAATTTCTGTGTGTTTATTAATTGACGTCTTGATATTCACCTATTCTGTGAAAAGTAGGCGCTAGCAAAAAACGTCTGAAACAGTAACAAGCCGGGGCAGTAACATGCCGAACGTTGAAACAACATGCGCATGGATGACCCAAAACAACCAGAACAGTAAAAGGCCAAAACAGTGAAAGGCCAGAACAGGAAAAGGCCAGAACAGTAAATGGCTAGTACAGTAAAAGGTCAGTACAGTAAAAGGACAAAATAGTAAAAGGCCGTAGCAGTAAAATGGCAGAACAGTAAAAGGCCAGAATAGCAAAAGGCCAGAACAGTAAAAGGCTAGAACCATAAAAGGCTAGAACAGTAAAAGGCCAGAACAGTGAAAAGGCCGGAATAGTGAAAGGTCAGAACCGTAAAAGGTATCAACAACAAAAGGCCAGTACAGTGGCAGGCCAGTACAACAATAGGTCAAACAGTGTCGGCCTGAATAGGCAAAAGCCCAAACACTAAAGGGCCTAAACAGTAACGGGTCGAAATTCCTAAAACGCTGGAACAGTAACATGACTGAATAGTAAAAGGCTAAATTGGCAACATGCCTGAACAATGCCGGGGCAGATTTGTGCAGGCCTCAAGTGGTAGCACAGTCTTGGACCAACATGATCCTTCGGTAGGACAAAACAAAATCTGGCCTAAAATTTCGCGGGCCGCTGCTGGCTGCATTTTTGGGCCCATTTCAAAAACAGTGTAGGACAAAACAGTAGCGGGCCATCTTCTCTTTGGGATCCCCAAATGGGCAGGCCCAGTTAGTATTTAGCAGGCCTTGGCTGGGCCTAGCTTCTGCCACAGTTTCTATGACTGTTAACGGCGGTAACCGGCCGCTAACGGCGGCTGCCACGTGGCAGTTTGCATGACGTCAGCCGGCAGCGTGGCTGGCGAAAAAATCTATGACGGAACAAGTTTTCGTGGCTCAAGGGTGCGATCTGCCACTGTCAAAAAAAACCATGGTTAATTCATTTGTGACAGGGCTTTTACCACGAAGGCGATCCGTCACGCAAGACTCTTTGGCCACGAAAAACGGGCCTTCAACCACGAAATTCGTCCATTGTAAAAGCCAACTTTTCTTGTAGTGCATGGGATTTATGAAAATAACAAACATGCAATGACTCTAGTGGATCCATGTGGTTTATGTAAAGAACTCACATGCAATGACTCTAGTTGTGGTTTACGAAAAGATCACACATGCAATGACTCTATTGGTGGTTTTGAAAAAGAACATTCATTTAATGACAATGAGTGTGGTTTATGAAAAGAACACACATGCAATGAGTGTGGTGGATCCATGTGGTTTATGAAAATAACACAGGTGCAATAACTCTAGTTGTGGTTTATGAAAAGAACAAACATGCAATGACACTGGTGGATCCAAGGGGTTAATGAAAAGAACACACATGCAATGACACTGGTGAATCCAAGTGGTTTATGAAAAGATCACACATGCAATGACTCTAGTGGTGGTTTATTAAAAGAACAGACATGCAATGACACTGGTGGATCCATGTGGTTTAAAATAACTTACATACAATGACTCTAGTGGATCCATATGTGCTTTAGGAAAATCACACGCATGCAATGACTCTAGTGGTGGTTTAGGAGAAGAACAGACATGCAATGACTCTAGTGGATCCATGTGGTTTATGAAAATAAAACACATGCAATGACTCTAGTGGTTGTTTTGAAAAAGAACACACATGCAATGGCACTGGTAGATCCAAGTGGTTTATGAAAAGAGCGCACATGCAATCACTCTGGTGGATCCATGTGGTTTATGAAAAGAACACACATGCAATTACTCTAGTGGTGGTTTATGAAAAAGAACACACATGCAATAACTCTGGTGGATCCATGTAGTTTATGAAAAGAACACACATGCAATGACTCTAGTTGTGGTTTATTAAAAGAAAACACATGAAATGACACTGGTGGATCCTTGTAGTTTACAAAAAAAAGCACATGAAATGACTCTAGCGGATCCATATGGTTTATGAAAAGAACATACATGCAATGACTCGAGGTGTGGTTTATGAAAAAACATATGCAATGACACTGGTGGATCCATGTGGTTCAAAATAATATACATGCAATGACTCTAGGGGGTCCATATGTGGTTAAGAACACACATGCAATGGCACTGGTGGATCCAAGTGGTTTATGAAAAGAGCGCACATGCAATCACTCTGGTGGATCCATCTAGTTTATGAAAAGAACAGACATGCAATGACTCTTGTGGTGGTTTAGGAAAATAACACACATGCAATGACTCTGGTGTATCCATGTGGTTTGTGAAAAGAACACACATGCAATGACTCTAGTTGGGGTTCATTAAAAGAACACACATGCAATGACACTGGTGGATCCATGTGGTTTATGAAAAAACACATGCAATGACACTGGCGGATCTATGTGGTTTATGAAAAGAACACATATGAAATGACTCTGGTTGCGGTTTATGAAAAAACACATGTAATGACACTGGTGGATCCATGTGGTTTATGAAAAGAACAAACATCCAATGACTCTGGTGGATCCATTTGGTTTATGAAAAGAACAAACATGCAATGACTCTAGTGGGTGTTTTGAAAAAGAACACACATGCAATGGCACTGGTGGATCCAAGTGGTTTATGAAAAGAGCACACATGCAATCACTCTGGTGGATCCATGTGGTTTATGAAAAGAACACACATGCAATGACTCTAGTGATGGATTATGAAAAAGATCACACATGCAATAACTCTGGTGCATCCATGTGGTTTATGAAAATAAAACACATGCAATGACTCTAGTTGTGGTTTATTAAAAGAACACATATGAAATGACACTGGTGGATCCTTGTAGTTTACAAAAAAAAGCACATGAAATGACTCTAGCGGATCCATATGGTTTATGAAAAGAACATACATGCAATGACTCGAGGTGTGGTTTATGAAAAAACACATGCAATGACACTGGTGGATCCATGTGGTTTATGAAAAGAACAAACATGCAATGACTATAGTGGATCCATGTGGATTATGAAAAGAACAAACATGCAATGACTCTTGTTGTGGTTTATGGAAAGAACACACATGCAATGACTCTATTGGTGGTTTTGAAAAAGAACACACATTTAATGACACTGGTGGATCCAAGTGGTTTATCAAAATAACACACATGAAATGACTCTTGTGGATCCATGTGGTTTATGAAAAGAACACAGATGCAATGAGTCTAGTGGTGGTTTAGGAAAAGAATACACATGCAATGACTGTAGTGGTGGTTTATGGAAAAGAACACACATGCAATGACACTGGTGGATCCAAGTGGTTTATGAAAAGAACACACATGCAATGACTCTAGTGGTGGTTTAGAGAAAAGAACAAACATACAATGACTCTGGTGGATCCATGTGGTTTATGCAAAGAACACACATTTAATGAGAATGGTTGATCCAAGTGGTTTACGAAAAGAACACACATGCAATGACACTTGTGGATCCATGTGGTTCGAAATAATATATATGCAATGACTGTAGTGGGTCCATATGTGGTTTAGAACAATAACACACATCCAATGCCTCTAGTGCTGGTTTAAGAGAACAACAAACATGCAATGACTCTGGTGGATCCATCTGGTTTATGAAAAGAACACACATGCAATGAGTCTAGTGGTGGTTTTGAAAAAGAATACACATGCAATGACACTGGTGGATCCAAGTGGTTTATGAAAAGAGCACACATGTAATCACTCTGGTGGATCCATATGGTTTATGAAAAGAGCACACATGCAATGACTCTAGTGGTGGTTTAGGAAAATAACAAACATGCAATGATTCTAGTGGTGGTTTATGAAAAAGAAGACACATGCAATGACTCTAGTTGGGGTTCATTAGAAGAACACACATGCAACAACACTGATGGAGCCATGTGGTTTATGAAAAAAACACATGCAATGACTCTAGCGGATCTATGTGGTTTATGAAAAGAACACATATGCAATGACACTGGTTGTGGTTTATGAAAAAAAACACATGCAATGACACTG
The DNA here is from genome assembly GCA_910589775.1 of Avena eriantha. NCBI lineage: Eukaryota > Viridiplantae > Streptophyta > Magnoliopsida > Poales > Poaceae > Avena > Avena eriantha. Next base: position 179,709,235 of record OU342740.1, on the reverse strand, counting down.
GTGGATCCATGTGGTTTATGAAAAGAACAAACATGCAATGACTGGTGGATCCACATGGATTATGAAAAGAACACACATGCAATGACTCTAGTTGTGGTTTATGAAAAGAACACACATGCGATGACTCTAGTGGTGGTTTTGAAAATGAACACCCATTTAATGACACTGGTGGATCCAAGTAGTTTATGAAAATAATACACATGAAATGACTCTAGCGGATCCATGTGGTTTGAGAAAAGAATATAGATGCAATGACTCTAGTGGTGGTTTAGGAAAAGAATACAGATGCAATGACTCTAGTGGTGGTTTATGAAAAAGAACATACATGTAGTGACACTGGTGGATCTAAGTGGTTTATGAAAAGAACACACATGCAATGACTCTAGTGGTGGTTTAGAGAAAAGAACAAACTTGCAATAACTCTAGTGGATCCATGTGGTTTATGAAAATAACACACATTTAATGACACTGGTGGATCCAAGTGGTTTATGAAAAGAACACACTTGCAATAACCCTGGTGGATCCAAGTGGTTTGAAAACAACACACATGCAATGACTCTAGTGGTGGTTTATGAAAAGAACACACATGCAATGACATTGGTGGATCCCTGTGCTTTATGAAATGAACACACATGCAATAAATCTAGTGGATCCATATGTGGTTTTGGAAGATAACACACATGGAATGACTGGTGGATCCATGTGGTTTATGAAAAGAACACATATGCAATGACTCTAGTGGTGGTTTAGGAAGAACACACATGCAATGACTCTAGTGGTGGTTCTTGAAAAAGAACACACATGCAATAACACTGGTGTATCCAAGTGGTTGATGAAAAGAACACACATGCAATGACTCTAGTGGTGGTGTAGAAAAAAGAATAAACATGCAATGACTCTGGTGGATCCATGTGGTTCATGAAAAGAACACACATTTAATGACACTAGTGGATCCAAGTGGTTTATGAGAACAACACACATGCAATGACACTGATGGATACAAGTGGTTTATGAAAAGAACACACATGCAGTGACTCTAGTGGTTGTTTATGAAAAGAACACTCATGCAATAACACTGGTGGATCCATGTGGTTTATGAAAAGAACACACATATAATAACTCTAGTGGATCCATATGTGGTTTAGGAGAAGAACAGACATGCAATGACTCTTGTGGATCCATGTGGTTTGTGAAAAGGACACACATGCAATGACTCTAGTGGTGGTTTTGAAAAAGAACACACATGTAATGGCACAGGTGGATCCAAGTGGTTTATGAAAACAAGACACATGCACTGACTCTAGTAGATCCATGTGCTTTATGTAAAGAACACACATGCAATGACTCTAGTGGTGGTTTATGAAAAAGAACACCCATGCAATGACTCTGGTGGATCCATCTAGTTTATGAAAATAACACATATGCAATGACTCTAGTGGTGGTTTATGAACAAGAACACACATGAAATGACTCTGGGGGATCCATGTGGTTTATGAAAAGAACACGCATGCAATGACTCTAGTTGTGGTTTATAAAAAGAACACACATGCAATGATACTGGTGGATCCATGTGACTTATGAAAAGAACACACATGCAATGACTCTGGTGGATCCATGTGGTTTATGAAAAGAACACACATGCAATGACTCTAGTTGTGGTTTTGAAAATAACACACATGCAATGACACTAGTAGATCCATGCAGTTTATGAAAATAACACACATGCAATGACTCTTGTTGTGGTTTATGAAAAGAACACGCATGCAATGACTCTAGTGGTGGTTTTGATAAAAACACGCATTTAATGACACTAGTGGATCCAAGTGCTTTATGAAATGAACACACATGCAATTACTCTAGTGGATCCATGTGTTTTATGAAAAGAACAAACATGCAGTGACTCTAGTGGTGGTTTATGAAAAAGAACACACATGGAATGACACTAGTGGATCCAAGTGGGTTATGAAAATAACACACATGCAATGACTAGTGGTGGTTTAGAAAAAAGAACAAACATGCAATGACTCTGGTGGATCCATGTGGTTTATGAAAAAAACACATGCAATGACTCTGGCAGATCTATGTGGTTTATGAAATGAACACATATGCAATGACACTAGTGGATCCAAGTGGTTTATGATAAGAACACACATGCAATGACTCTAGTGGTGTTTATAAAAAGAACACACATGCAATGACACTGGTGGATCCATGTGGTTTATGAAAATAACATACATGCAATGACTCTAGTGGAAGCATATGTGGTTTAGGAAAATAACACACATGCAATGACTCTAGTGGTGGTTTAGGAGAAGAACAGGCATGCAATGACTCTAGTGGATCCATGCGGTTTACGAAAAGAACACACATGTAATGACTCTAGTGGTGGTGTAGGGGAAGAATAGACATGCAATGACTCTGGTGGATCCATGTGGTTTCTGAAAAGAACACACATGCAATGACTCTAGTGGTGGTTTTGAAAAAGAACACACATGTAATGGCACTAGTGGATCCACGTGGATTATGAAAAGAACACACATGCAATGACTCTAGTTGTGGTTTATGAAAAGAACACACATGCAATGACTCTAGTGGTGGTTTTGAAAATGAACACACATTTAATGACACTGGTGGATCCAAGTGGTTTATGAAAATAACACACATGAAATGACTCTAGTGGATCCATGTGGTTTAGGAAAAGAATATAGATGCAATGACTCTAGTGGTGGTTTGGGAAAAGAATACACATGCAATGACTCTAGTGGTGGTTTTGAAAAAGAACACACATGTAATGGCACAGGTGGATCCAAGTGGTTTAGGAAAACAATACACATGCAATGACTCTAGTAGATCCATGTGGTTTATGTAAAGAACACACATGCAATGACTCTAGTGGTGGTTTATGAAAAAGAACACCCATGCAATGACTCTGGTGGGTCCATCTAGTTTATGAAAATAACACATATGCAATGACTCTAGTGGTGGTTTATGAACAAGAACACACATGAAATGACTCTGGGGGATCCATGTGGTTTATGAAAAGAACACACATGCAATGACTCTAGTTGTGGTTTATAAAAAGAACACACATGCAATGATACTGGTGGATCCATGTGATTTATGAAAAGAACACACATGCAATGACTCTGGTGGATCCATGTGGTTTATGAAAAGAACACACATGCAATGACTCTAGTTGTGGTTTTGAAAATAACACACATGCAATGACACTAGTAGATGCATGCAGTTTATGAAAATAACACACATGCAATGACTCTTGCTATGGTTTATGAAAAGAACACACATGCAATGACTCTAGTGGTGGTTTTGATAAAAACACGGATTTAATGACACTAGTGGATCCAAGTGCTTTATGAAATGAACACACATGCAATTACTCTAGTGGATCCATGTGTTTTATGAAAAGAACACACATGCAGTGACTCTAGTGGTGGTTTATGAAAAAGAACACACATGCAATGACACTAGTGGATCCAAGTGGGTTATGAAAATAACACACATGCAATGACTAGTGGTGGTTTAGAAAAAAGAACAAACATGCAATGACTCTGGTGGATCCATGTGGTTTATGAAAAAAAACACATGCAATGACTCTGGCAGATCTATGTGGTTTATGAAAAGAACACATATGCAATGGCACTAGTGGATCCAAGTGGTTTATGATAAGAACACACATGCAATGACTCTAGTGGTGTTTATAAAAAGAACACACATGCAATGACACTGGTGGATCCATGTGGTTTATGAAAATAACATACATGCAATGACTCTAGTGGAAGCATATGTGGTTTAGGAAAATAACACACATGCAATGACTCTAGTGGTGGTTTAGGAGAAGAACAGGCATGCAATGACTCTAGTGGATCCATGCGGTTTACGAAAAGAACACACATGTAATGACTCTAGTGGTGGTGTAGGGGAAGAATAGACATGCAATGACTCTGGTGGATCCATGTGGTTTCTGAAAAGAACACACATGCAATGACTCTAGTGGTGGTTTTGAAAAAGAACACACATGTAATGGCACTGGTGGATCCACGTGGATTATGAAAAGAACACACATGCAATGACTCTAGTTGTGGTTTATGAAAAGAACACACATGCAATGACTCTAGTGGTGGTTTTGAAAATGAACACACATTTAATGACACTGGTGGATCCAAGTGGTTTATGAAAATAACACACATGAAATGACTCTAGTGGATCCATGGGGTTTAAGAAAAGAATATAGATGCAATGACTCTAGTGGTGGTTTGGGAAAAGAATACACATGCAATGACTCTAGTGGTGGTTTATGAAAAAGAACACACATGTAGTGATACTGGTGGATCTAAGTGGTTTATGAAAAGAACATACATGCAATGACTCTAGTGGTGGTTTAGAGAAAAGAACAAACTTGCAATAACTCTGGTGGATCCATGTGGTTTATGAAAAGAACACACATTTAATGACACTGGTGGATCAGAGTGGTTTATGAAAAGAACACACATCCAATGACACTAGTGGATCCAAGTGGTTTATGAAAACAACACACATGCAATGACTCTAGTGGTGGTTTATGAAAAGAACACACATGCAATGACACTGGTGGATCCATGTGGTTTATGAAATGAACACACATGCAATAACTCTAGTGGATCTGTATGTGGTTTAGACAAATAACACACATGCAATGACTGGTGGATCCATGTGGTTTATGAAAATAACACATATACAATGACTCTAGTGGTTGTTTAGGAAAAGAACTCACATGCAATGACTCTAGTGGTGGGTTTTGAAAAAGAACACACATGCAATGACACTGGTGTATCCAAGTGGTTGATGAAAAGAACACACATGCAATGATCTAGTGGTGGTTTAGAAAAAGAACAAACATGCAATGACTCTGGTAGATCCATGTGGTTCATGAAAAGAACACACATTTAATGACACTAGCTGATCCAAGTGGTTTATGAAAGCAACACACATGCAATGACACTGGTGGCTCCAAGTGGTTTATGAAAACAACACACATGCAGTGAATCTAGTGGTCGTTTATGAAAAGAACACACATGCAATGACACTGTTGTATCCATGTGGTTTATGAAAAGAACACACATACAATGACTCTAGTTGTGGTTTATGAAAAGAACACACATGCAATGACTCTAGTGGTGGTTTTGATAATGAACACACATTTAATGACACTGGTGGATCCAAGTGGTTTATGAAAATAACACACATGAAATGACTCTAGTGGATCCATGTGGTTTAAGAAAAGAACATAAATACAATGACTCTAGTGGTGGTTTAGGAAAACAATACACATGCAATGACTCTAGTGGTGGTTTATGAAAAAGAACACACGTGTAGTGACACTGGTGGATCTAAGTGGTTTATGAAAGGAGAGCGACTAGCGCGCGCGCTGCTCGCCGCAAAAACGCACGAGCGACCTGGCGTGGGTATCCGACACGTGTGGTCGCGGAATCATCCCGGGAAACTGGTTACGCAGATGTCGCCAGTTTTTTCTCTTTCCGGTTTTTTCTCTTTGTACGCTGTTCTCCGCTCCGCACGTTAAGTATACACTTTCTATCACTTGTGTTTTTATTTTGTTTTCTTTTTCTTTATCGTTTATTTTCATTCTTCTCTTTTCCATTTTTTGTTTATTTTTATTATCTTTTTTTTCTCTTTACGCGCAATGGAGATTTTATGGGGTGTAATGGGAGGGGTATGGTTTGTACAACACAATGTATTGACTTTGAACGGATTATAGTAACAAAGTGCATTTGTATATTAAGAGCAGTACAAACATAATTTAGTGCAGCGAAATGCATTGACTTTGAACGGATTACAGTAACGCAGTGCATTTGTATATTAAGAGCAGTACAAACATAATCCAGCACAGCGAAATGCATTGACTTTGAACAGATTACAATAACGTAGTGCATTTGTATATTAAGAGCGGTACAAACATAATTCAGCGCAGCAAAATGTATTGACTTTGAACGGATTACAGTAATGAAGTGCATTTGTATATTAAGAGCAGTACACACATAATTCAGCGCAGCGAAATGGATTTACTTTGAACGGATTACAGTAACGCAGTGCATTTGTATATTAAGAGCAGTACAAACATAATTCAGCGCAGCGGAATGCATTGACTTTGAGCGGATTACAGTAACATAGTGCATTTCGAAGCGCCTTGTATTTCGGAGTGCCGTGTATTTCGGAGCGCCTTGTATTTCGGAGCGCCGTGTATTTCGGAGCGCCTTGTATTTCGGAGCGCCCTGTATTTCGGAGCGCCTTGTATTTTAGAGTGTGTGTTGCAGGCTCCGCCCGTGGGCATGGCGCCTTCGGTGCATCAAGCATTCATATAGATCTTGAAGCGCAGTGTATTTCGGAGTGCCCTGTATTTCGGAGCGCCTTGTATTTCGGAGCTCCCTGTATTTTGGAGCGCCTTGTATTTCGGAGAGAGTGTTGCGGGCTCCGCCCGTGGGAACGGCGCCTTCAGCGCATCTAGCATTCATATAGATCTTGAAGCGCCGTGTATTTCGGAGCGCCCTGTATTTCGGAGTGCCCTGTATTTCGGAGCGCCCTGTATTTCAGAGCGCCTTGTATTTCGGAGTGTGTGTCGTGGGCTCTGCCCGTGGGCACAACGCCTTCGGTGCATCAAGCATTCATATAGATCTTGAAGCGCCATGTATTTCGGAGCGCCTTATATTTCGGAGGACCCTGTATTTCGGAGTGCCTTGTATTTCGGAGTGTGTGTTGCGGGCTCCTCCCGTGGGCACGGCGCCTTCGGCGCATCAAGCATTCATATAGATCTTGAAGCGCCCACTATGTCGGAGCGCCTTGTATTTCGGAGCGACCTGTATTTTGGAGCGCCTTGTATTTCGAAGTGTGTGTTGCGGGCTCCGCCCGTGGGCACGGCGCCTTCGTCGCATCAAGCATTCATATTGATCTTGAAGCGCCGTGTATTTTGGAGGGCCGTGTATTTCAGAGCGCCTTGTATTTCGGAGTGCCCTGTATTTCGGAGCGCCTTGTATTTCGGAGTGTGTGTTACGGGCTCCGCCCGTGGGCACGGCGCTTTCGGCGCATCTAGCATTCATATAGATCTTGAAGCACTGTGTATTTCGGAGCGCCTTGTATTTCGGATTGTGTGTTGCGGGCTCCGCCCGTGGGCACGGTGCCTTCGGTGCATCAAGCATTCATATAGATCTTGAAGCGCCCTGTATTTCGGAGCGCCTTGTATTTCAGAGCGCCCTGTATTTCGGAGCGCCTTGTATTTCGTAGTTTGTGTTGCGGGCTCTGCCTGTGGGCATGGCGCCTTCAGCGCATCAAGTATTCATATAGATCTTGAAGCGCCGTTTATTTCAGAACGCCCTGTATTTCGGAGCGCCTTGTATTTTAGAGCGCCCTGTATTTCGGAGTGCGTTGTATTTCGGAGTGTGTGTTGCAGGCTCTGCCCGTGGGCACGGCGCCTTCGGCGCATCAAGCATTCATATAGATCTTGAAGCGCCATATATTTCGGAGCAACCTGTATTTCGGAGCGCCTAGTATTTCAGAGCGCCCTGTATTTCGGAGCGCCTTGTATTTCGGAGTGTGTGTTGCGGGCTCCGCCCGTGGGCACGGCGCCTTCGGCGCATCAAGCATTCATATAGATCTTGAAGCGCCGTTGAGGAGGGTTTAACTCATCAATGCCCATTGTTATGGACTTGGGTTTTAGAGAAGGAGGGAGTGCTGGAGACATCTATCGGCTAGAAAACAAGCACACAGGGGACAAAGGATTTACCCAGGTTCAGGCCTCGTAGAGGTCCCTACTCCTGCTTGTCTGCTCGTGGAATTATCGAAGGAGTCAAAAGTTACAATGGTGCGCAGATGCAATCTGGCGAGAGTTGTGGAAACTAGGGTTGCATGTCTCCTCCTCGCCGCCCCCTCCTAGCCTTTATATAGATAGGCTAGGTCTCGGTTAGCAGGTCGAGTCGGTTACAAGTTAGGGTTTTCCCCTTCAAACTTTCTATCTTTAGCTTCTTCTTGTCTCTCAGGCAATCGAGAGTCCGCAGGTTACTCGAGTCCTTTCGTCTGGGCCTTGGCGACACTGTGGGCCTGTACGTATTTAGACCATAATACCAAGCTCGAGTACCTATAGGGTATACCCATGTCAGTAGCCCCCGAGTATCCAGTGGAATCGCATATTCGACTGGGTACTTTTTGAAGTCTTCGAGTGCCTAAATGAGTATGTTTTTCGACTGCTTTCATTTATGTCATAGGGATTGTTGATATACGTGCCTAATATAGCTGAAGTATCGGTATCAGTTAACCACCTTAGGGTGAAACAACGCAATCTACTCGAACTCGAGTCCCCGGGCTCGAATCCGGAAAAGTGCTGGCGTAATTCGACTCAGGCCACGGAGGTCTTACATGAGTCGAATTCCAGTTATATGGGTGTGAGCACTTGACGTGTCCGTCAACGCATGTTCATCGTGCCTGTAGGCACGGATATATTTCTGGTAGTGCATAGTTAAATACGTTGCCAGGCCTTATTTAGGTCTTACCTTCACGCTGTAAGCGCGGCATCCGAATTTTATCATCGCGGAGATGATTCGGTCGACCCAGGAGACGTAGTCTCTTTGTAGGGAGAATTATGAGGCGGTGTCGCCATGATCTACGAGTGCGGATGTAATCAACGCACAACTTTCGTGCAAATAATCATAGGGTGCGCGACCAGCACTCCCTATGGGAGTAGCCCCCGAGTGCCTGGTTGAGTCGAAGACTCAGGCAGGGACTAAAGAAATGTTGTGAATGCTATCATCTTTGTTTGTTTGTTTCAGTCGAAAACTTGGGTTGCGACTGCTGTCGTCTTTTGCTTGCTTGTTTCAGTCGAAATTGTTTCCGGCGCTCCCTATGAGAGTAACCCACGTCCATAGTCGAATCGTGTTTCGAGTGGTTGGGTTTGATTGTGATTGCCTGTATCCCTGCAATAAGAAAAGAAAATCATAGGGTGCGCGACCAGCGCTCCCTATGGGAGTAGCCCCCGAGTGCTTGGTGAAGTCGAAGACTCCAGCAAGGGCTAAAGTAGTCAAAGTTTTCCGCTGCGTAGCTGTTGATGATGTCAGTGCTGACACTTGCATGACCTCAGTTGCCCGCGTGAGCGGTTTTGACGGGATTTGACGAGCGGTGGGTCCCACTTTCTGACTTTGATTTGACTGGGTGTGCGTAATCATATTATTAACTGTGCCTCCTCGATTTCCGGGCGTAATGGGAGCAGTGGAGGGACGGTTCGCGGTTCCTCTTCTCCACGTGTCGAGCGCGATGCGTGCCACGCGTCCAGTAGGGTTTTTGTGAGCCGTTGGATTGCATCTCCTAAGGGTTAAGTAGCGATGCTACGGCAGTAATTTTCCATCGGCGCCTTTTTCTTCCTCGCTGCCATCGCCATTGTTGTTGCTCATCTGCTTTTCCCCTGCGCTCATCTCCTCCTTAGCTCTGGACCACCTCCGCTCGTTTCCAAGTTATTTCCTGTGCTCTCATCGCCGCCGTGCAATGGGAAAGAAGAAAGGAGGCGCTGCCGCTGAATCCGCGACCACCATTGCCGCGACGAAGAAGAAGGGTGGCCCCACTGCTGCGGGCACCCGCGTGACCAATGGCGCATGGCGTCCTTCTATCATCAAGGCTTCGGATCTCCGTCTTCTTTGCCAAGACGGAGTTATTTCCACAGCAGCCGCCGATGCGCGCGTCCCTAGTGGTGAGACCATTCCTATGCCTCCCGCTGGTTTTCGAGTGATGTTTCTTGCATTCGTCATTCGCGGTCTTTGTTTGCCTCTCCACCCCTTTCTTACGGGTCTCCTTTGTTTCTACGGGCTCCAGCTCCATCAGCTGTCCCCAAATTCAATTCTCCACATCACCTGCTTCATCACTCTTTGCGAGTGCTGGCTCGGAATCGAGCCGCACTTTGGCCTTTTTAAGCGCTTATTTAAACTGAAGCGTCAGTCCGCATCTGGCTCTCTAGTTTACGACGTAGGTGGTTGTGGAATCCATGTCGACCCGTCCGCCACCTACTTCGACATCAAGCTTGCCAAGTCCGTCCAAGGATGGAGGGACAGATGGTTTTATGTTCGCGACCAGAAGGCCAAGGACGGGCATTTTGGACTCGCGCCTTTTGATCCCGCGACTCCCTGGAAGAAGATGCGTTCTTGGAAGAACGTGATCATGCCTTCCGAACTCGCGGAGACAGACGTGCTATATCAACGCGTCTGCGACCTCGAGAGTCGCATAGGCACAGAAGAGGGAGGCTGCACCCTTGTCAGGAGTTGGCTGCATCGTCGCGTCCAGCCTCTCCAGGCTAGAGTCCATCCCATGTTTCAATGGGGTGGTGCTGATGATGCCACTCGCGTGTCTGCCGATGGCATGTCCGCGAGTGAGGTAGATAAGAGGGTGCGACTGGTCACGAAGTACACCTTCAAGGATATGCTTCCGAATGAGTCAGTCGTTCCTCCTTTCGATGCTTCGAATCCTCCTCCTGAGGTATAGTTGTGCTACGCAGTAGCTTATTTTCACGATTGCTTTTCTGTTGCTTACTTGCTCCTTTTTGCTCATCTTTGTTGTTTGTATGCAGGATTGGGCGGTGTCACCTTGCATGCCTCCTCTCCCTAAGGGTATTATTCCTCGCGAAGCTTTGGAAGAGGACGAGTCTGAGTCAATTGTCCCTTCCGATGTGGAAGAGGAAGCCCCCGAGTCCAGGAGCCCGGATACTCGCAAGCGTTCGCGCAGCGAGGATTCCGACACGTCGACTCCTTCGACTCCAGAAGGCACGGCTGTTGGCGCGGAGTCGCCAATTCCAGCTGTTCCTGTGAGGGCTGTGGCACCGTCGTCCTGCAAGAAGATGCGACTGCCCAAGGAGTCTTCGTCGGAGTCGGCGGAGGCAACGTTTGATCTTGACAAGTTTGACTGGTAAGTTTGCGAGTTCATTCATTCTTCTCTGTTTTCTTCTTGTTGGCTTTGCCCTGGACTTTGCCCTTTTCTCAATGCGGATTTGGTCTTGCAGTCAAGAGGCATCGTCGTCTTCTAGCGACGTCGAGTTTTTTAAGGAATCGGGAGTCGCGACCTCAAGGGCCAAGGTAGAGGTCGAGCGCGCTCCTTCTCCTCCGGCGCCGGCCCACTCCGGGCACAATTCTTTGAGCTCTCCTCACGTAGGGGAGCATCGAATAGTTGCTCAGATGATGGTTCAGAAAACTTCTTCGGAGTCGCTAGAGGACCATGTAAGTACATCTTTCTTTCTTTTTTAGGGTGACAGTCAACGCCTTCTGCTCCCCTCTCTGATTCCTTGTTTTGTGCAACAGCCCCTTGTAAAGGAAGCCGCGCAAGTGGCGGAGCAGGTTATGGCGATGGGTCGCCAGCATGCGATGCTGGAGACGCGTCACCGTGTGGTCGAAAGTGAGTGCTTCCACGCTTATTCTTTTCATCTTCTCTCTGTTTTGGTATATTCGACTGATAGCCAATTATTGACTGCCATGTAGCTGAGCATAACGCTTTACTACGCAACGTCGCAACATTGGAGAAGACATTGGCCACAGCTGTGAAGGGGCGCGATGAGGCAATCGCGGCTCGTGATGATGCCCAGAAATGCGAAGAGGATCTGCGCGCCTCCTTTGCGGCCAGGGAAAAGTTGTTCGAGGAGCAACTGTTCTCAGTCGCCAAGGCCCTCTCAGGTACCTTTACGGGTGGATATTTTATTGATGCTCCTCTCTGCTTCTAGAGTCTTGCCGGTGGCACTAGAAATTTGATCCATGTATTTTTGGTGTAGATGCTGGCGACTTGAGTTTTGACCCGCAGGCCCTTCGTCGTGCTGACGCTCTGGCCGGCGCGGTATCCGCGGTCGAGGACCGAAACGCCGCCGTCCAGGATACATTGTCCAAGGCCAAGGTCGCCCTTAGTCGCCTCCGGGAGGAGTTGATCCCAAAGGCGGAGCAGGTCGATAATATGGACGAGCTGGTGGAGTCACTCGCCGGGGGCATGCCTGCTACTTACAAGAACTCCCTCCGGGCGGCTGGTGCGACGATGTCACTCGCCATGGTGCAAGCCCACAGAGTCGAGATAGATCCCTCTACGGTGTTGAAGACGATGCCTGTTGGCGCGGATGGTCAGCAGGTAGTCTTCGCTGCCTTTGCGACTACCTGTGCCAAATATGGCCATTCCTTGATTAATATCGTTGCCATGTATTCGGAGGAGCTCCAGCGCGCTAAGAAGGCGGCGAAAGCTTCGGCCTCAGGGGCAGGCGGAAAGTCAGTGGCGTCCGATACTGCCACGGACTTGATGAAGCCCCCGAAGGCGTCGAAGTCGAAGAAGCCAGCTGCTCCGTTGTTAGCTTTTTGTAATAGATGATGAATTGTCCTTTTGGTCTAAGAACATGCCTGCTGGCGAGTGTGCTTGTGAATATTTATGCTTATCCTGAATACACCTGTTCCCCTTGCCTTTGTGTTAATTTGGTCGCCTTATTTTGCTTCCGTCTTGACTTGTGGTAGGGCACATCGAGTGGTCCCGTAGGGGGAACCCAGGACTCACCATCTCTTGATGAGACAGTGGCACCGCCGCGCTCCAGGGTAGAGGAGTTGTCCTTGCTGTCGCGACTTCGTGACCGCGTGAAGCAGCTGGAGCGTGAGTTGCCCCTGATCCGCGATAACGCAGATGTGTGGAAGTCAAAGGCGGAAAAAGCCGCCGCCCGCGAGCAATATCTGCTTGGCGAGGTGACGCAGCTGGGCGACCAGTTTAAGTGTTAGTTTGCTCGTCCTCATCTTTTCCTTTGTAGTTAGTCGCAGTGGTACGTTGTACTCATGCTGTTGGTGCTGCTTCGTGTAGTTGTTAGCGCACGCCATCCGCAGGAGGAGAGGGATAGGATTGCCATCCGCCTTCATGGTCTCACCCAGGAGCAACTTCAAGAGAGTGGATACTTCTGGGTGGATCATGATCGTGCGACTGCATTGGCGACCCTGCAGGATCGCGCTTCGCGAGTGCTGCTCTTCCTGAAGAAGTCGCAGTCATGTTTGAAGAATATCTATCGGGCGATGTTCCTGTTGGATGACACTCCATCAAGCCTGTTGGCTCTCCTGGCCAAATTTCAAGATATGTCCGCGGTTCGCGAGTTTGTGAGGCAGCAGTTGGTGGCTGGTGCCAAGGCTGCCCTCTCGATGGTGCGATTGGACAGGCCTGATGTGGATGTCGCCGCCGTAGCTTCCGGTCTGCCAGCGCCGCCAGCCGGATCTGCTTGGAATATGGTGCCGCACTATCAAGCGGTGGACTGCCCAGTGGAGGAGATTGTCGACTTCTTCGAGGAACAAACCAATGTTCTTCTGTTGCAGCAGTAACCAGATTTGTGTCCTACATATAAGTGTATCTGTGCTGTAAGGTTCATATATATGTTATAGATAATTTATTGTCAAACGTGTATAAACAGCTTTGTTAGCGTGAGGTGCGTTGCACTATGCGAGTCCTTTTTGTTAGCCTGGCCATCCCTTTGTCAACCTACCAGGTGCGTTGCAGTTGGGTTGGGTATTCATTAAGGGGTTTGATTGATGTGCCAGCTACTCAGGATATCGGGTTTATTGGTTCGAAGAACAGATGTATGTAGGGTGGCGCAGCCCCCGTGTATAAAATTGACAGAAGTGAAAAGAAAACACAGAGTTTTGGGGCACTTAGCTTTTATTTATTTGGAGAACAGTACGAGGTACAATGTGTGGCTAAGTAGCCTTGGCTGGGTAGCCTTATTTGCGATGTAAAAGTAAAAACAGCTAGGGGTAGACACGGCGCAGTTGTGCGACGTTCCAAGGGTTGGAGTATGCGACTCCTGTCTCTAAGTCTTGAAGGCGATAGGCGCCACCTGGGATTACTTCTGTGATCAAGTATGGTCCTTCCCAGGGGGACTCGAGCTTGAGATGCCCCTGCTGCTTCAGTCGCAGGACTAGGTCACCTTCGACGAAGGATCTGGGGCGAAGCCTTCTACTGTGGTAGTTGCACAGGTTCTGCTGGTAGATCGTGGATCTTTCTGCGGTGATTTCTCTTGCCTCGTCGAGGAGGTCTACGGAGTCTTCGAGTGCAAGAGATGACTCTGGTTCGTTGTAAGTGACTATGCGCGGCGCCTTGTACCTTACTTCGGCGGGTAGTACCGCTTCTGCTTCATGCACCATAAAGAATGGCGTGTAGCCTGTGGCGCTGTTTGGAGTTGTACGTAGGCTCCAGAGTACAGATTGGAGCTCATCTGGCCAGCAACCCGCGGCTTGTTCGAGTGGTCGAAGGAGTCACTTCTTGATGCCACTGCAGTCGAGCCCGTTTGCTTTTTCCACCTGACCGTTGGTCTGTGGATGCGCGACTGAGGCATAACTGATGTTGATCCCCAGGTTTCCGCAGAATTCTTGGAACTCTTTGGATGTGAAGTTCGTCCCGTTGTCAGTGATGATGTTGTGCGGCACGCCGAAGCGGTAGACGATGGACTCGAAGAACTTGACCGCGCTGTGACCTGATTGCTTGGTCACTGGCATGGCTTCAATCCACTTGGTGAATTTGTCGACTTCAACCAAAAGGTAGACGTAGCCTCCTTGCGAGGACCTTGGGAGCTTGCCTACCATGTCGAGCCCCCATTGTGCGAAGGGCCAGGCCAATGGAATAGGCCATAGTTCTGCACTTGGTGCGTGTGGTTTGTCCGCGAACCGCTGACAAGCGTTGCACTTTTGGACTATGTCCTTGGCGTCGCGCATGGCCGTGGGCCAGTAAAATCTAGCTCGTAGAGCTTTGGCAACGAGGGCGCGACTACCGGCGTGGTGTCCGCAAGTCCCTTCATGTATGTCGAGGAGGACTGCTCTTCCATCGGCCGGGGAGACGCATCGTTGTAACACGCCTGTGATGCTGCGTTTATACAGTTCGCCGTTGATAACGGCGAATGCCTTGGAGCGTCGCACAATGTGCCGTGCATCTGTCGGGTCATCCGGTAGGTGCTTGCTGAGGAGATATGTAATATACGGCTGTGTCCAGGATTGTTCGATCATCATGACGCTCATTGGCCCTTTGAGTCCTGTGTCTGACTCCAAGTCATCAAGTGCCATTGGCTCATTGGGTGGCATAGCCCCCGAGTCTGTTGCTGCGCTTGTTTTCTTCTCTGCGGCCTTTGCCTTGATGGAGCGTTCGCAGATGCGCTCGAGAAATACCCCAGGTGGTATGGGGGTGCAGGTAGAGCCTATGTTGGAGAGTGCGTCCGCCTCCTCGTTGCTTTCGTGACCTACATGTCGCAACTCGCAACCGTCGAAGTCTCCCTCGAGTGTATCGTAGAGGTCGCGGTATGCGATCATGTTGTCATTTAGTGCGTCGCACTCGTGCATTGTTTGGTTAACGACCAGCTTGGAGTCGCCATATATGATGAGCCTCTTTGTGCCGCAGGCTTTTGCCATCCTCATCCTCGTTGTTTGAGGCTGTGAACTGCATTCGCAGGATGTATTTCAGTTTGTCCCCTTGAGGTGATGTCAGTATGACACCTGCTCCTGCTCCGTCTTTCCGCTTGGATCTATCGAAGTGCATTGTCCAGAGGTAGGACATATCTGGCTTGTCCGGGAGTTGGTTTTCCATCCAATGCACGAGGAAGTCAGGGAGAACTTGCGACTTGATTGTGTCGCGCTTTTCGTATGTGATGTCTCGTGGAGACAATTTGATTCCCCAAAGCGTGACTCGTCCGGTGGCGTCGGGGTTATTGAGGATATGTCCCAATGGGGCGTCGCTGACTACCACGATTGGGTGTTCCTGGAAGTAATGGCGTAGTCGCCAGGCGGTCATGAAGACGCCGTACGCCAGCTTCTGGTAGTGCGGGTACCCCTGTTTTGTTGGCGTGAGGACCTTGCTGAGGTAGTATACCGGGCATTGTACGCCATGGACCTTGTTTTCCTCGGCCCGCTCGACGACGAGCACTGTACTAACCACTTGGTTGGTGGCGGAGATGTACAATAGTAGTGGCTCCCTTTCTCGTGGAGTCACCAGTACTGGCGTGGTGGATAACAGGCGCTTGAGATCTTCGAATGCTTCTTGTGCTTCCTTGGTCCACTCGAATTTGTCAGCTTTGCGGAGGAGCTGATAGAAGGGCAATGCCTTTTCTCCCATTCGACTGAGGGCCGCGATTCGTCCGGCTAGTTGTTGGACACCTCTTATGTTCTTTGGTGTCTCCATTGCCAGTATGGCCTTTATCTTTTGCGGGTTTGCCTCAATCCCTCTCGCGGAGATGAGATACCCGAGAAGCTTCCCAGATGGTACGCTGAAGGCGCATTTGTCCGTATTGAGCTTAATCCGGTAACGATCGAGATTGGCGAATGTTTCGCGCAAGTCGTCAATTAGAGAGGCTTCCTCCTTGGTTTTGATTACTATGTCGTCGACATAGACTTGGATGTTGCGACCCAATTGCTCCTTGAGGCAAGCCTGCATGCACCACTGTTAGGTGGCTCCCGCGTTTTTTAGCCCGAAGGGCATTGTGTTGTAGCAGAACACACCGAAGGGCATTGTAAACGCGGTCTTCTCCTGGTCCTCCTCCTTCATTCGAATTTGGTTATAGCCTGAGTAGGCATCGAGGAAGCAGAGGCGCTCGCATCCAGCGGTGGAGTAGATGATTTGATCGATCCGTGGTAGCGGGAAGTGATCTTTTGGGCAGTGCTTGTTTAAAGAAGTGAAGTCCACGCACATCTGTAGGATATCCATGTCCTTTTTTGGCACCAGCACCGTATTGGCGAGCCAAGTGCTTTCCTTGATCTCGCGTATGAATTTGGCCTCGAGGAGTCTGTTGATCTCCATTCCGACTGCCTGCGCTCGTGGCTTAGACAGTCACCTGATTGTTTGCTTGACTGGCCTTGCGTCGGGGTTGACATTGAGTGCGTGCTCGGCGAATTCCCTTGGAACTCCTGGCATGTCCGCTGGACACCAGGCAAAAATTTCCCAGTGCTCACGGAGGAATTCGACGAGCACGAGTTCCTATGCGGGACTCAAGTTGTTGGCGATGAGGGCCGTTTTGGCGGGATCTATCGGATGGACCTGCACCTTCTTTGTGTGCACAGATAGTCGAAGGAGAGATCAGGTGAGCTTGGCCTACTCAAGGGAGGCAGACTGTTGTCTGTCGTTTCCTTCAATCGCACGAGCTCCTCCTGCATGCCAAAGGACTGGGAGATTCTGTTGAATTCCCTGTCGCAACGGTCAGATCGCTCAAAGCTCCCATTGATTGTGATGACGGCGTTGGGACCTGGCATTTTCATCTGCAGGTAGGCGTAGTGGGGTACCGCCATGAACCTAGCGAACGCGACGCGTCCGAGGATGCAGTGGTATTGTGAGGGCTAGTCGACGACCACAAAGTCAATGCGCTCGCGCCGGAAGTTCCTTGGCGTGCCGAATATTACGTCGAGGTTGATTTTGCCCAGGGGGTATACGCCTTTCCCTGAGACGATGCCGTGGAACGTTGTGTCCGATGCCTCCAAGCAGGTTAGAGGGATCCTCATTGCTCGCAAGGTACTCGGGAATATGAGGTTGATGCCGCTTCCGCCATCCATGAAGACGCGACTCATGTCGAAGCCTCCAATTTGCGCGTCGAGTACGAGGGGGCAATGACCTGGGCGAGGTACTTGAGGCGGGTGGTCGCGTTTATCGAAGGTAATGCACGACTCGCTGCCACTGAGGTACTCAGTGTGGATGGTGGTGAGTGCGTGGCCAAGTTGACTTGGCGAGTGATGGCTTTCTGCACCCTGTTGGAGGGGCGCCCCTTTTGGATCATCATGGTACCCATGGCCCGTGGGTACGGTTCTCCTTCATGGTGCTGGTCCGGTGCAGCTCCGTTTGGGGGTGGCCCCGGTGGTGGTGGCGGTGCGCCATGTGCCACGGCGCCTGGAGCGGCTCCGTAGCCTCTTTCGACTGCATTGTGGTTCATCCGAACCAATCCCTGGTGTAGCTTGAGGAACTCGCGGAAGTCCTTGAGGAGGTGGCTGGACTTTCTCTTGCCGTCATGCTTGTCGATGTAGAAGTGTACCATGCATGGCCCGGACAGTTTTTCCTCGATGGAGGTCGCGGGTGCCTCGTCGCGAGTGCGGCGTTGCCACACTTGCATGGTTTTCCCGGAGTCGCGGTATCCATTGTTGCGGTTGTCGTCGCGTCTATCGGTGTAGCCGGCTGCGACCATGTTGACGTCGCCACGGTCGTCGTAGATGCGCATCGGCGTTTGCCTCGACGGTCGCGTCTGCGTTCGAGTTCTTCCTCCTCGTCGGAGTGAGCGCGGGTCTTCACCGAATCTTCTCCATCAGCCCACCGATTCGCGATCTCCATCAGGTGGTCGATGGTCTGGGGCTTTGAGCGGCCCAGCTCCTCCCTGAGCTCTAGACGGCGGACGCCACCGTTGAATGCATCAATCGCGCGGTCCTCCGAGATGTTTTCCGCGGAGTTCTTGATGATGGACCACCTTTGGATGTATGAGCGCAGCGATTCGCCAGATCTTTGCTGGCAGCATCTCAGTTCTTCGATTGATGCGGGCCGTTTGTACGTGCCCTTAAAGTTGCGCACGAAGCTGTAAACCAGCTCATCCCAACTGCGAATGGATCCGCGTGGGAGGTTATTGAGTCATGCTCGGGCGGCGCCCTGCAGCTATAGCTGCAAACATTGCATGGCAGTACTTCGACTGCCTCCGTGGAGCCTGACGGAGGAGATGTGATCCTCTAGCCAGATTTTAGGGTCTTGTAGACCGTCGAACTTCGGATTTTCCGACGGAAGTTTAAACCTCTTAGGCATTCGCTTCTGCCTAATGGATCTGTTAAAGCATCTGGCGCCGCACAGCTCCCCGTCTTCCTCCGAGTCAGTCGACCGAGCACGTCGTGCCCTTGACTTGTCGATCTTGCGTTGTGTGAGGTCGTTGCAGGCATCGTAGTCGCGATCGTGTTGCCGTGAGCGACGGCGTCGAGACAGGTCGTGACTGTCATCGCTGGATGAGGGCGAGGAGTAGCGTTTTGCTAGTGCTTTGCCCTTTTTTGGGTCTGGTACCGGCTCCTTGTCGAGGGCGGCCTCGATTATCCCCAAACCCTCGATCGTAGATCGGTGCATGGCGGTTCGGGGATCTCCAGCCGGTGGTTGGTTGTTGAGGAGGTACATGGTGGCTGCTGTTACCGCGGCCTGCAGCATCCTAGGGACCACTTTGCCTCTCGTGTCGACTGTCATAGAGCCAAAGTCGAGGACTTTCGCGGCGTCTATGCGCTCTTGTTCGGTGAGGTGAGCCATTCGCGACTGCCTCTTCTTGGCGATGTACTTGTTGCCTTGTGAGGAGGATCCTCCATAGGAGGAGAGCCCAGCGCGACAAAGGCTCGACTCGTCCGCCGCCTTTTTACGCGCCTCAAGTTGCACGATTGCTTGTTTTTGGCGCGTGAACTCTTCTTTTAGGAGCCAGTGGTAGCCCATCAGTAGTTCCTGCGGGGACCCGAGGGGTAGAGGTGCACCTCGTAGGGCTTCGCGGCAGCGCTCCCACTCTTGCTCGTTGAGCCTCATTACGACGTGTTCGCCGGTTTGCTCATTGATTATGCTGGGTGGTTCGACTGCTCCCCCGTTGGCGCCGTTACTGCCGTTGCCACCATTGCCAGTGTTATCACCGTTGCCGCGATTGGTGGAGGTGTCGCCTGCGTTAATGACGGTGCACATGAAGTGATTGGGGAAGCTGCTGCTTCCACAACTTTCAGATTCGGAACCGTAGGTTCCATCTTCTATGGCCAGATCGCTCAGATCGGAGTCGCGACTGCTATCGCTGATCGTGTTCCCGACTGCCACCGGAGCATTGAGCTCGCTGAGGGTGCCGATTGATGGAGGGAACCATGATGCCGGGGCAATCGCCGATGCTGTCGGTTGATCAGGCATGCGAAGCGTGCCCATCTGACCAACTTGGAAGCGGAAGCTCCCAATCGCCAGGCTAATTCCGTCGCCCACGGATTCGAAGGTCGTGCGGGTGGCCGGCGTGTGGACGGTGAAGTCGAAGGCGCCGAAGAGCTGGCGAATCTCCGCTGTTGCGGAGTTGTAGATCGCAGTTGATGGAGCCGAAGAAGCCACACCATCAGCACTCCCAGTTCCCACAGACGGCGCCAATTGACGAGGGTTTAACTCATCAATGCCCATTGTTATGGACTTGGGTTTTGGAGAAGGAGGGAGTGCTGGAGACATCTATCGTCTAGCAAACAAGCACACATGGAACAAAGGATTTACCCAGGTTCACGCCTCGTAGAGGTCCCTACTCCTGCTTGTCTGCTTGTGGAATTATCGAAGGAGTCAAAAGTTACAATGGTGCGCAGATGCAATCTGGCGAGAGTTGTGGAAACTAGGGTTGCGTGTCTCCTCCTCGCCGCCCCCTCCTAACCTTTATATAGATAGGCTAGGTCTCGGGTAGCAGGTCGAGTCGGTTACAAGTTAGGGTTTTCCCCTTCAAACTTTCTATCTTTAGCTTCTTCTTGTCTCTCAAGCAATCGAGAGTCCGCAGGTTACTCGAGTCCTTTCGTCTGGGCCTTGGCGACACCGTGGGCCTGTACGTATTTAGACCATATATACCAAGGTGAGTACCTGTAGGGTATACCCATGTCAGCCATGTATTTCAGAGCGCCCTGTATTTCGGAGCGCCTTGTATTTCGGAGTGTGTGTTGCGGGCTCCGCCCGTGGGCACGGCGCCTTCGGCGCATCAAGCATTCATATAGATCTTGAAGCGTCGTGTATTTTGGAGCGCCTTGTATTTCGGAGTGTGTGTTGCGGGCTCCGCCCGTGGGCACGGCGCCTTCGGCGCATCAAGCTTTCCTGTAGATCTTGAAGCGCCGTGTATTTCGGAGCGCCTTGTACTTCGGAACGCCCTGTATTTCGGAGTGTGTGTTGCGGGCTCCGCCCATGGCAGTGCATGTAGGTTAACAGAGCAGTTTACCGGCTACCACATCTACAATTATAGAGCAATACGCATGTTTCTACAAAGCAGTTTCTCATTCAATATATTTTAGCTTGGATGTTAACCGATGGATACGGCTAGCATAGGACGTTACGGCTTCATTCTTCCACGAAAAGAAACAAACTCTTCTTCTTCTTCTGTCTGGAGGAAAAGAAAACAATCTATTGAATAGCGATGGATTTTACTAGATCTGGTTCCTCGATCAGTCGCGTTGGTGAGGACCTAGATTTGGTGTAGGAGATTGTTTTAAGGTTAGCGTCTACGAAATCTTTGATCCGTTGCAGTATCCTCAACAAAGCTTAGTATACTGCACTCAAAGAGCCTGGATTTCTTTCGCGTTATATGAAGAAAAATTCGCCATCATGCATAGGATTTCTTGTTGATTATCATTAGATGCCTGAGGTTGGTAATAGGCTGCAGGAGCTTGAACATTCATCTAAAGATGAAGCATCTCTAGCTATTTGTTCGAACTTAGATTCAACATATCTTCTAAGGGAATTGTCGTGTGCTATCGAAACGGAGCAGTCCTCATTCAGGTATTTCCACATGGTTCTAGAGATCCTGGGTACTATATTAATTATCCTTCCAGGTCTCCAGATTTGTTCACTTTTCTTGCCTCACCTGTTACACGAATGCCATCAATGTTGAAGAGTGATACAGATCATTCATATGGGCAATTCTGCTTGATCCAAGTGCTGCTAGATCAGGAATAACATTCTTTCATAGAAATATATTCAATGTTTGCAAGGTTTCATATCATGGTGTTACTGCTAATACAACATCTGGAATATTTTTGCATGTCTGTATTCAGCAAAATGGTCAATGGGAGATGCATATCTCTGACCCAGTTCCTGTGCCAACACAAACCACTTACCTTAGTCAGCCTGAAGGAATCCTGATAGGAAGAGAGCTGTTTATGGCGTATGTTGTAGGCCTTCTTCTGTGTTACAACATATCCACACATTTAACTTCTGTGATACAATTCCCTGATCCAGTCAGGCTGACAACAAAGGATCAGAGGAATTATTGTATTTCAGAGGATAGATCAGGAAACATTTTACTAGCTGCCTTTTCTAGTGATGGTATACTGACAACTTGGCTCCTTGACTACAACAATGGTCAAAATAAGTGGATCATCCAGACAATGTTAGATCTGCCTGTTGCATGCAGAACTGCTTTTGGCTAGGATATTGAAGATTACTGGAAGGAAAGACTTGGTAGTATCTGTGAGAATTGCAATCTCCCAGTTTGTGGTGTGTTGCGTGTTATAACAATGTCAGCTGATGGTCGCTATGTTCTGATGACAGTTGATTTTGATGTAGGCTTGTTCTGCGCAGACATGCTAAAAAAGACTGTATCAGTTTTATCCAAGTTATCTACACCATTAGTTGTCCGTAGTGCTTTTGCAATGTCTGAAGCCTGGCCACCTGCTCTATAGTGATTGACTGAAATGCAATAAAAATTAAATATCTCTTTGTAATGTGAGCACACTAAGCCTTTTGTTGCTTCTTTTGATCTTCTAGTACTTTATTCTGGACTCCAATTATGTACTATGTTGCTTTTTTGTAATCTTCTTGCACTGTATGCTAAATTTAGCGTCCTAGTACTGCTATTGTAATTGCTAATTGATGCAGTGCAATTTCATATTATCAGTGTACCTGCAGCATTACATAGAGCAGTATGCTAAATTTCATATTATTAGTGTACCTGCAACATTACATAGAGCAGTGCAATTGTCGAAATAAGGACAGTGCACTAAGAGTGCAGGGTCGTCCTACATTCGTTAGGGGCTAGTATAGTTTCTAGGCAGGGCAGTGCACAGAGCTAAGGAAGCGCAGTGCTTCGAAAAAAACCAATGTACCTGCAGCATTACATAGAGGAGTGCAATTGTCGAATTAAGGGCAGTGCACGCCGGATAAATAGGGCAGTTCTTGGAAAGTACATATGTGTCTATCCGTGTAGAACGAAGTTTTCTATATGACTATACGGGCAGTGCACTTAGAGTGTGGGGTCGTCCCGCATTCGTTAGGGGCTAGTATAGTTTCTAGGTTAGGCAGGGCACAAAGCTGAGGAAGCGCAGTGCTTCGAAAAAAACCAATGTACCTGCAGCATTACATAGAGCAGTGCAATTATCGAATTAAGGACAGTGCACGCCGGATAAATAGGGTTGTTCTTGGAAAGTACATAGGTGTCTATCCGTGTAGAAAACAGTTTTTTATATAACTATACGGGCAGTGCATTTAGAGTGCAGGGTCGTCCCGCATTCATTAGGGGCTAGTATAGTTTCTAGGTTAGACAGTGCACAAAGCTGAGGAAACGCAGTGCTTCGAACAGAGACTAGTGTACCTGCAGCATTACATAGAGCAATGCAATTGTCGAATTAAAGGCAGTGCACGATGGATAAATAGGGCAGTTCTTTGAAAATACATAGGTGTCTATCCGTGTAGAAAGCAGTTTTCTATATGACTATACGGGCAGTGCACTTAGAGTGCAGGGTCGTCCCGCATTCGTTATAGTTTCTAGGCAAGGCAGTGCACAAAGCTGAGGAAGCGAAGTGCTTCAAAAAAAACCAATGTACCTGCAGCATTACATAGAGCAGTGCAACTGTCGAAATAAGGGCAGTGCACGCATAATAAATAGGGCAGTTCTTCGAAAGTACATAGGTGTATATCCGTGTAGAAAGCAGTTTTCTATATGACTATACGGGCAGTGCACTTAGAGTGCGGGGTCGTCCCACGTTTGTTAGGGGCTAGTATAGTTTCTAGGTTAGGCAGTGCATGTGCCTTAGAAAGCGCAGTGCTTCGAAGAGAAACTAGTGTACCTGCAGCATTACATAGAGAAGTGCAATTGTTGAATTAATGGATGTGCACGCTGGATAAATAGCGTAGTTCTTCGAAAATAGATAGGTGTTTATCCGTGTAGAAATCAGTTTTCTATATGACTATACAGGCAGTGCACTTAGAGTGCAGGGTCGTCCCGCATTCGTTAGGGGCTAGTATAGTTTCTAGGTTAGGAAGTGCACACAGCTGGGGAAGCGCAGTGCTTCGAAAAAACCCCGTGTACCTGCAACATTACATAGAGCAGTGCAATTGTCGAATTAAAGGCAGTGCAAGTAGTCTGAGCAGTACAGGGCAGTGCACGCGAGGGTTAAATATGGCAGTGCCTCATAGTAAACTAATTTGGCTGGATCAACTCGCAGAGCAGTGCATATATTTAATTTATGGCAGTGCAGGAAGAGTACATGGTCATTGCATATTTGTTTGTGTTGGTAGAACACCACGGTTAATTGGTTTCACAAGCATTGCATGTAGTGTAGAAGCGCATTGGTTCTTATCTAAACCAGTGTACACTTGTAGTGCACTGTAACTTTTAGGTAATGCAGTGCACTCAGGAAAAATAGGGCACTTCTTCGAAAGTAAAGAGGTGTTCCTGCAGGATAAGCGAAAGCAGTTTTGTATATGACTGCAAGTAATTTATTTATAAGGTACTGCACGCGGGCTAACAAGTGCAGTTACAGTGCTTCGAAATTAAACTAGGCTGTGCGTAGCATTACAAAGAGCATGGCATATATGAATATAATGGTAGTGCAGTTATAATACACAGTCGTAGCACATTAGTTCATTGTTTCTATTGCGGTCGATGTATTATAGACTAATATTCTTGATTTGTACATAATGTAGTCCAATCATCGTCACCTTCATGTGATATTTCGGTCACACTGTATAAGACACCCTTAATTAAAAATGTATCTGATGTAGTGCACCAAAACATCACAGCAGCAACGGACTGCAGAACAAATTGTGACATGCTACAATATGCTACACCCTGTAGAGACAAAGGTAGAAAACAAATAGATTAGTTTAAGCATATGAGTTATATTTTTTGAGTTTTTAGTTATTTGTTCTTACCAGGTAAAACTCTCACCTCTGTATTTAAGGTCTGGGTTTGCAAGCATGCTGATATCCCTCTCGTACAAAGGATTTCTTATACAGTGTGACCGAAATAATGTACCTATTTTTAGATTTTTTAGCAGTGTTAGGTGTTTGTCTCATACACCAAGATTAGTATAAATCTATAGCATATTAACTTCTGTATATCGCTATTGTATAGTAAACTTATACATAAAGTAGTACCTTGGCTGTGTAAACGACTTGGGCATGGCAGATGCACTTGAGGATATTGATTTGCTGTTGAATTGGTAGATCCCTTCCTATATGTAATTCTCTGGTTGGCTTCACCTATAGCTGAACAATTTGATTTGTATCTAATATTTCTTGGACCTATGATTCCATCTATAAGCATGTATATTTTCATCGACCCGCTTAGCATGCTGCAAAACGGAAGGTGGCGGCTTCTGAGCTGTGTGAGACTAGGTGTGGTCGTTGTATGTCTTTATATACAATTCCTTGGTTGTTCTAGGGTTTCCGTCTGGTGGGCCTTGTTGGGCTAAACTATCAGTGCAGATGTTGTAGTTCTTTGAAAACTTGGTTTGTACATGTACCGCTTGAGTTATATATTTTTCCATTGTATGGCTACACACTTATAGCAGATAATCATTATTTAATCTAATATTATTTTTCCATTGTAATTACAATATGTTCATGTTAAATATGTATATTCTGCACTAATCAAATCTCTAGGAGCACAATGTCTATTGTTTATATTCTGGTAATTTGATTCCACATAGAATTTATAACAGTCAGTGCTTAGTTAAAGCACCGATAATAGTATTACGAGATAACAGCAGGACACAAACTTTTCGTTTCAGTACATTGTAAATTCTAAATAGACATAAAGATAAACAAGTACATATTCTTAACAGACATAAGAATAAGCAAATTATCAATCGGAGTTTGATTCCGACGACTCTGCTAATGGCTGGCTACTATGAATAATGATTTTCATGACAAACATCATTTCAGGGTTAAGCTGTGAATATTTTTTCACAGTAATCAGTATTGCTTGTCCAACACTGAGATTTGTAGTTTCAACGAAGTTCTTCCATGCGTATTTGTTGAATGAGATGCGGCCATCTTTTGTTGTTTTGCACGCCATGGTGTTGACATTACCACTTGCTCCTAAGCGTACTCCAACGAGACCTTCTTTAGCAATTCCAAGTGTAGAAATGAACTTCAATGGTAGTTTATGAGTTGCAATAGAAGGACAACGTTTTTTAGGAATAACATTATGAATGTAATAAACCAATGTGAAATCAATAAACAAATAAATAAAGTTAAATTTAGAAACATACCATATTGTGTTGTTTAATGTTTGTTTTTGTCAAACGAGTCACAAATGGCAACCCTACAAATGAATTGGCCGAGGGGAAGATATCAAATAAGTAATTTTCCTCAGAATCTGTAAGGGTGCATGTCTTGGAAAAAATTGCAAAATTAAGCACTTGGACATTGCTGTTTTCATCATCACTGCTGCTGTTATCTTCTTCAGAATCAAAATATATCACAGTGATCTTTGGACCTAGAGCTCCTAATGAAAAGAATAGGTGTGCTCCTGCGCCGATCCTGTTCTCTGTGACGAACCTTGTCCAACCTGGACCGGTAATGCGAGTAATTGTGCGTTGTTTGTGGACTTCAACATAATATGTTTTTCCAAGAGCTTGGAATTTCACTCCAAGTTCTGTTATGTCATTGAATTGCAACCTTAGATTGCATGGTATAGTCTATGGAATGATTTAGTGAAGGAGAGGACTATTATGTTAACCAATATTAAGAAATGGATTTATATATATTGAAACGTAGTGTATACATACCAGTGAATGCTCGAACTGGCCTTCTACGAGACGAACAATGAATTCCGAGCCTGAATGTCCTAAATTTTGACCACAGTGACTGAAACAAACTTGACATGGCGCCATTTCTTCTGCAATAAAAATAGTTGTGTGTTATTAAATCTCTATACATATATAAAATAATTTATAATTTGTGTCTGGAATTTTTCTTATATTTTGTAATTATGCTGCTTCTAATAATCTAATTCTGTAGATATGGTTTGTTTAGACTGGAACTAATAAGTAGGATTAATCTAGTAATTAAACTAATATTGATGTTTGTCAAATTAAACAAATGAACATTCTCATCATACCATTAAAAAAGTATAAGAACTTTAGTGTTAGTTCAATATCATATAGATATATTGTGTTCTATCTTTAACTCATACTAATGGACTCATATTTGTGAAAATATGGACAGTATAAATCTCAGTACATTGATTTAGATCTGGAGGAATATAAGCACACAAATTTTTTTGCTAATGTTTATACAATGTATACGATTTGCTAAAAAATTAAACGATGTTGGTTGCTTACCAAAGATGCGGGAGTGGTGAATCGATGATCTTTTGTTGAAGGTTGCGGCGGAAGTTCGGCTAGGAGTTGGCTTCTTGGCGGCAGCAGAAATGAGAACGAGCTTTAGAGGAATTTGGAAAAGGAGTACTGAAATGGATAGGTTGCGTCGCTTCGTTTTATAGAAAGATACTATAATGCTAATTATTTTAACGAAACCCTTTGTGTACTTTTTATGCAGTTATCAGTAGATAGGATAGGCAGTGCAGAAAGACGGAATGCAGTGTGCCTGGTGCACATCAGTTTCAATATTTTGAACCGTTTGCGGAGCAGTTTCATCGATGATGTCAATGCAGTGCGTACGTGATTAACAAGCAGTGCATGGTCCTGTAAATTTTAGTTGCAGTTCAATACACGGTTATGTCTCTACCTTGGCCCCTTATTTTGCTCCATACTCACGGTAATTTAACTAAGCATAAGAGCGCAGTGCATACTTATTTGTCAGGTTTAGTGTATTACAGTACATGTGTAGTGCGCTGCAGGTGCAGTGTATTACACGGTCAGTGCACTGCCGCGGGTCCTTATCTTACACCGATTGCAAAGATGCTTTAAGAAGCATAGCACCACAGTGCATAGTTATTTCGGAGGCAGTGGGTGTTAGTATTTGTTACAGGAGCAGTGCGTGGTACTTTAAATTTTAGGTGTAGTGCACATTGTAGGGTTATTGCTCTGCCTTGACGCCTTATTTTGAACCATACGCACGGTACCTTTACGAACCATAGGAACGCAGTGCATACTTATTTATTATGTGCAGAGTATTGCAGGTATAGGTGTAGTGCGCTGCAGGTGAAGTGTTTTGCATGGTCACTACGCTGCCGCAGCACCTTATCTTTTCCCGTTCGCAAAGCAGCTTTAAGAAGCATAGAATCTCAGTGCATATTTATGTTGGAGGCAGTTCGTATCACTATTTGTTACAGGTGTAGTGCATTGCACGTTTATTGCTTTGCCGTGGCACCTTATTTTGTATATTAGGATCGCAGTGTACTATCGGCTTCACAGGCTGTGCGTGTCACTATGCATTGTAGTTGGTGTGCAGTTCATGATAAATGCATTGCCGTGACACCTTTTGCTGAACGTTTCTCACAACAACTTTAGTCGAGGACTATAATAATGCAGTGCATACGTAGTGCACATGCAGTTTCAATTCAATGTGCATTGGGTGATATTGCACGGTCAGTGTACTACCTCATCACGTTAACTGGCACCATACGCACAGTAATTTTACGGACCATAGTAAGGCAGTGCATGCTTCCTTCACAGGCAGTCCGTTTGTGTTTGTATTGTAGGTGCAGTGTAATGCATGTCTAGTGCAGTGTCGTGGCACCTTACGTTGCACCGTGCGCATATCTATTTTATGAAAATAGGATAGCAGTGCATACGCCATACACACGTAGAGAATGTCCAAGTACATTCAAAGTGCATATATTACTTGTCTGTATTATTAGCTTGTTGATACATACAAACATCTTAAATATAAGGAATATTTTATTTACATAGATTTACTGAACAAGCTAATGTATTAATATTATTATAAGTATCAATCTAATGACCATCTTCAGTCGGGGATATCCTTCTTTTTGACAATAGGTCTGAATGCTCTCAATTCTTCAGGAAGTTCATCAAGTAGATCGTTCTCTATCTCGTATATCATCTTGTAGTTAAATTCTTCTCTCGTTGCGGAAGGGGAGAACTGTTCAACAATCAAGAAATCGGTATGTTTTGAACGTATGTTGCCAATAGAAAAAATAGGAAGAAGATTATATTGTAACATAAACAACACGATTTACCTCTTATTGGTTGCATTTTATCATGTCTCTATTGTACCACTGTATACTTCTTAGGATAGAGTAAGCACACTCATTATCTGTTTGCTTTGGACACCTAGGGAACTTTGCTTCGTTGAACTTCTCTGTGAATTCTGGAAAATTGTGACTAGGATATGCCGCTTTAAGAAGTTCATCTATTCTTTTAAGCTGTTTTCATGAAATGCAACATTTATTGATCAGTATTCTAAATAGTGTAGTTGGAAGATTAATATGAAAGTAATGTTCTAACCATGATTGGTCCAACGTTGCTATGATATTCTGCTCTTGTTTTAAACAAGTAATCCTTTGTGTATTTTCTTGAGTCAATTATGTCAAGTCGACCTCCACTGATATACATGTTGAGGGAGTAAACTGTAAAGTGAGAGCTGTAGGCAACAAGTATTTCAATCTGCAATGAATACATAACAGTAAGTCCATTAACATAAAAGTTTGTTTCATTAATAGTAAGCTCTCGAAATTTATTGTATAATCCTCTTCGAAATAGATGTTTTGAAAATTTAGAGAAACTTACCAGTTTGCCATGTCTGGTTTAAAAAATTTCATCAATGATTTGAATTGATTCACACGTTGTTCTGTGTAGATCTAGTTTTCCTTCTCGAATTCCGTCAGCGCAGAGACTGAAAGGTTGCATATGAATCTTTTGCCTCCATCCACAAAGCCCTTGCAGGAATTGCTTATCATGAATATGTCTATGTAATGCTGAACCAATTGATTGTCAGACATCCCTCCTTGTTTAAGATTATTTTTTAGATCTCGGCATGTCCATTCTACTTCCATCATTACTCCAGATTCTATTCTTCGAATCTGAATAATGTTTTTTCTGTAACAGATCAGAAAAGATTGTTGTCATTACTCCAAATTATTATGGTAAAGCAAGTACTGATACTTATTTTCCAAAATTGTAATTGTATTTAAACTTTTATTATAAAATTTAACAAATCTTGATGCATTTAAGCTTTTATCATTGGAATAGGGAAAATTTAGCATACTATCTATTACTTTTATATGTGAATGTTTTAAACGAAAATGCTAGAAAAAGGGCGCCCTCGCGAGAGTGTTTTAAATGAAAGATCTGAAATATGTATTTTTTAGAACAACATTAGTATGTAAACACAACTCTATATTATGTCTTACTCAGCATATTTATCTTGAAAACTTTCATCCAAGATAGCCTTTCGAGCAGCGACTGCGTGCTTCTTGTATTTAAAAGGGACATGCTTGAAAACTAGAAAGCTATTTTGACCTTGCCGTCCTTGATGGCATGCTTGATGTTTTTGGTAGTGCTGTAATAGATTCAGATTGCGACATTTTCACCATAGGTGTTTCATCCCTGGTTTTTGTTTCTAGTTAGTCTTCCGGATGTTCCACCTTTTTCTGGAGACATTGTTGATATCATAGCCAAGGTTTTTGGCTTTCTGCTCTTCTTGATCTTTTTTCCCCACTGTCCTGACTGGGTTCATTTTCAATGTCCTTAGCCAATCTGAGTACTTCCATGTCTGTGAAATGGAGTTGAGCTGGACTCCTTTCGTCAATCAGCAATCTCTTTGTTTCTTTAGCCGCGGACTCAAGAGACTGCATGACAGTGTTTTGTTTTGCATCTGTACTCAAATCAAGTTCAGGAATTCCTATAAAACAAAATCAAAAGCATGTTGTTAGTCTGCATACATCATGATTCTAATTGTATAAATTGAACTTCTAATTGTTATTATATTATTGTTACATTATAACCCAACATAACTTCGGTATTTGTAGTCAATCCATTCAACAGTATATTGGGGTTTTCCATTTCGTTGAACATTCTATAGAACCACATGTTGCGAATAATAGGCATGTCTTCTGCTGTAAATTCTGTGTAAGAATCCATTACTGTGGTTTCCATAGCTTGTAGCATCATGAAGGTACCGTCTTCACTGGGAATTGAATAAAATGTAATAATAAATTATCAATTAATTCTAAAACATAAATTGATATATCTAAATTTAAAAACAAGGGGAGCAGTTAGTGCTTACACATTGATATGTTTTGGCATATCACTAAACTCAATGCCGAAGCTCATTAATTCTTGATGCTCTTGACTAAAACCATTAAGCCATAAATTTTTAACATTGTTTGCGACTTTGAGAGCTATTTTTTGCAAACTCTCATCGTTTGGATTTCTTCCTGAGTCCAGTATTCTCATCTTCCTTGATACGAAATCAATTATAAATAAGTAGTGTTGTTTCACTCGATTCTTATATGCATACGTGGCGTCTGGTATAGTACTCATTACCTATAAAAATGATAGGTATCATTACTAATTATGTAATATGTAAACAATTAAATGTAAAATTTCAGAAATATATTACTTGAAGATTATTCACTATTGTTTTGAAAAATTCAACTTACGAAATTATATGCATGTAACATGTCTTCTGCTTGAGCCGAAAATAGATTCCTTGTCCTTTGTGGAATTCGGTTGACATCAGCAGTCAAAAATACCTGTAACGAGCCTACATTGTTTACTATCATTTAAAGAATTGAAAAAAGTTTATTTTTTTATTTTTTGCATGAACAACAAGGTTATGTTGAAATATATGTAAACATATTTATTAACATTATATATGATATACTAGTTTTGTGAGCTTACCCCTATGTTAGGACCAAAACATTTCATTCCATGTTCTGCTTTAGAAATTGCAAGATAATCTATAGCAAAATCGAGAATATTTTTTTGTATAGTTCCTCTATCACGGAATGAATCTGCAATTTCTCCTGCAGTCACTATCTTTCCTCCTTTACTTTTTTATCAAAATGTATGACATGCATGAATTATTGTGAAAAAGTTAGTTTGATAATAAATTTCAGTATATTATAGAATACTAATATATGTTAGATTACTATATATAATTTTTTCTTGAAAAAATTGCCTTTGTGGTAT
The DNA here is from genome assembly GCA_910589775.1 of Avena eriantha. Lineage (NCBI taxonomy): Eukaryota > Viridiplantae > Streptophyta > Magnoliopsida > Poales > Poaceae > Avena > Avena eriantha. The sequence continues at coordinate 179,677,175 of OU342740.1, read as the reverse complement.
TTCTATAGTGTGGAATCCCAACATCATACTATGAAACTTTTTACTAGTAATCCGCTAATCTTAGTGTGCTTCCTCCTCTGCAACTTTGTGATAAACTGTGTTATTTCCTTTACATAGGATTAGAATTTTTTCCTTATTACTGTTTTTGTTTGTAAAAATCACCTTGGTTGAAAGGCGCCTCATCGCAAACAGGTACTATAGCACCAGGTTATTCGTACTGCTGTTTACCTATTCAATGAGTAGAAACATATTGATATCATCATGGTTATTTGTGATAACAATCTTGACAGTTATTATTTTTTTTAAATTTTTGTTTCTAGTTATTCACAGGTAAACCTTTTTTGACAAAATATCTATTCACTATAACTGTACTTACCTTCTTGGAGATTACAACCATGTAAATCATTAGAAGCATTGTCGTCAGTAATCCAACTATCTACTTCGGCATCAAGGTCTGGGTTTGCTATGTTCTTACCGTCGTCTATGTAGGTTTCCTGGTTAAATTATACATTTAAAAGTGATCAAATAGCATAATATAATGTTTATAAATATACGTAGAAATAAAAATAATAAATATCATTGGTAAGATCTAAAAGATAGATAACCTGTTGGTATGGCATGTTTCATTAAATTGAACTCCCAGCCAATTCAATTGATCCATATTATCAACGGCGTTGAAATCTTTCATGCCATCGACAATTATCATTTCTTCATCTGGCATTGAGTTATTTTCAAAAGAAGATGCTTCTGGTTCTGCTTGATGTTCAGGTGTGTGATTCTTTTCGTTGTCATATGGCAGTCTATCATCAGGATTCCTCATTGCTTCATCTTGTATAATATTATTATCCATGCTGCATAAGTCATCTTCTTTTTCTTCATTGTGTCTTTCCTCCTCACCCAGAATACCATATGTGTTGTCGTCAATCTTTTGCTCCACAAATGTAACAGGTGTAATTATTGTATCACTAGGATCATTCATTCTCTGGTCGCTGTTTTCTTTCATTCCTTCGTCAACAAGTGCTTCTGACTACTCACTGATAAGTTCAGCAACTTCTGTGCCAGGTTTACTTGATGATGGTACGATGGTGTCTTCAGCATGTGAGGTGAAATTATCTTCAGTGTTTTGCTCGACAGACCCAACAGGTGTTGTAACTGTAGACGCTGCAGAGTTTGCAGTTACTGGTATTTGAGTTGTTTCAATAACATTTGATGCATCCGACAGTTCTTCTAGATGACCACTTGTCATTGATTATTCAGCGTTGATATTGGTTTTATCTTCTACTTGTCCTGCCTGCTTCTCTACTCTTGTTTCATCGTGTTCCACATCATGATCCTGGTTCCTTGTGGTTGTAACTGAAACTGTGCATAACTGAGGCACGCAGACATCAACTTTATTATTACCATATTCAAGTTGTCTCTCGTTGTTAACAACCTCCATGTTGTCTGTCAGATCTGTATCATATACATTTGTATCTATTATACCAGAACAAGGCATGTAGTCTGCTGCAATCTCATGTGTAATTTGAGTTGTACTAGCATCATTCATTCTCTGGTCGCTATATTCTATTTTTCCATCGTCCACAACTTCTGTAGCTCCTTTACTTAATGCCGTTGTCTGGTTATTGTTAGTTCATTGACATCTATGCCAGGTGTACTCAATGATGGTTTGGCAGTGTCTTCAGCATGTACGATGGGGTGCTCCTCACTTGAATCTGCTTCTAGTTTAGATGAAGAGGGTTCAGTAGATTCTTTTAGCACCACCTTCTCTGGTTTATCTGCTTCGTGCACTTCCTCCATTTGGTCCATGTTTAGCAGAACTTGTTCATACTCTGCATTGTGTATGATGATGTTTAATATGGCCATTTCCTTCTACTTGGCCATAATATTGTTCTTTTCCACGAGGTCAACCTTCACATTCCTTAATCTAGCCAGAGATACTTCCAGATCCTCCTTTCTTGACAGAGCAATCTCATTCAGCTTACCAATCTCCTCTTGGTTAGATGCTTCATCATCTATGTTTTGTATCAATAGAGTGCTGTTAGCAATTGTATTTATGGTTTTGGTTAAAAAGATATTTGCTGTTTCAGAACCTGTGGCAGCATCTGAGCCTTGAGAAACCGTTAGGCAAGTAGTGTCGACACATCTAATTAAGTCTGAAAGTTGATAATCACTTCTTGCCTGCAGTATAAAATAATTAAATAAACACAGTCAGACGGTATGTTCTTTATCGTAGGTGTTTTGTTGCATTAGTGTAGATTTTTTCATAGTAGTGATTAATTTTTGTTGACTTGGATAATTAACATAGTTTAAATTTATTTGACTCAAAACGATTCGAAAAAATTCTAAAAAGAACACATAAACATGATTTTTATAATAAATACAACTTACCCTAAGGCTAACGTAGCTTCTAGTGTCACTGCTCCAGTCATTTGATCTGATTTCCTCCAAATATTCCAATTTGAGGTGACCAACTCTTGGTGCAAGGTTAGTCAAGTTTGCTTTCTTGTGTGCACGAGTATCCAAATAATAGATTAGAGGCAATGTTGCTGGACCCTCAGCTGTGTTTTTATTTCCCTTCTTATCTTGGTATTTTCTCAGCCCCCTCCTTAGCTCATCAAGGAGAACTTTACAGAGATTCATCTGTTGAATTTTCTTGATGTCGAGATCCATGACCATACCAGCCTCCCGTCCTATACGTGCATTACTCGTTGCGCGCGTTGTCTTGATGAAGAACACAAGAAATATGAGCTTTATTGCCAGATCTGATGTTCCACATTCTTCACATGATCGTAAAGCTTACTCGGTATAATGTTATCTGACTCACTCAAACCGAGCTGCTGTTTCAGCCACCGCAAAGCTTTTGTATCGCGGTCACTTGAAGGTCGTGGAGCATCAAACATATTCTTCTTTGGGAAACCATAAATTGCTTGCACCACATCTTCTGTTATTTCAAGCTCTTCCCCTTGTTCAAGAACAATTTTTAGAGAACCAGGTCTGGATTTACTGTATAGCCATAGCATCATCTTCTTGGAAATGTTGCCGTTCAATTTGAAATCAACTACGAAACCACAGCCATGATTCCTCAAATAAATCTTCTGTTCATTTGTTACATAGTTTTCCAGAAAATTGTGTAATTCTAAAAGTGACCCTCTCACTATGATCTCACCATCCTTCATGTCTGCTAGTTCTTTGTGAACTGTGTCACGTTTTTGCTTCTTGAAACCGGGTTTATCTATGAAAGCTTGAGCAGCATTAGGGTTTTCTTGAGTACCAGACCCAGCTTCTATGTTTTCATCCATACTGCTGTGTTTGCTCTTGGTTAATCGTCGTGTTCCATGAGATGAACAAATACTCAACTGTAGAAGTTTATGTTGAAAAAATTAAATCATGCATTATAATTTATATTTTACACTATGATGTTATTTAAAAAAAATTAATAACAGAGCAACAGTTAAACACATATGTAATTTAAATTACTAGAATCAAGTGAATAAATCAAGACATGTATAGTCAGCAAAGAGCTCATGAATCAAGAAGAATCAACTAGTACGAAATCAACACAGGTAAACAAAATTCCTGGTAGTGCATTTCAGTTACTAAATTGGTGCAACAAAGGTGCAAACTTTCCCACCAAAATTTAAACTGCTAATCTGTGTACTCGGTAGAGGAGCAGTTCATTGAAGTTATAATTGGCAGATGTTATCTGAAAACTATGTCATTGTTTCGAATTTCAACCATGTTGTTGAGAAAAATGTTACTTCACTACGGACATTAAAAACAATAAATCGAAAGAAACCCTAGATTAGTTTGATTAGTGGTTTTCTTGCTCGTAGTTTGTTATTCTCAAAATTGTTCAAACCATGTGCGCTGGCCATTTTTTAATATATGCTTCACTCTAAACTATGACCAGAAATAATCAAAATACCTGCATTGAACCTTCGTGACCACGATTTTCGTCAGCCATGCAATCGATGAATAAGTGTTCTGGGGATGAAAATTCCAGGAACCTTCTGTGGGCGATTTAGATCCGCGTTATATCTATGCTTTTCCCCCCAAAGAAAACCCTTATAAAACTTCAATTAGTGCTCATAAAATCGGGTCCAAACTAAATGGAGAACGAGAGGAAAATACTGGGATGGGAATGGAGAATCTGTGATACCTATGTTGTCGCCGTACCGCCAGTCGAGAATCTAGAGTAGAAGTAGTCCTTAGCGCTGGTGAAGCTTTTCGCCTCCAAGGAGTTGCCGCTGTTGCTTGGCCCCGTGCAGTTAGGGTGGAGGAAGAGAGAGAAAGTGGAGTACTGTCGGAGAAGAAGAGGAAAAAAGAGTAACAGTGTAATCATAGCAGTCCATTGGGATGTATTGCTGTATGCACGCGTGTTAACTGTCAGCGGGTTGACGCCACGTAGTTTACATATGAGCCCAACTAAAGTACTGTCTCTAGATGCGAAGGTGCACTGCTTGGAGATTGCTAAATAATAGAATATATTCTCACACTTGACAAATGCAACATATAGTTCTTCATGATCGACGGAAATTTAGCGCTGTGTAACAGAGGCACGTATATCAATTTATTTTATCGATATTCACCGCAGTGCAATAGTAGTACTAGAGGCAGTGCAAACAAACTACAGCGAAACAACTATATTGAAACGAAATAGGCAGGGTAATTAGTGTTCACATTGCAGTTGACCCACGTTGAATGGTTGAATACTTACTAGCCACCTGGAAATTTAATTTCACCGCAGTCGCTTGTTTTTTTGTGTGTTTTTACGTTATGTGACTAGTGTTATAGGACACCTAAGTTTTGTTATTATCTTTATCAGTTATACAAGATTACTAGGAAATAATACTTTTAAAAATGACCGTGCAATGTTTTATGATTGCCAGCAAAATAGATAGATTCTACCTGATCAAAAGTTGTCAGGACTGAACGCAAAGCTATTGTACTATTTTAGAGCAGTGCAAACAAAATTAAGCTAACTTCAATCTTAATAATTCCACTGCATTGTTTTGTGTCTGACAGAAATATAATAAGAAATATATCTTTTAGTCCATATTACAGGCAGGAGGATATAACTGAAACTAGCAGCGCATAAAGCCATAAGATAAGCAACTATATTCGAATATCAAAAAAACATTGAAATTCGTGCTCGAGCGGAAGTTCAGTTAACCTAATTATCAGAGAAAACAATATATTGCACGTGAATATTGTAGCAATATTAAACGCAGTGCGATAGAACGTTCATAAGCAGTGCAAATAACTATACGCTAACAAAGTTAAGTATTATAACAATAGCAGTGTATTGTCTGTTAATAAGGCAGTTATATGGTGCGGAAGAAAAGAATGCCCTTTAGCAGCTCATCGTAAGCAAAATGGACATTGTGTACTCCGTGAGCACAGTTACATTTGTATAGGCAGTTGGATGGAATAACCACGGGCAGTGCAAATAACGATTAGAGAAGAAATCATTACAAAATGCAAAAAAAAACAGTACTCGGTCACAAGGCAGTGCATATCTATAAGAGCAGTGCATTATGTGTTTTGAAAGAAGTAGTATTTTTCAGAATAGAAATTTATTAATCACCTATTTCGATGCATTATAGACCCTTTGTACTGCGTGAGAAAAGTAATATATATGGTTACGTCTACAGTATAGGTAGTCTTATATTTGTTCACAAGGCAGTGCTTAGGTTCGCAGTCAGCTACGTCTATAGAAAGCAACTTTATGAAAAAATAAAATAAGCTGTGTAATTATTCGTCCGAAGCAGTGCATATATACAAAGGCAGTGCGATATGAATTGACGAGGCAGTAATACGGTGCCGTTAAAAAAATGTATGCAGCCCATCCGACGCAAAATGGACCCTGTGCACTACTAAGGTAAGTCATATATCGCTACGTCCATAGCACAGGCAGTACAATATACCTTTGGAAGGCAGTGCAAACACCGACTAGAGAACAAAGCATACTTCAATGTAAAGAGAAGTGCATTATTTGTTCACAAGGCAGTGCACACGCACAAGAGCAGACAAGAGCATAACACTATGTGTCAAGAAATCACCCTTTTCTCAGTTTTAGCATAATCAGCTACACTTATAGTCTCGGCAGTGCGATATAATTGCCACAGGGAATGTAAAGAACGAATAGAGAAGCATCCTTACGTATATGTTTACAAGGAAGTGTATAGGTATAGACTTGAATAATATCATTGTTATCTCGACGATTTCAAGCCACATGATAAACACAAAGGTAAGATTAAATTTGTCTGGCAGTAATATTCATATACACATGCATGGAAACAATATTATATTGCAAAAAAGCATCCTAATTAATATATTCCACGAACTTATGCTTAGAAGAGGATACTATTGAACAACTTATTTTTCCTTGCATTGTTGAATCTATGAGGAAATTGTATGACCCTGTTCTGAGAAATTTCTGGATCGGCAACTTGTTCTTCTCCTGTGGTTGGTTCAACCACGCCAGGATCATCTTCTGAACATAGATTTTGTGAACCAGGCTCTTCCTGATCCTTTTCCTCAACGTCTTCTTCTTCTTCTTCTTCTTCTTCTTCTTCTTCTTCTACTTGAGGTCCTTGTTGATTTTGTGCTATGTCCGCTTCGGGCTCCACCGCTTCTTCGTCGACTCCTTCCTCTTGGATCTCCTCCTCCATTTGTGGTACTACTGGTGCGGGCAACTCAGATCTATGCACGTAGCATCTCTTGGTTGATCTGAAAGGTGTAAAGCTGGCGGAGTTTGCTCCGTTTGGGTCTGGCGACAAGGGCGAAGGTGGGTGGCGTTGTTGGCGACGGCTAAACATTCTGGATAGGTATGGTTGCAGGTTGTAGCTGAACAATGTTGAGGGCTATAAATAGAAATCCAGTGTTGCTAAATTTCCTGCATGGTGGGATAAATACATGTTAGTGGCGGGAAAGATTGATGAACTAATCGAGAAAGATGGCGGGAAAGATAGATGCGCTAGCTCTCTGTGAAAGCCAAGAAAAAGAAGCATACGGCAAATCAAGAAGTATATCTAATAGTGGTTCATCCATAAGATTCAAACGGAATATCAAATGTCTTTTACTGTAAGCAATTTCATTTCGAAAACCATTTACTAGTTCATGGTCTGAACAGCAATCAGCTCTGCATGTCGAACTCAGGTAGGTTAGTTATATACAAAACTCTTATTGTAAACACGGAAGCGCAAATAGTGCATATATATCTGCAGCCGGCACGGCGGTGCCTATGTAATACACGGGGATACGTTGTTTTTCTTTACCATAGAGAATTGCACTGCTTGGAAAACAGCAACTCTACTGCTACATAATAAACAAATTAATTCATCGTTTTTTATAACACCACAGTATACAGCATCATTGTTTATTTCCAGCTCGACTTAGGTGCCAAAGCTCTCAGTTCTTCCAGTAGTTCATCCTTTGCTTCGTTGGCCTCGGAAAACAGTGCCCAGAACAGATACTCCTCCATGACCGAGCTCGCGTCCATCTGGTCGAATCATTCAAACGAATCAACAAGATATATTGTTAATGTCAATCAAAAATTTGTATTTGGTAAAACTATTGATTCAAAACTGGCATTACTTACATCTTTAAGATCATGTACAAGTTGAATGCCGTTGTAGTTCTCAATGCTCTTTAGAATCCAAAAACCATTCATGTCTTCAACTCCTTTTTGTACATTCACATGTTTTGATCTAGATACAATATTTCCCCCTTTGGAAGCTTGTTCTTTGGGTAGAGTTCGTCAACGAACTTGTCAAATCTCTTTAGCTGAAAAAACAAGTATGTAGAGCATAGTTAGTGACATAATTTTTTTCAAATTATGCAGATTGTCTTTATTTGTATTATAAAGATATAAATGTAAAAAAACCACACCATTTTTCCCCAATTTGATTGTGGTAAGCTGTTTTAGACAATCCTTTTCTCTGTGTTCTGTAATCCCGTGTGTCAATAACTTCAACGCGACCACCTTGGGGGTAGTTGTTTAGGATGTAAGTAGACACGTGATTGTCAAATGACACAGGCAGAAATATCTTTGATGGGCAAGGAAAATAGTCACATTGATTATATGTTCTAAATGAAAATACATAATATTTCTGTATGTTATTAATGAGTTATGTATTAAAGGACGTACGATCTTAGCTTTGCTCAAATCTGCATTTCCAATTAGAAGTTTGAACTGTTCAATCCTGGAGACGGCTTCAAACTGATAAATTTCATTTTTTCCTGCAGAATTTGTGAAATTCTCCTTTGTCCCAATGTCACATAAACGAGCAACCCCTAGTGGCAGTAGTATCCTTCGATTCCTGAACAGACATTTGTACTCCGGGATACCGCGCCAGCTTGAAATTATGAAGTCTATCATGTCATCATCAAGCTTGTCTTTTCCATTGAAACATGCTGCAAGCCTTGCTGCAGTCCAATATTTTGGTATTTCCAGGCATTGTTCCAGAGTTGACGAATATTTCACCATAACCAGCCTGAGATTTTCCACGGACAAAAGAAAAAAGAATCAAATATAAAAACTGGCATCCATGATTGTGTGACAACATACACATATATTTTACTAAAGGAATCCACAAAGCATAGTTTGGTGATTACTCTTCATTCTTCTCCAGAAAATCCTTGCTTAGTACCGGTCTACGAGCAACTGTGACGTCTCCCTTGTACTTAAATGTGGGGGGAACGTACACAGGAAACTTCAGTTTTAAGATGTTTTGTAGAGGCCTCTTGTATCTTCTCCGTGGACTTTTGATCCGATACACGAGGTGTCTGCATTGTCAATATGTGTTCTTACATCAGCTGTGTCATGCGGATGTCCTTTCTGAATTGCTTTTTCAACAACAGCGACCTCGTGGTTAGAGGAACCTTCTTTGTGAGTAATTTCTGGTAAAAACATGGTCACACTTGCAGCAATATTTGTAAAAAACTGTGTTATTTCCCCTTACATGTTATTAATGTAAAAAACATCGTCAAATGTAAAAACCAAGCATCTTGACATAATGTGACAGTACCGTTGTTGAACTTTGTTATTAACCTGTCTTCCTCGGCTCCTACAGCGTCTTTGTTGCATCCTTGTACTTGTTTAGACGAGTTTCCTCCTACATCATTATTACAAGTAGTTTTCCTGTCAAGCCCACTAGTAATTTTGCTATTAGCAGCATATCTATAGAATACAACAATACCATTGCCAAGCTGTGTCGTTGATGGTTGTTGGTCAGTTTCAAATTGCTTAGAATTGTCTTCTCCTTCTCCCGTAGTATGCGTTGTTACTGGTGTCGGTGTCGCCATGCACGCAGAACAACTCTGAATAACACATCAAATATATCAGTAAAAAATATAAAAAATGGACAAGTTGTTACGTTACACTTCTATTTCATAGATTATTATTTGTATGTGCTCGTGTGATCGAAGTATCTAAATACACGTCTAAGATATACAAACCTGTTCATCCAAGGCTCTTGCGGTGACAATGCCGTGCTCCTCTTCTAGTGCTGCTATATTTTTTATTCTGTCCATGTACATGATTCCTCTATCATCAAAATTCTAGGGCGTGTTGTTGTCAGCTAAATCCATTTTATTCACTGTTATCGCTGCTGACTTGCCTGTAGTAGAGCATTCGTTCCCAACATTAAGGTCATGAGTTGCTGCCTCGGCTGTATGCTTTGATTGCTTGATTCGACTAGTGCCTGAAATGTTTGCAACGTAGCTCATGTCATTCTCGCATCTATCAAAACATCTCAGCACGTCAGTTGCACACTGATGGGATGCTCGAAAGCAGTTAGCCATTGCTTCCAGTTTACTTCTTTTCAGATCCCTGTGCTTCATGGTAAGTTCTTTATATATCGTTGCAGCATTCGTATCATCACTTATGATTTCATCTCCTGCTTTCTCCTCTAGCAGTATATCTATATACTTGTCCATGCATTGATCTAGCCTCTAGGACTTTGTTCCTGAACCCTCTAATTCTCTGTTAGAGGTTGAGGTTATCTTGTTACAAGTTGTTTCTGCCATAGGAGGTTTCAAATAATAGCTTCTTTCATCACAGCTTTTCCACTGCAAACAGTAATCAAATATTATTTCTATGGATCGTGAATAACTGTCAGAAGAGGTAATTTTAAAATAGTTCATTTGATAGAATGATTATTTATGTGAAACAAGATGAGGTCAAGTAGAATACTTACATTCAGTCGTCTCCACCTCTCTTTGTCAATGACATCCGCTTTCAATACAGCAAGCAGATCCGATTTGTCCAGATATTTGATCCTTGGTGTTTCTTTTGTCATAAGTGATTTTCTACACTTGAGCGAATCCAGGTATATTATTAGAGGAAGGAATGCGCAACCTTCGGCAACGTTGCAAATATTTCAGGCAAAAGACCATTTTTCCAGAATTCTCCATATCAAGGCTTTTCACTACCCCAACTTCCCGGCTGATGTGGTTGTTTAAACCTGGACAAATAAGCTTTGTGCAGATTACAAGTATTATGCATTTCATTGTAAACTTATCTGTTGCACCCTTTTTGATATGACAGGTCAGGTGTTGCACCGTTGCAGTGTCCCTCTCTCCCAAACCCAATTTCTTCTTAAGTCATAGTAAAGCAAAGGTATCGCCAGCTTCTGAAGGCCGAGGTGCCTTTATAATGCCATTGGGTAGACCAAGGGCAGAATGCACTACATCTACTGTCAGAGCTATAGTCCTACCACCGGCAAACTCCATTTTCAGAGTTTCTACATCAATCTTCTTGTATAGCTTAATAATCAGAGGCCTACTAATGTTTGAATCTAGCTTGTATTCCAGGATGAAACCCCAGCCAATCTTCACGAGCTCTACTTTTTGGAGATCGTTCAGATCATGTTTAATCAATCTGTTGAGCTATTTGAGAGAGCACCTTACTGTGTAATTTGATCCAGTCCTACTACGAGGCTTCTTCTTGTCCCATGTATATTTTTCAATTGCCATCAGTTGATTCTTGGACATATCCTGGTAGTTTACAGAAAAAACATCTCAAATATTGATAAACTTATTTCAAAATTTCTTAGTGCAGGCTGTAGTCTCGATTAAGGAATATGACATGCATTAACATTATGTAAGCTTACCATGACAACATTATTCTGGTTGTTTAGACTGCCATGTTGTTCTCCACCAATCTTTCGTTTGTTCTTAAGTACACCGCTTTTGATGTTTGAACCTATTTTGCGTTTCTTTTTCAGCTCCAGCTTTATTTTATAATTCTCAATCTTCCTGTTAAGTTCATTTTCTGACACATCGAACTCATCGTCAGTCTGTGCCATACCGTCGGAAGATTGTCCATCGCTAGCATGCAAGAGCTCATTTTTCCCTGGTGGAAGAGACATACCAATCTTATTTCACGTTATAATTTTTTAACCGACCACCTGAAGCACTTCAATTCGACGTGCTTAATTTAAACTTTAAATTATAACTACACCTAGCTGTACAGTGTAACATCAAGTTGTAGAATAGGATTGGTGCAGGCGAAGGTGCAAGTAGTTATAAAATTATGCATGCAATAAAAACTGAGAAAAAAATTAAACTAACCAGAACGCATTACTAATCATTCATTGAATATCGGAATTGACTTGAAGTAACAGTAAAATATAATTTACTATAGCTGATCCTACTTGTAAAAAATATTATGTATGTTCTCTGAGTGCATAATAAATATATTTTTTACTTACCGTACAATTTATGCAACAGGATTTCTCATAGAAAAAATATGATGTAGTAACGAAATGCTCCCTCCGTTTCAAAATATAAGATGTTTTGGCTTTGTGACATGAGTGCATCTAGACCCCTTTTAGTATCCATGTTCACTCCACACCTTGATAAACTTACACACTAAAAGAAGTCTAGATACACTTCATTCACAAAGCTAAAACATCTTATATTTTGAAACGGAGGTAGTATTAGATATAGAAAGCTAGGATTTCGATATTTAAATTTTACTAACCTATTCCCTCCGTCTTAAAAAGGATATCAAAAGTCTGTTTGAATTTGGATGTATCTATATACTGTACTAAATACTGTCTACAATCGTATTTCGCTGAAACAAACTTGAAAACTAATTTAGACTATACTAGTCTTTCAATTTATCGTGGACTTGATCTCAATACCAAGGTTTCCATAGTATGGATGACGAATCAATGATTCTACAAGGAAATCTTTGCTATCAAGTAAGAGCGGTAAGTTCTTCGCAACTTAGTAGTAGCAGGGATGATCTCGAATCCTTATCAATTAGGATGTTTTGTTAAGTTTCTATAGAGAATCCTTACCTCGGAAAGAGGACGGCGCCGGCGGTTCCTTCTGCTGCAGATTTACCGCAATCTGTGGAAGAGTTGCTTCTCTTCTGGGGATGGGACCAAGTAAGAGCGGTAAGTTCTTCGCAACTTAGTAGTAGCAGGTATGATCTCGAATCCTTATCAATGCGGATCTTTTGTTAAGTTGCTATAGAGAATCCTTACCTCGGAAAGAGGACGGCGCCGTCGGTTCCTCCTGCTACAGATTTTCCGCAATCTGCGGAATAGTTGTTTCTTTTCTGATGATGGGTAGTAGAGGAAGCAGATGAAGGCTAATTAGATACAATAACGGAGAACCGTGTCTCTCGTCGTCCATAATAACTATTGTAATGCCCGATTTTATTAAGATTTTTTTAGGGCAGTGCAAATCTTTTTTTTAAAGGGCAGTTCAATAGTAAACTAGTTGGCAGAACAATGATTCATGGGAAGTGCATCTTAGTGGGTATGGCATTATAATGTCAGTACCACGATGCACCCAACAAGAAGTGCATGATTGATATTCGAGCAGTGCATAGTAGAAGAAAAACGAAAATGTCCTCGTTATTGAAACAGTACCCCACGCATCAAAAGTCTACGTCGATACAGATAACGTTAGGCAGTGCATACTACGTACACCAGCAGTGCACATCGCTATGCATAGCAGGTGGGGTGCATTGCACGGTCATCGAACTGCCATAGAAACTTGTCTTGCACCGTGCGTATAGCGCTTTACTAAGCATTTGGAAGGCAGTTCATACGTATACCAATGGCAGTGCATACCTGTTTTTAACCTTATTATTGTAGTAGTATCTTGAAGCGCTCCGTGGGCAGTGCATGCTTTGTTTACCTGCAGTGCATATGAGTGTGCGTAGCATGCGAGGTGCATTGCATGCTAAGTGTACTGCCCTCGCATGTTATCTTGCACCTTTGTGCACAACAGTTTACAAAGCATTTCTAAGGCAGATCATACAGAGCTTCAGCGCAGTGCATCTCGTGTGCATGGCATTATAATGACAGTATGACGATGCAATCAACGAGCAATGCATCTCAGTGTATATAGCAGGTGGGATTGAATTGCATGGCTAGTGTACTGTAATTTCATATTATCTTTCACCGAGCAGTCACTGTAGGAGAAAAACGAAAAGGTCCTCGTTTTTTAATCAATACACCACGCGTCAAAAGTCTACGTCGATACAGATAACATTACACAGTGCATATTACGTACACCGGCGGCAGTGCATGATTGATATTCGAGCTGTGTATCACAGTGAATATAGCAGGTGGTATTGAATTGCACGTCTAGTACACTGCCATTTCATATTACCTTTCACCAAGCAGTGCATACTAGGTGAAAAACGAAAAAGTTGAACCAAGACCCAACATGTCAGAAGTATACATCGATACAGATAACGTTCAGCAGTGCATACTATGTACACGGGCAGTGCACCTCGCTGCGCGTAGCAGATGGGTTGCATTGCACAGTCATTGAACTGCCATAAAATCTTGACTTGCACCGTGCGTACATCACTTTATGAAGCATTTTGAAGGCAGTTCATATATACTTTTTTTCTCATTTTTTACGTGATTGCATATTGCTTTTAATTGAAAATAATGAATACTAGTTGCTTATTCGTCTGAACGAAATGATGTGCAGTATAGATGATAATGTTATATTTATAGTATAGACAGTGCATGCATTAGTACGTTTTTCCGCTAATAAACAACTTTTTATTTCTCACAAACTTTGCAATGCTCGGTGCAAGATAATATGAAACGGCATTCCCACTTACTATATACACTGAGATGCACTGCCCGAATACAAATCATGCACTGCTCGTTGAGTACTTCGTGATGCTGTCACTATAATGCCATGCACATGAGATGCACTGGCCCAAAGCTGTAGATGAACTTCCCTAAAAATGCTTTGTAAAATGCTGTCAAAACAAATTTATAAATTTAATGATCCGACAGTGGTCTGAAATTTTAAATATTACTAATCCCTATTACAATGAATTCAGACTATTTTTTGGAGTGCCAACAATTCCATCGATAAATCTCTAGTCATGCCTGAAACGCACGTCAGAAATTTGTTTCTGAATGAAGCAGCATTATTCATCACTCCTGCGAATCAAACAAAAAACAAATAAAACTTCACTGAATGATGATAAACACTGAATAAATATTTATTATTTTGGTGCAATTATAAAAGTACATACATCTGTATTGATTGACAAGTTTCTTAATCTTCTTGTGTACTTTTCATTGAACTTTGACAAAACCATGTCAAACGTCAGCTGTTGTCGCAAGGCTTTAGTATCAGTCTATACAAATAAAAGTTCATATCAAATAAATTTTATTTTAGTGCTGTTTAATACTAGTGCAAGTACGAAATTAAGTCTGCCTCGAAATTATACTTACAGACTAGAACCAATGGTCAACAACACCATCGTAAGATTTGAGCAACCTATGCAAACCTACTCCGCTGTCTTTCCTGCTCAATTCATAGACATACACATATTTCAGTTGCTTGTTTGATATATAACTTTTAATAGGGCAAGGATCACGCAGTGTTAACGATACTTAACTGGTTTTCTTAACGATACTTAACGATACGTACAATTCTTTTGAAGGAATGATGTGGAGAAGATAGCACTTTTCACTCCTGGTAAGCTTGCATCTCTGAGCAACAATTGTATTATCCAATGGTTCTTCTTCCTCCTCAACCTCCCGATCCTCCTCATCAGACTCACCCTCTTCGCCATCATCCTCGTCATCACACCCGTCATCCTCGGTCTCATCATCCTCGTCCTCATCACCCTTATCGTTCATATGCATAACAGTGATACTTGGACAGGGAGATCCCATTGAAAATACCAGATACACACCAGAGTCGATTTGGTTTTCATCAATAAACCTTCTCCATGAAGAACCTGCAAGGCGAGTCATTGCTCGCTCTTTGCGCACGTCCACAACATAAATTCGCCCAAGAGCTTGAAACTCAATGCTTTGTCCTGTTATTCTATTGAATTCTCTCCTTATATTGCATGTGATAGTCTAAAATGAATAAAATAATTAAATAAATGACAATTGTATGGAAAGAAAATTCAATAAATTTAAAAAGCAAGAATTATATGCATACCAATGAACGCTTACAAATCGACCATGTACAAGATGAACAAGGAATAGCGAGGCTGATTTTGTTTCATCACTACGGTCTGTGAAACAAACCTGACACAGTGCCATGTCCTAAAAAAAATGAAAAGCACTCGTTAATTTTTGATAGAGCTAGCTAAGATAAAAAAAGGGCATCATATTTGGAATAAACATAAATTAATTTTAGGGACGGACTAAGTGACCCAATAGGAAGCACAAATAAATAATTTTTTTTCATATACCAGAAGGCGAAATCACACCACCCCAATCCTTCATTTCATAATCATATTGTAACTAATCAATAGGAAAATGAAAGTACAGAAGCATAATCAACCTAAAAGTGTATCCTCATTGCATCATCACATTGAATGCTAACTAAAAAACTAAATATCTCCATATATATACAAATTGAACAAAAAAATTAATATCTAAAATGCTGTCGAAATTTTTTATCTGTACAATTTATAATATGAATCGACCAAAAATATGAATACATCTTATCTAGAACTATGGTTCGAAAGAAACAAGACTAAAATGTGCAAGATTTATAGGATAAAAACAAGGGAATAAGTTGAGCATACCTTGAGAGGGAGATTGGGGAGTTAAACAACAGCAAAATCCTTCAGATCCGATGGTTTTTAGGGGAGCAATTGAGAGGGAGGGGAGATGGGAATAGGAGGCGACCTCTCTCTGTTAGTCCTGGCGGCTGGGGACGACTAGGTCGGGATGGCAATGGCAACCACGCGCATGATGCTACATTTATAAGTGTATGACCTTTATGCTAGGCGATACACTACCAAACCACGTTGTATTGCACAACTGCCTTAGTAGTACAATCTAAACTATACGGGTAGTACTATGTATGCAGTGGATACATTTTGCATATGCCCGTTTGTATCGAAAGTCGATTACATACCACGGTGAATGCACTGCCGTTGCACGTTATCTTACGTCGTCCACACATCACTATATCAAAGACTTAAAGAGCAGTGCAAAAAATTTCCACAGCCAGTGCATCCGTTCTAAATGAATAGTACGTGGCCGTGTCCACCGCACGTACGGAAAGTCTTGCACACTTGGCACATCATTGTATTGTAGCACACGACATGCAGTCCACGTAGGAAGTCCATATACCACACAACACTATATTGTAGAACACGACATGCACTCCACAGAGGCAGTGCATATGGTAAGAAAGGGTGGTTCACTCCAGCCTACGGATGCAGTGCACAAGATTTCTACAGGCAATGCTTATGCGGCTGCATGGCAGGTTCAGTGCATTCCAGCATAAGGATGCAGTGCATACGCTCTGCACAACCATACGTTCATCACGGGTGGAGAACACACTGCACAGACCGCACAGGTAGTGCAACCATAACTTATTAGGGCAGTACACAACATGCAGTCAACACAGGCAGTGTATACAGATGTCAATAGCAGTGCCTTCCCGGATAGCGAAGAGACACAGTGTATCTTGGTGTGCATGGTAGGTATAGTCCATTCCAACGTCACTGCACAGCCTGCGCACGCGTTAAAAACGGCCAGTCGGCGTTATTAAAGATAGCGTAGAACCGGCGATGCATTATGGATTTGGTGTGAGCTGTATAAGCGTGCAATTATTTGTAGCACACGACATGCAGTCCACCTAGGCAGTGCATATACCGCACAACACTATATTGCAGAACACGACATGCACTCCACAGGTGCAGTGCACATTGTAAGAAAGGGCGGTTCACTCCTGCCTACGGATGCAGTGCACAAGATTTCCACAGGCAGTACATATGAGGCTGCATGGAAGGTTCAGTGCATTCCAGCATAAGGATGCAGTGCATACGCTCTGCACAACCATACGTTCATCGCGGGTGGAGAACACACTGCACAGACTGCACAGGCAGTGCAACCATAACTTATCAGGGCAGCACACGACATGCAGTTAACACAGGCAGTGCACATAGATGTCAATAGCAGTGCCTTTCTGGATAGCAAATAGACGCAGTGTATCTTGGTGTGCATGGTAGGTGCAGTCCATTCCACGGTCACTGCACTACATGCGCACGCGTTAAAAACGGTCGGTCAACATTATTAAAGATAGCGTAGCACCCAAGCGGCGACGAATTATGGATTTGGTGTGAGCTGTATAAGCGTGCAATTATTTGTAGCACACGACATGCAGTCCATCTAGGCAGTGCATATACCGCACATCACTATATTGAAGAACATGACATGCACTCCACAGGGGCAGTGCATATTGTAACAAAGGGCGTTTCACTCCTGCCTACGGATGCCGTGCACAAGATTTCCACAGGCAGTGCATATGCGGCTGCATGGCAGGTTCAGTGCATTCCAGTATAAGGATGCAGTGCATACGCTCTGCACAACCATACGTTCATCGCTGGTGGAGAACACACTGCACAGACCGGACAGGCAGTGCAACCATAACTTATCAAAACAGCACACGACATGCAGTCAACACAGGCAGTGCATATAGATGTCAATAGCAGTGCCTTCCTGGATGGCGATGAGACGCAATGTATCTTGGTCTGCATGGTAGGTGTAGTCCATTCCACGGTCACTGCACTGCCTGCGCACGCGTTAAAAACGGTCGGTCAGCGTTATTAAAGATAATGCAGCACCCAAGCGGCGAGGCATTATGGATTTGGTGTGAGCTCTACTCCTCTCAGGCTTATAAATAGTGCCGGCACCTCTTCACACTTTTAAATAGCATCAGTACAAGGGATAACTATTTGATCTAACATACCTATCACCGGCTTCATAATGCCTCACCGCCTACCCACCTGTTGGGCCAAGTTCCCTCCGGGTGCTCGCATACCACTTCCAAAGCCGCCTAGCTCCGACGACGAAGAAGAGAAAGAGGAGGTCTGGTCGCAGGAGTCGGTCACGGCTCAAGGTGTGGTAGCCGCTGCGGAGAAGGAGCGAAGCTACAAGAACCTACATGAATATGCCTCTTTCTCCGCTGAAAGCAACCAATCCTACGACCTGATGCTGCCGCCAACCTCAACAAAATTGAACTCGTTCGGTAAGGAGAAGAAGAGGAGGGAGGATGCAAGGAACCGCAATGAACAGACCACGTTCCTTGCTTGCGTGGAGAGCGAGAGTATCTCTGCTGCAGCGGCACCGGAGAAGGATAAGGAGGAGGTCGACTCATTGGAAAGGGGAAAAAGAGGAGGGAGGATGGCCGGAACCGCGAGAGGGTCGCTGCCTATACGGCGCATAGGGCCGCCATTCATGAGGCCAACATCATAGCAGTTCTGGAGATGACCAATCAGTTACGACAGGCAGTGGAGGCGAGGAGGAACCAACGCGCGGCAGCGGCAGCAGCAGCGCAAGCGGCTGTAGCTCTAGCGGTGGCGGCGAACGACGACGAGGCAGGTCCATCATACGTCATCCATATATACAGCGACGAAGACGATTAGGGGATCTAGATTTATTTTATGTTTTTCCTTATATATCCATAAATGTCATTCAAATCTTGTAAAATATCTCCTGTTTTGGATGGACTATTAATCTATCTGAATTTCGCAAAATGCCATCGATTCAGCAGTAACCACGGAAGAAATCCGGTCCATAGTCATCGTATCGGGCAGTGCATGACCTTTATTAATATACATCTGGATCTTACAAACCAAGGCAGTGCATAGCAGGTTTGAAATGCAGTAGTTAAAAGGCAGTGCTCCTTTTCATGGGCTGCCTGCTTTAACATTGCTATCTCCTCATCAACAGCGTATGGAAGCAACAAAGAAGTCTTTGCGCTGTTTGTCTGACGCTGGAGCTCTTTTAGTTAAAAGTCCATCGGCTGACAAACTGTCGGATCCTTAAGTTTGTTACTAAATCAAATGGGCCTGTGCATAACAGGCGTGTGTTTAAGAAGCAGAGCTGTGGCTACGTACTTTTAAGGTTTAAAATGTAGTGTTTTTAACTAGTTTTTTTGGCAGTGCATAATACTTTACAAAAGCAGTGCTATGCTGTAACTATCAATGGGCCTGTGAACTATATCAGTGGGTCTTTAATATATATAAGGAACAGTTACATGGTTGCGAATTTTTTAGCTATTGTATGGACAGTTTCATAGTGGGCCTTTTTTTATAATAACTACTAGCACTATTTGCACGATCGGTTGGTTATAAGGATACGAGGAGTCGTGGAAGCGGTAAAGGTGTAAGTTGCAACAACGGTGCACCAGTTCATCATTTGCAGCAACGAAACTCAGAAGAACAAGGTGTCTATCTAGCGCATAATTATATATTATTTTTTAGTCCATCACATACTTGTTCTTATTAGATCCATCTTTGTTTACTACTACAGAAATAAACAGATTCAACCCGTGGTACCGGACATCTTCCTCCCATGGACGATGGGCTTCAGACAACGGAGAATCATCACATTCCTGCTCATGGAATGACGGATCTTACTGTGGTGTACACCAACGAGGAATCCACTGTCGACAAAATACTCGCAATGTACGAAGATTGGCTTGACGAGGTTATTACTGATCCAATTATGGAGAAATTTTGCAGTACCTTTTCCTAACCATAACTTTGAACCAGTTTTCATTCGAATCAAACATTTACCCCATACATCCTTTTTAAGAATCCATTGTTTTTTCCTATGATCAAGCAAACTATTTGTAGTACGAATTAATGTAACCCCATAAATACGTTTTTTTCCTGTTTGGCACATGCTGTTTTTTCTCAGTATTCGGAAGATAACGTAGTATCTAAAAATAGTGTGGTTTTCAATAGTGTGGGAGTTTGGCCACAATAAAACACAAAAGTTTCAAAACTATGGTATTGCAAAAACTGAGGTTTTTTGCACGTTTCAAGAAAGAGGTCTGGACCTATTTTTTTACAAATACTATGTTTTTGTGCAAACTGTAGTATTGATTGCCTGGCGTTGATATACTATGGTTTTAGAATATTTTCGTTTGACAAAAGCCAAGAAGCCAAACGGAGCCTTAGAGTGGGTATGGAAAATGCGATCCTACATTTTCCCCTACTCCTATTCTTCATGCCGTAAGAATCGAACATGTTTCACTAGATTCCGCTACTAACTAAATGATCAAATTTTACTTGACAGGACGACAACAGCAGGTACATGGGACTCGACCTCGAATACACTCCTAGAGGCAAACAACAAACCATCGCCGTAGTACAACTCGCCATGAGGGAGCACGTCCTAGTGTATCATTACGCCAGGAGCACTAAGGAGTGCCAGGGGCTACGGGATTTTCTAAAACAAAAATAGATCACGTTCGTTAGTGTGGACAAGAGAACAGACATAAAGATGATGCAGAAAGAGAAATTTGATATCCCTGACGAGTACCACGTCGACATACAGGATATATTGAAGTCAGTGCCACGAGATAATCACAGGGATGGCATGTCCAATCTTGCAGCAACACTCATTGATAGGTCATACATTCAGATGAAGATACTAGCCTATAACTCAAACATGCATGACATATGGGAGTGGAAGCCAATTCGTCCAGAGAATCTGCGTTACTCAGCAATAGATGGATATGTCACATACGAGTTGTACAAGAGGATAACATTCATCAGGAATCTCCTCGGTTTAGATAAACCAATCTTGGATGACAAGCTCTGCATCAGATGTCATGGAGGTTATAAACCGTACAGACGACATAAACAAGAAGGTCAATCAGAGGATACCAAGAAGATATGGCAGAAGGAGCAATACGGCATCTGTCCAGAAGAAGATATCGACAGATCGGGGAAGCAAGAAGATGGCTAGAAGGAAATGTGAATTCAGTAAAGACTTTCGTAGCGTGGCTACGATATTATATCAGTTTGGTGATTCTAGTTTATAACCACATATAAAATGTGGATTTGATTTAGCGTTTGATGTTTTCCGAACAATGTCATTTTAAAAAGCTTGAAACCCTGCTTAGTGTGTGTAATACTTTGAACAATGTGTAATTATATATAGTCTGTGCATTCTGAATGTTTTAATCCAGTAAAACAAATCATATATCCATTTTAAATACAATATTCTAGTTTTTGTAGGATTATGATGGTTATTCTCATCATTTAACTGTATAGAATACAAAAATAAATAAAGATGCAAATACAAGTTAAAATGCAGTGCATACACGAACACTCAATGGCAGTGCATATTTACTAGTTAAGGCAGATCAGTCAGTATGACTCCACGCATAAAAACTCGGAAACCGGAAAACATAGTGGACAAAAACAAATAAATATTCAGGCAGCTTATAAACCGTATGATCAGTTGTGCATAACTGCGCATAAGTTAGGCACTCCACCCTTTAAAACCTAGGCAGTCCACCCTTTAAAACCTAGGCAGTGCAAATGGCAGAACTTGTGTAGTACATCAAAATCTAGGAACTCGAAAGCCGAAAACGTAGTAAAAAAAACTTACCAGGGCAGTACATTAACCGTATGACCGGGAATGCAAAACTTATCTAAACACACATTCTGACCTTACCGGCTACGACAGTGCTTATTCCAACCTAGAAGCAGTTAACATAAAACTGTGCACAAATTAGGTAGTGCATCTTTAAAACCTAGGCAGTGCAAATGGCAGAACTTGTGCAGTGCATCAAAACCTGAGAACTCGAAAGCCGAAAACACAGTGAAAAAAACATTAACAGGGCAGTACATAAACTGTATGACCGACAGTGCAAAACTTTTCAAAAGACACGTTTTGACATTACCGGATATGGCAGTGCTTACGGCAATCTAGAAGCAGTTAACACAAAACTGCGCATAAATTAGGCAGTGCACCCTTTAAAACCTATGCAGTGCAAATGGCAGAACTAAAGTAAATAGAACTTAGGCAGCGCACCCGACCAAGAGAATACAATGTCGCTCCCCCAACACTAAAGTAAATAGGACTTACATCAAATAGAAACTGTGTGCAAGCAAAGAGAAGTAAAAATATATTGGTCAATAAGAAAGCAGTGCACGAATAACAACTTAGGCAGTACACTCCGTACAACTTAGATACAGCTGGTGAAGTACATCAATGAAATCTAATAAGGCAATTAGTCAAATGAAATTATGGCAGATCACTCACGATCACCCGAGGCGTCAAAATTAAGCAGACACAAGGCAGTGCATTTCTTCTAAACAAGGCAGAGCAACCAAAACTACCACCCCATACACGATTTAGTGTTCCCTCTAGTATCCAACCCACAGAAAGGTAGTTCGAAGAAACAAAACCTGCGGAAATCAGACTCATTATGCTACCGTCATCGTCGTCGACCAGGAGCAAACCGCCCAACACCAACAACCGTGAAAACAACCACCTTCCCACACCCCCAACACCAACAGCACACACCAGGCTCCGCCAACAGCAACCACCCCAGATCACCCCGCCCCCGCCGACCCACCACAACGGAATCTAGTCCAACCCTTCAAATCCAACCCACCACCGCCTGCACCAAACAATCCTCCGACGGTAGCAAGTTCGTCCTCAGCAACCTACACCGATTTGGAACGAAACTCCCCGGCGATCTCGATAGAGAGGATACATTCACAAAAAAGGTAAATGGCGGAAGGCGAGAGCGCGGTGGAAGGCCCCTGCTTCCTCTTATTCAAGAAACAACTAAGCGTAGGAACCTACAACAAGAGTTACGCCGAATGCATATCAATCAAAATCATATAATTCCGGTTTAACACTAGATTCTTCACAAATCTGTAACAGAAAGTAGAATTTATAGTACATACTATCTACCTCCACTTTTAATTCATTCATTTCAGTTCCTTATCGCCATACAAAGCATATGTGACTAATACTTTAGAGATTACATATGTTCAGTTGTTTTTCGTAAGTAATTATTGAGAAAAATAGGGAAATAGAATTCATATATAGAAAGGATAGACAAATATATTAAAACATCAAATCAGTGAAAATAATTACTAAGGATTAGAAGATTGCATAAAGAATTACTAATTTTCTGCCACACTTATTAAGAATTGTCTTATGCTAAAAATATTATTTAATTATTAGGTGAAATGGAGGACAACAGAAGTCCTAGTCCTGGGAAGGTATAGAGCAATATACAACATACCTTGTAGTCATCACTTACATAAATATAGAAATAGCATTTATTTAATTCAACTTCCTTGCAGAGCATACCCGATAATACGAATGCTGACGAAAAAAAGTCATTGCTGACCCAAGGTAATGGTGTAAAACAAAGTAAAAGTACATATTATTAGTGTTTCTTCTTCATATAGTAAGGAAAAAATATTGCCCCAAAATAGATAACCAGGACAGCAGTTAGGTACACACCAGCCAGCTATCAATAACACCATCACAAAGTGTGGACTGCACAGAAACACCCACACAGGAATGGCAAGTGGAAGATCAACTAGCAGAAGAGGAAGAGAAGAAAAAGAAGAAGAAAGCACTAAAAAGGAAATTGAACCTGGATAAAGTTAAGAAGAAACTACCTCTTGCATCAACCTCTGAAGAAAGTGTGGACGATGAAAAAAATGAACAAAACATACCCCAGGATGACCCAATCCCACTGAGTGTTCAGCTTCCAGATAGCAGTACCACAGTAGATTTATAGTCCAGTACAAGAAGATTGAAGAAGAGGAAAGCAATAGTACCAGAAGAGCAAGATAACCCTCAGGAAAAAAAGAAGAGAGCATCTAGAATATCAAAGGAAGAAAAAGGACATCTGAAAGAGCAAGAGAACAATACAGATGATGATGAGAGCAGTGACGACGACGATGAAGACTACAACATTCTTCTAGAAGGAACACAACCTGAAACAGAAGATGATGATGCTGCAGGGGATACGGAAGAAAATGAAAGAGAATTGGATAATCAGGTTAGTAAAGATTTACATCAATAAATTAACCATATGACATTCATTTTGAAAAATCCATAGCATGAACTGACAGCATAAAATCTTACATGCAGCAAGCTGGGAGAAAACGCAAATGCAAGGATCAGAGCAAGAATATGATTCAAGGAACATCGACAATAGGTTACAAAAATCTACGCAAGGACACAGGCACAAACTACACAGTAAGGTGTTCACTCAAAGAGCTCAACAAATTGCTTAAAGTGGTCCTTAGCGAAGATCAAAAACCGAGGTATCAGATGTTGGGTGGGGATTCCTGTTTAATTACAAAGTATCATCAAACCTGTTAGGGCCAATGATCTTGTGGTTATACGAGAAAATTGATAGAGTTACAATGGTAATGGAACTTGGAGCCGGCGTGGACATTGAAATAACACAAGAAGTTGTGAAATCAGTGTTCGGCTTCCCTGACGGACCTAACGCAGCTCCATTACCATCAGTGGATGGTAACACAGAAGCTCTAAAATGGCTAAGGAAAGAACTTGGAATAACAGCGACAAAAGAAGTTCAACTTAATGATTTGTATAAGAAAATAAAGAAAGGTGGCACAAGTCCTTTCACAATGCAATGCATATTTCTGGTCATTTTCAATAGTATTGTCTGCCCTACTCTACACGCAAGGATAGGCCGAGAGGCTGGAATGATACATAATGTAGACTACAAGAAGCTTCAAAAAATGGATATCTGCCGTGTATTAGTGGATGAACTGAAGAGAGGAGTTCAAAAAAAATTTGCAGAAAAGAAAAACAGAAAAAAGAAAAAGGGTAAGGGTCCTGTTAAAAAACAAATACCAAAGGAGCGGATGGATGCGCAATTCTTCCTTTAATAGTCTATCTGGACACTGAAAGGTGTGAGAATTCAATCAACATGATTGAAACACCACGGTTGAATGTTCTTGACAATGAATTACTGTCATCCATTGTGAAGAAGGACAGACAGAAACATAACATTGAGGAATTCAGAGCATTGAAACATGTAAGTACACATACTGGTAATATGTATCTTTGTATTTCCTTATTGCATATCTGATTTAATTCCGTAACATAATAAGATTGAGCATAAAAATATCTAAATTGTCCTCTTCACATGAAACAGGTTAAGAATAGTTCCGAGCTGCAACACTACAACAAAGGTTTTCATACAAAGAAAAACAGTTCCTCAAATACGGTGGTGGATAATGACCATGAGAACCGAAAGAACAAGTATGCAATAGTTCTTGTCGGAGACAACTCAAACATTCCAACTAAAGAACCTTCTGTCCAGCCAAATCCAATTGGAGGTCTAATGACAGATGTTGAGAAGATGCAACAAGCAATGGATCTCCTGAGACAGATTGCAGACAACCCAGAAAACATATGTCAAAATTTAGAAACTAACAACAAACTAGGCCTCATCAGTAACTACATACAAGCTGTCGAGAGAGCAGGACTTGAGATTCTAGACTCAATGGATAAGCTTAAGTTATACATGGAGTCGGCAAAAGATATAGCAGTTAGATTAACAGAAAAAAGATGACCTGCCAGAATGGAAGATCCTGCATCATCTTCATTGCCGCAGAATGAAACTGAGAAAAACAACTCTGGCAGTGTTGATACGTCTAAAAACAGAAGACACAATGATCGAAGCTACAAAGGTAATTTATATACCTATTGCAAGTTATTGCACGATATAATAAGAATGATTGCTCCTAGTTTAACTGTGCTGTATTTTTATTTCTAATGGATTGGACAATCAGGCAGATGATATGAATAATGAAACTACAGCAGAAGGACAGGAGCATGCAACATCGACAATCACAAAAGACAAATCTCTAATAGTAGACGCTCATTTATTAGAAAGGGGACAATTTGCTATAATATAAAGCAAAAATAAAAATCTGATGATGGTTATAACATTCATAACAATTCAACAAAGAACTAATATAAACTTCTGATTGTAGGAGGACGCAGGAGGAGATACAAACAACCAAACCCCCTCGGACGAAGTAGTAGCAGCAGCAGAAACAAGCATACGCTCATCTGACACAGCGAATAGTCAGGAACATGATAAACAAGAGGAACATCAGATAGAAGATAAAGAAAAACAGAAAATCAAAGTTAAAGACAGTGAAGTTGGACACAAAGCAGAAGATTTACTGCCAATCAGTACCAATCTGACAGCAGAAGGTCTCTACGAAAATTAATTTGTTGAACAATTTGATTCATTTGTAAACATACCATGTTTCTACTGGTGTAAATAAATTAAATATACACTTGCAAAATAGAGCTTGCCAAACATATCAAAAAATCTAGCTGTAATGACCTTGAAGAGATTTGTATGAACGATTATAGTTACAAGTACTAGCCAGTCTACCATTTGCACTTGTCATACACGATAGTTGAACTAGTAAACTGCCTCAATTACTGTAAATAAACTGTCATCGAACTACCATTCTGATGCACTGCCTAACATCAGTCATTGCACTGATTTTTCTGCACTTCATTTTTTCACATACTAACAATTTTTTCTTTCCACAGATACAGAGAGTGGAGAACAAGCAAACAAGGATAGCAGGCAAATACAATCAGAATGGACAAAATTGTATAAACTGATATGCAAGTTCACAGAAAAAACTTTCAAAAGAAGATACAACTATATTAAAGTGAGATGATTTTTAAAATTATCATTTTGCACTTTGCATATTTTTTCAGAACCATATTGTGTTATAATAAAAATTACTCCACTCTGCAAATCTCGGTATATCTTGAAGCACGAGAAAACCAATATGAAGGTGCCACTGTATTACTTATCAAGTGCTTTCAGAAACGAAGGACCGCTAGGCGATACAGAGGGTGAATTTGTGTTAACCTATCTTGAAGAACAACTTAGGAGAACCAAGTCGAAGAAGAAAATTATTCATTATAGAGCAACTGTAAGTACTACATAAAAAGCAACTGTAAATAATTAACAAAGGTTTTATATATTAAGAGCAAACAAACTAACGGTTGTTTTGCAGCAAAAACTTATTAACATTAGAGCAGTGAAAGACGACAAAAGAAGTATGCGTTGGGTAGATGACTTGTTTAAACCAGACACACCAGACCGTCTAGAAAAATACGAACTAGTAAGTAGAACAATAATGTTCATTACAGTATATTTTTTGACAACTTGAAGAACACCATACTGCGAAAATACAAGCTTGTATATTCATTTTTTAAACAAAAAAAATATGTTAACAAATTTTAAATAAT
This sequence comes from Avena eriantha, assembly GCA_910589775.1. Classification (NCBI taxonomy): domain Eukaryota; kingdom Viridiplantae; phylum Streptophyta; class Magnoliopsida; order Poales; family Poaceae; genus Avena; species Avena eriantha. Next base: position 179,649,600 of record OU342740.1, on the reverse strand, counting down.
TGCTCATGCAGATAATGTTTCCTTTTCTCGAGCGACCTCCTAAGGGAACTTCAGGTTTAGTAGGTCACTGGTTCAAATTGACAGTAGATATTTTGGAGAAGAAGTTCAGAATTTATGATTCGTTGAGAGAGCCAGGGGATATTGATCTTGAAAAAGAATGCTCAAAATTGATCAGGAAAATAAAGACATTGTGGAGTGAAGGTTTTGGAACAATAGAAACAAAAGTCCAAACGCTGGATGATTTTGAGGTAGTATATGAACACATGCCTCTACGAGATAACGGGTAAATGTTCATACATAACATAAAATATAGTCTTGCATTGAACTACTTATCTTTGTCAACTTTTAACCATCTAATAACAACTAAAACGAAAAACGTTATGCAGATGTGACTGTGGGTTCTTCATGCTCTATATGATCGAGAACTGCACCAGAGATCATGTTCTAGAATTCACAAAAAAAGATATTCTGGGTTATAAGGAAATGCTTCTCATGAGGATGCTGACATCAGACATCTTCAACATAAACGTCAAAACATTAAATGATAGAATATTAGGTAATCCTTTACATAGTTTTTTGACTAGTATTATTCATACTACAGTATGTTGTTTCATAACTTTGTTACTATCAAGTGCAAAACAAGTATTTACAAATTTGCTGAATCTACAGGCCATTCCGAATATCAAGAGCTATTCACAAGAAGAGATTTCCAGGATTTGAAGAGAGATATATTGCTAGGAATTCAAGAGAAAGAAGACACGATGTCAAACAAATAAACGATACAACTAGAAGAAACTAAGGAGAAAGAGATCTTCAGAGAAAGATATAGAAGAAATCCAAAAAGGTGCAAGGTTTCCATGGAAGAACAGAAAAATCGAAATCCAGAAGAAAGACTTGTTTTCATTTCAGCAGAATTTAAAGAAACAGAGAATGCAAGGAAAGTACGGCAAAAACTAATCGAATATGCATCAAAACCAGATTACGGAGAGTAAGTGTAAATCTTAACTTGATACAGCTAGATCTCTTTTAATTAGCCTAGATTTTTTTGATCTAATCTAAACTAACACCCCTGTAATACTAATCCTGTTTTTTGTAATACAACAGGAGCGTATTTATCAAGACAACTAGATCCAATGAATTAAGAGATTTTAATCTGACATATACTACACGTGAACTAGCAGACAGTTTCAAAGAGAATGGATGGATAGACAATGAATTTTTAGATGCCGTCATCCACACATGGAGAAGTAATGATGAGTTCAAATATCTTTTCCAGGAAGGTAAAAGGGTAATCCTACCAACACAGGTAACATCAGTATTAGATTTTATGAACAAAACAAAAATTTCGAACCTGAAGATATTGCACGCACAATTGATTACCTCATAGGAACAGACGATCTTACCAAACCAGGCACGATGAGTTATTTTAGAAATAAGCATAAATTTCTATATTCAGTAAGACACCTCATAAAACTAAAAATTAACACATGTTTAAAACTTACTTGAGTATTATATCTACTTCCATACACAGATACTACTACCGGTTCACTGCAAGAAATATTTTTCAGTTTATGTCTTAAATGGGTCTGCTTGGAATCCAAAGGTTGAGATCATAGACTCTTTCACATACAATAACAGTACAGAGATGCAGGATTACCACCGTAACATAGGACAAACTATGGTAAGACTCCTATCAAAATATAGACATTACTAGAGAACTTTTACTAGAGTAAGAGTGTTATTTCTAAAAAAACATATCAGAACTTACTAGCCTTTTTATCTAACAATGTCACTATAATGTTTCAATATACAGCTAAGCAGGTTCGAACAAGTGCTAGAGTGCATTTACAAAGATGACACATTGCCAAGATGGAGTGCATCATTCAAAAGTGCACGCTACGTCAGAACTAAAAAACAAGATGAAGATGCATGTGGACTGTGGACATTATATTACCTGCAGAGATACAATGGCGAAATTCTAGAAAAAGGAAAGACGTCAAGTGTAAGCAGTAGTTAGATAGAAATTTTTCAAAAATGTTGATTACATATCTTGAAAACTAACAAGACTTTACAATACTTATCAGGACACAAGCTCCAGTATCAGAGATGAACAACTGTACACAATGTTGTTCCACAGATCTAACCAAGCACTGAAGAACCTACCAGCAGATCTTAGGGAGTTGGGCCCAGACATGGAGATGCCACAAATTGCAATAACATTAAGTGATTAGAAGAAGATTCTGAAACATGTGCATTATTTCTTCAAACCTGATTCCATGCACATATTGCATCTAACTAGACATAAGCAAAGGAAATAACAATATCTGTGGGTGTAAGTACACGCTTGTTAATCTGTAACAGATATCTTGATTTCTAATTTTAAGTTGGTAGTGCAATATCTACTTGCAGTGTATCGGCATCTATGGGGCAGTGCATCTACATACACTCTTGCATAGCTATGTGTAAAAAATATAATTTCATCACAATGAACCAAATAATAACTGGCATCTATGTAAGCAGTGCATATCACAAACACATACAACGATAAAAACAATTGCATAGCTATGTGTAAAAATTATATTTTCATCACACTGAACCAAGTATAAACTACTTCCACATGACGATAATAATCAACCCAGTATAAATTTCCTCTAAGTAGTCTTTAAACAAACTGCTTACATAGGTATCCTTGCACTACCATGGACAAATTGCATACATAAGTAAAGAAGGCAGTGCCAAAAATCAGCACAAGGCAGAATATACGTATGTACGCGGCAGTGCACCTAAATTTGCGTGGGTAGTGAATGCACCACTAAAAACACTCTTCCATCCTTATGTGTGAAAATTATATTTTCAGCACACTAAACAAAGTATAAACTGCTTCTAGATGATCAATTCAAAAACTGCCTAAATAGATATCATTGCACTACTATAGAACCATGAGTACATGAGTAAATACGACAGTGCAACCAGTCTGGTCAAGGCAGAACAAATAAGATGTATAGCACACACGGAAAGAACTCCGTAGTGCACCGTAGCTAGTCAGAGCAGTGCAAATAGAAAATTCACTGACAGACAGACACTTGCACGTACGTACTTACTAAATTACATACAATCTTGCTCCATCACATTCATCAAGTGCTCTTCACAAACACCGTTACAAACACTTACAACATGATAGGCCAAATTTAGCTACCATTTAAATCAAGGAAGATGCTTCACAAGTTATTTAGACAGTTTCTTATCAAGCTCCTTGACCTCTTTGTGAATGTCATCCTGCACTCTGTGCAGTTACGATGACGCTCAAGGATGTCCTTTCGAGATTGCATTGCATGTAGCCAGTCAAGACGTGCATTTTTGTTGTTTCAATGTCTTCAAAACGATTGGCTATCATGTCGGCCAATTGCTCATCAAGCTTCTATCTATCAGCTAGTAACTGAGCCATATCCATCGTTAGAGTATCCCACTCTAAGTCCCAGGCTGCAGCGCCAGCTTTATACTTGTTCAGCTCCACCTTCATCATAGCAGCATCTTCAATAACGTGTTGCATTCCGACAATCTCGTGTCAAAGACTGTCACACTCTACAGTAATAGTCATATTTTCTGCCTCCTTCTCGGAGAGCTTGCCACACAATTCTGATACCTTAGTATTCTCAGCAGCAAGTTTATTACGAAGCCTCTGATATTCTGTATCAACATGATTACTGCAATCCGAAACTCCCGTAACTAATGGCAATGAATCCTAATATTTTTACAGAAAACAACAACAAGATTTAGTGTAAATAGAACTGATCGTACTAAAAAATAGCCAACATACAAATACACGCACATTGATTAGCCCGCTCGGATGCACCACATGAATAGACGGCGACGGAGTAGATGCCAAATGCGAGCCACCATGAACACCAGAGGAGTAAGCCCTATATGTAAGTTCCAAACGTCAATGACACAATAAGAGTTTCAAAAACCTAATCAGAAAACTTAGAAATGAATACAAGAAAAGATAAAAAAGGAAAACTAACCCGGACTCGTCGATCATGCGACGGTTGCATCGAGACGACAACGAACCTTCGGCAAAGGAATCCACCATGGTGGGCAGCAGGGGAGCGACCTCTGAGCCCCGTCTCCTCCGCTCAGTAGCTTCCAAACGTTTCGTAACAGCTGTCTGCTGCTTTCTAGACATAGGCTTCCTCATTGGATCCATGGCAGAAAGAACTGAAAATCGAACTGGAAGAAGAACCATCTATAGGAAAACAAACCATCTAGTAGAAGAGGTACTGGGACAGGAATGCGAAATGTTAAGCATCAACGTCTGAATTTATAATTTACTTATACACATTGAACAGTCGTCTCACCTACCAACAATAAAACACACCCCACACATCCTCCAAGACCAAAGATTGACCAAAGCTAAAATACTATGCCTAATGTAAACGCAATTAACAATTCGGCGAATGAAACAACACACGCGGATTGAAACTTAAGTTTACAAAGGTTGCGAACAACAATACGCATGACATTGCAGTAAAAATAGAGTAGTTCAACATAATACAATACTAGGGCACTTCAACAAGCTAATAATATGGCAGTGCACACAGATAAACTGTGCAGTACTCAATGTAGAAATTTCATAAAAAGTATAATACTTTGAGTAAAATGAACTATAAAATTTAAATTACCCGTAAATAAAAAAACATAATATGCACTGCCGAAAGTGTCAACTATGAACTGTCTGGATGTACAAGTTCAGATTTGTTGTTAGTCTATCAGACTTTCAATTTTGTTGCATAGGGATAGCGTGATTGTCAGTCTCAGATGGTAAACGATAGGATACCTCAGACAGTGGGCGGGGGAACAGCACGTCGAAGTGTTAGCATATAACCGTTTTAGTTGCTTGATTTATAAATGCAGGAAAACCGAAGGGACCCTGTTCAGTTCTCTCCACTGCTCTCCCACTACGCACGTCCAGAGCACTTCCCGAGAACAGTTCCCGAGAACAGTTCCTCAGGGCATATCAGTTTCTCAAAAAAGTTCGTCCCCTCCCGATCGAGTTTTCTCCTATAATTCCGTATCCCTTTCCTTTTCTTTATTGATTTGAGTTCTAATCCTTATTTCTTTCTTCATTTCAAGAAGATTTGTTCTTTTCTTTTAATCTCCATTCCATTGTCTTAGTACAAATCGACAGTGAGTTTTGCATCACACTTCCAATTATTTTTTTAGTTTCCTCGTAATCCTTTATGTGATCTTCCTATCATCTTATCCCCTAATATTATGGTGTAACTTATGCCTGATAAATGATCTGTTTGACACTTTCTAGATTAGGAGTTAATGCACAGTTCATTCCTTAAATGCATTATTGATTTTATCAGGTGTTTCTTTGAATAGACTTTATAGTGTTCGGCCAACCTGCCAACAATTATGTTAGGGCACAGAGGAGAGCAACCAGCTTTCAGGTTAACATTGTTCAAGGTTTTCCTATCAATGGTGTGGTAAGTTTTTACATATTTATGAGAGACTTTTCGAAGGTTTTATTCAAAAAGTTCGAAATTTTCATTTTATGTAATATTTCTTTTACCTGAACTCAACCATGAACTTGTAGTCACATGAACTCAACCATGTTGTTTACCTTCATGTAGTGCCATGATCATTTAGGGAAAGACTGAGTGATTTTCACTCCAAATAATTGGATGGTTGCAAACAATGAAGCATTGAGGAATTTGATTTGTTCCTCAAGAAGTCTAATATTAGGACAATAATTTGTGGTCCATACTGGAAGTCCCTGATGAGGGTTTATGATATAGCACTTGGAGATGTAGTGCATTTTAAATATGATGACGACCAACTTGATGATGTTGGTTTGAACTTGACCAACTTATTTCATGTCATTTGTTACTCTAATGGTGAAGAGAAAAAGATTCATGAAGCAACTGGTATTTCCCTTATTTACGGTAAATAATTTGCACATACAGTTTTTCCTTGTCCTACTACTATTTCATCATAATAACATTCTTTAATACTCAACATGTATTTCCACTCATTCATCAGAGGTGAGAGATGTGCCTACATCCATCAGAAGAATTCTGCATAGGACCATCTTCTTAGACATAAATGCACTAACTAAGCAGCAAATGGCTTCAATCCTGTTTGGCATTTTCAAAGGTCTTCATGTCACAGAACACTAGTTTTTTGAAAGTAAAGATGAAAAGCATTTCTGGGTACACATGATGAATATGTATAACCATGACCATAATGCACTGGTTAGTTTCCACATATTGAATAATATTTTATGTTCACATTAAACATATAATTTAGTGAACTTGTTAATTAAGAATGCTTGTTAAAATACTGACTTTTTTCTTTATTTTAGTTCATGCCAATTGAGGCTGTAGATGGTTTCAGGTACCCAACTCAGGGCATAGCACATCTGTATAGACAGGGACATGATCTTGAAGGAGAAGAAGAGAATTATATTGCATGCGCATATACTGTACCAAGGGACAATGGACGTGTCAACTTCATCACAGGATGGTCTGACTTCACATTTGCTGCTGATGTTGGATGGGCATCACTACTTCTCATTAAAGTAGAGCATATGCAGGAGCACCTTGGTCTCAACTTTGTTGAAATTGTCATCTAGTGGCTAACTTGGGAAAACACTATTCAGATAGTCATCTTTTCTTGTTTAATCTAGTGCTGAAGTGTATTGTACCCGTCATGTTGTTTAGTAAATTGAACATCTTTAATCTATTGTAATGTCAATGAATGTACTCAGTAAGTTGAACACTTTAATCATCTTCTAAATATTGCATCTGTGAATCTTGGACATTGAATACTACGCACTGCTCAAGCTACAACAAATGCACTGCCTCCTATGCTACGAGCAAGCCAATCGATCTCATTCTATAAGCAGTGCAAGACCTAGCAAATCCAGATGATCAGCACTGCACTATATACACTTCTCAATCTGCAACCAATGCACTGTACTCCTGTAAGCAGTGCATGGCCTCCTGTAAGCAGTGCCCAACTCAGTACAACGCAGATGCCCAGCACTACACGCCATGCACTGCCCAAGATACAAACGATGCACTGCCGCCCTGTGCTACCAGCAAGCCACTCGAAATCCTACTGTAAGCAGTGCACTGCCTAGCAAAGCGCAGATGCTCACCAGTGCACGAGGTGCACTACTGAACATACAAACGATGAACTGCCTCCCTGTCCTACAAACAAGCCACTCGAACTCCTCCTGTAACCACTGCATTGCCTCCTGATATGCAGCACTACACGCCACGCACTGCTCGGGGTACAAGCTATGCACTGCCTCTATGTCCTACCAGCAAGCCACTAGAACTTCTAGTCTAAGCAGTGCACGGACTAGCACAGAGCAGATGCTGAGCAGTGCACTCCATGAACTCCTCAGTCTAGAACCGTTGCACTGCCTCACTCTGCTACCAGCTAGCCACTCAAACTACTCCTGTAAGCAGTGCATGGCCTCCTGTAAGCAGTGCACGACTCAGTACAGCGCAGATGCCCAACACTACACGCCATGCACTGCCCAAGATACAAACAATGCATTGCGGCTCTGTGCTACCAGCAAGCCACTCGAAATCCTTCCTTAAGCAGTGCACTGCCCAGGAAAGCGCAGATGCTCAGCAGTACACGTTGTGCACTGCTGAACATACAAACAATGAACTGCCTCTCTGTCCTACAAGCAAGCCACTCGAACTCCTCCTATATGCACTGCATGGCTTCCTGATGGGCAACACTGCACGCGACGCACTGCTCGGGATACAAGCTATGCACTGCCTCTATGTCGTACTAGCACAGAGCAGATGCTGAGCGGGGCACTCCATGAACTACTCAGTCTACAACCGTTGCACTGCCTCACTGTGCTACCATCTAGCCACTCGAACTACTCCGGTAAGCAGTGCATGGCCTCCTGTAAGCAGTGCACGACTCAGTACAACGCAGATGCCCAGCACTACACGCCATGCACTGCCCAAAATACAAACGATGCACTGCCGCCCTGTGCTACCAGCTAGCCACTCGAAATCCTACTGTAAGCAGTGCACTGCCTAGCAAAGCGCAGATGCTCACCAGTGCACGAGGTGCACTGCTGAACATACAAACGATGAACTGCCTCCCTGTCCTACAAGCAAGCCACTCGAACTCCTCCTGTAACCACTGCATTGCTTCCTGATATGCAGCACTACACGCCACGCACTGCTCGGGGTACAAGCTATGCACTGCCTCTATGTCCTACCAACAAGCCACTAGAACTTCTAGTCTAAGCAGTGCACGGACTAGCACAGAGCAGATGCTGAGCAGTGCACTCCATGGACTCCTCAGTCTAGAACCGTTGCACTGCCTCACTGTGCTACCAACTAGCCACTCGAACAACTCATCTAAGCAGTGCATGGCCTCCTGTAAGCAGTGCACGACTCAGTACAACGCAGATGCCAAGCACTACACGCCATGCACTGCCCAAGATACAAACAATGCACTGCGGCCTTGTGCTACCAGCAAGCCACTCGAAATCCTACGGTAAGCAGTGCACTGCCCAGGAAAGCACAGATGCTCAGTAGTGCACGCCGTGCACTGGTGAACATACAAACAATGAACTCCCTCCCTATCCTACAAGCAAGCTACTCGAACTCCTCATGTAAGCACTGCATGGCCTCCTGATGCGCAGCACTGCACGCCACGCACTGCTCGGGATACAAGATATACACTGCCTCTATGTCCTACTAGAACAGAGCAGATGCTGAGCAGGGCACTCCTTGAACTGCTCAGTCTACAACCATTGCACTGCCTCACTGTGCTACCAGCTAGCCACTCGAACTACTCCGGTAAGCAGTGCATGGCCTCCTGTAAGCAGTGCACGACTCAGTACAACACAGATGCCTAGCACTACACATCATGCACTTCCCAATATACAAACAATGCACTGCGTCCCTGTGCTACCAGCAAGCCACTCGAAATCCTACTGTAAGCAGTGCACTGCCCAGCAAAGCGCAGATGCTCAGCAGTGCACACCGTGCACTGCTGAACATACAAACGATGAACTGCCTCCCTGTCCTACAAGCAAGCCACTCGAACTCCTCCTGTAAGCACTGCATGGCCTCCTGATGCGCATCACTGCACGCCACGCACTCCTCGGGATACAAGCTATGCACTGCCTCTATGTCCTACCAGCAGTGCACGGACTAGCACAGAGGAGATGCTGAGCAGGGCACTCCATGAACTGCTTAGTCTACAACCGTTGCACTACCTCACTGTGCTACCAGCTAGCCACTCGAACTACTCCGGTAAGCAGTGCATGGCCTCCTGTAAGCAGTGCACGACTCAGTACAACGCAGATGCCCAGCACTACACGCCATGCACTGCCCAAAATACAAACGATGCACTGCCGCCCTGTGCTACCAGCAAGCCACTCGAAATCCTACTGTAAGCAGTGCACTGCCTAGCAAAGCGCAGATGCTCACCAGTGCACGAGGTGCACTGCTGAACATACAAACGATGAACTGCCTCCCTGTCCTACAAGCAAGCCACTCGAAGTCCTCCTGTAACCACTGCATTGCCTCCTAATGTGCAGCACTACACGCCACGCACTGCTCGGGGTACAAGCTATGCACTGCCTCTATGTCCTACCAACAAGCCACTAGAACTTCTAGTCTAAGCAGTGCACGGACTAGCACAGAGCAGATGCTGAGCAGTGCACTCCATGGACTCCTCAGTCTAGAACCGTTGCACTGCCTCACTGTGCTACCAACTAGCCACTCGAACAACTCATCTAAGCAGTGCATGGCCTCCTGTAAGCAGTGCACGACTCAGTACAACGCAGATGCCAAGCACTACACGCCATGCACTGCCCAAGATACAAACAATGCACTGCGGTCTTGTGCTACCAGCAAGCCACTCGAAATCCTACGGTAAGCAGTGCACTGCCCAGGAAAGCACAGATGCTCAGTAGTGCACGCCGTGCATTGGTGAACATACAAACAATGAACTCCCTCCCTATCCTACAAGCAAGCTACTCGAACTCCTCATGTAAGCACTGCATGGCCTCCTGATGCGCAGCACTGCACGCCACGCACTGCTCGGGATACAAGATATACACTGCCTCTATGTCCTACTAGAACAGAGCAGATGCTGAGCAGGGCACTCCTTGAACTGCTCAGTCTACAACCATTGCACTGCCTCACTGTGCTACCAGCTAGCCACTCGAACTACTCCGGTAAGCAGTGCATGGCCTCCTGTAAGCAGTGCACGACTCAATACAACACAGATGCCTAGCACTACACGTCATGCACTTCCCAATATACAAACAATGCACTGCGTCCCTGTGCTACCAGCAAGCCACTCGGAATCCTACTGTAAGCAGTGCACTTCCCAGGAAAGCGCAGATGCTCAGCAGTGCACGCCATGCACTGCTGAACATACAAACAATGAACTGCCTCCCTGTCCTACAAGCAAGCCACTCGAGCTCCTCCTGTAAGCACTTCATGGCCTCCTGATGCGCAGCACTGCACGCCATGCACTTCTCGGGATACAAGCTATGCACTGCCTCTATGTCCTACTAGAACAGAGCAGATGCTGAGCAGGGCACTCCTTGAACTGCTCAGTCTACAACCGTTGCACTGCCTCACTGTGCTACCAGCTAGCCACTCGAACTTCTCCGGTAAGCAGTGCATGGCCTCCTGTAAGCAGTGCATGACTCAGTACAACGCAGAAGCCCAGCACTACACGCCATGCACTACCCAAGATACAAACAATGCACGGTGTCCCTGTGCTACCAACAAGCCACTCGAAATCCTACTGTAAGCAGTGCACTGCCCAGCATCTGCTCTGTTCTAGTAGGGCCTCCATGAACTGCTCAGTCTACAACCGTTGCACTGCCTCACTGTGCTACCAGCAAAGCGCAGATGCTCACGGTATAAATAGATGAACTGCCTCCATTTTTATTAGACGATGCACCGCCGAACGCCCCAACCCAAACATCCAGAAGCGCTACAAGAACTACACGTGTCGAGAAAACAGGACACCCCCACTCGACGGGACGCACCAAAATCATCCACGTGCTGCCGAGAGCAGCGTCGCGGAGCGTACTCCCATGAGGGCGCCCTTTTTCTAGCATTTTCGTATGAAAAGAACACACATGCAATGACTTCAGTGGTGGTTTATTGAAAAGAACAAACTTGCAATAACTCTGGTGGATCCATGTGGTTTATGAAAAGAACACACATTTAATGACACTGGTGGATCCAAGTGGTTTATGAAAAGAGCACACATGCAATGACACTGGTGGATCCAAGTGGTTTATGAAAACAACACACATGCAATGACTCTAGTGGTGGTTTATGAAAAGAACACACATGCAATGACACTGGTGGATCCATGTGGTTTATGAAATGAACACACATGCAATAACTCTAGTGGATCCATATGTGGTTTAGGAAAATAACACACATGTAATGACTGGTGGATCCATATAGTTTATGAAACGAACACAGATCCAATGACTCTAGTGGTGGTTTAGGAAAAGAACACACATGCAATGACTCTAGTGGTGGTTTTTGAAAAAGAACACACATGCAATGACAGTGGTCTATCCAAGTGGTTGATGAAAAGAACACACATGCAATGACTCTAGTGGTGGTTTAGAAAAAATAACAAACATGCAATGACTCTGGTGGATCCATGTGGTTCATGAAAAGAACACACATTTAGTGACACTAGTGGATCCAAGTGATTTATGAAAACAACACACATGCAATGACACTGGTGGATCAAAGTGGTTTATGAAAAGAACACACATGTAGTGAATCTAGTGGTCATTTATGAAAAGAACACACATGCAATGACACTGGTGTATCCAAGTGGTTGATGAAAAGAACACACATGCAATGACTCTAGTGGATCCATATGTGGTTTAGGAAAATAACACACATGCAATGAATCTAGTGGTGGTTTAGGAGAAGAACATACATGCAACGACTCTGGTGAATCCATGTGGTTTATGAAAAGAACACACATGCAATGACTGTAGTGGTGGTTTTGAAAAATAACACACATGTAATGGCACTGGTGGATCCAAGTGGTTTTTGAAAAGAACACACAATCAATGACTCTAGGGATGGTTTAGGAAAATAACACACATGCAATGATTCTAGTGGTGGTTTATGAAAAAGAACACACATGCAATGACTCTGATGGATCCATCTGGTTTATGAAAAGAACACAGATGCAATGACTCTAGTGGTGGTTTATGAACAAGAACACACATGCAATGACTCTGGGGGATCCATGTGGTTTCTAGAAAGAACACACATGCAATGACTCTAGTTATGGTTTATGAAAAGAACACACATGCAATGATAATGGTGGATCCATGTAGTTTTTGAAAAGAACACACATGTAATGACTCTGGTGGATCCATGTGGTTTATGAAAAGAACACAGATGCTATGACTCTAGTTCTGGTTTTGAAAAGAACACACATGCAATGACACTAGTGGATCCATGTGGTTTATGAAAAGAACAAACATGCAATGACTCGGGTAGATCCATGTAGTTTATGAAATAACACACATGCAATGACTCTTGTTGTGGTTTATGAAAAGAACACACATGCAATGACTCTAGTGGTGGTTTTCATAAAAAACACGCATTTAATGACACTGGTGGATCCAAGTGCTTTATGAAATTAACACACATGCAATGACTCTGGTGGATCCATATGTTTCATGAAAAGAACACACATTCAATGACTCTAGTGGTGGTTTATGAAAAATAACACACATGCAATGACACTGGTGGATCCAACTGGTTTATGAAAATAACACACATGCAATGACTAGTGGTGGTTTGAAAAAAGAATAAACATGCAATGACTCTGGTGGATCCATGTGGTTTATGAAAAGAACAAACATTTAATGACACTAGTGGATCCAAGTGGTTAATGAAAAGAACACACATGCAATGACACTAGTGGATCCAAGTGGTTTATGAAAAGAACACACATGCAATGACTCTAGTGGTGGTTTATAAAACGAAAGCACATGCAATGACACTGGTGGATCCATGTGGTTTATGAAAATAACATACATGTAATGACTCTAGTGGAACCATATGTGGTTTAGCAAAATAACACACATGCAATCACTCTAGTGGTGGTTTTGGAGAAGAACAGACATGCAATGACTCTAGTGGATCCATCTGGTTTACGAAAAGAACACACATACAATGACTCTAGTGGTGGTATAGGGGAAGAATAGAAATGCAATGATTCTGGTGGATCCATGTGGTTTCTAAAAAGAACACACATGCGGTGACTCTAGTGGTGGTTTTGAAAAAGAACACACATGTAATGGCACTGGTGGATCCAAGTGGTTTATGAAAAGAACACACATGCAATGACTCTAGGGCTGGTTTAGGAAAATAACACACATGCAATGATTCTAGTGGTGGTTTATGAAAAATAACATTGTCCTAGTATTGCCGATGAGTACGCCATGGAGGGGTCCTCACAGTGTGTGTTTAGAGACGTGGGGTAAGGCGGAGAGTTGGTGGGTACGAGGTAACATAGCTTACCCAGGTTCAAGTCCCACAACGGTGGTGGAGCTCTACTCCTGCTATAAATCACTATAATGGCAATACGCCGAGTTACAGAGATAGGTTCGCTGTGCGAGGTGTTGTACGTTTTACGCTGCAATCTGATGTGTGGTGCCCTAGAGGCTTCCCACAGGCTGGCTTATAAAGGCGCCAGGACCTAGGGTTTACTGGGAAAGGTCCTTGCCGGACAAGGTTAAGAGTCCTAGACTAGTACGAACTAGTCTTCTGTGTCTTGTACTCCAAGGCTCCGAGTATGTCGGTGACTCCCGCGTAGCCTTCCTCTATCCGGCATGGGCCTCCCTTCAGGATCCATCTAACTGGGTTGCCCAACAGGCCATAGGCCTTGCTACCAACTATGGACCACCCGGGTTAGGCAGATTGGTGACATGCTATGAGGATACCCATATAGCATATGCCCAACAGTAGCCCCCAGAGGACTTTGAAATCTTGCGCCGTCTTGCTCGTTGATCTGTGACTATCCCGTCTAAGTGATGTCATCAATCCATTAAGCTATATCTCAAAGGTCTCCCAAAGAACCCTGCAATCCTCTCCGGCTTCGCAATGTAGCCGGAGATTCCTTGAGTCTTCATTTCCTGAGTTGGATGATCTCCGTCTTCGATGGAATCTTTCGGACATGACCCATCACTGCAACTGTCCGGAGGATGACATAGGGTGCATCCTACGCTACCACAAAACTCATAGAAAATAGGGAATTAATCATTAGCTATTTTTATGTGCACGAAATCCGAAACGGTGGAGCGGTAAAACACGGAGGACGTGGCAAAATTACCGCGCACGTTCACTTCCACGTCGGCAATGTTCCAACAATCAGATCCTTTTGCACGAATCTTGACGCGAGGCTTATATATTTCCTCCACGGTCAATTTATTTCTTTTTACCCGCATTCGTCTCCCAGTCTTCGTCTTCCTCCTGCCGCGTGACCGTTCGAGCTCTCCTGCGAAAACCCTAACCAGAGCCTTTTCTTTCTCCACCTTCTCCTTGTCACAATGGCCTCCAGCAGCTCTGCTCCTTCCACGATGGTGATCCCTGAGGCTACGACGGAGCCATCCTACGGGGTGAGTGTTCCACCGGAGGGGTTGGTCGTTCCCATCTCAGCCATGACGGAATCTGCCGGTGATGACCAAGAACGAGCGGCGCCCGAAGCTTTTGAAGAAGAAAGCGACTCCCACAAGGGGGTGTGGAGAGGCTCTGATCTCTCTGCCGAAGATCTCCAAGAGCTGGTCGACGAAGGGTATCTTCCTGCGGCGGAGAAGTTCGTCTGGTGGGCGGCGCCGGCTAGCGAGGTGGTCCCTTCTCCCCAACCCAGAGAGAAGGTGTACCTCAAATCTCAGCTGGTACGTGGTGTAAGCCTGCCAGTCTCCGACTTCTTCTTGGGCATCCTCCGGCAATTCCGGGTACTTCCCCACAACCTCTCTCCCAAATGCATCCTAGTCCTTACCAACTTTGTAGCTCTGTGGGAAGGATATCTAGGGATTAAGCCTAGATTAGATATGTTTGTATACTTCTTTACCGTCAAGAGAGAGTCCATAGAGTCCAAGGATGAATTACGGACCTGCAGAACCATTAACTTTAAGATCCGGCCTAGCTGGCGCTTCCCCGACATCGTGGGGCACGAGTCTTGCAAGAACTGGCAGCGCACGTATTTTTACGGGCCGGATGTCCCTCTGCCAGACCGTCTTGATACCTACCCCAACTTCGTCGATGGAGCTGCCACTGAAGTGCCCGCATGGCAGACCCCAGCCTCTCTTCCTTCTGACAACGAAGCCAATCGTGTCATAAGGCAGATCGAATGGCTCATAGACGAAGGTCTAACGGGCTTGGACCTTGCCATGTGCTGGTACATTAGGCGGATCCAGCCTCTGCGGCACCACGCCCAGCTGATGTGCAAATATAGCCAAGACAAGAGGGATCCCATGCGAATTTCATGGGATAACTTCTCTAATGACTCCATCAAGCTCCGGCTAAAGGACATCGTCAAGGTGAAGGACAAGAAGCATGGCTTCAAGATCACCTTCGACATGTTCAATTGCGGTACATGCCCTGAGGTAGCTTTTTTTTTCCTTTGTTGCTCGTTATATACTCTAAGGTTTTTCCGTCTTGAAGTTGTCCATCTAACACTTCTCTGTATCCTAGCTAGCGACCTTGGCGGCGGATCAAATGGCCTCCCAGGTCTATGATCCGAAGCTGAAGGATATCCAGGTGGTGTCCGACGACGACGCCTCCAAGGATCAGCCAGCTCCCGCAGCGCGAAACTGGAAGAGCTCCACCTCTGACGCTGCTGACGAGGCCAAGAAGAAAAAGAAAACGGAGAGTGGAGTCTCCAAATGTTCCACTACCGCCTTAGAGGCGGAGAAGAAGAAGTAGTCCACCAGCATTCCCCTTGCCAAGGCACCTGGCGTGGAGTAAGTACTTTCATTATCCCGCCGCTTGGCCGCCATCCCCCGTCATCCCTGAGACCTCTGCCATGGAGACATATATCAATCCAAACATTGATGTCTCAGGCTTTGTTGAGTCAAACATTGCTCCCAACGGCCAGGCAACGCAGGAGAGTACCTCCTCTAAAGTGGCTAAAGCTCCGGCTAAGGATGCCACCGGGAAGGGGAAGGAACTGAAAGAGGTGGACGTGGAAGCTGTGACCGAGATGGGAGCCTCCGAGCCATCAACTGCCTTGAAGGTGCAGGAGGCATCCAGGGCTTCATCCATGCCTCCGGCTTCGACCTCTACATTGGCTGCGACTCCTCTAATGTTGATCTTGGATGATCTTATCAAGCAGGCCGACGCAATCTATAAGAATGCTCGGACCTTCCGTGATTCCTACGCTCATCTAGCCAACAATCTCAGGATCATTGCCATCGTAAGTTTTTTGAACTTCGCTTCCTTTACTTTGTGCAGTATATCCCACTGTAGCCCCCCGAGCTCTTAGGCGGATAATTCAATAGTTATTGGCCTGAGTGCTCCAAAGAACTAAGCGTAGAATTTGTCCGTGTAGCCCTGATGACCCACAAGTATAGGGGGTGTATCGCAATATTTTCGAGGGAAGTGAAATCCAATTTATTGATTCGACACAAGGGGAGCCAAAGAATATCTATAAGCCTTAACAATTGAGTTGTCAATTCAGCTGCACCTGGAAACAATCTTGCTCATAGCAATCTATCAGTAGCAACAGTTTTGTAGTAGGAGTAGTAAAGTAACAACAGTAGTAAAGTAAAGATAGCAGTAACAATAGCAACAACAGTAGGATTCGAGTGCGGTAGGCATAGGGATGGATGGACGGGCATTGCATGGACAAGACAATTCACATGGCAATCAGAACATAGGGCAATTGTAGATAAATAAGATAAAGAAACCAAGTACTAGATAATCCTAGGCATGTTTCCCATATACAGTCATATGTGCCCGCAATGAGAACTTGCACATCATCTTTTGTCCTGCCAGCCCGTTTGCAGCGGGGCCTCAAGGGAACTATTGGCAATTAAGGTGCTCCTTTTAATAGAGCACCACAACAAAGCATTAACACTCCATGAACACATGTGATCCTCACATCAAAGCCATTCCATCCTGTTATCCCGATTTCTATCACTTCGAGGCCTTTGGTTCTGGACAACAACGTGTGTATACAACTTGCAGGTAAGACCATAAAAAATACTATCATAATGAATCAATAACATGTTCAGATCTGAAATCATGGCACTCGGGCCCTAGTGACAAGCATTAAGCATAACAAGTCGCAACAAAGTCAAAAAGCACTAATAGAAGATACTAGCCACCATGCCCTAACAATCTGATGCCATTACATGAACGATCTCATCCAATCCCTACAATCCCCATAGCCTACAACGGGGGATTACTCACTCATAGATGGGGGAAACATGGATAGTCGATGGAGAAGCGATGGTGATGATGATGGTGATGATCTCCTACAATTCCCCGTCCCGACAGGGTTCCAGAACGAAGTTTCTGGTTCTGAATCATGGAATCTAGTGGTGGCAGTGGAGCGGAACTCTTTCTAGAAAAACGTCAAAGCCCCTTGAGTTTTTAGGTCAGAAGGCAACTTATAGGTGACGAGGGAGGCCGAGGGGGTGCCTGGGGCGGCCAAACAACCCCTGGCACGGCTAGGCCTAGCCCATGCGGCCAGGTGGTGTGGCCAGATCCTAGCCCCTCTCCGTCTCGTATTCTAGCTCCTGGTGTCCCTCGGTGAAAAACTAACTTTGGCTTTTGTCCCGTCCAATTCCAAGAATATTCATTTTCTAACTTTCCTGGAACCAAAAATAGCAGAAAACAGGCAGCTGGTATTGTCACTCTTGTTAATAGGTTAGTCCAAGAAATCATATAAAAATTACTCCAAAGTGTGGACAAAACATAAGAAAGTAGATAAAACGAAGCATGGAACATCAAAAATTATGGATACGTTTGCAACGTATCAATGTCCCCAAGCTTAACTCCTGCTCGTCCTCGAGTAGGTAAGTGATAAAAAGAAAGAATAATTTTTGAGGTGACATGCACCATCATAAACTTGATCAAAGTATTCGTAAAATATTCATACCTGGGATCATAGTACTTCAACATAACATGAAAGATAAAGTTCTAACAATAAGACAAAGCAACTATGTTGCAACATGAAAAGGCACAAACAAAAGATTCATGAATAACAATGCTTTGCAAGATGTTTGTTTGTTTCACATAAGGAAAACATAGCATAGTGGCATTCAGCTTGTCCCTCGTAGAGTAGCAAACAAAAATGCATAGGACACCTTCAAAGTTCATAAGACTGCCTAGGTACAAATAGTTTAAAACAATCAATATCAAAGCTATGCATCAATCAACAAGTCTTGGGACAATGCACATAGAACTAAGAATGGCCACTATGCTCTCAAAGTAGGTGCATAAAGATAGAAGGTGGAGACTCAACATAAAAGTAAAAGAAAGGCCTTCATAGAAGGAAGTAGGGATTCAAGTCTCATAAAGAGCTTCCAAAAATTATGGTACTTAATAGCTTTCAGCTCTCATTGCCCCTATCATAAGCATCTTGAAGTGATTAAGGTTAAAGTGAACAAACTATGGTGTATATGCTTGACGAAGTATAAGTTGGAAATCTCATGTCCCTTGAATACGAGGGTAGCTCCTCATGCTACTCAAGTTTAGTCACCAGTAAGTTCTTGTCATCGTAAGTACATGTGTATCATAGAGAACCGCCAACGGGGTACCCCTTGCCTGATGATACGGAAGAATCCCCATATCAAAATGACAAGGCAAGCAGACAACGAGCATCTCAGCAATCTTCTTATTTACCATGGGAATATGGTGCTTTTTCTCTCTTTCGTCTTTTCATAATGTGTTTTTTTATTTTTCTCTTTTTTCTCAATATCGGACTCTTTTTTTTATCAGAAGAATGCTTCATAGACAGCTCATTATGGTTACGCTACAGGTTTCTACCATGTCAACATGGATTAGACCAGCAGCCCAGGCGTTTTTCTAACACATATACATAACTCCATGGACTTACAAGATCCCCTTTCATTTCACACCGACGACATCCATAGACAAAAGAGCATGATATCAACTAGGTACAAAGTACCAGTGCAATATTGAAAGTGTTCCCCATGAGAGCAAGGTTCTACTAATCCCCAACAAATAAGTGCAAGCATATACAACACAGATGACAATGGTTCAAGTTTATTAAGGGAAAGAAAAGTAAAGTGTGTCATCAAGTTCGTGAGAGCTTTAATCACTAGTTTTCTCATAACAAGTCTAATTTGGAAGGTAAAAAAACATAAATATACTTGGAATAGCATATGCTAGTAGGTAGGTATGGTGGACTATTTGGAATAACTTAGTTTAGGGAGTTGGATGCATGAGTGGAACTCATACTTGGTTGTGGAGGCTAGCAAAAGACTGGGAGCGACAAACTAAGAGAGTAATAATGGCCATAATCATGCAGAGCGATAAAACATCAATTATCAAAGCATAAAGTGATAGTACAAGTTGAAAACTAAAGGATCATAAAGGCTATGGTGACTTGGGATAGTCATAAATGGTGTGAGCATGCACCAAGTCAACCCAAATAAAGCATCAAAGGAGAATACCACAATACTATGCTTTAATATGCTAAAACAACGCATGATTCATCCAAGGCACATTAAGAAATCTCAATTGTTTATAACAAGTCATGATACATCAAAGAATAATAAGAATAAAGCCAAAACAATATCAAGCATGGCATGACAAAGCATAGGTCACAGTCCAGAACAAGCGCTCTTTACCACTTAAGCATGAACTTTCCTACTCTTTTCCAAACCAAACCAAACTATTTGAAAACCAATGTGTGAAAGAGGGGGTCCAACCAATTTATTCAGCAAACTAAGCAAACCAAGAAAACAAAAAACCAAAACAAAAACGAAAAAGAAGACACTCCAAGAACAACACAATTGTCCATGAAACAATAAAAATAAAGCGTTTGGAAGAAACCTAGGATTTTTGTTGATGAAGAAGGGGATGCCTTGGGCATCCCCACGCTTTGACGCTTGTACTTCTTGGATATTTCTTGGGGTGAAACGCGTGGCATACCCAAGCTTGAGATTTAGTCCATTCTTCATCTCATTACTCATTCCTTCCATACACCTGAAATTTTTCCTTCATACAAAACTTCACACAATCTTTATTAGCAATATTAGTGCACTCAAGATAATAAGTCTTAAGGTTCAGTTATAACACCAATAAAACTTCCATTAAAACACAAGCTACTGTAGCACTTCCCTCAAAAACCTCAATTCCCCAAAAGAACACAAAAAGGATCCAACAAGAAGCAAATGCAAATAACGGCAGAAATTTGTCAAAACAGACCAGCAGGTAAAAACGAATTTTGTCGAAGACCTTCTGTTGCTCAAATAAAAAAGTGTTGAATTAACGAAAGTTAGATAACAACCTGGGGCAGAAGCACAAAAATTCACGCCTGAAAAGGACATACATTGATTGTACACTAATCTTTACGGTGAAGCACATAAATCTGTTTCGGGATAGCAACTTTCCCAATCATTACTTCTCTCTCATTAGAGGTTACCCTTAGCACAAAAAGAAAATAAAGAGGATAAGGAGCGGTTATTACTGAAGTAATGCCTTCCAAGACTCATCTAAAACATTTGGGTTATCTCCCAATAAGTACTTTTCTTTAATGCCTTTAAGTTAGGCATGATAGTTTGAGAGGATGCTCACATAAGAAATATGAAATGAAGTAAAAGAGAGCATCAAGAATCAAATTCAAAACACATTTAAGTCTAACCCACTTCTTATGCATAGGAATCTTGTATGCAAATAAATTTGCAAAGAACAAAGTGACAGTCATAGAAAGATAAAACAAGAGTAACTTCAAAACTTTCAGCACATAGAGAGGTGTTTCAATACCATGAAAACTTCCACAACCATATTTTCCTCTCTCATAATATTTTTCAGTAGCCTCATGAATAAACTCAACAATATAACTATCACATAAAGCATGCTTTTCATGTTCTACAAAACATAATTTTTATCAAGCTCAAAAATAGTGGGATTAAAACCTTCAAACCCACTTTTAACAATTCTATAACAAGATGACTGATCATTCAATATAGGACCATTATCTAGAGCTTTATCATAAAAAAATTCTAAGAAAAACTCTTTAGTACCATGCATCTCGAAGTTAGGCACAAATAAAGGATTATCACAGATAACATGAGCATAACACTCATCCTCCTTTGGTAAGCATGGGGGACAATCAAATAATGTAAGGGATAAAAAGTTGCTCTCATTAGAAGGTAGGCATGGGTACATAATCCATTCTTCCTCCTTTTGTTCATCACTCTCCTCCTCTTTTTCATCTAATGAGCTTTTAGGTTCATCAATTTCTTCTTCCCTAAGATCCTACAAGGCATTAGTCTCTTCCATTTGTGGAAAGCATCTATTAATATATTCAAGAATATAGCCATTTTCTTCCTTGTAATTATCAAAGCAAAATTTAAGTATATCATAAACCTCATATTTATAAGGTGAATCATCAATATTTTCAAGCAAACTAGCAAGTTCAAATGCACCCTTCCAAGCAATAAATTCCTCAATTTGATCCACATCATAAAAGTCATAATTTCCCTTAACATAAGAAGATATGGTAACATTATCATTATACTCACATTGAAAAGGGAGGTGTTTGTACCTCCTACATCAACAAGATTTATCAAAGCAATAAGTAACATTATAACTAGAGCACACATTTATAGCAATGGTATACAATTTATCAATTTGTTCCCATAAGTGTTTCCCTTTTTGTGGCAAGCGGTGTTCCTTATAATAATATTTTTGTTCTTCCGTGAACTCACCTTGCCAATAAGATTCAGTTTCAAAGAAACAAACCATTGATAGAAAGCATGATAAAGCAAGACAATAACAGACCAACAAGAATAACAACTAGAGTAGGAACTAATTTTTTTATATTTTTGATAAAGAAACAAGCAAACAAGGCAGAAATAAACTAAGCTTGAACAATAGTGATTCCAAGTGGACTTGATAAATAAAGCTATGCTCCCTGGCACAGCGCCAAAAAATAGTCTTGATGACCCACAAGTATAGGGGGTGTATCGCAGTATTTTTGAGGGAAGTGAAACCAATTTATTGATTCGACACAAGGGGAGCCAAAGAATATTTATAAGCCTTAACAACTGAGTGTTCAATTCAGCTGCACCTGGAAACAATCTTTCTCACAGCAGTTTATCAGTAGCAACAGTTTTGTATTTGGAGTAGTAAAGTAACTGCAGTAGTAAAGTAAAGACAACAGTAACAATAGTAGCAACAGTAGGATTCGAGTGTGGTAGGCATAGGGATGGATGGACGGGCATTGCATGGACAAGACAATTCACATGGCAATCAGAACATAGGGCAATTGCAGACAAATAAGATAAAGCATCCAAGTACTAGATAATCCTAGGCATGTGTCCCATATATAGTCATACGTGCTCACAATGAGAACTTGCATAACATCTTTTGTCTTGCTAGCCCGTTTGCAGCGGGGCCTCAACGGAACTACTGGCAATTAAGGTGCTCCTTTCAATAGAGAACCAGAGCAAAGCATTAACACTCCGTGAACACATGTGATCCTCACATCAAAGCCATTCCCTCCGGTTATCTCGATTTCTGTCACTTCGGGGCCTTTGGTTCCGGACAACAATGTGTGTATACAACTTGCAGGTAAGACCATAAACAATACTATCATAATGAATCAATAACATGTTCAAATCTGAAATCATGGCCTCGGGCCCTAGTGATAAGCATTAATCATAACAAGTCGCAACAAAGTCAAAAAGCAGTAATAGAAGATACTAGGCACCATGCCCTAACAATCTGATGCCATTACATGAACAATCTCATCCAATCCCTACCATCCCCATAGCCTACAGCGGGGGATTACTCACTCATAGATGGAGGAAACATGGATAGTCGATGGAGAAGCGATGGTGATGATGATGGTGATGATATCCTCCAATTCCCCGCCCCGACAGGGTGCCAGAACAGAGTTTCTGGTTTTGAATCGTGGAATCTGGTGGTGGCGGAGGAGCGGAACTCTTTCTGGAAAAACGTCGAACCCCCTAAGTTTTTAGGTCAGAAGGCAACTTATAGGCAAAGAGGGAGGCCGAGGGGGTGCCTGGCGGCCAGGTGGTGTGGCCAGGCCCCAGCCCCTCTCCATCTCGTATTCTGGCTCCTGGTGTCCCTCGGTGAAAAACTGACTTTGGCTTTTGTCCCGTCCAATTTCGAGAATTTCATTTTCTGACTTTCCTGGAACCAAAAATAGCAGAAAACACGCAGCTGGCACTATGGCTCTTGTTAATAGGTTTGTCCAAGAAATCATATAAAAAGTACTCCAAAGTGTGGACAAAACATAAGAAAGTAGATAAAACCAAGCATGGAATATCAAAAATTATGGATACATTTCCAACATATCAAGCCCTCAAGCGTTTAGCTGAAACTGTAAATGTTCCGACTAGATGCTCTAGAGAAACGAGTTTACTTCAAAATCATGTACTGTAGCCCCCGAGCATTTGGTTGAAACTGAACAGTTCCGACTAGATGCTCTAGAGAAACTAAGCATGTTTATATCTTGGTGCAGAATGAGAATAAACGGAGGATAGCCGCCAATGAGAGATTTGCTGCTCTTCGGAAGGAGATGTACCTTGAATAGGGTAAAACCAATTTCCTGAAGGAACATATCAAAAATAGCCATAGTATGTTTCCTATGACAGCTCCTTGCTTTCTCATTGAGTCATTTCTTCCGTCTTCTGACAGCACTTTCTGATTTCCGTCTTATAGAAGGAATTGCTAAGGCCAAGAGCATCGTCGAGCAATCGAAGCATATCCAGGAGCTCGATGATTGAAACAAGATTCTGAAGAATGACCTGGTCGAGGCTGTCAAGGGCCATGAGGCAACGATGACGGCTACGCAAGAGTCTGCTGACGCCGAGAAGCAGCGCCTGGAGGACGAGATTGCACAACTCAAAGACCAGAACCAAGCTACCAAAGAGCAGAATGCTAGGGGTCTTGAGATGTTCAAGTCACTCCAGAAGGAGCGTGATGACTCGGCGGAGACATGCATGCAAGCGGAAACAACCATCTTCAGTAATCTTTCTCCGTCTTGGTCTTTTTTCTGTAAGTTGGTTAACCATTTTGTCTTGTGTATACTCATGGTCCTTGTATGCTTGTGTAAACCACAGCTCCCATTGGCTTAGCCAACTTGGGTGAGGGTGCTCCGAGTACCAAGGAACACATGATTCTTTCCCGCAACTTCGTCAGTACCGCAATCTCCCAAGCCAAGGAGATAACTCAACCTCTGGGCATCAATATCAAGGCGGCAGACTTAGCGGCCAAGTTTTCAGAAATCCTGCACCGAGCCCCCAAGAAAATCAAGGACTGGAAAGCCTCTTGTATCGGGGCTGGTGCTAGGATGACCCTATCCTTAGTTAAGGCTCACTACGACAATGCCGACATCGACCGGGTGACCTCTGGTATGCCCAAGCTGGACGAGGAAGGACAATAGATTGATAGCGATGCTATTTGGAAATCTCTCGCTGACTTCGATACCAGGATTGCCAAGATGGTCAACGCTGATGTCTTCGTGCGTGCTAAGATCCTAGATGATGACATGGCTTCTTCTGAGTCTAGCCCTTCAACTTCAGAGTTTGACGAGCTCTCCCGGCCTAGCTCTCCTGATGATGCCACCACGAAGCCCCTGTAGCAGAGCCATAAAAACAATGTCTGTATTAAATATATCTCTACAGAATGTATGCGGAAAAAACTTATGTTTGTGTAAGGCTGAACAAACTTGTAATCAAGTTTCCTACAACTTATCTATTTCCAGCATGTGTATATATTTTTTAAGCAAGTGCTGGCTTATCCATTATTCTGGTTCGTATGCTTGACCTTTCGTGAGACGGAAGACTCGCAGCACGGAACTATGCTCTCAGGTGATGATGCTTAATTGCACCGTCCAGAACCTAAGAACAAAATCGCCGGCTTTGAGTGCCGAAAAGTCACTACTCCAGAATCCACATAAGAACTTCAAAAAACATGTAGACCAGAAAACTTAAGCTAACACTCGTAGGCAGAATTTTCACAAGGGCAAATGCAACCTTGCACGTAAAGGGTTTATATGATCCAAAAATGAAAAACTAAAGGAGGTAAAAGACTCAGAGAATATGAGTGAACCAAAAGCTTTCTTTCATTGATCATATAAGAAACTTATTACATAATATAAATGTGCTAAGTGTAAAATGGATGTAGGTGTGCTATGTTCCATGCCGATATGTCTCCAGGTAATCATCATCGGAGTCATGTTGCTTGTGCTTGCGATTTCTTGGCCTATCTTTCAACTCGTGAATATCGACGAGGTAATAGGAACCATTTAGCAATGCTTTGCTTATGACGAACGGTCCTTCCCAAGGTGGGGATAGTTTGTGTGATTTCTCCTACTTCAGTCTAAGCACCAGGTCCCCTTCTTTAAACGAGCGATGCTTTACACGACGACTATGGTAGCCGTGTAGCTTTTACTAGTAGACGGCAGATGTCTGGCATGCTAGCACATGCTCTTCTTCAAGTAGGTCCATAGATAGTCGCCTGGATTCTTCAGCGTCATCTTCCTTGTAGGCAGAAACTCTTGGTGCATCGTGGAGGATGTCGGATGGGAGAACTGCTTCTGCTCCATAAACCATGAAGAAAGGAGTCAAGCCAGTGGATCTTGTGGGTGTTTTTCTTAAACTCCACAAGACATATGGTAGTTTCTCCGCGCAAGCTCTAGCTGCTCTATGTAGCGGTGCCTCTAAGTGTGGCTTGATTCCGTGCAGAATTAGTCCATTGGCCGTTTCAACTTTCCCATTTTACTACGGATGTGCCACAAATGCTAGGCGGATGCCTTTCTCATGACAGTACTCCTCAACTTCTCCGAGAGATATATTTCTGCCATTGTCGGTGATGATGCTATGTGGGAGACCAAATCTCACCACTAGATCTCGGACAAACTTTAGGGTTGTTGCCCCATCAAGCTTTCTAATGGGTTTAGCTTCAATCCATTTTGTGAATTTGTCCACTTCTACTAGCAAGTGTGTGAATCCACATGGTGCTGTATTCAAAGGTCCCACCATGTCCAGCCCCTAGACTACAAACGGCCAAGTTCTTGGTATTGTTCGCAATTCTTCAGCTGGAACACTTGGTTGTCTCGCATAAAACTGACACCCAAGGCAGGTTTGTACCAACTTGTCGGCGTCTGCCTTGGCATTTATCCAGTAGAATCCTTGTCGGAAGGCCTTGGCCACCAACGATCGGGGAGCGGCATGATGTACGCAATATCCGATATGTATTTCTCTAAGGATTTCAATACCTTGCTGCTAGGAGACGCATCATAGGAAAACTCCTGTGGTACTTCTCTTGTATAGCTGGCCGTCAATTATGACGTAGCCTTTTGCTCTGCATACTATTTGCCAGCTTTTGACTTTGTTGGTGGGCAAAGATTCGTCTTGTAGATGATCCATGAACGGCTTCGTCCAAGCCGGAGAGGTCACTGTTACTGCGTTAACAAATGAGTCCACTCTATCTGGGTTGTCGGGGTCTGCTCCATTCACGTATGGAGTCCGTAAATGCTCCAGGAAAACGCCTGGCGGAATTGGTCGGCAAGCCAGTCCAAGCTTTGACAGCAGATCTGCCGCCTAATTATCCTCCCTTTTGACGTACTTGACTTTGTAGCCGTCGAAGCACTTGGCTATTTCGTCTACTTCGTCTCGATATGATGCCATCATAGGGTTCCGCGCATTCTAGGTGCCAGCTTGATGCCAATATCCTTGGCTACGCGAAGTCCGTGAATGAGGGCCTCATATTCCGCCATGTTATTTGTAGCCTTGAAGTGGATCTGCAGGACGTACGACAACTTCTCCCCTGTTGGTGATTGCAATAATACACCACCCCCGAGCCATTTATTAGCTCCCCTGTTAAGAAAAATACTCTGGCTCTGGCACATGAGTGTCTTCAGGACGTTCTGTCCAATCTGCAAGAAAATCCGCCAATGCTTGTGACTTGATAGCATCGCGTCGCTTGTAGGTGTTGTCGAAGGCAGCAAGTTCAATGCCCCACTTTGCCACTCTCCCTGTAGAGTCGCTATTGTTGATGATGTTGGACGGTGGAGCTTTGCTCACTACTGTGATGGGGTGCTCCTGGAAATAATGCCTTAGCTTACACGAAGCAAGGAAAACTCCATAAGCTATCTTCTGGTAGTGTGGGTAACGCTGCTTGGATTCGCTCAAGACCTCGCTTACATAGTAAACAGGTCGCTGAACTTCGTATTCGTGCGTTGGATCCTGGCGCTCCACCACGATGATGATGCTGATTACTCGGTTGGTTGCCTCCATGTAGACTAACATAGGCTCCCTTGGTACCGGTGTTGCAAGTATAGGTGGGGAGGAGAGTATTCTCTTCAACTCATGAAGTGTTGCGTTAGCCTCGTCCGTCCATGTAAATTTGTCGGCCTTCTTGAGCAACTTGTAGAGCGGCATAGCCTTCTCACCAAGTCGGCTGATGAACCGGCTTACTACTGCAACGTAGCCTATGAGCCTTTGTATGTCCTTCAGGCAAGTTGGGCGTTTGATGTCGAGGATGGCCTTGATTTTCCGCGGGTTCACCTCGATTCCGTGATGCAAAATGATGAAGCCTAACAGTTTGTCGGATGGCACCCTGAAGACGCACTTCTTTGGGTTCAGCATCATGTTGTATTTCCGGAGATTGTCGAAGGTTTCCTGCAAGTCAGCGATAAGATCATTTGATTTCTTTGACATTACCGCGATGTCGTCCACGTAAGTGTGTACGTTGCGACCTATTTGGTCATGCAGGAAACGTTGCATTGTTCGCTGGTACGTAGCACTAGCGTTTTTCAACCCAAAGGGCATCGTGACGTAGCAATACATGCCGTAGGATGTGGTGAACGAAGTGGCCAATTGGTCTGACTTTTGCATCCGGATCTGGTGGTATCCTGAATAGGCATCGAGACACGGAAGTTTCGAGCCAGCCGTCGAATCAATGACTTGGTCAATGCGAGGCAAAGCAAAGGGATCCTTTGGGCACGCTTTGTACAAGCCGGTGTAATCAACGCACATTCTTAATTCATTGGTTCCCTTTTTGGGGACAAGTACAGGATTTTACACCCATCGGGTGTGAATAAGTTCTCGGATAAAGCCAGCCTTAAGTAACCTAGCTATTTCTTTGCCTATAACCCTTCGTCTTTCATCACCAAAGTGGCGTAGAGGTTGTTTCACTGGTTTGGCATTAGGATCAATATTCCATCTGTGCTCGGCAAGTTCCCTAGGTACACCTTTCAAGTCGCCAGGTTTCCAGGCAAAGATGTCCCTATTCTCACACAGGAACTCAACGAGCACGCTTTCCTATTTAGGATCCAGGTCCGTGCCAATGGCGGTGGTCTTGGAGGAATCACCTTCGAGAAGCTCCACCTGCTTGGTCTTGATGGATGGCTTGAAGGCGGGTTCAGCAGCAGTGATCTTCTTCTTCGAAGCCGGCATCTACGAGGCATCGACCTGGTTCTGGATCTCCTTGATTTCCTCACCGTAGAGGACCGTTTCGGTGAAGGCGGCTTCACTAAGCTCGCACTCCCTTGCCTTGGTGAAGCTTCCATCAATGGTGATGACGCCATTTGGTCCGCGAATCTTGAGTTTGTTGGAGACAAAGCATGGCCTCGCGAGGAAGGAGCGGAAGATGTCACGTCCGAAGATGACGTGGTACACACTCTCGAAAGGCACCACTTCGACGGTCATGCATTCTTGGCAGTAATTGTTTACATCACCAAAAGCGACCAGAAGGGTGATGCAGCCTAGGGAATTTGCTTGTCAGCCTGGGACAACCCCATGGAACACGGTGTTGCTCTTCCTTAGCTGGGTCTCCGTCATGTTCATCTTGTGTAGTGTATCCAGGTACATGATGTTGATGCTGCTTCCACTGTCCACGAGGCACTTGGTGAACTCTGTGCCGTCAATCAAAGGGTTAATGACCATGTCATACTGGTTCTTTGTTGGGATGAGTGCTGGGTGATCTTTCCTATCCCAAGTAATTGGAACTTCCGACCATCTGACGTACTGGGGAACCGGAGGGAGGGTAGCCATCAGTATCCTCAGAGAGGTTTTCTGGCCCGGACGGTTGGAGTACCAAGGAAGGTGTGGTAACATGGAGCCTTCTTTTCGAAGGGATTTTTCCCTTTATCCTCTCCCTTGTCGGAAGATTTTGGGTCCATGTCCTCGTCCATATCACTTGATTCCTTGGGCTCTTCCTCGTTCTTCTTCCCTTTGCCCTTTCTGTGGGGTCTGTTCTTCTGACTTCGCTTCTAGCCGGACTCAAGGTTCTCCTTGAGATCATTGACAAACTTGCACTGGTGATTAGTGTGGGTGGATTTCCCATTGGCATTGATATGGATGAAGCACGGAATATCACGGTACTCTTCGTACGTCTGGGGAACGTGGGGCACTGAGGGTGTATTGTCACTCCTCTTCTATCCACTGCTAGCCTCCCGACCACGTCAACGCTGTCCGCCATTGCCTCTGCCAGTGAATGTTGCGGCGACCTTGTTGGCTACTTGCTTCTCTTCGGGCGAATTTTTTGCGCTTGTTATTGTTTTTTTTCCTGGCCTAGGTAGGGATTGCTATTGCCGACAATGATCCATGCACGTCGTCGTCAGCAGCAGCAGCAAATTCGCTAGCCATTTTGATCATTGTGTTGAGGTCGAGGTCATTGTTGTCCTGCCTGTGTTTCAACGTATGCCAGAGCAAAGTGTCCTTTTCCAAACCATCAATTAAGGCGGCCATAGCGGTCTGTTAGTGCACCCCTGCGTAGGAATTTTTCATATCCAGCCAGCGAGAGAGGTAGGCACGGGAGGTTTCATCCTTCTCTTGCACACACTGTTGTAGGTCTCCAACAGTACAGGGACGTTGTACGTACCCTCGAAGTTCTTGGTGAATGCTTCATGCATGTCCAACCAATTGCATATTGATTTCTCCAACAAGTCGTCAATCCATTGCCGGGAGGTGCCAGTCAATATAAGTGGGAGGTACTTGACAACGACGTTGGGGTTTCCCCCTGCGATGTGGATCGCTTCGCTGTAGTCCTGCAACCATGTTGCCGGACTGGCTGTGCTATTGTATGGCTTGATGGTCTTGTCTATCCGGAGGCCCTTGGGGTAGGTTGTGGCCCGTATCACTGGTCCAAAACAACGTGGCCCAAGGTATGGGAGCTCCCGAGCTTCTTGGATCTTGTCTAGCCGCGATCGCGCGTCATATGGCTCTGGCTGCTTCCCTTTGCCGTCATGGGCAGGGGAGTTGTGGCGTGATCTATGAGATCCATCGTGTCCTCCGCCATGATGGCTGCTAGGTGGCAATGGCGGCGGTGGAGGCGGTGGGTTAGCTCTCTTGTTGTGGCCCTCCTGCGATTCCTCATGCCTATCGCGGTTGCTTGTTGGACACGGCGGTTCCTTGTGGGACCTTCTTCTGTGTCCGTCATTGCCGCTGTGCTCTCCGGTATGTCGATGTTGTTTGCCTTGATTGCGTATAATGATGCCAGGCTGGGACCGCCTTGGGAGTGGCATGCTTGTGAGGTGGCGTGACTCTAGTTCCTCGTGACGCCGAGATGGTGGTGGAGGTGGCGAGCGACGGGGGCGAGCCTTTTCTCCGTGGTCAGAGGATATGGGGATAGCGTTAGTCCTGTTGCGTGCCTCCCTCCGTCTTCGCTCTGTGGAGCCTATATGTGATCCCTCATCACAGGGAGATTTTTGCCTTCTATGGCTGTTCAGGGTTGACTAGCAAAGCTCTGGGTTGGACTCAAGCCTCTGTGAGGCGGCCTTTTCCTGTTGCTTGCATGCTTTAGCGACGAGATCATACACATGAGCAACTGCTTCTGGCGACCTGTCCTGCTCCAGGAGAGTCTTGGCGACGGCAATGTTGAGAGCAGGGGTTGGCATGACCTGCCTCCCCTCTGAATCTATGTAAGGGGTGGCTTTTGTCGGCTTAAATCCATAAAATCCCAAGCCTCGCCGAACGCCGGGATCTTGGACGACGTGAGCTGGTACCTTTTTTGCCTTATGCTTTAACAAGAATTGCTTGTATTCGACCTCCATAGCTCTTGCCGCTTTGATGAATTGATGTGCCTTAGCCATGTCTTCGTCCAGCTTAGCGCCTTGCTCCGCGATGCACTTGGCCTCCGCCAAGATTTCCACACGCTTCTCATGAAGCTCCGTAACACTCCGGATATGGGCGACAGTGATTGGCTCAACAAGGAGTGCGCCGTAGATTTCTTTGTCGGCGGGAGTGGCTAGTGGGTTGCCAGCTGCAGACGTTGACAGTGGCATTGGCGGCTGATTTGATTGTCGGGCCATATTAGGGGTTGTGGTAATTTCATGCGTCGGTGGCTGGCGGGTAGCCAGAGGAGGCAGAGCTTTGGCCAGAGCCGGAAGCTCAGTGGCTTTCTTAGCTTCTACTGCTCTGGTGACCGCTGGCGTGGGCGGAGCTCTCTCATGTTCCCGTTCCTACCCGCCTTCTTCCACCATCCTCCCAATGGTGACTAGCACTTGATGTGAGGTGTTGGTCTTCTCGGCGTGCTCCTCCTGCTCGATCTCCCTCATAACAATGTCATATTCCTCCGAGTTAGCGTCCGAGCCATCGACATCCATGCTGATGTCGGTGTAAAACGTATCGAGGACGGAGTCGGAGTTAGTTTCGGTGTTGGCAATGGTAGATGTGGAGGGTGATGGAGGCGGGCCATTGTTGTTGTTATCTCCTCCGGCTACGACAACGTTGTTGTCATGGCCTCTTCATTGGCATCCACGTATTCGTTGATGATGGCAATCGTCTCACCAAGGGTAAGAGGGCCTGCGGCCTACCGCCTTCAGAGGGTATGCCGGAGAACTGTTCTAGGCGTGAGCCCTTCGACGAAAAGGTACACGAGTTCGTCGGCGTGATCGCCCTCTAGTGTTTCCCTCACCCTCATCCATCTGGCGAGGTATTCGCGAGGAGGTTCTTCATCCCTTTGAACACATCTGGCTAGATCGAAGATGGTGACGATGCTGACAAACTATGACATGCGCATCTCTAACGTTCGGGGAAGCCAAGCTGATTTGCAGGGTCCTTCCACCTTTATATCCTACAGAGGGGCGGTTTGGGTGGGCCTTGAATTTTCGTGATCTGAGCCACCATACTCCAAAGGGAGGTATGGCCCAGATCCTTCCGCGAACGTGTCCTACTCACAGGTGGTCCGTGCGGGGCATGACGAGTTTCCGACTTCCTGGGAGCTAGGACCCGAGTCAGTTTCGCCGATGAAGATGTGGATGTCTCTGAAGGGGATGACGCAGCAGCGCATGGGGTTCGTCTTTGCTGGCACCCAAAAATCATCTAGAGGGACGATCGGGACGTTGCCGGAGAAGAGAACGCGACCGATGGCTATGGTATCACCGATTCCCGCGAAGAGATTGGACCTCTCCCGGTGTAGAGCTCGAAGTGCCTCTTGCCCCACGGTTGGCTCCAACTATCGTAGTATTGCTGACGAGTACACCATGGAGGGGTCCTCACAGTGTGTGTTTAGAGACGTGGGGTAAGGCAGAGAGTTGGCGGGTACGAGGTAACACAGCTTACCCAGGTTCTAGTCCCACAACGGTGGCGGAACTCTAATCCTATTGTAAGTCACTATAATAGCAATACACCGAGTTATAGAGATAGGTTTGTTGTGCGAGGTGTTGCGCGTTGTACGCTGCAATCTGATGTTTGGTGCCCTAAGGGCTTCCCACATGCCGGCTTATAAAGGCGCCAGGACCTAGGGATTACAGGAAAAGGCCCTTGCCGGACAAGGTAAAGAGTCCTAGACTAATACGAACTAGTCTTCCGTGTCTTGTACTCCAAGGCTCCAAGTATGTCGGTGACTCCCGCGTAGCCTTCCTCTATCTGGCATGGGCCTCCCTTCAAGGTCCGTCTAACTAGGCCGCCCAGCAGACCATAGGCCTTGCTACCAACTATGGGCCACCTGGGTTAGGTGGATTGGTGACATGCTATGAGGATACCCATATAGCATATCACCAACAAACACACGTGCAATGACTCTGGTGGATCCATGTGGTTTAGGAAAAGAACACACATGCAATGACTCTAGATGTGGTTTATGAAAAGAACACACATGCAATGACACTAGTGGATCCATGTGGTTTATGAAAAGAACACACATGCAATGACTCTGGTGGATCCATGTGGTTTCTGAAAAGAACTCACATGCAATGACTCTTGTTGTGGTTTATGAAAAGAACACACATGCAATGACTCTAGTGGTGGTTTTAAAAAACACACATTTAATGACACTTGTGGATCCAAGTGGTTTATGAAAATAACACACATGCAATGACTCTGGTGGTGGTTTATGAAAAATAACACATGCAATGACACTAGTGGATCCAAGTGGTTTATGAAAAGAACACACATGCAATGACTATAGTGGTGGTTTAGAAAAAAGAACAAACATGCAATGACTCTGGTGGAACCATGTGGTTTATGAAAAGAACAAACATTTAATGACAGTGGTGGATCCAAGTGGTTAATGAAAAGAACACATATGCAATGACTGTAGTGCTTGTTTATCAAAAAGAACACACATGCAATGACTCTGGTCTATCCATGTGGTTTATGAAAAGAACACACATGTAATGACACTAGTGGATCCATGTGGTTTATGAAAAGAATACACATGAAATAACTCTGGTGGATCCATGTGGTTTATGAAAAGAACACACAGGCAATGACTCTAGTGGTGGTTTATTAAAAAGCACACACATGCAGTGACATAGGTGGATCCAAGTGGTTTATGAAAATAACACACATGCAATGACTCTAGTGGTGGTTTAGAAAAAAGAACAAACATGCAATGACTCTAGTGGATCCATGTGGTTTATGAAAACAACAAACATTTAATGACACTAGTGGATCCAAGTGGTTAATGAAAAGAACACACATACAATGACACTAGTGGATCCAAGTGGTTTATGAAAAGAAGACACATGCAATGACTCTAGTGGTGGTTTAGAAAAAAGAACAAACATGCAATGACATTGGTGGATCCATGTGGTTTATGAAAATGACATAAATGCAATGACTCTAGTGGAGCCATATGTGGTTTAGGAAAATAACACACATGCAATGACTCTAGTGGTGGTTTAGGAGAAGAACAGACATGCAATGACTCTAGTGGATCCATGTGGTTTATGAAAAGAACACACATGCAATGACTCTAGTGGTGGTTTAGGAGAAGAACATACATGCAATGACTCTGGTGGATCCATGTGGTTTATGAAAAGAACACACATGCAATGACTCTTGTTGTGGTTTACGAAAAGAACACACATGTAATGATTCTAATGGTGGTTTTAAAAAACAAACATTTAATGACACTGGTGGACCCAAGTGGTTTATGAAAATAACACACATGCAATGACTCTTGTGGATCCATGTGTTTTATGAAAAGAACACACATGCAATGACTCTAGTGGTGGTTTATGAAAAATAACAAATGCAATGATACTAGTGGATCCAAGTGGTTTATAAAAAGAACACACATGAAATGACTCTAGTGGTGGTTTAGAAAAAAGAACAAACATGCAATGACTCTGGTGGATCCATGTGGTTTATAAAAAGAACAAACATTTAATGACGATGGTGTATCCAAGTGGTTAATGAAAAGAACACACATGCAATGACTCTAGTGCTGGTTTATCAAAAAGAACACACATGCAATGACTCTGGTGGATCCATGTGATTTATGAAAAGAACACACATGCAATATCACTAGTGGATCCATGTGGTTTGTGAAAAGAACACACATGAAATGACTCTGGTGGATCCATGTGGTTTATAAAAAGAACACACATGCAATGACTCTAGTTGTGGTTTATGGAAAAGAACACACATGCAATGAGTCTAGTGGATCCATGTGGTTTATGAAAAGAACACACATGCAATGAATCTAGTTGTGGTTTTAAAAAGAACACACATGCAATGACACTGGTGGATCCATGTGGTTTATAAAAAGAACAAACATGCAATGACTCTGGTAGATCCAAGTGGTTTATGAAAAGAACACACATGCAATGACACTAGTGGATCCAGGTGGTTTATGAAAAGAACATACATGCAATGAGTCTAGTGGTGGTTTATGAAAAGAACACACATGCAATGACACTTGTGGATCCATGTGTGAAAGGACACAGATGTCGCCTAGAGGGGGGGTAGAATAGGTGATTTAAAACTTTTACGAGATGGGATTAACAAAGGCGGAATAAAACTAGCGTTTACTTTGTTAAGAACAAAACCTAGAACAACTAGGGTTCCCCTATTTGCACCAAGAACTTATGCTAAGCAAGACAAGCAACTATGTGAGAGAAAGATATATGCTTCAAGCACGAAGGCTATCACAAAGTAAAGTGCATAAGTAAGAGCTCGGATATGGAGATAACCGAGGCACGCGGAGACGACGATATTTTACCGAGTTCCTCCCAACATGGAGTACGTCTCGTTTGGAGAGGGGGTGGTATCAAACCACCAACGCCACAAAAGGCCTCCCTTCTTCTCCTATGAATCTCACCCCACCGGGATCGATCCACACTTCCACTATTGGTGCACTTGTCGGTGGCAATCCGTAACCTCTCACAAGGTTGGGGCACTTCTCCACAACTCAATTGGAGGCTCCCAACAAACAAGCTTGGGGAAAGCTCCACAACTTAATTGGAGGCCCGAAGTAATCCACAAACCTGCAAAACCACCAAACCATCTAGGGTTCCAAGAACCCAAGAGTAAAAAGCTTCTCACCTTTCACCCAATCGAATCCTCACCAAGAACTCAAACCGATACACCAAATGCAATGGCAAGAACACAAAAAGTGCTCAAGTCCTTCTCTCCCAAATTCTACCAAAGCTACAAAAGCTTATGGGGGAATAAGAGAGGAAGAACAATGGAGGAATTCCACAATAGACTCCAAGATCTAGATCCCAAGATGTTCCCCTCACTTAGAGGAGAGATTGATTGGTGGGGTTGTGGATCTAGATCTACTCTTTCAAATCCCTCAAGAATATGCAAGAATCAATGGAGGGATTGAGGTATAGAAAGTTCAAGAAGGTCAGCAATGGAGGGGAAAACTTGCAAGGAAGGTTAGGGAACCATTGGGGAAGAAGGGCCCCATAAATAGGTCCCTAGAAATCCAACCGTTAGACCCAGGAATCGTCCGGTCCGGAGTCTCCGGACTGGGACCGGAGTCTCCGTTGTACCCAGGCCAACGGGGTCAAACTGGGGGACAATCTGTACGCGGTCCAGAGATAGACCGGAGATTTAGTTCGGAGTCTCCGGTCTTACAAAAACTGACAGAAAGACCAATATGAAAACAACAATAACTTTTGCATCCGGATTGCGATTTTGATGATCTTGGGCTCGTTTTAAAGAGGACAATAAGATATACAAGATAATGCAGGGAACCATCATAGTAAATAAAGGGAGGATAGAACTAAATGTCGAAATGTTTGACCTCTCTCAACAAGACGAACCGGTAAAACCTCCAACATCGAAAACGCAATAGAGAATGCATATGAAATCCGTTTTCGATAATCTTGGGCTTGTCATGAAGATTAACACAAGCTCTAAATCCTCTCATGGATAAGAACCAAATAATGGAAGGTTTTGCTAATCTCTAAAAGACAAACCGGTAAAACCTCCAATAGCGAAAATGCAATAGAGAATGTATATGAAATCTGTTTTCGATAAACTAGAGCTTGTTATGAATATTACCACAAGCTCAAGAACTTCACATGGATAAGATCCAAATAATAACCAAGAAAGATTATGCCAAGTATGCAAAGGTTTGAGCTCTCATGAAGGATATGATCAAGTTACTCACTCGAGAGCCCCTCTTGATAGTACGGGTATCTATCCTATAAACCGGTCTCCCAAACTAACACCATGAGACCGGTAAGAAAGAAACCCTATCAAGAACATACCTTTGCCTTGAGCATATTCCACTTGAGCTTGACGATAGTGATCTTGTCCACCTCAAGATTGAACACATTTCTTGATTGCACTAGCTTGGTGAAGACTTGCAAATTTCTCTCCCATACTCGACTATGGTAGAGCTTCTCTCTTGGGCATATCATCTTCCCATATCCATGATAACTATAGGATGGCAAGATTTAAGAAAATGATCTCTTCGAGATGGCTCATCTTGAACTTGCACATCATTTCTTCTTTATTCATTATGTTCGTGTCTTGAAGGCACATAAGATATATCACTCCAACTTTATTCTTGAAGACACACTTGCCATAGGCACAAATCTCACATGACCAATCTTTGGATCTCTCCTTGAACACCTTGGTCAACACATGATCTTCTTTACTTTCTTCTTCTCCCAACATTGAAGCCAACATATGGTACAAGCATTGCCTATGGACAAATCCTACAAGTAAAACTTAATGCAAACATTAGTCCATAAAGATTGTCATTAATTACCAAAAACCACACGTGGGGGCACACATGCACTTTCAATCTCCCCCATTTTGGTAATTGATGACAATCCCTTTGAGGGGGTTTATATAAGGAATTAACCAAACAACATGGTGTGCTAACATCATATACAACACAAGTATGTGATGTTAGTACAACCACAATATAGAGCAAACTCCCCCACAATCTATGCACGTGTGGATGAACTTGAATTTCATTGCATATATTGCCAACTATTACAGGTGGTGGAGTTTTATCTATATATTCAAGATGCTATGCAACACACTAAGATGCAAAGAACACAAGGCAAGTGTTTAAGTACAAAACTCACAACACACAACCAAATTCCCTAAAACCCTCTAAAAGTTCTCCCCCATTGGCATCGATTGCCGAAATGGGTGAAAAACTTTAGAAGGCCAATTTAGTGAGAGTTCCTTCATATGGTGTGCATTTCTCATAATATGAGTAGAATCAAATGCACGTATCCAATGATGAATACCAGGAGGAAATCAAACTAAACTGAGGATCCAAAGATTGCAAATAAATAAAATGGTGAACAAGCATCAACGAATGAAGCAGGCAATCAAAAGATCAAAAGAAGCACTTCACAAAAGGAAGATACCAAAAAAAATATAGATATGATGATAAGATTGAAAAGAGAGTGATCTAAATAATATGAGGAGACTCCCCAAGGTTTGTGCACAAATTATAATTTTGCATTTGAATACAGTATGCAC
Organism: Avena eriantha; assembly: GCA_910589775.1. NCBI lineage: Eukaryota > Viridiplantae > Streptophyta > Magnoliopsida > Poales > Poaceae > Avena > Avena eriantha. The sequence continues at coordinate 179,611,169 of OU342740.1, read as the reverse complement.
AAACATGGCATCCTCGTTCCCTCTATATCATTTAAACCACAAGCACAAGCAAGAGAGAAGATATTATGATGAGAGAAAATGGGTGTTTAGATTAAAATAGGAAGCTCCCCAATGTTCCTACACAACAAAGTGCACAATTATGGAATCCTAGCTCCCCATAATCAAACAAAACACAAAACAAGAACAAGAAAGCAAATGTGTGTTCTTAGGTAAATTAGGAAAGCTCCCCAATAATTTCATTGAATGGAAAGTTCATAAACATGGTATCCTAGCTCCCCCAAACTTACATAAAAACACAAAGGCATGAGATATCAACTTTCTTAACACCAACGTGTGGGACCCCCGGATAAATCCTCCAAGAATCCCTGTTATGCATACAACCACGATCCCATGATCAGTTAGTCGTGGCACATAACCGACAAGTATCATTACATCATCCGAGAATATACTGAATTACCAGACTTACATGAATGCCTTATGGCTACATCAATAAACATCAGCGGATCTTCATCAAGCGTAGAGCCCGAGCCATGCCTTAACCTACAGGCAACTGACTGGGAGAACGTCCTAGCTCGCATAGTCGCCATCATCATCTTCTTCTTGAGATCTAGCCAAGTTAATAGCCAGGGACATTGCCAGTAAGTACATTGAATTTACTTGCAAACCACCTTAAGATAACAATAATAACAAAAAGGTATGCAATATGGCTGTGGCCTCAAAGATAGGTCTTTTCTCACATAGTTTCTCTTGTAGATATAGCATCTACATATCTTTGAAAAACTTTTGGAAACCATTTTGAACATTAGGACTAGGTCACCCATTTGTCTTCTTCTCCCGGTCGTCCCACGACCAAACTCCTTCCACCCCTCTCTGACCATCCCATGGTCATAACAGGGATCATTTCCAACCATCCCATGGTCAAAACCTTTCTCCTTTTTCGACCATCCCATGGTCAAAATATTTTCAAAGCATTTTCTTTTTTGAAATCCTTCTTGAAAACAAAACTAGCACCGCTCTACAGACGTTTGTCCAACCCGTCCTTAACCGCGGACTCGGCTATTCGAATAGATTTACACTCTGCAAAGGTGGTACACTTTACCCACATCATCCCGAGTACACTACCCTGATCTTCACCGATCGTGGGTCGAGTAACCGATCAAGAATCTCCGGGTGCCCACTCCAATATAAGTGCCTACCCTATGAGTGTTAATCCCCTCAACACTGGGACATCGGGCGAGGACCAACCTGAGTGCTTTCTCCACCTCCCGGGTGAGCTCTTTCAGTGAGGGGCTCATAGTAACATGTGGAGGCCTGCCGACCCTTTGTTCCTTCTCCAGGTCGATGTCCCGCATGGACCTTTATTGGAGAAGGCCCACCCTCCAGCGATCCGCGATCCCCTGTAGTTGTTGCGAGGCAACTTATACCAGAATAGACAAACATCAAATCCAGCCCTGTCCAATTCCAGAGTAATGTGGTTGCCCAAGGTTAAGTTGTTATAGCTAAACTACAAAGAACTAGGTGCGTTTTCGTAAACCTTTTTCCTCCATCTTTACTTCAGAATTTTGTAAATCAAAACCTTCTTCTTTTTCAACATCTCTTGGGGAGGTTCCACCTCACCAAGGTTTTCTCATAAAACATTTGGTAAAACCTTTTTCCGGGGTCTTCCCATCCGCTAGTTTTTGCTTCGGCTAAAACGGGGTCTCCAAAGGGGTATGGTGGATATGCACCATCTACTCTACTAGGGACAAGTAGGTGTCATCAAGGGGGTTGCACCTAGTAGTGCATAAGTGTAATAGTTCGGAGGAGCCAAACCACTACCATATATACATCAACATATAGTAAAACAATGCAGTTTTAATAAACATAGATAAAACATGCATAAGTAAAATAGTAGGACAAGGCTTATGAGCAAGAAGGTGGCTTGCCTGAGATCAGCAGTATGGCAATATGTCCCTGGACTTCATCTTAGAATACCATAATAATAACCATAATAACCGTCTTCTTCTGCTCTCCGGTATAATCGCAACTATCATCGATAAGAATCACATGCAAGCAAACACAAGGGCACAATACATACAGGGCATACAAGCATCAATACAATACAACAAAAAATCATATCACACAATACTCAAAACAGTAGGTTTTGGAGAGGATTGGATTTAGGGGATTGAGATGGCCTTGGAGAAGGGGATGAAAATCCCCTAGAATTTATAGTCTAGAAACTACCTAAGAGATGGATTTTTGAACAAGACCATATTATGTATGGTACCATTGTAAAAATATGATACCAACAGATAGGTATTGATAAAATTAAACCAACAAAAGTGGTTTCACTATTTTATCACTTACCAAAGATTTATAGTGATCATTATAGTGAATATGACTATAGTTTTAGGAAATAATTCACCAGAAAATTTCTGGAGATCCAAAAATTATTTCCTTAGATGGTTTGGTAGGGCTTGATGTACTTGTTCACTCAGAGTTGGAATAAAGTCAAGATAATTACCAGAATGCCCTCAAGAAACTTCCAAAGCAGTTCTGTGGGGTTTTTGTCTTTTTCACCAAATTTAATCTACATGAGATTTTGATTTGATTCCAAGGGCACATGGTAGGTATTTAGAATACCAATCTGTAGGAATTGGAGTCACTCTTTTTGGAGTTGTCAAACTCCTGGAGTGAATTTAGAGGTGAATAAACCATGCACATAATAGTTTATTTCACAGAAAACATCCATGGCTCAATAAATCAGGAGCTCCTGGATTTGAATAGGTACTGGTGTAACACATCCAGGATAAGTGGACTTGGGTCAATTGGACTCTGGATTTGGTATAGGGAATTTTCTAAAGTCAGAAAGTTTCTGATTTTGTTATTTTTGCTACAGGCAGACTGGAGTTCACCTTGACATGAGACCTATGCTAATTGATTGGTATGGAAATTACCTTCTAGGCGAATGTTGATTCATCCCAATTGGGATATGTACAACCTCCTGAGGGATTTATTTAGTGATAAATATACCTTTTTGTAGAATAATTGCCAGTAAATAATGAAAATTACTTTTGGTAAAAGAACAGTTCTGCATGTTGCATAAAACATGCAGGAACCCTTATACATTTGGATCTTGACAAACATTGTGATTTGCATTTTTATTTGGATTTAATCCTAGCAGGTAGTTTATGGAATTAATAGATTCGCTAAAACAAAAAGAGAGAAAACTGCAGTGGGCCGGATCTAGCGACTATGAGCCGCCCAGCAACGAAGCCGGCCCACCTGGCTTCTCTTAGCGCAGGAGGAGACTGATTCAAACTGACAGGCGAGGCCCGCTGGTCAGCGACCGCGGCGGCCGAAGCGGTACAGGATGCCGTGGGCCATTCGATCAAGTTGGGATCGACGGCCCCGAGGCGTCGTCCACCTCTCGACGCGCGGACAGGCGGAGGAAACCCTAGGGCGACTGGGCGGCATAGGGGAGCTCACCTGGGGCTGTGCCGGTGACGGGGAAGGCACGGAGGTGATGCGGCGCTCGATGGCTAGCCCGGCATGGTCGGCAAGGGCGGGTTCGACGCAGGGAGGTGGCTTGCACGGTGGCGGCCAACCGAGATGGATCGGGAGCTCGCCGGCGAGGAGGTTCTGGCCATTCCTGAGAAGAGAGGGAGGCACGATTAGGAAGAGGAGGAGGAGGGGATCACCATAGAGAAAATGCATCAGGGGAGGAGGCAAAGGGAGGGAGCTTAGCTCGATTTTGGAGAGGGGGCCGAGGCTTCTCCCTTGCTCTCTCTCGAGCAGGGCCAGGCAGTGGAGGGGGAGCGGGTTCTCCAGGGTGGTGAGGTAGAGGGGTAGGAGGAAAATGAGGCCTAGGGGGAGAGAGGAGCTGGCCGGTGGAGCTATATACGAAAGGGGAGGGGGTTCATGGTGGATCTAGTCCATGGAGCATGTGAGAGGGGAGGGAAACCAGGGGCTGGTTACTATGGGCGTGGGGAGTGGTATCTGGTCTGTGCTGAGGGCAGAGGAGGGGTGGGATGGCTGCTGCAAGAAGTAAAGAAAAGGTGTGACCAATGGGTGCCTCTCTCCTTCCTCTAAGCACTAAAGGACAAGGGGAAAGGGGTGCTACAGTGCTAGGGCTACAGTGTTTTCGACCAAAGGGAGAGAGTGGATCTGTACAAGCTTGTTGGAGAAGATTAGATGTGGTTAAGGGGGTATTTGTACAAGCTTTTTATTGTTGTGCTATTTTGATCATAAGAGTGCTTGTGAAGGGATTTCTTTATTCATGTTGGAAAGAGTGGGAGATATGGTACTGGTAGATGGGTGAGGTCAAGATACCTCTCTAGGGATTATTTGAGATTTTTCTAAAGATTTAAAGTCCACTTAAAATCCTTTATTCAAAAAGTGCAGAAGTAGTTTATAGAATATCATTGGAAAATTTTACATTAGAAAAGATTGGTTTTTGATGTGAGATGGTCCCAAATGTGAATACGCACTTAGGGGAATTTTCCCAAGATTTATTGGGGCTTAAAGGTATTTAAAACATTTATTTTGTTGTTTCTTCCATTTAGGAATAAGGGCAAAAAGAATTATTAAAGCTCTTCAAAAATATTTATTTTTGAAGTGGGAAGGTAGGGTATGCTATATAGGATTAAATTGAGCCAAAAGTTGCGGAAGTGTTTTGTTAAAAACCAAACTTTCCCTTATGGGAGGAGTTTTGGGGATTTTGTCTATTAAAGGAATTAAGTAGATTTGGGGCCATAATAAATATGGATAATTATTGATAAATCTTGATGATCAGGGTAGGTGATGTAGACAAGCTGTAACAAGAATTTACAACCTTGGGACTGGAGAATCCAAGTTGATTTTGGTTAAAACTACAGATTTGGGGATCTTGGGTAAGATTGTTTTCATGCCACCAAAACCTTGTTGGATCTTGGAGCTCATGAATCCCCTTGGGGCATGGGATATATGGTTGGATAGACCAAGTGATGTAGATTGTAATGGTGTAGGGGTTTGAGCTTGATCCTACTTGTGCTCATCATGACAGGCTTTCAAACTTTGAACAAAATAAGCCTGTGAAAGCAGATTATCAACTAGACGTCAAAACCTTGTGGGTTTAAGTAGCACAAAGATCCACTTGTAACAAGTATAGTAGATATTTATATACCTATATTAGTAGAACACAACAATGCAAAGAGTTGGTCCATAGAAGGTTGGATGGTGGTGTGAGCTTACACGAAAGTAGGCATGTTGACTAGATTTGCAGGAAAAGTTATTTTCTTGCCTCCAAACCATCAAGAACAAGTGGGTTGGAGGATGATCTAACCAAGGGAAAGAGTGGGCCTTGTTAGTACTTAGGATTTTTAACAAGGTGGTTCAAGTGCATTTCCAATAATGCACAATGGTTCGGAAAAGGAGGCATTCAAAAAGGTGATGTTGGAAATAGTTTTCCAGACTCAGCCAAATTTGGCAGATTTAGGGTTTTTGACTAGAATATGAGATGGGATGTTTTTGATGGGGTGCAAGGTACCCAAGCATCATCAAGTGGATGGTGTTGAAGTGTAGGTTTAGTAGAGGGGGTCCATGCTTGATATTGGTCTTCAATGACTGGGAAGCTTCTAGAAGGAAATCTTCAAAATTGATCTGGTTAAGGGTTTTAGATGATCTCCTAATATCTAGTGATTAGGTATTGCTTGTATTCTTGCTTAGGGTGGGATGATCGAGAGACATCTTGATCCTAGTGGATGAGCTTCTAGAGTAGCTCATACTACTTCTAAGCAATCAAATCAAACAGCAGATCAAGGCAATTCATCAGACAGCAGATCAAGGCAACTCATCTTATACACTGAGTAAATCCACCAATGGGGTTACCATCAAGCCTAGATTGACGTAAGGCTGAGGCCTTTTGAAGAGGTTGGATTTTGAATAATATGAGAGTCCTTGATATATCTACCAAGAGTAGAGTCCAAAAGCTTACTAAAAGGTTTTGGAGATCCTAGAGGTAAGAGTAGTTGAAGGTTCTGTCTTGAAATCATAAGGAGATTATATTAAGTATCTCTCCATAGTTTTGTCAATAGAAGCTACTAAAATAGTTTTAGTTTCACAAGTATCTTGGCTCATGTTTTGAAATGCCAGAACATTTGAGAATATGGAAATTAAGCCAAGACAGTTTTGGGAAGTAGCTTTTGTCAACTGGTGTTGAGGTAAGGAGTATCATATGGTATACACTCACATGCACAAGGATAAACAGACAACAAGCAAACACTGCACCAATGAACAAGAAAAAGTTTTTGTTTCCCCCTGATTTTTGTATTCTGGTCAACTAATTAGGGTTGCTGAAATTGGGATGTTACAGATCTTTCCCCCTTAAAAGAATCTCGTCCCGAGATTCCGGAGAGTAGGGTTAGGGGATTTTGAGTCAGTTTGATACTAGGTGTCTTACGCGTACTATCTTACGGACTCTGTCTTTTAAGGTGGCTACTATGTCAATGAAGTTGAGCTTCAGTCTTTCGGGATGCGTGGAGAGTATAGCAGAGTCTAGTCCCGATTGTGAGGGGTGACCTTCTTTTCCTTCCAGACTCTATATCTCGAGGGCTTCGACTGGGTAGACTATCTTGATGCTGAACTTCACGGAGTACTCGTCGGAGGATAGAAACTACGGTTGGGAGTACCTCTGTCTAACGATTCACAACTCTTCCTTAGAGTCATAGCGTGTCCTAAATTAACGATTTCAGGGTCGGGACTCCTGGGTTTGCTTCAGCGAAGGGTTATCCTATTTTTGTGGGAAAGACGCAGTCTTTACCCCTTAGGATTTGACAAGGTTAGTTCGGAGATAACGCACTCCTTCCTTCTTGACTTCATTGATGGAGGTTCTGAAGATGGTCATCCATCTTTTCCCTGCAGTTGAGGTCTTCAGAAGGCGTCCGCGAAGCTATGGCATACGGGGCTTATATACTACCAGTATCCATGCTTAGCCTGGTGGAGTCATTGGAGTCTCACGTACTCTAAGGATTAAGGACCTAGGGGTTGGTGGTTTGGCAGTCCTTCAGGCGGGTCTTCAGCTGAAGTAGCGGAGGGACTTTGTAGAATCTTCATTTTGTTTCTCTTCGGATAATGACGGGTTGTTGCTTGGTGGAAAGACGATGTATCCAAAGATCTCTTCTGAAGTATCCTCTGGTAGAAAGTCTTTCCACCTTAGAGCTTCACTAAGATGCTTCGGGAGGGATGCGGATCTTCTGTATCTTCCCGGAGTCTTGAGCTGAGGTCCTTGTCTTCAGGGAACTGAAGTATTCGGCCCTTTTTGGTGAGGAACTACCCGTTGGTTGGGCAGAGGGGTCTGTTACTAGTTAGCTTCTCGGGGTTGTGGAAGGTTCTAATATACCAAGGGTTAGCGGTGTCAGGTTGTCACTTCTTGTCTTGGTTGACTTGTCGGGTGGTTTCTTGTGGATATTGGGGATCCTTCGGTGCTTGACTTCCGGTTTCAGAGGATTCTTGCTGTAGTAGACTGAGGCACAAGGGAGTGTGGTGCGATTGACGAGTCTTGTGAGGTGGGTTTGACGAGGTATGCTGTCCTGCTGAGGTGAAATCTTCGAGTTGAATCTGACTTGACGATGTCGAACTCCTGGTTCTTGGGATGCTTTTCCTCTCATATACTCTTGAGGTTAGTCTGGTTCTCATTACCGACATCTAACACAGGGATTTCGTGAGTTACTAGGTGGGTTATCGCTCCTCGAGTCACATTTTTAAGGCGGTCAAGGCAAAGCAGAGCATACAAACAAGGCGAACAGAGCGAGAGAATCGCAATGTCCTCGGCAAACATCACACATCAAGCAATACAGGAGGCACTTAGGCAAGCAAACACGGCCAATGCTATGGACCAAGGAGTTAACTACTCGCGATGTAGGGGAACCCTATTCTTAGGACTATTGACCCTAGATTTCGTCTTTCTTCAGGTCGGTGTCACTATCTTGGAGATGAAGTCTTCGTCGTATCTTGGACACTTCATGATAGTGCAACACCTAATGTCTTCTGATTGTGGGGATTCTGCTGGTAGGGTGATCTTGTAGTCTCCTTGTGTTTGCTGGTAGTTACTCCTCTTCATCTCGTTCCCATTCTCTTCATCAGGTTCTAGACTCTAGTTATTTAAAGTCCGTAGGTTTGAAGTTTGGACGAGAGTTAGAGGAAACCATTTTCGAAAGCATTTACTTAGAGTAAGAGAAGAAGTAGAACTTTTTGAAACTCATTGGGAAACTAGTCTTTTGAAAGCCGGGGTTTTCAAAGTAAGGTTCGTGTCTAATGACCATGCTAACTAAGGTTCTCCTACAGTCAGGATGGCTCTGATACCAAGTCTGTGGGACCCCCAGATTAATGCTCCGAGAATCCTTGTTATGCATATAACCACGATCCCATGATCAGTTACTCGTGGCACATAACCGACAAGTATCATTACATCATCCGAGAATATACCGAATTACCAGACTTACATGAATTCCGTTATGGCTACATCAATAAACAATAGCGGATCTTCATCAAGCGTAGAGCCCGAGCCATGCCTTAACCTACTGGCAACTGACTGGGAGAACGTCCTAGCTCGCATAGTCGCCATCATCATCTTCTTCTTGAGATCTGGCCAAGTTAATAGCCAGGGACAATGCCAGCAAGTACATTGAATGTACTTGCAAACCACCTTAAGATAACAATAATAACAAAAAGGTATGCAATATGGCTGTGGTAGTAGGAGGACTCCAAGAGAGGTTCTTTTCTCACATAGTTTCTCTTGCAAATATAGCATCTACATATCTTTGAAAAACTTTTGTGAACCATTTTGGAAACCATTTTGAACATTAGGACTGGGTCACCCATTTGTTTCCTTCTCCCAGTCGTCCCACGACTAAACTCCTTCCACCCCTCTCCTACCATCCCATGGCCATAACAGGGATCCTTTCTGACCATCCCATGGTCAAAACCTTTCTCCTTTTTCGACCATCCCATGGTCAAAATATTTTCAAAGATTTTGCTTTTTCGAAATCCTTTTTGAAAACAAAACCAGCAATCCTCTACAGAAGTTTGTCCAACCCATCCTTAACCGCGGACACGGCTATTCGAATAGATTTACACTCTGCAAAGGTGGTACACTTTACCCACATCATTCGGGTACACTACCCTGATCTTCATCGATCGTGGGTCGAGTAACTGATCAAGACTCTCCGGGTGCCCACTCCAATATAAGTGCCTACCCTATGAGTGTTAATCCCCTCAACACCGGGACGTTGGGCGAGGACCAACCGGAGCGCTTTCTCCACCTCCCGGGTGAGCTCTTTCAATGAGGGGCTCATAGTAACGCGTGGAGGCCTGCCGACCCTTTGTTCCTTCTCCAGGTCGATGTCCCGCATGGACCTTTATCGAAGAAGGCCCACCCTCCAGGGATCCCCGATCCCCTGTAGTTGTTGCGAGGCAGGTTATACCAGAATAGACAAACATCGAATCCAGCCCTGTACCATTCCAGAGTAATGTGGTTGCACAGGGTTAAGTTGTTATAGCTAAACTACAAAGAACCATGTGTGTTTTTGTAAACCTTTTTCCTCCATATTTCCTTCAGCATTTTTAAAACAAAACCTTCTTCTTTTTCAACATCTCTTGGGGAGGTCCCACCTCACCAAGGTTTTCTCATAAAACTTTTGGTAAAATATTTTTTCCGGCTTCTTCCCATCCGCTAGTTTTTGCTTCGGCTACAACGGGGTCTCCAAAGGGGTATGTGGATATGCGCCATCTACTCTGCTAGGGACACGTAGGTGTCATCAAGGGGGTTGCACCTAGTAGTGCATAAGTGTAATAGTTCGGAGGAGCCAAACCACTACCATATATACATCAACATATAGTAAAACAATGCAGTTTTAATAAACATAGATAAAACATGCATAAATAAAATAGTAGGACAAGGCTGATGAGAAAGAAGGTGGCTTTCCTGAGATCAGCAATATGGCAATATGTCCCTGGACTTCATCTTAGAATACCATAATAATAACCATAATAACCATCTTGTTATGCTCTCTGGTATAATCGCAACTATCGTCGATAAGAATCACATGCAAGCAAACACAAGGGCACAATCAATACAGGGCATACAAGCATCAATACAATACAGCAAACAAGCATATCACACAATACTCAAAACAGTAGGTTTTGGAGAGGATTGGATTTAGGGGATTGAGATGGCCTTGGAGAAGGGGATGAAAATCCCCTAGAATTTATAGTATAGAAACTACCTAAGAGATGGATTTTTGAACAAGACCATATTATGTATGGTACCATTGTAAAAATATGATACCAACAGATAGGTATTGATAAAATTAAACCAACAAAAGTGGTTTCACTATTTTATCACTTACCAATGATTTATAGTGATCATTATAGTGAATATGACTATAGTTTTAGAAAAGTTCTGGAGATCCAAAAATTATTTCCTTGAATTTTTAGGTAGGGCTTGATGTACTTGTTCCTGAGAGTTGGAATAAAGTCGAGATAATTACGAGAATGCCCTCAAGAAACTTCCAAAGGCAGTTTTGTGGGGTTTTTGTCTTTTTCACCAAATTTAATCTACAGGAGCTTTTGATTTGATTCCAAGGGCACATGGTAGGTATTTAGAATACCTTTCTGTAGGAATTGGAGTCACTCTTTCTGGAGTTGTCAAACTCCTGGAGTGAATTTAGAGGTGAATAAACCATGCACATAATAGTTTATTTCATAGAAAAACATCCATGGCTCAATAAATCAGGAGCTCCTGGATTTGAATAGATATTGGTGTAACACATCCAGGATAAGTGGACTTGGGTCAATTGGACTCTTGATTTGGTCTAGGGAATTTTCTAAAGTCAGAAAGTCTCTAATTTTGTTATTTTTGCTACAGGCACACTAGAGTTCACCTTGACATGAGACCTATGCTGATTGATTGGTATGGAACTTACGTCCTAGGGGAACTTTGATTCATCCCAATTGGAGGTGTAAACCCTCTTGAGGGATTTATTTAGTGATAAATATACCTTTTTGTAGAACAATTGCCAGTAAATAATGAAAATTACTTTTGGCAAAAGAACAGTTCTGCATGTTGCATAAAACATGCAGGAACCCTTAGACATTTGGATCTGGACAAATATTGTGATTTCCATTTTTATTTGGATTTAATCCTAGCAGGTAGTTTCTGGAATTAATAGATTTGCTAAAAGAAAAAGAGAGAAAACTGCAGTGGGCCGGATCTGGCGACTGTGGGCCGCCCAGCAACGAAGCCGGCCCACCCGGCTTCACTCAGCACGGGAGGAGACTGGTTCGAACTGACGAGCGGGGCCGCTGGTTAGCGACCGCGGCGGCTGAAGCTGTACGGGAGGCCGTGGGCCGTTCGATCAAGTTGGGATCGACGGCCCCGGGGCATCGTCCACCTCTCGACGCGCTGACAGGTGGGGGAAACCCTAGGGCGACTAGGCAGCCAGGGAAGCTCACCTGGGGCTGTGCCGGCGACGAGGGAGGCGTGGAGGTGATGCGGCGCTCGATGGCTAGCCCGACGATGGTTGGCAAGGGAGGGTTCGGCGCAGGGAGGTGGCTCGCACGGTGGAGGCCGACGGAGATGGATCGGGAGCTCGCCGGCGAGGAGGTTCTGGCCGTTCCTGAGAAGAGAGGGAGGCACGGTTAGGAAGAGGAGGAGGAGGGGATCACCACAAAGAAACATGCATCAGGGGAGGAGGCAAAGGGAGGGAGCTTAGCTCGATTTTGGAGAGGGGGCCAAGGCTTCTCCCTTGCTCTCTCTCTCGAGAAGGGCAAGGCAGTGGAGGGGGAGAGGGTGCTCCAGGGTGGTGAGGTAGAGGGGTAGGAGGCAAATGAGGCCAAGGGGGAGAGGGGAGCTGGCTGGTGGAGCTATATACCGAAGGGGAGGGGGTTCATGGTGGATCTAGTCCATGAAGCATGTGAGAGGGGAGGGAAACCAGGGCCTGGTTACTGTGGTGTGGGGAGTGGTATCTGGTCTGTGCTGAAGGCAGAGGAGGGGTGGGATGGCTGCTGTAAGAAGTAAAGAAAAGGTGTGACCAATGGGTGCCTCTCTCCTTCCTCCAAGCACTAAAGGACAAGGAGAAGGGGGTGCTAAAGTGCTAGGGCTATAGTGTTTTCGACCAGAGGGAGTGAATGGAGCTGTACAAGCTTGGTGGAGAAGATTGGATGTGGTTAAGAGGGTATTTGTACAAGGTTTTTATTGTTGTGCTATTTTGATTACAAGAGTGCTTGTGAAGGGGTTTCTTTATTCATGTTGGAAAGAGTGGGAGAGATGGTATTGGTAGATGGGTGAGGTCAAGATACCTCTCTAGGGATTATTTGAGATTTTTCTAAAGATTTAAAGTCCACTTAAAATCCTTTATTCAAAAAGTGCAGAAGTAGTTTATAGAAGATCATTGGAAAATTTTACATTGGACAAGATTGGTTTTTGATGTGAGATGGTCCCAAATGTGAATACACACTTAGGGGAATTTTCCCAAGATTTATTGGGGCAAAAGGTATTTAAAACATTTATTTTGTTGTTTCTTCCATTTAGGAATAAGGGCAAAAAGAATTATTAGAGCACTTCAAAAATATTTATTTTTGAAGTGGGAAGGTAGGGTATGCTATATAGGATTCAATTGAGCCAAAAGTTGGGGAAGTGTTTTGGCAAAAACCAAACTTTCCCTTATGGGAGGAGTTTTGGGGATTTTGTCTATTAAAGGAATTAAATAGATTTGGGGCCATAATAAATATGGAGAATTATTGATAAATCTTGATGATAAGGGTAGGTGATGTAGACAAGGTGTAACAAGAATTGGCAACCTTGGGATTGGAGAATCTTGGGTAAGATTGTTTTCATGCCACCAAAACCTTGTTGGATCTTGGAGCTCATGGATCCCCTTGGGTCATGGGATATATGGTTGGATATACCAATTGATTTATATTGCAATGGTGTAGGGGTTTGAGCTTGATCCTACTTGATCTCATCATGACAGGCTTTCAAACTTTGAATAAAATAAGCCTGCCAAAGCAGATTATCAACTAGCCTTAAAAACCTTGTGGGTTTAAGTAGCACAAAGATCCACTTAGAACAAGTGAAGTAGATATTGATATACCTGTATTAGTAGAACACAACCATGCAAAGAGGTTGTCCATAGAAGGTGGGATCGTGGTGTGAGCTTATACCAAAGTAGGCATGTTGACTAGATTTGCAGGAAAAATTATTTTCTTGCCTGCAAACCATCAAGAACAAGTGGGTTGGAGGATGATCTAACCGAGGGCAAGAGTGGTCCTTGGTAGTACTTAGTATTATTAACAAGGTGGTTCAAGTGCATTTCCAATAATGCACAAGGGTTGGGAAAAGGAGGCCTTCAAAAAGGTGATGTTGGAAATGGTTTTCCAGACTTAGCCAAATTTGGCAGATTTAGGGTTTTTGACTAGAATATGAGATGGGATGTTTTTGATGGGGTGCAAGGTGCCCAAGAATCATCAAGTGGATGGTGTTGAAGTGTAGGTTCAGTAGAGGGGATACATGCTTGATATTCGTCTTCAATGACTAGGAAGCTTCTAGAAGGAAATCTTCTGAATTGATCTGGTTAAGGGTTTTAGATGATCTCCTAATATCTAGGGATTAGGTACTACTTGTATTCTTGCTTAGGGTGGGATGATCCTAGATGTTGGATTTTTAATAATATGAGAGTCCTTGATATATCTACCAAGAGTAGAGTCCAAAAGCTTACTAAAAGGTTTTGGAGATCCTAGAGGTAAGAGTAGTTGAAGGTACTGTCTTGAAATCATAAGGAGATTATATTACGTATCTCTCCATAGTTTTGTCAATAGAAGCTACTAAAATAGTTTTGGTTTCACAAGTATCTTGGCTCATGTTTTGAAATGCCAGAACATTTGAGAATATGGAAATTAAGCCAAGACAGTTTTGGGAAGTAGCTTTTGTCAACTGGTGTTGAGGTAAGGAGTATCATATGGTATACACTCACATGCACAAGCATAAACAGACAACAAGCAAACACTGCACCAATGAACAAGAAAAAGTTTTTGTTTCCCCCTGATTTTTGTATTCTGGTCAACTAATCAGGATTGCTGAAATTGGGATCTTACACAACGAGTGCCAAAAGATGCAAATGAAAAGGTCAAGCACTCAAAGCAAAACATTTGGAGCCACCGAAGCATAAAAGGAGCATAAGGTGTAGACTCCAAAGCAAAAAGGATATCAACTAGAGATTTAGCCATAATCATGTGTATAATTTTCTAGGTAGACAACAATCACCAAGATATACATCCACAAAGAAACATGCACACACAAAAATGGATACTCAAGAATGAACAAGATATCCAAACAAAAGTCATAGATACTACCAATAAGATTTTTGCTAGAAAGCATGGCCAAAGGCTCATATTTATCTTACTGAATATCAATGACCTTCAAACACCAACGAATACATCACAACTATCACAAGGGAACAAGATCTAGTTGGAATGTATTGGGAAAGGCAACAAGTATCATAAAAACAAATAAACCTTGCAAATTCATCCATATAGTACATAAGAGAAACCGAGGAAATGATTGGTAATAGAATTGCTAGATTGGCATATGTGGGATTGGTGAATCATAAACATGATTTTTATATACTCCCCAAAATATGCATTCATCTCAACTTACTCATATAACAATAAGGATGATAAAATAAAATCTTGCAAGAACCGCAATAAAAGCAACAGAAGGAAATCATGCCATGATGCAACCACAAAGGTTGGATGCTAGAGAAGTATGCATGAGAGGGATACTTGTTACCGAGATACCATTGGTAGGATGAAGTAGATATGAGTTTTTTGATCATCCTAGCTTGCCTCCAATTATCATTTAGTCACCACATCTTCTTATTATTGAGACAAGCATCCAAGGTATCTCCAATGTACCTATAACACATTCAAGTACACAATGGTCCCAAAACTCATTGGGTCCAAAGTAGTTAGATACACTACAATAAATAGGACAAACTCCACAAAAACATGTGAAAATTGATATGAAATTGAATTTCATGCACAACTTAGCCAAAATAGGATTTGGTGGAGTTTCCCCTATATATTGGATCAAAGAAAGCAAGCATACTATAATATAGAACATGTAGTAAATATGTATGCACAAGATTTTCAAGAACCAAAACGGAGATAGAATTTGAACAAAAACACCAAGTAAACCGAGAAGTCTCACACAATAGTGTGACACGACAAAAGGGTGTCCAAATTGCATCAAAGAGCCAAATCAACACATGAACGGACACAAATTCAACAAATGAACAAGGCCAAAGCCAAAGAGCAAAAGATAGACAAAAACACCAATGCTCAAGGATTTATCTCATCCTAAGGGATCAAACAAGTAACAATGAATGAGACAAAACCAACTCCCAAAAGATCAAGGTACCACCACATAAACCAAACTCTATACTTTTTCATGATGGCACAAAGTACAGAAAGAAAAGATCAAACTTCCAAGCACATAAAACATGATATGGAACAAAACAAGAAGCATAAATATGAGTATTCTAAATAATATAGGAGAGCTCCCCCATGGATAGTGCATTATGTAGGATTTTCCTTTTGAATGAAAAATGCACAGAAATGGGATCATCACTAGTACCTACATTTAATAAAACACACGAGCATACCAATAAAATAAGAAGATCCACAAGAGGCAAGGAAAGCTTGGGAGACAACACAAAACATTTTCTTGGCGAGATGTAGTACAAAATTTAAGCAAAGGCCAAAGTGAATATGGTCAATAACTTCTACCATATACGGAGTACCACTTGTCCAATGACAAGAATTATGGGGAAACATTTCCCAAGATAGTTTTTGAGGATATCATGATCATATTCACAACACGAAGCATATGAAGAAATATAAAAATTAAGCTTGATGCTTAGATAGAGATTCTTGATAGCTCCATACAGTCACACAATCATAAAAGATAAAAGTAACTTGAAGCAAATGGTTTCCATGGAGGATATGGAGGTCCAAATATGGGAAACACATAGCAAAAAAAACTCTCACAAACAAGATCCAAACGATGAGCAATAAAATCAACCCAAGGGAATTGGAATTTGTTTGAGCTAAATGTGCCACTTAGGAGCTAGATAAATATAAATATCAATTCTAATTGACACAACCTCAAATGTCCACATTTTGTAGGTTTGTAATATGCACAAAGCATATGACTCCCCCATAATGTGGTAAACCAAGAATACTCCAACAAGAGGTAAAAACATCCAAATAGAGATGATTAATGAAAATTATGGAACTTGAATTTCTCATGAGAAAGACATACCACGTAGAGACTAGATAAAACTTTCTATATATACTAAGTGGTATTTATCATGTACATACATTTTAGGATTGTGGAATTCCCAAGCATAACACTCCCCCAAAATGGGATAGTCCATTAATTTCTCACAAGATCCAAGAAACATACCAAATAAATTCAACAAAGGCTCCAACCCAAGAGACACAAATACATGGTCAGCCAACCAAAATACACAAGTATACTTGATAACTCAATATAAGTACGAGGGAAGCACAACATGTACAAACACATACAAAGGTACAAAACCAACACATGCACAAGGCAGCAAGTAACTTTCAATGTAAATGAGTTAAGCACATGTTACCACAAGGAGGGACATTGGATATATGATAGAAGCATGATAATCCAAATGGATTGACTTGAGAAGAATAAATGATGAAGATCCCTCAATTCTTCATAATGTAAACAAGTCTCCAATGCCCTCCAACAATACCTATTGATCAAGTTTTGGCTTGTTGGTCCCCAACCAAGTTGGGTCCTAAGAGGTTAGTCACAATAGGCTTGGCAACCCAAATGGTTCTTTTCATGAACCCTCATTGAGCACCAACAAATTTGGCAAACACATTGCCAACCTCATCCTTACAAAGAGAATAAGCATCATCAATAATGATAGGGTTGGATGAGGAGATACCAATAGTGCATGAGGAAGAAATGTGCCCCTTCTCATGGCATATGTAGCAAGTTATTCTCTTGCCATCTTTCTTCTTAGGTGAAGCCACAACTCGAGGAAGATCTTGAGTAGTCCTCTTAGGAAGAGGCCCATCACTAACTTGAGGTAGAGCTTGAGGCCGCTTCCCATGTTGCTTCACACTAAGATGCTTCTTCTTCAATGGGCAATATCTAACATGATGCCCTTCTTCCTTGCACTTGAAGCAAACAATGTTGGCCGGATTCTTAACTTGATATTGGCCATTCTTCTTGTTGCCCTTGTGCTTCAGCTTGATAGTGGACTTGTTCGTGACATTGGAGTTGTATCCAAGCCCACACTTGTCATTGGGGAATTTTTGCATACTCAAGATATTGTCGAGAGTGGCCTTCCCTTTATGACCCTTTTTCAAGTCATTCTTCAAAGAAGTTACTTGAGCCTTGAGCTCTTTAATTTCCTCTACATGGTTAGTGTGAACAAAAATACTAGAGGAAGTGGATGCTACATTGTTAGAGCAACAAGGGATGGAAAGTAATTCATCACAAGATGTATCAATGGCATGAGTGGATGAATTACAAGGACTAGCACATGGCAATATGACATTTTGAGTAGAAGTAGTGATAATGTCCACATGAGGCTCATTATATGTTACCTTTGACATAATAGCCTCATGAGGTAATTTTAGCCTATCATGGGAGGCTAGAAGATCCCCATAAGAGCTTGATAGATTACCATGATTTTCTTCCAAGATACCATACTTGCTAGTTAGCAAAGCAAGTTGAGTATTTAGCTCAACATTCTCCTTCAAAATAGATGATTCACAAGAAATAGAGTTAGTAGCACAAGCATCATAATTAATTGCAAGAGGTGAGGGCAACTTCGAAAGCTCTTTTGAGTAAGAGGCTTTAAGTTGCTCATGTGACTCGGTGAGTTTGATGAGCTCACCCTTGATGACCCTAGAGCCATTTTTGAGGTGCTCAAAATCCTCAAGAAGTTTAGCATAAGAAACTTAAAGCTCATCATTTTTTACTTTTGAGACCACTAGCCACCTTAGGACCTATATTATGAGATTCCTTTACTCTAGACAACTCTAGAGAAAAAGTCTCCTCAAGAGATTCCTTAGTGGTTTGTTCCTCTTCAAGAGCTTCATTTAGATGTGAAATTTGATTAGCATACTCACGCTCAAGCCTACTCATTTTATCAATAGTGTTCTCATCCTCCTCAATTTGTGCTTCTAACTTATCAATATGTTCTTTGCTCTTAATAGCAAGGCCCAAGATTTCAATAAAGTTAGAGCAAGCAATATTATCCTTAATAAGAGCATGATAAACCATCTCACCCTTTTCATATAAATCATCAACATTAAGCTCCTTTTCCTCATTATCCTCATCCTCATCATCACAAGAGGTATTGGGTTCCAAAGTAGGAGTTACCTTTGAATCCCGAGCCATAAGGCTTAGGTGGGAACCGTGAGATGATGATGATGAAGAATTACTTGAAGCTCCATTCAAATTCATGTCTTTACCAATATAATATTTGGTTTCCTCTACATTGTTAGACACACAACAACTAGAGGAAATAGAAGCATTTATATTATGACAACAAGGCAAAGAGAGCATATCATCATGTGATCTATTGAGGCAATTTATACATGATATGCAAGGACTATAAACACTAGCATGTAAATCATATATAGTGCTAGACGTGTTTAAGTCCAAAGATGAAGCATTGCAATGAGATAGAGATGAAGGATCATCAAGAGTAAGATTACTATCAACATTGCAATATTCATCACCACTCACCATATCATTACCTTGTGTCTTGCCACACTTTGGTGAAGTGGAAGAAGATGAGAACTCACCACGACCGGAAGTGGAAGCAATACAATCATCATCAATAATGTTGGACAAGTCATATTTATCTTGAAGTTTTGTCCATAACTCATGAGCGCTCCAAAAAGGTATGATTGAAGAAGTAACTACAAAGCTCAAAGCATTAACAAGAACATTAGAAGCATGAGCATCGAGATATAAGTTTTTCTCATCCTCACAAGATAGATTTTCGAAATCCATAGGAGGAGAAAAACCTATATCTACAATACGCTCCAAATTTGGGTCCATGTCCCGAAAATGAATAAGCATGCGAGTTTTACAAATATCATAATTTGTGCCATCGAATATAAACATTTCATTGTGCACAAATCCCCTAGTCGACATCTTTACTCTCAAGGCGGTGAAGCCTAAAATGAGAGACCAGGTTCTAATACCAATTGAAAGGACACATATGTCGCCTAGAGGGGGTGAATAGGTGATTTAAAACTTTTACGAGATGGGCTTAACAAAGGCGGAATAAAACTAGCGTTTACTTTGTTAAGCACAGAACCTAGAACAACTAGGGTTCACCTATTTGCACCAACAACTTATGCTAAGCAAGACAAGCAACTATGTGAGAGCAAGATATATACTTCAAGCATGAAGGTTATCACAAAGTAAACTGCATAAGTAAGAGCTCGGATATGGAGATAACAGAGGCATGCGGAGTCGATGATATTTTACCGAGTTCCTCCCAACATGGAGTACGTCTCGTTTGGAGATGGGGTGGTATCAAACCACCAACGCCACAAAAGGCCTCCCTTGTTCTCCTATGAATCTCACCCCAACAGGATCGATCCACACTTGCACTATCGGTGCACTTGTCGGTGGCAATCCGTAACCTCTCACAAGGTTGGGGTACTTCTCCACAACTCAATTGGAGGCTCCCAATAAACAAGCTTGCGGAATGCTCCACAACTTAATTGTAGGCCCCAAGTAATCTACAAACCTACAAAACTACCAAACCGTCTAGGGTTCCAAGAAGCCAAGAGTAAAAAGCTTCTCACCTTTCACCCAATCGAATCCTCACCAAGAACTCAAACCGATGCACCAAATGCAATGGCAAGAACACACAAAGTGCACAAGTCCTTCTCTCCCAAATTCCACCAAAGCTACAAAAGCTTATGGGGGAATAAGCGAGGAAGAACAATGGAGGAAATCCACAATAGACTCCAAGATGTTCTCCTCACTTAGAGGAGAGATTGATTTGTGGGGTTGTAGATCTAGATCTCCTCTTTCAAATCCCTCAAGAATATGCAAGAATAAATGGAGGGATTGAGGTATAGCAAGCTCAAGATGGTCAGGAATGGAGGGGAAAACTTGCAGCGATGGTTAGGGAACCATTGGGGAAGAAGGGCCCCTTAAATAGGTCCCTAGAAATCCAACCGTTAGGTCAAGGAATCGCCCGGTCCGGAGTCTCTGGACTTGGACCGGAGTCTCCGGTATACCCAGGCCAAACGGGGTCAAACTGGGGGACAATCTGTATGCGGTCTGGATATAGACCGGAGATTTAGTACGGAGTCTCCGGTCTTACAAAAACTGACAGAAAGACCAATACGAAAACATCCATAACTTTTGCATCCGAATTCCGATTTTGATGATCTTGGGCTCGTTTTAAAGAGGACAATAATATCTACAATATAATGCAGGGAACCATCATAGTCCAGAATGGGAGAATAGAACCAAATATCGAAAGGTTTGACCTCTCTCAACAAGACGAACCGGTAAAACCTCCAACATCGAAAACGCAATAGAGAATGCATATGAAATCCGTTTTCAATGAACTTGGGCTTGTCATGAAGATTAAAACAAGCTCTTAATACTCTCATGGATAATAACCAAATAATGGAAGGTTTTACCAATCTCTAAAAGACAAACCGGTAAAACCTCCAATATTGAAAACGCAACTGAGAATGTATATGAAATCCGTTTTCGATGAACTAGAGCTTGTTTTGAATATTACCACAAGATCAAGAACCTCACATGGATAAGATACAAATAACAACCAAGAAAGATTATGCCAATTATGCAAAGGTTTGAGCTCTCACGAAGGATATGATCAAGTTACTCACTCAAGAGCCCCTCTTGAGAGTACAAGTATCTATCCTATAAACCGGTCTCCCCAACTAACACCATGAGACCGGTAAGAAAGAAACCCTATTAATAACATACCTTTTCCTTGAGAATATTCCACTTGAGCTTGAAGATAGCGATCTTGTCCACCTCAAGATGGAACACCTTTCTTGATTGCACTAGCTTGGTGAAGACTTGCAAATTGCTCTCCCATACTCGACTATGGTAGAGCTTCTCTCTTGGGCATATCATCTTCCCATATCCATGATAACCATCGGATGGCAAGCTTCAAGCAAATGATCTCTTCGATATGGCTCATCTTGAACTTGCACATCATTTCTTTTTTCTTCATTATGTTGGTGTCTTGAAGGCACATAAGAGATATCACTCCAACTTTATTCTTGAAGACACACTTGTCATAGGCACAACTCTCACATGACCAATCTTTGGATCTCTCCTTGAACACATTGGTCAAAACTTGATCTTCTTTACTTTCTTCTTCTCCCAACTTTGATGCCAACATATGGTACAAGCATTACCTATGGAAAAATCCTACAAGTAAAACTTAATCCAAACATAAGTCCATAAAGATTGAAATTAATTACCAAAACCACACATGGGGCACACATGCACTTTCAATGTGGTTCATGAAAAGAACACACATGCAATGACTCTAGTGGATCCATATGTGGTTTAGGAAAAGAACACACATGCAATGACTCTATTGGTGGATTAGGAGAAGAACATACATGCAATGACTCTGGTGGATCCATCTGCTTTATAAAAACAACACGCATGAAATGAATCTAGTGGTGGTTTATGAAAAGAACACACATGCAATGACACTGGTGGATCCAAGTGGTTTATGAAATAAACACACATGCAATGCCTCTAGTGATAGTTTATGAAAAGAACACACATGCAATGACACTGGTGGATCCATGTGGTTTATGAAAATAACACACATGCAATAACTATAGTAGATGTACATGTAGTTCAGGAAAATAACACACATGCAATGACTCTAGTGGTGGTTTAGGAGAAGAACATACATGCAATTACTCTAGTGGATCCATGTGGTTTATGAAAACAATACACATGCAATGACTGAAATGGTGGTTTTGAAAAAAGAACACACATGTAATGGCACTGGTGGATCCAAGTGGTTTATGAAAACAACACACATGAAATGACTCTAGTGGATCCATGTGGTTTATGAAAAGAACACACATGCAATGACTCTAGTGGTGGTTTAGGAAAATAATAAACATGCAATGACTCTAGTGGTGGTTTATGAAAAGAACACACATGCAATGACTCTCGTGGTGGTTTAAAAAACACACATTTAATGACACTAGTGGATCTAAGTGGATTATGAACAGAACACACATGCAATAACTCTTGTGGATCCATGTGTTTTATGAAAAGAACACACATGCAATGACTCTATTGGTGGTTTATGAAAAAGAACACATGCAATGACACTGGTGGATCCAAGTGGTTTATGAAAAGAACACACATGCAATGACTCTAGTGGTGGTTTAGAAAAAAGGAACAAACATGCAATGACTCTGGTGGATCCATGTGGTTTATGAAAAGAACAAACATTTAATGACAGTGGTGGATCCAAGTGGTTAATGAAAAGAACACAGATGCAATGACTCTGGGTGTGCTTTATAAAAAGAACACACATGCAATGACTCTGGTGGATCCATGTGGTTTATGAAAAGAACACACATGCAATGACACTAGTGGATCCATGGGGTTTGTGAAAAGAAAACACATGAAATGACTCTGGTGGATCCATGTGGTTTATGAAAAGAACACATAGGTAATGACTCTAGTGTTGGTTTATTAAAAAGAACACACATGGAATGACACTGGTGGATCCAAGTGGTTTATGAAAATAACACATATGCAATAAATCTAGTTGTGGTTTATGAAAAAGAACACACATGCAATGACTCTAGTGGATCCATGTGGTTTATGAAAAGAACAAACATTTAATTACACTAGTGGATCCAAGTGGTTAATCAAAAGAACACACATACAATGACACTAGTGGATCCAAGTGGTTTATGAAAAAATATACATGCAATGCCTCTAGTGGATCCATATGTGGTTTAGGAAAATAACACACATGCAATGACTCTAGTGGTGGTTTAGGAGAAGAACAAATATGCAATTACTCTAGTGGATCCATGTGGTTTATGAAAAGAACACAGATGCAATGACTCTTGTGCTAGTTTAGGAGAAGAACAGACATGCAATGACTCTGGTGGATCCATTTGGTTTATGAAAAGAACACACATGCAATGACTCTAGTGGTGGTTTTGAAAAAGAACACACATGTAATGGCACTGGTGGATCAAAGTGGTTTATGAAAAAAAACACATGCAATGAATCAAGTGGTGGTTTAGGAAAATAACACACATGCAATGACTCTAGTTGTGGTTTATGAAAAAGAACACACATGTAATTACTCTGGTGGATCCATGTGGTTTATGAAATGAACATACATGCAATGAATCTAGTTGTAGTTTTGAAAAGAACACACATGCAATGACACTGGTGGATCCATGTGGTTTATGAAAAGAACAAACATGCAATGACTCTCGTAGATCCAAGTGGTTTATGAAAAGAACACACATCCAATGACACTAGTGGATCCAGGTGGTTTATGAAAAGAACATACATGCAATGACTCTCGTGGTGGTTTATGAAAAAAACACACATGCAATCACACTTGTGGCTCCATGTGGTTCATGAAAAGAACACACATTCAATGACTCTAGTGGATCTATATGTGGTTTAGGAAAAGAACACACATGCAATGACTCTATTGGTGGATTAGGAGAAGAACAGACATGCAATGACTCTGGTGGATCCATCTTGTTTATAAAAACAACACGCGTGAAATGAATCTAGTGGTGGTTTATGAAAAAACACACATACAATGACACTGGTGGATCCAAGTGGTTTATGAAATAAACACACATGCAATGACTCTAGTGATGGTTTATGAAAAGAACACACATGCAATGAGACTGGTGGATCGATGTGGTTTATGAAAATAACACACATGCAATGAGTCTAGTGGTGGTTTATGAAAAGAACACACATGCAATGACACTTGTGGATCCATGCGGTTTATGAAAATAACACACATGCAATAACTCTAATGGATGTACATGTAGTTTAGGAAAATAACACACATGCAATGACTCTAGTGGTGGTTTAGGAGAAGAACATACATGCAATGACTCTTGTGGATCCATGTGGTTTATGAAAAGAACACACATGCAATGACTGTAGTGGTGGTTTTGAAAAAGAACACACATGTAATGGCACTGGTGGATCCAAGTGGTTTATGAAAAGAACACACATGAACTGACTCTAGTGGATCAATGTGGTTCATGAAAAGAACACACATGCAATGACTCTAGTGGTGGTTTATGAAAAGAACACACATGCAATGACACTCGTGGATCCGTGTGGTTTATGAAAAGAACACACCTGCAATGACTCTAGTGATGGTTTAGGAAAATAATAAACATGCAATGACTCTAATGGTGGTTTATAAAAAAGAACACAGATGCAATGACTCTGGGGGATCCATGTGGTTTATGAAAAGAACATACAAGCAATGACTCTAGTTGTGGTTTACGAAAAGAACACACATGCAATGAAACTGGTGGATCCATGTGGTTTATGAAAAGAACAAACATACAATGACTCTAGTGGATTCTTGTGGTTTGTGAAAAGAACACACATGCAATGACTCTTGTTGTGGTTTATGAAAAGATCACACATGCAATGACTCTAGTGGTGGTTTATGAAAAGAACACACATGCAATAACACTGGTGGATCCATGTGGTTTATGGAAAGAACACACATTTAATGACTCTAGTGGTGGTTTGTGAAAAAGAACACACATGCAATGACTGGTGGATCCTAGTGGTTTATAAAAAGAACATAGCAATGACTCTAGTGGTGGTTTAGGAAAAAGAACAAACATGCAATGACTCTAGTGGATCCATATGTTGTTTATGAAAAGAACACATATTTAATGACACTGGTAGATCCAAGTGGTTTATGAAAGGAACACACATGCAATGACACTGGTGGATCCATGTGGTTTATGAAAAGAACATATATGCAATGACTCTAGTTGTGGTTGATGAAAAGAACACACGTGCAATGACACTGGTGGATCCACATGGATCATGAAAAGAAGACACATGCAATGCTCTAGTGTATCCCTATGTGGTATAGGAAAATAACACACATGTAATGACTCTAGTGGTGGTTTAGGAGAAGAACATACATGCAATGACTCTGGTGGATCCATGTGGTTTATGAAAAGAACACACATGCAATGACTCTAGTGGTGTGTTATGAAAAAGAACACACATGTAATGACAATGGTGGATCCAAGTGGTTTATGAAAAGAACACACATGCAATGACTCTAGTGGTGGTTTAGAAAAAAGAACAAACATGCAATGCCTCTGGTGGATCCATGTGGTTTATGAAAAGAACAAACATTTAATGACACCGGTGGATCCTAGTGGTTTATGAAAAGAACACACATGCAATGCCTAGTGGATCCAAGTAGTTTATGAAAATAACACACACGCAATGACACTGGTGGATCCATGTGGTTTAAGAAAATAACATACATGCAATGACTCTAGTGGATGCATATGTGGTTTAGGAAAATAACACACATGCAATGACTCTAGTGGTGGTTTAGGAGAAGAACATACATGCAATGACTCTGGTCGATCCATGTGGTTTATGAAAAGAACACACATGCAATGACTCTAGTGGTGGTTTAGAAAAAAGAACAAACATGCAATGACTCTAGTGGAACCATATGTTGTTTATCAAAAGAACACACATTTAGTGACACTAGATCCAAGTGGTTTATGAAAAGAACACACATACAATGACACTGGAGGATCCAAGTGGTTTATGAAAAGAACATACATGCAATGACTGTAGTGGTGGTTTATGAAAAGAACACACGTGCAATGACATTGGTGGATCTATGTGGTTCATGAAAAGAACACATATGCAATGACTCTAGTGTATCCATATGTGGTTTAGGAAAAGAACACACATGCAATGACTATAGTGGTGGTTTATTAAAAGAACAAACATTTAATGACACTAGTGGATCCAAGTGGTTAATGAAAAGAACCCACATGCAATGACTCTAGTGGTGCTTTATGAAAAAGAACACACATGCAATGACACTCGTGGATCCAAGTGGTTTATGAAAAGAACACACATGCAATAACTCTGGTGGATCCATGTGTTTTATGAAAATAACACACATTCAATTACTCTAGTGGTGATTTAGAAAAAAGAACAAACATACAATGACTCTGGTGGATCCATGTGGTTTATGAAAAGAACACACATTTAATGACAATGGTGGATGCAAGTGGTTAATGAAAAGAACACACATGCAATGACTCTAGTGGTGGTTTATGAAAAAGAACACAAATGCAATAACTCTGGTGGATCCATGTGATTTTATGAAAAGAACACACATGCAATGACACTAGTGGATCCATGTGGTTTATGAAAAGAACACACATGCAATGGCACTGGTGGATCCATGTGGTTTATGAAAAGAACAAACATGCAATGACTCTCGTAGATCCAAGTGTTTTATGAAAAGGACACACATCCAATGACACTAGTGGATCCAGGTGGTTTATGAAAAGAACATACATGCAATGACTCTAGTGGTGGTTTATGAAAAAAACACATGCAATGACACTTGTGGATCCATGTGGTTCATGAAAAGAACACACATGCAATGACTCTAGTGGATCTATATGTGGTTTAGGAAAAGAACACACATGCAATAACTCTATTGGTGGATTAGGAGAAGAACAGACATGCAATGACTCTGGTGGATCCATCTTGTTATAGAAACAACACGCATGAAATGAATCTAGTGGTGGTTTATGAAAAAACACACATGCAATGACACTGGTGGATCCAAGTGGTTTATGAAATAAACACACATGCAATGACTCTAATGATGGTTTATGAAAAGAACACACATGCAATGAGACTGGTGGATCGATGTGGTTTATGAAAATAACACACATGCAATAACTCTAATGTATGTACATGTAGTTTAGGAAAATAACACAGATGCAATGACTCTAGTGGTGGTTTAGGAGAAGAACATACATGCAATGACTCTGGTGGATCCATGTGGTTTATGAAAAGAACAAACATGCAATGACTGTAGTGGTGGTTTTGAAAAAGAACACACATGTAATGGCATTGGTGGATCCAAGTGGTTTATGAAAAGAACACACATGAACTGACTCTAGTGGATCAATGTGGTTCATGAAAAGAACACACATGCAATGACTCTAGTGGTGGTTTATGAAAAGAACACACATGCAATGACACTAGTGGTGGTTTAGGAAAAGAACACACATGCAATGACTCTAGTGATGGTTTAGGAAAATAATAAACATGCAATGACTCTAATGGTGGTTTATGAAAAAGAACATAGATGCAATGACTCTGGTGGATCCATGTGGTTTATGAAAAGAACATACAAGCAATGACTCTAGTTGTGGTTTATGAAAAGAACACACATGCAATGAAACTGGTGGATCCATGTGGTTTATGAAAAGAACAAACATACAATGACTCTAGTGGATTCTTGTGGTTTGTGAAAAGAACACACATGCAATGATTCTTGTTGTGGTTTATGGAAAGATCACACATGCAATGACTCTAGTGGGGGTTTATGAAAACAACACACATGCAATAACACTGGTGGATCCATGTGGTTTATGGAAAGAACACACATGTAATGACTCTAGTGGTGGTTTGTGAAAAAGAACACACATGCAATGACTAGTGGATCCTAGTGGTTTATAAAAAGAACACAGCACTGACTCTAGTGGTGGTTTAGCAAAAAGAACAAACATGCAATGACTCTAGTTGTGGTTTATGAAAATAACAGACATGCAATGACTCTAGTTGTGGTTTATGAAAAAGAACACACATGTAATTACTCTGGTGGATCCATGTGGTTTATGAAAAGAACATACATGC
Source organism: Avena eriantha (assembly GCA_910589775.1). Taxonomy (NCBI): domain Eukaryota; kingdom Viridiplantae; phylum Streptophyta; class Magnoliopsida; order Poales; family Poaceae; genus Avena; species Avena eriantha. The sequence goes on along the minus strand of OU342740.1, from coordinate 179,583,103 downwards.
AATGAATCTAGTTGTAGTTTTGAAAAGAACACACATGCAATGACACTGGTGGATCCATGTGGTTTATGAAAAGTACAAACATGCAATGACTCTCGTAGATCCAAGTGGTTTATGAAAAGAACACACATCCAATGACACTAGTGGATCCAGGTGGTTTATGAAAAGAACATACATGCAATGACTCTCGTGGTGGTTTATGAAAAAAACACACATGCAATGACACTTGTGGATCCATGTGGTTCATGAAAAGAACACACATGCAATGACTCTAGTGGATCTATATGTGGTTTAGGAAAAGAACACACATGCAATGACTCTATTGGTGGATTAGGAGAAGAACAGACATGCAATGACTCTGGTGGATCCATCTTGTTTATAAAAACAACACGAATGAAATGAATCTAGTGGTGGTTTATGAAAAAACACACATACAATGACACTGGTGGATCCAAGTGGTTTATGAAATAAACACACATGCAATGACTCTAGTGATGGTTTATGAAAAGAACACACATGCAATGACACTGGTGGATCGATGTGGTTTATGAAAATAACACACATGCAATAACTCTAATGGATGTACATGTAATTTAGGAAAATAACACACATGCAATGACTCTAGTGGTGGTTTAGGAGAAGAACATACATGCAATGACTCTTGTGGATCCATGTGGTTTATGAAAAGAACACACATGCAATGACTGTAGTGGTGGTTTTGAAAAAGAACACACATGTAATGGCACTGGTGGATCCAAGTGGTTTATGAAAAGAACACACATGAACTGACTCTAGTGGATCAATGTGGTTCATGAAAAGAACACACATGCAATGACTCTAGTGGTGGTTTATGAAAAGAACACACATGCAATGACACTAGTGGATCCGTGTGGTTTATGAAAAGAACACACCTGCAATGACTCTAGTGATGGTTTAGGAAAATAATAAACATGCAATGACTCTAATGGTGGTTTATAAAAAAGAACACAGATGCAATGACTCTGGGGGATCCATGTGGTTTATGAAAAGAACATACAAGCAATGACTCTAGTTGTGGTTTACGAAAAGAACACACATGCAATGAAACTGGTGGATCCATGTGGTTTATGAAAAGAACAAACATACAATGACTCTAGTGGATTCTTGTGGTTTGTGAAAAGAACACACATGCAATGACTCTTGTTGTGGTTTATGAAAAGATCACACATGCAATGACTCTAGTGGTGGTTTATGAAAAGAACACACATGCAATAACACTGGTGGATCCATGTGGTTTATGGAAAGAACACACATTTAATGACTCTAGTGGTGGTTTGTGAAAAAGAACACACATGCAATGACTGGTGGATCCTAGTGGTTTATAAAAAGAACATAGCAATGACTCTAGTGGTGGTTTAGGAAAAAGAACAAACATGCAATGACTCTAGTGGATCCATATGTTGTTTATGAAAAGAACACATATTTAATGACACTGGTAGATCCAAGTGGTTTATGAAAGGAACACACATGCAATGACACTGGTGGATCCATGTGGTTTATGAAAAGAACATATATGCAATGACTCTAGTTGTGGTTGATGAAAAGAACACACGTGCAATGACACTGGTGGATCCACATGGATCATGAAAAGAAGACACATGCAATGACTCTAGTGTATCCCTATGTGGTATAGGAAAATAACACACATGTAATGACTCTAGTGGTGGTTTAGGAGAAGAACATACATGCAATGACTCTGGTGGATCCATGTGGTTTATGAAAAGAACACATATGCAATGACTCTAGTGGTGGGTTATGAAAAAGAACACACATGTAATGACAATGGTGGATCCAAGTGGTTTATGAAAAGAACACACATGCAATGACTCTAGTGGTGGTTTAGAAAAAAGAACAAACATGCAATGCCTCTGGTGGATCCATGTGGTTTATGAAAAGAACAAACATTTAATGACACCGGTGGATCCTAGTGGTTTATGAAAAGAACACACATGCAATGCCTAGTGGATCCAAGTAGTTTATGAAAATAACACACACGCAATGACACTGGTGGATCCATGTGGTTTAAGAAAATAACATACATGCAATGACTCTAGTGGATGCATATGTGGTTTAGGAAAATAACACACATGCAATGACTCTAGTGGTGGTTTAGGAGAAGAACATACATGCAATGACTCTGGTCGATCCATGTGGTTTATGAAAAGAACACACATGCAATGACTCTAGTGGTGGTTTAGAAAAAAGAACAAACATGCAATGACTCTAGTGGAACCATATGTTGTTTATCAAAAGAACACACATTTAGTGACACTAGATCCAAGTGGTTTATGAAAAGAACACACATACAATGACACTGGAGGATCCAAGTGGTTTATGAAAAGAACATACATGCAATGACTGTAGTGGTGGTTTATGAAAAGAACACACGTGCAATGACATTGGTGGATCTATGTGGTTCATGAAAAGAACACATATGCAATGACTCTAGTGTATCCATATGTGGTTTAGGAAAAGAACACACATGCAATGACTATAGTGGTGGTTTATTAAAAGAACAAACATTTAATGACACTAGTGGATCCAAGTGGTTAATGAAAAGAACCCACATGCAATGACTCTAGTGGTGCTTTATGAAAAAGAACACACATGCAATGACACTCGTGGATCCAAGTGGTTTATGAAAAGAACACACATGCAATAACTCTGGTGGATCCATGTGTTTTATGAAAATAACACACATTCAATTACTCTAGTGGTGATTTAGAAAAAAGAACAAACATACAATGACTCTGGTGGATCCATGTGGTTTATGAAAAGAACACACATTTAATGACAATGGTGGATGCAAGTGGTTAATGAAAAGAACACACATGCAATGACTCTAGTGGTGGTTTATGAAAAAGAACACAAATGCAATGACTCTGGTGGATCCATGTGATTTTATGAAAAGAACACACATGCAATGACACTAGTGGATCCATGTGGTTTATGAAAAGAACACACATGCAATGGCACTGGTGGATCCATGTGGTTTATGAAAAGAACAAACATGCAATGACTCTCGTAGATCCAAGTGTTTTATGAAAAGGACACACATCCAATGACACTAGTGGATCCAGGTGGTTTATGAAAAGAACATACATGCAATGACTCTAGTGGTGGTTTATGAAAAAAACACATGCAATGACACTTGTGGATCCATGTGGTTCATGAAAAGAACACACATGCAATGACTCTAGTGGATCTATATGTGGTTTAGGAAAAGAACACACATGCAATAACTCTATTGGTGGATTAGGAGAAGAACAGACATGCAATGACTCTGGTGGATCCATCTTGTTATAGAAACAACACGCATGAAATGAATCTAGTGGTGGTTTATGAAAAAACACACATGCAATGACACTGGTGGATCCAAGTGGTTTATGAAATAAACACACATGCAATGACTCTAATGATGGTTTATGAAAAGAACACACATGCAATGAGACTGGTGGATCGATGTGGTTTATGAAAATAACACACATGCAATAACTCTAATGTATGTACATGTAGTTTAGGAAAATAACACAGATGCAATGACTCTAGTGGTGGTTTAGGAGAAGAACATACATGCAATGACTCTGGTGGATCCATGTGGTTTATGAAAAGAACAAACATGCAATGACTGTAGTGGTGGTTTTGAAAAAGAACACACATGTAATGGCATTGGTGGATCCAAGTGGTTTATGAAAAGAACACACATGAACTGACTCTAGTGGATCAATGTGGTTCATGAAAAGAACACACATGCAATGACTCTAGTGGTGGTTTATGAAAAGAACACACATGCAATGACACTAGTGGTGGTTTAGGAAAAGAACACACATGCAATGACTCTAGTGATGGTTTAGGAAAATAATAAACATGCAATGACTCTAATGGTGGTTTATGAAAAAGAACATAGATGCAATGACTCTGGTGGATCCATGTGGTTTATGAAAAGAACATACAAGCAATGACTCTAGTTGTGGTTTATGAAAAGAACACACATGCAATGAAACTGGTGGATCCATGTGGTTTATGAAAAGAACAAACATACAATGACTCTAGTGGATTCTTGTGGTTTGTGAAAAGAACACACATGCAATGATTCTTGTTGTGGTTTATGGAAAGATCACACATGCAATGACTCTAGTGGGGGTTTATGAAAACAACACACATGCAATAACACTGGTGGATCCATGTGGTTTATGGAAAGAACACACATGTAATGACTCTAGTGGTGGTTTGTGAAAAAGAACACACATGCAATGACTAGTGGATCCTAGTGGTTTATAAAAAGAACACAGCACTGACTCTAGTGGTGGTTTAGCAAAAAGAACAAACATGCAATGACTCTAGTTGTGGTTTATGAAAATAACAGACATGCAATGACTCTAGTTGTGGTTTATGAAAAAGAACACACATGTAATTACTCTGGTGGATCCATGTGGTTTATGAAAAGAACATACATGCAATGAATCTAGTTGTAGTTTTGAAAAGAACACACATGCAATGACACTGGTGGATCCATGTGGTTTATGAAAAGTACAAACATGCAATGACTCTCGTAGATCCAAGTGGTTTATGAAAAGAACACACATCCAATGACACTAGTGGATCCAGGTGGTTTATGAAAAGAACATACATGCAATGACTCTCGTGGTGGTTTATGAAAAAAAAACACATGCAATGACACTTGTGGATCCATGTGGTTCATGAAAAGAACACACATGCAATGACTCTAGTGGATCTATATGTGGTTTAGGAAAAGAACACACATGCAATGACTCTATTGGTGGATTAGGAGAAGAACAGACATGCAATGACTCTGGTGGATCCATCTTGTTTATAAAAACAACACGAATGAAATGAATCTAGTGGTGGTTTATGAAAAAACACACATACAATGACACTGGTGGATCCAAGTGGTTTATGAAATAAACACACATGCAATGACTCTAGTGATGGTTTATGAAAAGAACACACATGCAATGACACTGGTGGATCGATGTGGTTTATGAAAATAACACACATGCAATAACTCTAATGGATGTACATGTAATTTAGGAAAATAACACACATGCAATGACTCTAGTGGTGGTTTAGGAGAAGAACATACATGCAATGACTCTTGTGGATCCATGTGGTTTATGAAAAGAACACACATGCAATGACTGTAGTGGTGGTTTTGAAAAAGAACACACATGTAATGGCACTGGTGGATCCAAGTGGTTTATGAAAAGAACACACATGAACTGACTCTAGTGGATCAATGTGGTTCATGAAAAGAACACACATGCAATGACTCTAGTGGTGGTTTATGAAAAGAACACACATGCAATGACACTAGTGGATCCGTGTGGTTTATGAAAAGAACACACCTGCAATGACTCTAGTGATGGTTTAGGAAAATAATAAACATGCAATGACTCTAATGGTGGTTTATAAAAAAGAACACAGATGCAATGACTCTGGGGGATCCATGTGGTTTATGAAAAGAACATACAAGCAATGACTCTAGTTGTGGTTTACGAAAAGAACACACATGCAATGAAACTGGTGGATCCATGTGGTTTATGAAAAGAACAAACATACAATGACTCTAGTGGATTCTTGTGGTTTGTGAAAAGAACACACATGCAATGACTCTTGTTGTGGTTTATGAAAAGATCACACATGCAATGACTCTAGTGGTGGTTTATGAAAAGAACACACATGCAATAACACTGGTGGATCCATGTGGTTTATGGAAAGAACACACATTTAATGACTCTAGTGGTGGTTTGTGAAAAAGAACACACATGCAATGACTGGTGGATCCTAGTGGTTTATAAAAAGAACATAGCAATGACTCTAGTGGTGGTTTAGGAAAAAGAACAAACATGCAATGACTCTAGTGGATCCATATGTTGTTTATGAAAAGAACACATATTTAATGACACTGGTAGATCCAAGTGGTTTATGAAAGGAACACACATGCAATGACACTGGTGGATCCATGTGGTTTATGAAAAGAACATATATGCAATGACTCTAGTTGTGGTTGATGAAAAGAACACACGTGCAATGACACTGGTGGATCCACATGGATCATGAAAAGAAGACACATGCAATGACTCTAGTGTATCCCTATGTGGTATAGGAAAATAACACACATGTAATGACTCTAGTGGTGGTTTAGGAGAAGAACATACATGCAATGACTCTGGTGGATCCATGTGGTTTATGAAAAGAACACATATGCAATGACTCTAGTGGTGGGTTATGAAAAAGAACACACATGTAATGACAATGGTGGATCCAAGTGGTTTATGAAAAGAACACACATGCAATGACTCTAGTGGTGGTTTAGAAAAAAGAACAAACATGCAATGCCTCTGGTGGATCCATGTGGTTTATGAAAAGAACAAACATTTAATGACACCGGTGGATCCTAGTGGTTTATGAAAAGAACACACATGCAATGCCTAGTGGATCCAAGTAGTTTATGAAAATAACACACACGCAATGACACTGGTGGATCCATGTGGTTTAAGAAAATAACATACATGCAATGACTCTAGTGGATGCATATGTGGTTTAGGAAAATAACACACATGCAATGACTCTAGTGGTGGTTTAGGAGAAGAACATACATGCAATGACTCTGGTCGATCCATGTGGTTTATGAAAAGAACACACATGCAATGACTCTAGTGGTGGTTTAGAAAAAAGAACAAACATGCAATGACTCTAGTGGAACCATATGTTGTTTATCAAAAGAACACACATTTAGTGACACTAGATCCAAGTGGTTTATGAAAAGAACACACATACAATGACACTGGAGGATCCAAGTGGTTTATGAAAAGAACATACATGCAATGACTGTAGTGGTGGTTTATGAAAAGAACACACGTGCAATGACATTGGTGGATCTATGTGGTTCATGAAAAGAACACATATGCAATGACTCTAGTGTATCCATATGTGGTTTAGGAAAAGAACACACATGCAATGACTATAGTGGTGGTTTATTAAAAGAACAAACATTTAATGACACTAGTGGATCCAAGTGGTTAATGAAAAGAACCCACATGCAATGACTCTAGTGGTGCTTTATGAAAAAGAACACACATGCAATGACACTCGTGGATCCAAGTGGTTTATGAAAAGAACACACATGCAATAACTCTGGTGGATCCATGTGTTTTATGAAAATAACACACATTCAATTACTCTAGTGGTGATTTAGAAAAAAGAACAAACATACAATGACTCTGGTGGATCCATGTGGTTTATGAAAAGAACACACATTTAATGACAATGGTGGATGCAAGTGGTTAATGAAAAGAACACACATGCAATGACTCTAGTGGTGGTTTATGAAAAAGAACACAAATGCAATGACTCTGGTGGATCCATGTGATTTTATGAAAAGAACACACATGCAATGACACTAGTGGATCCATGTGGTTTATGAAAAGAACACACATGCAATGGCACTGGTGGATCCATGTGGTTTATGAAAAGAACAAACATGCAATGACTCTCCTAGATCCAAGTGTTTTATGAAAAGGACACACATCCAATGACACTAGTGGATCCAGGTGGTTTATGAAAAGAACATACATGCAATGACTCTAGTGGTGGTTTATGAAAAAAAAACACATGCAATGACACTTGTGGATCCATGTGGTTCATGAAAAGAACACACATGCAATGACTCTAGTGGATCTATATGTGGTTTAGGAAAAGAACACACATGCAATAACTCTATTGGTGGATTAGGAGAAGAACAGACATGCAATGACTCTGGTGGATCCATCTTGTTTATAGAAACAACACGCATGAAATGAATCTAGTGGTGGTTTATGAAAAAACACACATGCAATGACACTGGTGGATCCAAGTGGTTTATGAAATAAACACACATGCAATGACTCTAATGATGGTTTATGAAAAGAACACACATGCAATGAGACTGGTGGATCGATGTGGTTTATGAAAATAACACACATGCAATAACTCTAATGTATGTACATGTAGTTTAGGAAAATAACACAGATGCAATGACTCTAGTGGTGGTTTAGGAGAAGAACATACATGCAATGACTCTTGTGGATCCATGTGGTTTATGAAAAGAACACACATGCAATGACTGTAGTGGTGGTTTTGAAAAAGAACACACATGTAATGGCACTGGTGGATCCAAGTGGTTTATGAAAAGAACACACATGAACTGACTCTAGTGGATCAATGTGGTTCATGAAAAGAACACACATGCAATGACTCTAGTGGTGGTTTATGAAAAGAACACACATGCAATGACACTAGTGGATCCTTGTGGTTTATGAAAAGAACACACCTACAATGACTCTAGTGATGGTTTAGGAAAATAATAAACATGCAATGACTCTAATGGTGGTTTATGAAAAAGAACACAGATGCAATGACTCTGGTGGATCCATGTGGTTTATGAAAAGAACATACAAGCAATGACTCTAGTTGTGGTTTACGAAAAGAACACACATGCAATGAAACTGGTGGATCCATGTGGTTTATGAAAAGAACAAACATACAATAACTCTAGTGGATTCTTGTGGTTTGTGAAAAGAACACACATGCAATGACTCTTGTTGTGGTTTATGAAAAGATCACACATGCAATGACTCTAGTGGTGGTTTATGAAAAGAACACACATGTAATAACACTGGTGGATCCATGTGGTTTATGGAAAGAACACACATTTAATGACTCTAGTGGTGGTTTGTGAAAAAGAACACACATGCAATGACTGGTGGATCCTAGTGGTTTATAAAAAGAACATAGCAATGCTCTAGTGGTGGTTTAGAAAAAAGAACAAACATGCAATGACTCTAGTGGATCCATATGTTGTTTATGAAAAGAACACACATTTAATGACACTGGTAGAACCAAGTGGTTTATGAAAGGAACACACATGCAATGACACTGGTGGATCCAAGTGGTTTATGAAAAGAACATATATGCAATTACACTAGTTCTGGTTTATGAAAAGAACACACGCGCAATGACACTGGTGGATCCACATGGTTCATGAAAAGAACACACATGCAATGACTCTAGTGTATCCATATGTGGTATAGGAAAATAACACACATGTAATGACTCTAGTGGTGGTTTAGGAGGAGAACATACATGCAATGACTCTGGTGGATCCATGTGGTTTATGAAAAGAACACACATGCAATGACTCTAGTGGTGGTTTATGAAAAAGAACACACATGTAATGACAATGGTGGATCCAAGTGGTTTATGAAAAGAACACACATGCAATGACTCTAGTGGTGGTTTAGAAAAAAGAACAAACATGCAATGCCTCTGGTGGATCCATGTGGTTTATGAAAAGAACAAACTTTTAATGACACCGGTGGATCCTAGTGGTTTATGAAAAGAACACACATGCAATGCCTAGTGGATCCAAGTAGTTTATGAAAATAACACACATGCAATGACACTGGTGGATCCATGTGGTTTAAGAAAATAACATACATGCAATGACTCTAGTGGATCCATATGTGGTTTAGGAAAATAACACACATGCAATGACTCTAGTGGTGGTTTAGGAGAAGAACATACATGCAATGACTCTGGTCGATCCATGTGGTTTATGAAAAGAACACACATGCAATGACTCTAGTGGTGGTTTAGAAAAAAGAACAAACATGCAATGACTCTAGTGGAACCATATGTTGTTTATCAAAAGAACACACATTTAGTGACACTAGATCCAAGTGGTTTATGAAAAGAACACACATACAATGACACTCGAGGATCCAAGTGGTTTATGAAAAGAACATACATGCAATGACTCTAGTGGTGGTTTATGAAAAGAACACACGTGCAATGACACTGGTGGATCTATGTGGTTCATGAAAAGAACACATATGCAATGACTCTAGTGTATCCATATGTGGTTTAGGAAAAGAACACACATGCAATGACTATAGTGGTGGTTTATGAAAAGAACAAACATTTAATGACACTAGTGGATCCAAGTGGTTAATGAAAAGAACCCACATGCAATGACTCTAGTGGTGCTTTATGAAAAAGATAACACATGCAATGACACTCGTGGATCCAAGTGGTTTATGAAAAGAACACACATGCAATGACTCTGGTGGATCCATGTGTTTTATGAAAATAACACACATTCAATTGCTCTAGTGGTGATTTAGAAAAAAGAACAAACATACAATGACTCTGGTGGATCCATGTGGTTTATGAAAAGAACACACATTTAATGACACTGGTGGATCCAAGTGGTTAATGAAAAGAACACACATGCAATGACTCTAGTGGTGGTTTATGAAAAAGAACACACATGTAATGACTCTGGTGGATCCATGTGATTTTATGAAAAGAACACACATGCAATGACACTAGTGGATCCATGTGGTTTATGAAAAGAACACAAATGAAATGACTCTGCTGGATCCATGTGGTTTATGAAAAGAACACACATGCAATGACTCTAGTTGTGGTTTTGAAAAGAACACACATGTAATGACTCTGGTGGATCCATGAGATTTATGAAAAGAACACACATGCAATGACTCTAGTTGTGGTTTATGAAAAGAACACACATGCAATGACACTAGTGGATCCATGTGGTTTATGAAAAGAACACACATGCAATGACTCTATTGGATCCATGTGGTTTATGAAAAGTACACACATGCAATGACTCTAGTTATGGTTTATGAAAAGAACATAGATGCAATGATACTAGTGGACCCATGTGGTTTATGAAAAGAACAAACATGAAATGACACTAGTGGATTCATGTGGTTTATGAAAAGAACAAACAAGCAATGTGACATGGGTATACCCTATAGGTACTTGAGCTTAGTATATACGGCCTGAATACGTAGAGGCCCACGGTGTCGCCAAGGCCCAAATGAAGAACTCGAGTAACCTACGGACTCTCGATTGTTTGAAGAAGAAGAATCTAAAGATAGAAAGTTAAAAGGGGAAACCCTAACATGTAACCGACTCGACCTGCTACCCGAGACCTAGCCTATCTATATAAAGGCTAGGAGGGGGCGGCGAGGAGGACACACGCAACCCTAGTTTCCACAACTCTCGCCAGATTGCATCTGCGCACCATTGTAATCCTCTATTCGTTTGATAATTCCACGAGTAGACAAGCAGGAGTAGGGACCTCTATGAGGCCTGAACCTGGGTAAATCTTCGAGTCCCCTGTGTGCTTGTTTGCTAGCCGATAGATGTCTCCAGCGCTCCCTCCTTCTCCAAAACCCAAGTCCATAACAATGGGCATTGATGAGTTAAACCCTCGTCAATTAGCTACGTCTGTGGGAATTGGGAGTGCTGATGTTGCGGCTTCTTCGGCCCCATCAACCGCGATCTACAACTCCGCAACAATGGAGATTCGCTAGCTCTTCGGCGCGTTCGACTTCACCATCCACACGCCAGCCACTCGCCCAGCTTTCGAGTCCGTGGGCGACGGAATCAACCTGGCGATCGGGAGCTTCCGCTTCCAAGTTGGTCAGATGGGCATGCTTCGCATGCCTGACCAGCCGATAGTGCCGTCGATTGCCCTAGCATCATGGTTCCCTCCATCGATCGGCACCCTCAGTGAGCTCAACACTCTGACAACAGTCGAGAACACGGTCAGCGATAGCAGTCGCGAATCCGATCTGAGCGATTTGGCAACCGAAGATGAAGCCTATGGCTCCGGATCTGAGAGTTGCGGGAGCAGCAGCTTCCCCAATCACTTCATGTGCGTCGTCATCAATGCGGGCGACACCTCTGCCAATCGCGACAACACAGGCAACTGTGGCAACGAAACCGATCCGCCGAACGGCGGCAACTGTGACAACAGTGGCAATGGTGGCAATCGCACCCCCGTCAACAATAGAGGGGCAGTCGAGCTCCCAACCATAACAAACGAGCAAACTAGCGAACACGTCATGATCAACCTCAACGAGCAGGAGTGGGCTCGCTACCGCGAGGCCTTACGAGGCAACCCTCTACCATTCGGATCTCTGCAAGAACTGCTAATGGGCTACCATTGGCTCCTGAAGGAAGAATTCAAGCACGAAGTGCAAACAATCGCGTAACTCAAGGCGCGCAAAAAGGCGGCAGACGAGTCGAGCCTTCGACGTGCTGGGCTCTCCTCCCACAGAGGATCCTCCTCGAAGGTCAACGAGTACCTCGCAAACAAGAGGCGATCTCGGATGGCCCACCTCACCGAGCAAGAACGCATAGAAGCTGCAAAGGTCCTCGACTTCAGCTCTATGACAGTCGACACACGAGGCAACGTGGTCCCCAAGACGCCGCAGGCCGCGGTGACAGCAGCCACCATGTACCTCCTCAACAACCAGCCGCCAGCTGGAGATCCCCGAGCCACCATGCACCGATCTATGATCGCGAGCTTGGGACTAATCGAGGCTGCCCTCGACAAGGAACCAATACTGGAGCCGAAAAAGGGCAAAGCGGTACGTTGCATAGAGCTCAGGGAGGAGCTGTGCCGCTCAAAGCCCAAAACCATCGATCACCTGATGGAAATTGCGAATTGCTGGGCGGATGGAGAAGATTCGGTGAAAAACCGCGTTCACTCCGACGACGAGGCAGAACTCGAGCGCAGCCGCGATCGCTGAGGCAAACGCCGCATGCGCATCTACGATGACCGCGACGACGTCAACATGGTCACGGCCGGCTACACCGACAGACGCGACGACAAATGCAACAGCGGCTATCGTAGTAGCGGATACTGTGAAACCGGAAAGACCACACAAATGTGGCAGCGCCGCAATCGCGATGAGGCACCCGCAACATCCATTGAGGACAAACTGTCCGGGCCATGAACTATGCACTTCTACATCGACAAACATGATGGAAAGAAGAAGTCAAGCCACCTTCTCAAGGACTGCCACGAGTTCCTCAAATTACATGAGGGACTGGCTCGCATGAACCGTAACACAGTCGAAAGGGGCTACAGAGCCGCCCCAGGCACCGTGGCACATGGAGCTCCGCCACCACCACCCGGGCTACCCCCGAATGCAGCTGCGCCGGACCAGCACCACGGAGGCGAACCATACCCACGGGCCATGGGTACCATGATTATCCAAAAGGGGCGCCCCTCTAATCGGGTGCAGAAGGCTATCACTCGCCAAGTCAACTTGGCCACAAACTCGCCACCATCTACCACTGAGTACCTCAGCAGAAGCGAGTCTTGCATCACCTTCGACAAACGCGATCATCCGCCTCAGGTACCTCGTCTAGGCCATTGTCCCCTCGTGCTTAAGGCGCAAATCGGAGGTTTCGACATGAGCCATGTCTTCATGCACGACAGAAGCGGCATCAACCTTATATTCGCGAGTACCTTGCGAGCAATGAGGATCCCTCTGACTTGCTGAGAAGCGTCGGACACAACATTCCACGGCATCGTCCTAGGAAAAGGCGTGTATCCCCTGGGCAAAATCAACCTCGACGTCATCTTCGGCACGCCGAAAAACTTTCGACGCGAGCGCATCGACTGGCCCTCACATTACCACTGCATCCTCGGGCGCGTCGCGTTTGCTAGGTGTATGGCAGTGCCACATTACGCCTACCTGCAGATGAAAATGCCAGGTCCCAAGGGCGTCATGACAATCAACGGGAACTTCGAGAGATCTGACAGTTGCGACAGGGAATTCAACAGAATCTCCTAGTCCTTCGGCATGCAGGAGGAACTCGTGAGACTGAAGGAGTCGACAGACAACAGTCTGCCTAACCTAAGCAGGCCAAGCTCATCTGACTTGTCCTTCGACTCATCGGTACACACAAAGAAAGTGCAGGTCCACCCATCGGACCCGGCCAAGACGGCCCTCATCGCCAACAACTTGAGTCCCGCATATGAACTCGCGCTCGTCGAATTCCTCTGTGAGCACTGGGAAATTTTCGCCTGGTGTCCAGCGGACATGCTAGGAGTTCCCAGGGAATTCGCCGAGCATGCACTCAACGTCAACCCAGACGCAAGGCCAGTCAAGCAAACAATCCGACGATTATCTGAGCCAAGAGAAAAAGCAGTTGGAATGGAGATCAACAGACTCCTCGACGCCAAATTCATACGCAAGATCAAGGAAAGCACTTGGCTCACCAACACAGTGCTAGTACAAAAAAAGGACACAGATATCCTGCGGATGTGCATGGACTTCACCGCTTTAAATAAGCACTGTCCAAAGGATAACTTCCCGCTACCACGAATCGACCAGATCATCGACTCCACCGCGGGATGCTAGCGCCTCTGCTTCCTCGACGCCTACTTAGGCTATAATCAGATTCGAATGAAGGAGGAAGATTAGGAAAAAACAGCGTTTACAACGCCATTCGGTGTGTTCTGCAACAACATGATGCCCTTCGGGCTAAAAAACGCAGGAGCCACCTACCAGCGGTGCATGCAGGCTTGCCTCAAAGATCAACTTGGTCGCAACATTCAAGTCTATGTCGACGACATAGTAATCAAGACCAAGGAGGAAGCCTCCCTAATCAACGATTTACGCGAAACCTTCGCCAACCTTGACCGCTACCGGATCAAGCTCAATCCGGACAAATGCGCCTTTGGCGTACCATCTGGGCAACTACTCGGGTATCTCATCTCTGCGAGAGGAATCGAGGCAAACCCGAAGAAAATAAAAGCTATAGTGGCCATGGAGAAGCCGAAAAACATAAGGGACGTCCAGCAGCTGGCTGGGCGGATCACGGCCCTCAGTCGATTTATCAGTCGGATGGGTGAAAAGGCACAGCCCTTCTACCAACTCCTCCGCAAAGCTGAAAAGTTTGAGTGGACCATAGAAGCACAGGAAGCATTTGAAGACCTCAATCGCCTGCTATCCACTTCGCCAGTACTGGTGACCCCATGAGAAAGGGAACCGTTGTTGCTATATATCTCCGCCACCAACCAGGTGGTCAGCACAGTGCTTGTGTTCGAACGAGCTGAGGAAAACAAGGTCCATGGGGTACAGCGCCCAGTCTACTACCTCAGCGAGGTCCTCACGCCAACAAAACAGCACTACCCACACTACTAGAAGCTGGCGTAGGGCGTCTTCATGACCACCGGCGACTATGCTACTACTTCCAGGAACACCCAATCGTGGTGGTCAACGATGCCCCGCTGGGGCATATACTCAATAACCCCGACGCCACGGGACGGGTCGTGCTTTGGGGAATCGAATTGTCTCCATGAGACATTACATACGAAAAGCGCGACGCAATCAAATCGCAAGTTCTCCCTGACTTCCTCGTGCACTGTATGGAGAACCAGCTCCCTGAAAAACCAGATATGTCATACCTCTAGACAATGCACTTTGATGGATCCAAGCGAAAGGATGGAGCAGGTGCGGGTGTCATACTTACATCACCCCAAGGGGACAAGCTGAAATATATCCTGCCAATGCAGTTCACCGCCTCCAACAACGAAGCTGAATACGAGGCCCGGCTACACGGGATGAGGATGGCAAAAGCCTGCGGCGCCAAGAGGCTCATTATATATGGCGACTCCAAGTTGGTGGTAAACCAGACAATGCACGAGTGCGATGCACTGAACGACAATATGATCGCCTACTGTGACCTCTACGACACACTCGAAAGGGATTTCAACGGCTGCGAGCTGTGGCACATAGGTCGCGAAAGCAATGAAGAGGTGGATGCACTCGCCAACATAGGCTCTACCTGCGCCCCCATACCACCTGGGGTATTTCTCGAGCGCATTTGCGAATGCTCCATCAAGCCAAAGGCCGCAGAGAAGAAAACAAGCACAGCAACGGACTCGGGGGCTACGCCGTCCAATGAGCCAATGGCACTTGATGACTTGGAGTCAGACACAGGACTCGAGGGACCAATGGGCGTCATGATGATTGAGGAATCCTGGACTCAACCGTACATCACATACCTCCTCAGTAAGAGGCTACCGGACGATCCGACTGATGCACGACACATCGCGTGGCGATCCAAGGCATTCGCTGTTATCAACGGCGAACTGTATAAACGCAGCATCACAGGAGTACTCCAACGATGCATCTCCATGGCCGATGGAAGAGCTGTTCTCCTTGACATCCATGAGGGGACCTGCGGGCACCACGCCGGTAGTCGTGCCCTCGTTGCCAAAGCTCTACGAGCTATATTCTATTGGCATACGGCCATGCGCGATGCCAAGGACATTGTCCAAAAATGCAACGCTTGCCAGGGATTCGTAGACAAGCCGCACGCACTTGGCGTAGAACTTCGGCCAATTCCATTGGCCTGGCCCTTCGTGCAATGGGGACTCAACATGGTTGGCAAACTCCCAAGGTCCTCATGAGGAGGCTATGTTTACCTCTTGGTCGTAGTCGACAAATTCACCAAGTGGATAGAGGCCTTGCCAGTGACCAATCAATCAGGGCACATCGAAGTCAAGTTCTTCGAGTCCATCGTCTTCCGCTTCGGAGTGCCACACAACATCATCACAGACAATGGAACGAACTTCACATCCAAGGAGTTCCAAGAATTCTGCGAGAATCTAGGGATCAACATCAGCTAGGCCTCGGTAGCGCATCCATAGACCAACGGTCAGGTCGAAAAGGCGAACGGGCTCGTTTGCGATGGCATCAAGAAGCGACTCCTCCGGCCACTCGAACAAGCCGCAGGTTGCTGGCCAGACGAACTACAATCAGTACTCTGGTCCTACGCACAACTCCAAACAGTGCTACAGGCTACACCCCGTTCCTTATGGTGCACGGGGATGAAGCGGTGCTACCCGCAGAGGTACGGTACAAAGCACCGCGCGTGGTTGCTTACAGCGAGCAGGAGTCAACCCTTTCACTCGAAGACTCCGTCGACCTCCTTGACGAGGCAAGGGAAATCGCCGCGGAAAGATCAACGATCTACCAGCAGAACCCGCGCAACTACCATAGTAGGAGGCTACGCCCCAGATCCTTCGTCGAAGCCGACCTGGTCCTGCGACTGAAGCAGCAAGGACATCTCAAGCTCGAGTCCCCCTGGGAGGGACCATACGTGATTACAGAAGTAATCCCAGGTGGCGCCTATCGCCTTCAAGATTTAGAGACAGGAGTCGCATACTCCAACCCCTGGAACGTCGCGCAGCTGCGACGCTTCTACCCTTAGTCGTTTTTACTTTTACATTGCAAAATAAGGCTACTTAGCCACACAGTGTACTTCGTACTGTCTCACGAATAAATAAAGCTAAGTGCCCCCAAACTTTGTGTTCTCCTTTATTTTTCCATAACTTGTCCACTCGGGGGCTGCGCCACCCTGCACACATCTATTCTACGAACTAAAACGCGATATCCTGAGTAGCTAGTACACAAATCGAAACCCTTGACACACATCAACCCAGTTGCAGCGCACCTGACAGGTTGACAAGGGACTAAGATAAGCGTATGGCCAGGCTAACGAAAAGGAGACGCATAGTGCAACGCACTCACCAAACACATGCATGCTAACAAGCTCTTTATACATCATCGACAATCAGTTGTGCACAGCATATATACGAACTTTACAACATTGGTACACTTATGTGCAGGATACAAACTAAACTACTATTGCAACAAAAGAATGTTGGTCTGCTCCTCGAAGAACTCGACGATCTCCTCTGCTGGACGATCCACCGCCTGATAGTGCGGCACCATATTCCAAGGAAAACCCGCTGGTGGCACAGGTGAACTAGCTGCAATAGCCGCAACGTCTACATCAGGCCTATGCAATCGCACCAGCGACAGAGCGGCCTTGGCACCAGCCACCAACTGCTGTCTTATGCACTCGCACGATCATGATCCACCCAGAAGTATCCACTCTCCTGAAGTTGCTCTTGGGTCAGATCATGCATGCGAATGGGAACCCTATCTTTCTCATCCTGCGGATGGCGAGCGCTGACAACTATACAAAACAACAACGGAAGTGTGAGGATAACACAACATTGCGAGTGACTACAAGGAAAAGATAAGAGTAAGCAAACTAACACTTAAATTGGTCGCCCAGTTGTGTCATCTCCCCCAACAGATACTGTTCTCCGGCGGTGGCCCTCTCTGCCTTTGACTTCCATACATCTGCGTTACCGCGGAGACGGGCAATTCACGCTCCCGCTGCTTCATGCGATCACGAAGTCGCAAGAGCACAGACAGCTCATCCACCCTTGAGCGCGGCGGTGCCAAAGTGTCATCAAGGGGTGGCGAATCATGAGGTTCCCTCCACGGTTCACTCAACGTTCCCTATCACAAGCCAAGAAAGAAGCAAATAAGAAGACCAAAGCGATGCACAGACAAAAGATTCGAGTGCATTCAAGATTAGCAAAAGTATCAACAGATACACTCGCCAACAAGCATGTTCTTGAAAAAAGACATAAACTAATCAACTATTACAAAGCTACTTAGGAGCAACTGGCTTCTTCGACTTAGACGGCTTCGAGGGCCTCATCGAGTCCGTGGCGGTATCAGACGCCACTGACTTTCCGCAGCCCCTGATGCCGCAGCCTTTCCCGCCTTTTTGGCTCACTGCAGCTCCTCTGAGTACTTCGCAACTGTGCTAATCAGCTGCGGCCCATACTTGCCACATGCAGTCGCGAAGGGAGCAAAGACTACCTGCTGGCCGTCCGTGCTAACGGGCATCGCCCTCGAGACCGTTGCAGGACCAACTTCGACTCCGTGGGCCTGCACCATAGCGAGACATTGACGCGCCAGCCGCACGAAGCGAATTCTTGAACTTGCAGGGACACCCCCGGCGAGAGACTCCACCAGCTCGTCCATGTTCTCAATCAGCTCAGCCTTGGGCATTAGCTACTCCCGGAGGCGACTGAGCACGCCCTTGGCCTTGGAGAGCATATCTTGAGAGGCGGCGATGCGGTCCTCGACTACTGAAAGTGCACCCGCCAAGGTCGCGACGGAGGGTCTAAGGATCGAAGCTCAAATCGCCAGCATCTGTACATAAACCCACACATGGGCACGAAAGTCACCACCAGCAATAAAATTGAACAAAAGAACGATAATGATATCCAAGCAAGGTACCTGAGAGGGCCTTGGCAATCGAGAAAAGCTGTTCTTCGAACAACTTCTCCCCAGCGGGCCCTCTTCGCGCTTTTGTGCCTCGTCACGTGCCGCGATTGCCTCATTGCTTCGCGCTTTTGTGCCTCGTCACACGCCGCGATTGCCTCATCACGGACCTTCACGGCCACGGCGAGTGTCTTTTCCATGGCGGCGGCATCACGAAGAAGAGCATTATGTTCAGCTGCAAAATAGAACAATAGGGATAGAATATCAGTCGACTACACAACAACAAGGAAGTAGAAGAAGTAAATGGCACTTACTTTCCACAACGCGATAGCGCGTATCCAGCATGGCATGCTGGTGACCCATCGCAAGCACCTACTCTGCCAAGTGAGTGGCTTCCTTCACAAGGAGCTATCGCAAAAGGAAAAACAAAAAAGGATCAGCAGAAGCCATAGATAAAATCTACTGCAACATCAGAAGAATAGATACTACACTTACATGATCCTCCAATGACTCCGAAGTTGATTGGTGTGCAGTCATCCGGGCAACCATCTGATGCTCCCCATCATGTGGAGAACTAGATGAGTTGTGCCCGGAGTGGGCCGCCAATGGAGGGGAAGGAGCACGCTCAACCCACTGAAACATGGTCAGCGCCAGCCCACTGAAACATGGGGTGGACTCTGGCCTACAGGGGCTGGATGCGACGGCGCAGCCATGTGCGAATGAGGGCGTATCCTCCCTCCTCTTTGCCCATGCGACTCTCGAGGTCATAGACGCACTCGTACAGCACATTTGTCTCCGCGGACTCGCCGGGCATGATCACATTCTTCCAGGAGTGCCTCCTCCTACACGGCGTCGCAGGGTCGAAGGGCGCGAGTCCGAAGTGGTCTTCGTCAGCCTTCTGGTCGCGAACATAGAACCACTTGTCCCTCCACCCTAGGACGGATATCATCAGCTTGCTGTCGAAGTATGTGGCGGATGGATCGACGTGGATTCCGCAGCCGCCTACATCGTAGACTATGGAGCCAGATGCCGATTGGCGTTTCAATTTGAAGAGGCACTTGAAGAGGACGAAATGCGGCTCGATTCCGAGCCAGCACTCGCAGAGGGTGATGTATTAAGCTACGTGGAGAATGGAATTGGGGGACAGCTGATGGAGCTGGAGCCCGTAAAAACAAAGAAGGCCCCTGAAGAAAGGATGCAGGGGCAAAGAGAGGCCACGAATGATGAACACTAGGAACATCACCCGGAAACCGGCAGGAGGAGAGGGGATTACCTCGCCGCCGGGGACGCGCGCGTCGGTGACTGCGGAGGACAAAACTCTGTCTTGGCGAAGGAGACGAAGCTCTGAGGACTTGATCACCGAGGAGCGCCACACGCCATTCGTGACACGAGTGCCCACGCCCTTCTTCTTCTCGCCGGCGGCAGTGCTGGTGCCCGCAGCGGTGGAGCCGCCCTTCTTCTTCATCTCAGCAGTGGCAGTGGCGGAATCGGCCACAGCACCTCCTTTCTTCTTCCCATTACGCGGCGGCGATGCGACCGGAGGAAGTAGCTAGGAAATGTGCGGCGCGGAATCGGCCATAGCACCTCCTTTCTACTTCCATTCATCCTTTGCCTTCATCTCCATTGCCGCTGCTCCTCTGCTTTCTCTGTGCTCTTTTTCCCTCCGCGGCGCTGGACATGGGTTACTCCCATAGGGAGCGCCGGAAACAAATTCGACTGAAACAAGCAAACAAAAGACGACAGCAGTCGCAAAAGTTCTTTAGTCCCTGCCTGAGTCTTCGACTCAACCAGACACTCGGGGGCTACTCCCATAGGGAGCGTTGGTCGCGCACCCTATGATTATTTGTACAAAGTAATGTGTGTTGTTAGCATCCACATTCGAAGTTTATGGTGACACCGCCTCATAATTATTCCCTACAAAGAGACTGTGTCTCTTGGGTCACCCGAATCATCTCCGCGATGATAAAATTCGGATGCCGCGCTTACAGCGTGAAGATAAGACCTGAATAAGGCCTGGCAACGCATTAGCTGCGCACTACCAGAAATATATCCGTGCCTACAGGTACGATGAACCTGCCTTGACGGACGCGTCAAGTGCTCACACCCATATACTAGAATTCGACTCCTGTAATACCTCCGCGGCTTGAGTCGGATTACACCAGCACTTTTCCGGATTCGAGTCCGGGGACTCGAGTTTGAGTAGATGGCGTTGTTTTACCCTAAGGTAGTTAACTAATACCGGTACATCGGTTAAATCAGGCACGCACATAACCAATCCCTATGACATCAACAGAGCAGGCGAAAAATATACTCAGTCATGCACTCGAAAGGCTTCATAAAGTCTCCAGTCAAATATGTGATTCCACTAGACACTCAGGGGCTACTGACATGGGTATACCCTACAGGTACTCGAGCTTAGTATATATGGCCTGAATACGTAGAGGCCCACGGTGTCGCCAAGGCCCAAATGAAGAACTCGAGTAACCTACGGACTCTCGATTCCTTGAAGAACAAGAAGAAGCTAAAGATAGAAAGTTAAAAGGGGGAAACCCTAACATGTAACCGACCCGACCTGCTACCCGATACCTAGCCTATCTATATAAAGGCTAGGAGGGGGCGGCGAGGAGGACACACGCAACCCTAGTTTCCACAACTCTCGCCAGATTGCATCTGCGCACCATTGTAATCCTCGATTCCTTTGATAATTCTACGAGTAGACAAGCAGGAGTAGGGACCTCTACGAGGCATGAACCTGGGTAAATCTTCGAGTCCCCTGTGTGCTTGTTTGCTAGCCGATAGATGTCTCCAGCGCTCCCTCGTTCTCCAAAACCCAAGTCCATAACAATGGGCATTGATGAGTTAAACCCTCATCACAATGACTCCAGTGGATTCATGTTTTTTATGAAAAGACCTCACATGCAATAACTCCTGTTGTGGTTTATGAAAAGAACACACATGCAATGATTCTAGTGGTGGTTTTGAAAAATAAGCTCATTTAATGACACTGGTGGAACCAAGTTGTATATGAAAAGAACACACATGCAATGACTATGGTGGATCCATGTGGTTTATGAAAATAACACACATGCAATGAATCAGGTTGTGGTTTAGGAAAAGAACACACATGCAATGACTCTAGTGGTGGTTTATGAAAAAGAACACAGATGCAATGACACTGGTGGATCCAAGAGGTTTATGAAAAGAACACACATGCAAAGACTCTAGTGGTGGTTAGAAAAAATAACAAACATGCAATGACTCTAGTGGATCCATATATTGTTTATGACAAGAACACACATTTAATGACACTGGTAGATCCAAGTAGTTTCTGAAAAGAACACACATGAAATGACACTGTTGGATCCAAGTGGTTTATGAAAAGAACATACATGCAATGACTCTAGTGGTGGTTTATGAAAAGAACACACGTGCAATGACACTGGTGGATCCATGTGGTTCATGAAAAGAACACATATGTAATGACTCTAGTGGATCCATCTGTGGTTTAGGAAAAGAACACCCATGCAATGACTCCAGTGGTCATTTAGGAGAAGAATAGACATGAAGTAACTCTGGTGGATCCATGTGGTTTACGAAAAGAACACACATAGAATGACTCTAGTGGTGGTTTATGAAAAAGAACACACATGCAAAGACACCAGTGGATCCAAGTGGTTTATGAAAATAACACACACGCAATGACACTAGTGGTGGTTTAGAAAAAGAACAAACATCCAATTACTCTAGTGGATCCATGTGGTTTATGAAAAGAACAAATATTTAATTACACTGTTGTATCTAAGTGGTTTATGAAAAGAACACACATGCAATGACTCTAGTGGTGGTTTATGAAAAGAACACACATGCAATGACACTGGTGGATCCATGTGGTTTATGAAAAGAACACACATGTAATGACTCTAGTGGATCCATAGGTTGTTTATGAAAAGAACACACATTTAATGACACTTGTGGATGCAAGTGGTTTATGAAAAAGAACACACAGGCCATGACACTGGTGGATCCAGGTGGTTTATGAAAAGAACATGCATGCAATGACTGTAGTGGTGGTTTATGAAAAGAACACACGTGCAATGACACTGGTGGATCTATGTGGTTCATTAAAAGAACACACATGTAATGACCCGAGTGGATCCATATGTGGTTTAGGAAAAATCCACATGCAATGACTCTAGTGGTGGTTTAGGAGAAGAACAGACATGCAATGACTCTGGTGGATCCACGTGGTTTTTAAAATAACACACATGCAATGACTCTTGCGGTTGTTTATGAAAAAGAGCACTCATGCAATGACACTGGTGGATCCAAGTGGTTTATGAAAAGAACACACATGCAATGAATCTAGTGGTGGTTTAGAAAAAAGCACAAACATGCAATGACTTTGGTGGATCGATGTGGTTTATGAAAAGAACAAACATTTAATGACACTGGTGGATCCAAGTGGTTTATGAAAAGAACACACATGCAATGACTCTAGTGGTGGTTTTGAAAAAGAACACACATGCAATGGCACTGGTGGATCCAAGTGGTTTATGAAAAGAAAACACATGTAATCACTCTGGTGGATCCATGTGGTTTATGAAAAGAACACACATGCAATGACTCTAGTGGTGGTTTAGGAAAATAACAGACATATAATGAATTTAGTGGTGGTTTATGAAAAAGAACACACATGCAATGACTCTGGTGGATCCACGTGGTTTATGAAAAGAACACACATCCAATGACTCTAGTGGATTCATGCGGTTTATGAAAACAACTCACATGCAATAACTCTATTTGTGGTTTATGAAAAGAACACACATGAAATGACTCTACTGGTGGTTTTGAAAAAGAACACTCATTTAATGACACTGGTGGAACCAAGTGGTTTATGAAAAGAACACACATGCAATGACTATGGTGGATCCATGTGATTTATGAAAATAACACACATGCAATGACTCTAGTGGTGGTTTTGGAAAAGAACACACATGCAATGACTCTAGTGGTGGTTTATGAAATAGAACACACATGCAATGACAATGGTGGATCCAAGAGGTTTATTAGAAGAACACACATGCAATGACTCTAGTGGCTGTTTATGAAAAGAACACGCATGCAATGACTCTAGTGGTTGTTTAGGAAAATAAAACACATACAATGAATCTAGTAGTGGTTTATAAAAAAGAACACACATGCAATTACTCTCGTGGATCCATGTGGTTTATGAAAAGAACACACATGCAATGACTCTAGTTGTGGTTTATGAAAGGAACACACATGCAATGACACTGGTGGATCCATGTGGTTTATGAAAAGAACACACATGTAATGACTCTAGTGGATCCATGTGGTTTATGACAAGTACACACATGTAAGTGACTCAGTTGTGGTTTATGAAAAGAACACACATGCAATGATACTGGTGGATCCATGTGGTTTATGAAAAGAACAAACATGCAATGACTCTAGTGGCTTCATGTGGTTTATGAAAATAACTCACATGCAATAACTCTAGTTGTGGTTTATGAAAAGAACACACATGCAATGACTCTAGTGGTGGTTTTGAAAAAGAACACTCATTTAATGACATTGGTGGAACCAAGTGGTTTATGAAAATAACACACATGCAGTGACACTAGTGGATCCATGTGGTTCATGAAAAGAACACACATGTAATGACTCTAGTGGTGGTTTATGAAAAAGAACACACATGCAATGATACTGGTGGATCCAAGTGGTTTATGAAAAGAACACAAATGCAATGACTCTAGTCGTGGTTTAGAAAAAAGAACAAACATGCAATGAATCTAGTGGATCCATATATTGTTTCTAAAAAGAACACACATTTAATGACACTAGTAGATCCAAGTGGTTTATAAAAAGAACGCACATGCAATGACACTGGTGGATCCAAGTGGTTTATGAAAATAAGGTACATGCAATGACTCTAGTGGTGGTTTATGAAAAGAACACACGTGCAGTGACACTGGTGGATCCACGTGGTTCATTAAAAGAACACATATGTAATGACTCGAGTGGGTCCATATGTGGTTTAGGAAAATAACACACATGCAATGCCTCTAGTGGTAGTTTAGGAGAAGAATCGACATGCAATGACTCTGGTGGATCCATGTGATTTATGAAAAGAACACACATGCAATGAATCTAGTGGTGGTTTATGAAAAACAACACACATGCAATGACACGGGTGGATCCAAGTGGTTTATGAAAGTAGCACACATGCAATGACTCTTGTGGTGGTTTAGAAAAAAGAACAAACATGCAATGACTCTGGTGGATCTGTGTGGTTTATGAAAAGAACAAATAATTAATGACACTGGCGGATCCAAGTGGTTTATGAAAATAACACACATGCAATCACTCTAGTTGTGGTTTAGAAAAAATAACAAACATGCAATGACTCTGGTGGATGCATGTGGTTTATGAAAAGAACAAATAATTAATGACACTGGTGGATCCAAGTGGTTCATGAAAAGAGCATGCATGCAATGACTCTAGTGGTGGTTTATGAAAAGAACACACATGCAATGACACAGATGGATCCATGTGGTTTATCAAAAGAACACACATGTAATGCTCTAGTGGTGGTTTATGAAAAAGAACACACATGCAATGATTATGGTTGATCCAAGTGGTTTATGAAAAGAACACAAATGCAATGACTATAGTGGTGGTTTTGAAAAAGAACAAACATGCAATGACTCTAGTGGATCCATATGTTGTTTAGGAAAAGAACACACATTTAATGACACTGGTAGATTAGAGTGGTTTCTGAAAAGAACACACATGCAATGACACTGGTGGATCCAAGTGGTTTATGAAAAGAACATACATGCAATGACTCTAGTGGTGGTTTATGAAAACAACACATGTGCAATGACATTGGTGGATCCTTGTGGTTTATGAAAAGAACACACATGCATTGACTCTAGTGGTGGTTTAGAAAAAAGAATAAACATGCAATGACTCTGGTGGATCCTTGTGGTTTATGAAAAGAATAAACATTTAACGACACTGGTTGATCCAAATGGTTTATGTAAAGAACACACATGCAATGACTCTAGTGGTGGAACACACATGCAATGGCACTGGTGGATCCAAGTGGTTTATGAAAAGAAAACACATCTAATCACTCTGGTGGATCCATGTGGTTTATGAAAAGAAGAAAAAAGAATAAACATGCAATGACTCTGGTGGATCCTTGTGGTTTATGAAAAGAATAAACATTTAATGACACTGGTTGATCCAAATGGTTTATGTAAAGAACACACATGCAATGACTCTAGTGGTGGAACACACATGCAATGGCACTGGTGGATCCAAGTGGTTTATGAAAAGAAAACACATCTAATCACTCTGGTGGATCCATGTGGTTTATGAAAAGAATATGCATGCAATGACTCTAGTGGTGGTTTAGGAAAATAACACACATGCAATGAATCTAGTGGTGGTTTATCAAAAAGAACACACATGCAATGACTCTGGTGGATCCATGTGTTTTATTAAAAGAACACACATGCAATGACTTTAGTTGTGGTTTAACAAAAGAACACACATGCAATGACACTGGTGGATCCATGTGGTTTATGAAATAAACACACATGCAATGACTCTAGTGGTAGTTTAGAAAAAAGAACAAATATGTAATGACTTTGGTGGATCCTTGTGGTTTATGAAAAGAACAAACATTTAATGACATTGGTGGATCCAAGTAGTTTATGTAAAGAACACACATGCAATGTTCGAAAAAGAACACACATGCAATGGCACTGGTGGATCCAAGGGGTTTATGAAAAGAAAACACATGTAATCACTCTAGTGGATCCATGTGGTTTATGAAAAGAACACGCATGCAATGACTCTAGTGGTGGTTTAGGAAAATAACACACATGCAATGAATCTAGTGGTGGTTTATGAAATCGAACACACATGCAATGACTCTGGTGGATGCATCTGGTTTATAAAAAGAACACACATGCAATGACTCTAGTTTTAGTTTATGAAAAGAACACACATGCAATGACACTGGTGGACCATGTGGTTTATGAAAAGAACACACATGCAATGAATCTAGTGGATCCATGTGGTTTATGAAAAGTACACACATGCAATGACTCTAGTTGTGGTTTATGAAAAGAACACACATGCAATGATACTGGTGGATCCATGTGGTTTATGAAAACAACACACATGCAATGATTCTAGTGGTGGTTTTGAAAAAGAACATGCATTTCATGACACTGGTGGAACCAAGTGGTTTATGAAAAGAACACAAAAGCAATGACACTGGTGGATCCATGTGGTTTATGAAAAGAACACACATGTAATGACTCTAGTGGTGGTTTATGAAAAAGAACACACATGCGATGATACTGGTGGATCCAAGTGGATTATGAAAAGAACACAAATGCAATGACTCTAGTGGTGGTTTAGAAAAAAGAACAAACATGCAATGAATCTAGTGAATCCATATGTTGTTTATGAAAAGAACACACATGCAATGACACTAGTGGATCCAAGTGGTTTATGAAAAGAAATTACATGTAATGACTAGTGCTGGTTTATGAAAAGAAGACACGTGCGATGGATCCATGTGGATCATTAAAAGAACACACATGTAATGACTCGAGTGGATCCATATGTGGTTTAGGAAAAGAACACATATTCAATGACTCTAGTGGTGGTTTAGGAGAAGAACAAACATGCAATGACTCTGGTGGATCCATGTGGTTTATGAAAAGAACACACATGCAATGACTCTAGCGGTGGTTTATGAAAAAGAACACGGATGTAATGACACGGGTGGATCCAAGTGGTTTATGAAAAGAACACACATGCAATGACTCTAGTGGTGGTTTAGAAAAAGAACAAACATGTAATGACTCTGGTGGATCCATGTGGTTTATGAAAAGAACAAACATTTAATGACACTGGTGGATCCATGTGGTTTATGAAAAGAACATGCATGCAATGACTCTAGTGGTGGTTTTGAAAAAGAACACTCATTTAATGACACTGGTGGAACCAAGTGGTTTATGAAAAGAACACACATGCAATGACACTGGTGGGTCCATGTGGTTTATGAAAAGAACACACATGTAATGACTCTAGTGATTGTTTATGAAAAAGAACACACATGCAATGATACTGGTGGATCCAAGTGATTTATGAAAAGAACACAAATGCAATGACTCTAGTGGTGGTTTAGAAAAAAGAACAAACATGCAATGAATCTAGTGGATCCATATGTTGTTTATTAAAAGAACACACATTAATGACACTGGTAGATCCAAGTGGTTTATAAAAAGAACACGCATGCAATGACACTGGTGGATCCATGTGGTTTATGAAAAGAACACACATACAATGACTCTAGTTGTGGTTTATGAAAAGAACACACATGCAATGTGATATGTCCATTTTGCATCCCTATTCTATATCATAATTTATTGTTATTCAATGATATATTTCATATTAAGAGATGATACTTATGTTATTTCATCTATTTTTGCTTGGTTGATGACTTTTGGAGCATGTACCGCTACAGTCAGGATTCTGATGGAAAAGGTGCTGTTTGGAGACAAAATTCACGAAGATCAGAAAATCCGGGAAAATACATGGAAAATCATATTTTTCAGAAGACGAAGAAAGCCCGAAGGAGGAGTGAAGATGGGCCACAGGCGGCCCACACCACCCCGTGGCGCGGGCCACCCCAGGCCGCGCCATCAGGTGGTTGGGCCGCCCTCAAGCGTATCTTATCCTCTCGAAACCCTAAGACTTGGAGAGGGACCACAGAACGATTATGCTGCCTCTATGGGGCGGAAAACACCGAGAGAGAAAGATCTCTCTGGCAGACAGATTTCTGCTGGGGGAATTCCTTCCCAGAGAGGGGAGATCGTCGCCATCAACACCACCATGAAGCCGGACTTCATCGGGATCATCATCATCACCACCACCACCATCATCTCCACCAACACCATCATCACCACCTCCATACCGCTGTAACAATTGGGTTGAATCTTGCGTAGTTCTTAGGGGAAACTTTCCCGGTGTTGATTACTCCTTGTAGTTGACGCTATTGAGTGAACCATTGAATTATTGTTTATGTTCAGATCGTTACACATCATTATTTCATCTCTGATCATGATCCATATGATGTCTTGTGAGTAGTTCGTTTTTTTCTTGAGGACATGGGAGAAGTCATGTTGTTAGTAGTGGAATTGTGTTGAGAAAGATTCAATGGTTTGATATTTAAGTTGTGGTGTACTTCTTCTAGTGGTGTCATGTGAACGTCGACTACATGACACTTCACCTATATGGGCCTAGGGGAATGCATTGTGTGTTTGGCTACTAATCGTAGGGGTTGTCAGAGTGATAAAAACCTGAACCCCCGTTAGGAAACCATTGCACAAGGGACGTTAGGGTCTTAGAGTTTAAAGCTATGGTTAGGTTTCTACCTTAATTACTTTCTTGTACTCGCGGATGCTTGCAAGGGGTATAATCACAAGTATGTATTAGTCCTAGGAAGGTCGGTACATTAGCACAGGTTCACCCACACAACACTTAGCAAACTAAAGAATATTAATCAACTATAAGAAGCGAAAGCACTTGACGGTATTCCCATGTGACCTCAAGAACATTTGGTCATCTTAAGTAATACAACCGGCTTGTCCTTTGCTGAATAAAGGATTGGGCCACTTTCTGCATTTATTCTTATTGTCTTTTATTTACTCGTACTTTATTTACTTGAATTATCAAAAACCCCTAAAAATCCGTTTGCTAAGTATTTACAGAGAAATCCTGCTCCAAGCCACTAGCCAGCATCTTCTGATCCTCGCTGGGTTCGATACTCTTACTTATCGAAAATACTGCGATGCACCCCATGTACTTGTGGGTCATCAAGACTATTTCCTGGCGTCGTTGCCGGGGAGTGAAGCGCTATTGGAAAGTGGAACACAACTACAATGACACTAGTGGATCCATGTGGTTTATGAAAAGAACACACATGTAATGACTCTAGTGGTGGTTTATGAAAAAGAACACACATGCAATGATACTGGTGGATCCAAGTGGTTTATGAAAACAACACAAATGCAATGACTCTAGTGGTGGTTAAGAAAAAAGAACAAACATGCAATGAATCTAGTGGATCCATATGTTGTTTATGAAAAGAACACATATTTAATGACACTTGTATACCCAAGTGGTTTATGAAAAGAACACACATGCAATGACACTGGTAGATCCAAGTGGTTTATCAGAAGAACTTACATGCAATGACTCTAGTGGTTGTTTATGAAAAGAACACACGTGCAATGACACTGGTGGATCCATGTGGTTCATTAAAAGAACACACATGTAATGACTCTAGTGGTGGTTTAGAAAAAGAACAAACATGCTATGACTCTGGTGGATCCTTGTGGTTTATGAAAATAACAAACATTTAATGACACTGGTGGATCCAAGTGGTTTATGTAAAGAAGAGACATGCAATGACTCTAGTGGTGATTTTGAAAAAGAACACACATGCAATGGCACTGGTGGATCCAAGTGGTTTATGAAAAGAAAACACATGTAATCACTCTGGTGGATCCATGTGGTTTATGAAAAGAACACGCATGCAATGATTCTAGTGGTGGTTTAGGAAAATAACACACATGCAATGAATCTAGTGGTGGTTTATGAAAAAGAACACACATGCAATGACTCTAGTTGATCCATGTGGTTTATGAAAAGAACAAACATGCAATGACTCTAGTTGTGGTTAATTAAAAGAACACACATGCAATGACACTGGTGGACCCATGTGGTTTATGAAAAGAACACACATGCAAAGACTCTAGTGGTGGTTTAGAACAAAGAACAAACATGCAATGACTCAGAACAAACATTTAATGACACTAGTGGATACAACTGGATTATGTAAAGAACACACATGCAATGACTCTAGTGGTGGTTTTCAAAAAGAACACACATGCAATGACACTAGTGGATACAAGTGGTTTATGAAAATAAAACACATGTAATCAATCTGGTGGATCCATGTGGTGTATGAAAAGAACACGCATGCAATGACTCCAGTGGTGGTTTAGGAATATAATGAACATGCAATGAATCTAGTGGGGGTTTATGAAAAAGAACACACATGCAATGACTCTGGTGGATCAATGTGGTTTATTAAAAGAGCACACATGCAATGACTCTAGTTGTGGTTTATGAAAAGAACACACATGCAATGACACTGGTGGATCCATGTGGTTTCTGAAAAGAACACACATGCAATGAATCTAGTGGAACCATGTGGTTTATGAAAAGTGCACACATGCAATGACTCTAGTTGTGGTATATGAAAAGAACACACATGCAATGATACTGGTGGATCCATGTGGTTTATGAAAAGAACTCAGATGCAATAACTCTAGTTGTGGTTTATGAAAAGAACACACATGCAATGGCTCTAGTGGTGGTTTTGAAAAAGAACATTCATTTAATGACACTGGTGGACCCAAGTGGTTTATGAAAAGAACACACATGTAATGACACTGGTGGATCCATGGGGTTTATGAAAAGAACACACATGTAATGACTCTAGTGGTTGTTTATGAAAAAGAACACACATGCAATGATACTGGTGGATCCAAGTGGTTTATGAAAAGAACACAAATGCAATGACTCTAGTGGTGGTTTAGAAAAAAGAACAAACATGCAATGAATCTAGTGGATCCATATGTTGTTTATGAAAAGAACACACATTGAATGACACTAGTAGATCCAAATGGTTTATGAAAAGAACACACATGCAATGACACTGGTGGATCCAAGTGGTTTATGAAAAGAACTTACATGCAATGACTCTAGTGGTGGTTTATGAAAAGAACACACGTGCAATGGATCCATGTGGTTCATTAAAAGAACACACATGTAATGACTTGAGTGGATCCATATGTGGTTTAGGAAAAGAACATACATTCAATGACCCTAGCGGTCGTTTAGGAGAAGAACAGACATGTAATGACTCTGGTGGATCCATGTGGTATATGAAAAGAACACACATGCAATGACTCTAGCGGTGGTTTATGAAAAAGAACACTGATGCAATGACACAGGTGAATCCAAGTGGTTTATGAAAAGAACACACATGCAATGACTCTAGTGGTGGTTTAGAAAAAAGAACAAACATGCAATGACTCTAGTGGATCCATGTGGTTTATGAAAAGAACAAACATTT
This sequence comes from Avena eriantha, assembly GCA_910589775.1. Classification (NCBI taxonomy): domain Eukaryota; kingdom Viridiplantae; phylum Streptophyta; class Magnoliopsida; order Poales; family Poaceae; genus Avena; species Avena eriantha. The sequence continues at coordinate 179,550,820 of OU342740.1, read as the reverse complement.
AATGACACTGATGGATCCAAGTGGTTTATGAAAAGAACACACATGCAATGACTCTAGTTGTGGTTTTTAAAAAGAACACTCATTTAATGACACTGGTGGAACCAAGTGGTTTATGAAAAGAACACACATGCATTGACACTAGTGGATCTATGTGGTTTTGAAAAAGAACACACATGTAATGAATCTAGTGATGGTTTATGAAAAAGAACACACATACAATGATACTGGTGGATCCAAGTGGTTTATTAAAAGAACACAAATGCAATGACTCTAGTGGTGGTTTAGAAAAAAGAACAAATATGCAATGAATCTAGTGGATCCATATGTTGTTTATGAAAAGAAAACACATTTAATGACACTGGTAGATCCAAGTGGTTCATGAAAAGAACACACATGCAATGACACTGGTGGATCCATGTGGTTTATGAAAAGAACATACATGCAATGACTCTAGTGGTGGTTTATGAAAACAAAACACATGTAATCACTCTGGTGGATCCACGTGGTTTATGAAAAGAACACGCATGCAATGACTCTAGTGGTGGTTTAGTAAAATAACAAACATGCAATGAATCTAGTGGTGGTTTATGAAAAAGAACACACATGCAATGACTCTGGTGGATCCATGTGGTTTATGAAAAGAACACACATGCAATGACTCTAGTTGTGGTTTATGAAAAGAACACACATGCAATGTGATACGTCCATTTGGCATCACTATTCTATATCGTAATTTACTGTTATTCATTGATATATTTCATATTAAGGGATGATACTTATGTTATTTCATCTATTTTTACATGGTTGAGGACTTTTGGAGCATGGACCGCTGCAGTCAGGATTCTGATGGAAAAGATGTTGTTTGGAGACAAAATTCACGAAGATCAGAAAATCTGGGGAAATACATGGAAAATCCTATTTTTCCAGAAGGCGAAGAAAGCCCGAAGGAGGAGTGGAGATGGGCCACAGGGGGCCCACACCACCCCCTGGCGCGGGCCAGCCTAGGCCGTGCCAACAGGTGGTGTGGCCGCCCTGGTCCACCCATGGCTCTCCCCTCTGGCTTATATTATCCTCCCAAAACCCTAAGACTCACAGAGCGACCACAGAAAGATTTCGCCGCCTCTGCGGGGCAGAAAACACCGAGAGATAAAGATCTCTCTGGCAGACAGAATTCTGCCAGGGGAATTCCTTCCCGAAGAGGGGAGATCGTTGCCATCAACACCACCATCAAGCTGGACTTCATAGAGATCATCATCATCATCACCACCATCATCTCCACCATCACCATCAGCAGCACCTCCATACCGCTTTAACAATTAGGTTGAATCTTGCATAGTTCATAGGGGAAACTTTCCCGGTGTTGATTACTTCTTGTAGTTGATGCTATTGAGTGAACCATTGAACTATTGTTTATGTTCAGATTCTTACACATCATGATTTCATCTCTGATCATGATCCATATGATGTCTTGTGAGTAGTTCGTTTTGTTCTTGAGGACATGGAGAAGTCATGTTGTTAGTAGTGGAATTGTGTTGTGAAAGATTCAATGGTTTGATATTTAAGTTGTGGTGTACTTCTTCTAGTGGTGTCATGTGAGCGTCGACTACATGACACTTCACCTATATGGGCCTAGGGGAATGCATTGTGTATTTGGCTACTAATCGTAGGGGTTGCCGGAGTGACAGAAACCTGAACCCCCGTTAGGAAACCATTGCACAAGGGACGTCAGGGTCTTAGAGTTTAAAGTTGTGGTTAGGTTTCTACCTTAATTACTTTCTTGTACTTGCGGATGTTTGCAAGGGGTATAATCACAATTATGTATTAGTCCTAGGAAGGTTGGTACATTAGCATAGGTTCACCCACACAACAATTAGCTAACTAAAGAAGGTTAATCAACTACATGAAGCGAAAGCACTTGACGGTATTCCCATGTGTCCTTGAGAACGTTTGGTCATCTTAAGTAATACAACCGGCTTGTCCTTTGCTGAATAAAGGACTGGGCCACTTGCTGCATTTATTCTTATTGTCTTTTATTACCTCGTACTTTATTTACTTGCATTATCAAAAATCCCTAAAAACCAATTTGCTAAGTATTTACAGAGAATTCCTGCTCCAAGCCACTAGCCAGCACCTTCAATCACTCTGGTGGATCCATGTGGTTTATGAAAATAACACACATGCAATGACTCTAGTGGTGGTTTAGGAAAATAACACACATGCAATGACTCTAGTGGCGGTTTATGAAAAAGAACACACATATAATGACTCTGGTGGATCCATGTGGTTTATGAACAGAACACACATGCAATGACTCTAGTTTTGGTTTATTAAAATAACACACATGCAATGAAATTGGTGGATCCATGTGGTTTATGAAAATAACACACATGCAAAGACTCTGGTGGATCCATGTGGTTTATGAAAAGAAAACACATGCAATGACTCTAGATGTGGTTTATGAAAAGAACACGCATGCGATGATACTGGTGGATCCATGTGGTTTATGAATAGAACAACCATGCAATAAATCTAGTGGATCCATGTGGTTTTTGAAAATAACTCACATGCAATGACTCTAGTTGTGGTTTATTAAAAGAACACACATGCAATGACTCTAGTGGTGGTTTTGAAAAAGAACACTTATTTAATGACACTGGTGGATCTAAGTGGTTTATGAAAATAACACACATGAAATAATTGTGGTGCATCCTTGTGGTTTATGAAAATAACACACATTCAATGACTCTAGTGGTGGTTTTGGAAAAGAACACGCATGCAATGACTCTAGTGGGGGTTTATGAAAATAACACACATGCAATGACTCTAGTGGTGGTTTAGGAAAATAACACACATGCAATGACTCTAGTGGCGGTTTATGAAAAAGAACACACATATAATGACTCTGGTGGATCCATGTGGTTTATGAACAGAACACACATGCAATGACTCTAGTTTTGGTTTATTAAAATAACACACATGCAATGAAATTGGTGGATCCATGTGGTTTATGAAAATAACACACATGCAAAGACTCTGGTGGATCCATGTGGTTTATGAAAAGTACACATATGCAATAACTCTAGTTGTGGTTTATTAAAAGAACACACATGTAATGATATTGGTGGATTCATGTGGTTTATGAATAGAACAACCATGGAATGACTCTAGTGGATCCATGTGGTTTTGAAAAGAACACACACGCAATGACTCTAGTGGTGGTTTTGAAAAAGAACACTGATTTAATGAAAATGGTGGATCCAAGTGGTTTATGAAAAGAACACACATGAAATAAATATGGTAGATCCAATTGGTTTATGAAAATAATACACATTCAATGACTCTAGTGGTGGTTTAGGAAAATAACACGCATGCAATGACTCTAGTGGGGGTTTATGAAAAAGAACACAAATGCAATGACTCTAGTGGTGGTTTAGAAAAAAGAACAAACATGCAATGACTCTTGTGGATCCATGTGGTTTATGAAAAGAACAAACATTTAATGACACTGGTGGATCCAAGTGGTTTATGAAAAGAACGCAAATGCAATGACACTAGTGGATCCAAGTGGTTTATGAAAAGAACACACATGCAATGACTCTAGTGGTGATTTATGAAAAGAACACACATGCAATGACACTGGTGGATCCATGTGGTTTATGAAAAGTACACACATGCAATGACTTTAGTGGATCCATATGTGGTTTAGGAAAATAACACACATGCAATGACTCTAGTGGTGGTTTGGGAGAATAATGGACATGCAATGACTCTGGTAGATCCATGTCGTTTATGAAAAGAACACACATGCAATGACTCTAGTGGTGGTTTTGCAAAAGAACACACATGCAATGGCACTGGTGGATCCAAGTGGTTTATGAAAAGAACACACATTCAATCACTCTGGTGGATCCATGTGGTTTATGAAAATAACACACATGCAATGACTCTAGTGGTGGGTTAGGAAAATAACACACATGTAATGACTCTATTGGTGGTTTATGAAGAAGAACACACATACCATAAACTAAGAATAAAAGGGATGTAGCTGAGCAATATTCCATGGTCTGTCTAACTCATCTGGATTTGTACTGCCTCCATCTCTCTTTCTCTTCTTAGTAGTAGGTCTTTCTTTGACTGGCCTCATGTTAGTTAAGTAGTACGAACCACTGTGCAATACTCGGCTAACGAAGAAGGGCCCTTCCCATACTGGGGAAAGTTTGTGCTTTCTTTGTTGCACAAGCCGGAGAACCAAATCACCTTTATTGAAAGATCTGTGTTGGACTCTCTGGCTTTGATACTTGCGTAACTTCTGCTGATAGACTGTTGATCTCATTTCAGCAACGACGCGAACTTCTTCGACTAAGTCGAGATCATTTTGTCGAGAAATCTCGGCATCTTCTTTGACATACGCGGCCACTCTAGGAGAAGTGTGAATCAAATCACTAGGAAGAACTGCTTCTGCACCATAGAACAAGAAGAAAGGTGTGTATCTTGTTGACCTGTTCGGAGTTGTTCGTAAACTCCATATTACAGAGGGCAATTCCTCTGCCCAAGCCCCCGCAGCATGTCGTAATGGTTCTTTGAGTCTCGGTTTTTGGCCTTGTAAGATTAAACCATTTGCTCTATCAACTTGTCCATTAGCCTATGGATGTGCGACTGACGCAATGTCAAGCCGGATATTTTGCTTGTTGCAAAATTTAGCCAATTCTCCCATAGAAAAATTACCCCCGTTGTCCGTGATAATACTATGCAGATAACCGTACCGGATTATACCATCCTCGACAAATCTTTTGGCTGGTTCTCCATCACAACTAGTGACGTGTTTGGCCTCGATCCATTTTGTGAATTTATCCACTATCACTAAGAGGTGAGTAAATCCACTTGGAGCTCATCTAAATGGTCCTACCATGTCAAGCCCCCAGACCACCAAAGGCCATGTTATAGGTATTGTTCGCAGCTGATCAGCCGGAACATGAGCTTGTTTGGCATACTTTTGGAAGCCCTTGCACGTCTTGACCAGCCTTTCGGCATCTGCCTAGGCTGTAAGCTAGAAAAACCGTGTCTGAAGGCTTTTGCCAATAAAAATTTGGCCGCAGCGTGGTGACCACACTCGCCTTCGTGGATTTCCCTTAGGATTTCCACTCCTTCTGGAGATACACAGCGCTGAAAAACCCCAAACACACTCCGCTTATAGAGCTCACCTTTAACTATAGTATAGGCTTTTTGCTCGTCGGACGATCTGCCGGCTTAGCACCTCGTCTTCAGGTAATTTGCCATCTACCAAATAATCGAGGTAGGGTTTAGTCCATCTAGGAATTATAGCCAGAACTGCTATTAAAGGTGAGTCGGATTTGGTCGGCTATTCCTCATCCACTCCCTTTATTGAGGGAACTTTGAGGTGCTCCAAAAAAGCGCCATCCGGGACCTCTTTCCGTGCAGAGCCTATCCGAGATAAGGCATCTTCTTCCTCATTTTCTGCTCGAGGGATGTGTTGAACCTCAAACCCTTCAAACGATTTAGATAGATCATCCACAACAGCTTTATATGCTACCATGTGTTTATTTGCATTACAAATATCCGAGACTTGCTGAGCAACAATATCCGAATCTCCGTAACACATCAAACATCGGATGCCAATATCTTTAGCAATCTGGATTCCATGTAGCAGTGCTTCATACTCGGCAATATTATTTGTCGCTGTGAAGTGAATCTGCAACACGAATAGAAGTTTATCTCCTTGGGGTGGTGATTTGAGCACCACTCCAGCCCCCGAGCCCCCGCGAGCCTTAGACCCATCGAAATACAGGGTCCAATATTCTGACTCAGGGAGGGTCATATTCTCCTTCGTCTCTGTCCAATCAGCAACAAAGTCGGCAAGAATTTGGGATTTGATTAATGTCCAAGGTTTGTACTCAATATCGAAAGCTGAAAGCTCTATTCCCCATTTGGCGACGCGTCTTGTGGCGTCACTCTTGTTGATTATATCTCTCATGGGAGCTATGCTCACCACGGTAATTGGATGCTCCTGGAAATAGTGTCGTAGCTTACGAATGCCAAGAAGACACCGTAAGCCAGCTTCTGATAGTGCGGATACCGCTGTTTTGATTATGTCAGGACCTCACTGACAAAGTAAGTCGGACGCTACACCAAGTGTTCCTGATTTTCCTCTGGTCTCTCCACCACCATGACGACACTAATGACTTTCTTTGTCGCAGCAAGATAAAGCAACATCAGTTCCTGTGGTTCCGGCGCAGCAAGGATAGGAGTAGATGAGAGTACTTTCTTCAGGTCTTGTAACGCAGCTTCAGCTTCATCGGTCCACACAAAGTCCTTAGTCTTTTTCAGGAGTTTGTATAATGGTGCGGCTCTTTCACCAAGCCGGCTTACAAACCGACTGACTGCAGCAATGCAACCAGTTAGTCTTTGTACATCCTTCAGGCGAGTTGGCCTGGAAATATTGAGTATAGCCTTGATTTTGTCCCAGTTCACCTCTATGCCTCTTTGAGAGACGATGAAATCTAACAATTTTCTGGCTGGGATTCCAAAGAAGCATTTCTTAGGATTAAGCATTATGTTGTATTTTCGTAGATTGGCGAACATTTCCTCCAAGACGGAAATCAGTGTTTCCTTATTTTTGGACATCATCGCAATATCATCCACGTATGCATGTACATTCCGTCTAAGCTGGTCGTGGAGGCAACGCTGCATCGTGCGCTGGTACGCAGCTCCTGCGTTCTTCAGCCCAAAGGGCATCGTAACAAAACAGAAGGTTCCGAAGGAGGTTATGAATGAAGTTTTGACTTTGTCAGATTCCTTCATCTGAATTTGGTGATAGCCAGAATATGCGTCGAGAAAACAGAGGAGTTCTAAGCCTACTGTAGAATCAATAACTTGATCAATCCTAGGCAGAGCGAACGGATCTTTTGGACAAGCCTTATTCAAGGCAGTATAATCAACACACATCCTTAAATCAGTGGTATCCTTTTTAGGGACCATTACAGGATTGGCCGACCAATCAGTGTGGATGACCTCTTCTATGAATCCAGCTAACTCGAGCCGTGCTAGTTCCTTAGCTATTGCCTTACGCTTTTCATCGCCGAAACATTGTAAGGACTGTTTGACCGGTTTAGCGTTCGGGTTTACATTTAAACAGTGCTCGGCAAGTTCCCTAGGTACTCCGGTCATGTCAGATGGCTGCCATGCGAAGATATCTTGATTTGCTTTGAGGAACTTGACGAGCACGCTTTCCTATGCGCTATCTAGGCCTACGCCTATCTAGGTCACCTTGGAGGGGTCATCATCCTTCAACGGCGTCTTCTTCGTCTCTTCTGATGCCTTGAACTCCGGATTCGGCTTTGTCACCTCCTTCTTTGTTGCGGGCATCTTGGACGGATCTATGCTCTTCTTGATCTCCTGGTACTCCTGGGCGTGTAGCACGGCTTCAGCAAAGGCGGCATATCCATCCTCGCACTCTCGCGCTTTCTTCGGGTCTCCCCTGATGGTTATTATGCCGTTGGGACCTGGAATTTTCATCATATTGTAAATGTAATACGGACGAGCCATAAAGGCCTAGTAAGCCATACATACGAATATAGCATGGTACGCGCTCTTGAACGGGACTACTTCGAAGGAAAGTGCCTCCGTCCGATAGTTCTTTGGAGTTCCAAAGGTAACATCCAAAGTGATTTCTCCTAGGGAATTAGCTTGTGTTCCTGGGACAACTCCGTGAATAATCACAGTGCTGTGATTCAGCTGGGTCTCCGAGATCTTCATCCGGCGTAGCGTTTCGACATATAGAATATTGATACTGCTGCCACCGTCCATGAGAGTCTTGGAGAAACCATAACCGTCAATAAGTGGATTGACGATTAAGGTGTATTTTCCTCGCCTGTGTAGCTTAGGCGCATGATCAGCATGGTCAAACATGATTGCCACTTCCGACCAATCCAAAAATTGGGGGACAGCCAGAACTATTGCATTGAGCTCATGTAGAACTGCTTTCTTGACCTTTGCTGGTTGAGATCCGAGGAAGGTGACATAAGTGTCTTTCTTGGTCAGAGAATTTTTCTTCCCTTCCGGCTTGGGATTTGAATCATCAGCTTCCTCCATGTCGGAATCTTCCTTGGTCTCTTTATCTTTTTTGGGATTCTTCTTTCCCTTCTTCCGCTTAGCCTTGTATCTAGTGGTGTCATCTCTCTTGATGTCATCATTGAAACGACACTCAACGTTGGTGTGGGACGAGTCCCCATTGGCGTCTAGGTGATGCACACATGGGCTATTAGCAATGTAGGCCCAAGTGTAGGTTTTGCCTGGTTGTTGGTCTCCTCTACCTTGGACTCTCGAAGTCCCACGGCCACGCCCGCGGCCTCCGTCGTGTCCTCCTCGTCCTCTAGAACCGAAAGTAGCAGTGACCACTGGCGTTTCCGCGTTGGGTTTCTCTTTCGAGGTGTTCTTGCGCTTCTGAGCTTGTTGCTTTGGTTGTTCTGCCGACTGTGGCACAACTAGGGTGTTGAGCAGTCCTTCTGCATCATCGTCAGCATCCGCATACTTGCTCGCTGTTTCTATCATCTCTCCCAAATCAGTGACTTTGTTGCACTTCAAGCGATGACGTAGTAAACCAATTGGGAGACTTGCAATGAAAGTTCAATCGCAGTTTGGTCATTTACTCCTTCACAGGAGTTCTTGGTGTCGATCCATCATCCGAGGTAATCCTGGAAAGTTTCTCTGGCTTTCTGGGTGCAACGCTATAGGTCTCCTACCATACAGGGCCTCCGGTATGTGCCTTCGAAATTCTGAAAGAACGCACTTTGCATGTCATACCATTTGTGGATGGTGTTTTCCGAAAGTTCATTCAGCCATGATCATGCCGTCTTCCGCAACATGAGTGGGAGATATCAGGTTGCGACCAGGCTGTTTCCGCCTTTGGCGATGCAGCAAGCTTGGATGAAATCCTGCAGCCAGGTATCTGGCTGAACGATGCCGTCGTAGGCTTGGATATGTCTTGAGATAGCAAATCCTTCCAGGAATTTTGTGCCTCTTATACGTGGTCCGAAGCACTTTGGGCCCATGTATAGATCATCGTTTTCATAGGGCCGCGCCTCTATGTTGGAGTTGATTCTGTGCCTTGCATAGTTCGGGGATAGAGATCATCGCGAATGTCGGTTGTGGGTGCGGTGCCTTGGAGCCGAACTTCAGCTTCTGCCACCACCTCCTCCACCTCGACGCCCTCCCTGGGCTCCTTGGGAACCGTTGTGATGGATACTTGGTGGAGATGGTGGAGTATCTAGGTTATTTCCGGCTGATCGCTGGCCTCCATCCGGAGCGTCATTATTCCGGTTCAGGGTCTTCATTACGACGAGCCCCCTGCCGGCTTGACTCGGCACGATGTCCGTCGTTCCTTCGTCCGTCGTTCCCACCACGGTGGGGCTCAATCGGACAGCTTGTATGTCTAGGGGGTGGCATTCTTTGTCTGTCCTCCTCCCGACGTTTCTCTTTGTCTTCTTCCCTACGATCGTTCGATTCTCACCGGGGAGGATTTCTCGGATACAGTGCAGCAATTGCGTCTTGCTCGACGGCTGGAGCAACATTGCACCAGTCGCGTGCAGTTTTGTGGTGTTGTCCTGATGATCCGGTTCTGGAGCAGTTGTCTTCCCATCGGTCGGAATGGTGATGTTGTTCCGGAACACGTTGTGGCCTTATATCATTCCAAGCTGAGTCTGTGCGAAATTGGTCGGATTTGGAGACCAGTTTTCCGCTTCCGGATTTTGCAACCCTTTGTTGTTCCAAATCGTTGGTGAGTAGCTTGATGCCCAATAGAACCTGTTCTGGGCCTGGATTATTTGACAGGATATCCCGAGCTGCGACAGTGTTCTGTACCGGTGTTGGATACACCAGATCCCCTTTGCTGTCGAGACGAGGCATCCCTAGATCTCCCTCAAAGAGAACCTTTTGCACTTCCGGGAATTGACCTTCACGTGTGTGACGTTTCCAGGTTTTTTGATGCTGCCGAGAGATGTACTTCTCCATAGTTGCCATGCATTTCTTCTCCTCCTAGATGTTTTTGGCTTCATCCAGGAGTTGTTGATGACGCACTTCTAGGGCCTGGGCCCTTTCGTCCACCTCTTCAGCAGTAAGTTCTGCAGTTGTAGGGATAGGTGTGGTTAATGCATCATCGATGAATTTACACGCACCTTCAGTGATCACGTGTCCATCCACCGATTCTTATTTTTTGGGCTCGTCCAGGATAAGTGCTTCATCCGAGTCTTCCTCATATTCCTCGGCAATCACCTCCTCTGTCGGAGGATCTTTTGTCGGGGTCTTGTTCTTCTTGTTCTTCTTCTTTGCCTTCTTGGCAGCGCCGGTAGCAAAGACGGCTTTGGGTCGGTTTCCCGGAGTCAAGTTCTGATCGGTACTTTCGGACATATGGACTTCGGGATTATCTCCGATTTCCATGTTATCCTGCGCTTTGGGAGAGTGTTCCCCGGATCCTTCATCCATGGCTTCTCCTTCTTCTGCAGCCTTGGAGTTATACTCCTCTTCATATTCTGCGGAGAACTTTCGGAAATCTGCTGACGTCATCGATTCATCCAAAGATGCAGGTACGTTGGCGTTTGTTCCAATTGTCTCCAGCACAGAGTCGGTGTTGTCTCCAGCATCGGCAGAGCTGGATCCGGATCCAACATATCCGATGAAGTGCGTTGCATGCTTCCTGAGGTATCTGCGGCTCTCGCGATCAGCTTCGTCGAAACTCCTGATGGCTTCAAGAATTGCATATGCGCTTGAGTTTTGCATTATCATACGTCGCAGCGTGTACCTTAGGAAAGGCATGTATGTCCCGGCATCATCAGAGCCGGAATCAGTGTCGTTGTTATGCTCCTCCTGGATTTCGACTTCGGCGGGTGGGTGGATATGGGATTCGATCTCTCCAGGGAGATCCACTCCAGAATCGATCTGGACTGCTAGGTCTACTTTAGGCTCGGATTTCTCCACTATCTCTGCAACTCGTGCGGGCTGGGTGGGATTAGGGTTTTCTGAGATCCGGAACTCTGCCGCCTCCGTGGACAAAGGGGACCCAAAAGATTCTTCTGCCTCTATCATCACCGCTAGGGTGGGTGGGGCAGGTTCAGCGAAGCCGATGTAAACATCGATCTCGCTGAAAGACATGATGGTATAGGCAATCACAGCCTCCCTAGCCGGAATCTAGGTCTCATCGAGAACGATGAGAGGGACATCGCTGGCGTAGAGGATCCGACCGATGGCGATGGTTTCGCCGATTCCGATTCTTGCAGATTCCACTCGGAACGCAGATCCGAAGCTCACTTGCCCCACGGTGGGCGCCAAGTGTCGTCGGATTGATGACAAGTATGCCATGAGGGGGTCCTCGAGGCGTGCGGAAGAGAGGGGTGTGAGACGTACGATGTTCCGGGACGGTGAGCACACAAGTTTACCTAGGTTCGAATCCACCGGCTTTGGACCGATCGTACTCCTGCTAGCAATCTAGTAATACGGCAGAGCGGGATATGGGTTACAAGGGTTTGCCTGTGCGAGTTGAGATTGTAGACTATTGAGGTGTTTCCCTAAAGGCTCTCCCTAGGATGGCTTATATAGATATCCGGCCTAGGGTTTACAGGAGATATATGTCCGGCTACAACTAAGAGTTGGTTACAGAGTACATCTTGAACTACAAGTCATACTGTGGGCCTAAGTCGGTAAGTCTTCTGGGTCTTCCCGTAGCCGGACTGGACTCCGTCTTCTTCTCCCTGATTTGGCCGCCCGTGAAGCAAAGGTCTAACCCGAAGTGGGCCACCCTGGTCAGTGAGGAACTGTGAGGATACTTGGAAAGTATATCCCCAACAGTATGCCTGATATGTTATCATGTTGTGCCTAGGGCCATTTGACAAGGCGAAAATTAGTTTTTCATCCTCTGTAGAAGGTGTTTGCGGGTCTGCAGGGGGATTGTCTTGAGGCTTCTTCTTGAACCAAGCCGTGAACCTAGAGTTGTGCTCTCTTGTTACGTCTCCCTTCTTCCTCGGTCAACCAAGGTCAATGAACTTCTGCTCGATTAAGCTTTTGTGCTCTTCCACCCAAGGATCGACTAATTCGATGTGTTGTAGCACGACTCGGTGTGCCCCATCAAAGTCGTCACGTCGACCCTTCGCGTCGACATGGATGGTGCAAAAGCCCTCATGGTGGCCATATCCACCGAGCCTGCCGAGGTGTGTCCTTTTGGGTAGACCAACAGGGTCATCCTCGTCGTACGGGTTGGTGCGTAGATAATTCTGGCAGAAAGAGACGCACTCATAGGTCAGAAAGCCCTTGGCAATGCTTCCATCTGGATGGGACTTGTTGCATACGAATCCTTTGATAACACTGTTAAGCCTTTCAAACGGCATCATGTAGTGCAGGAATGTTGGCCCGAGATGAATGATGTCATCCGCAACACGGACGAGTAGATGGACCATGATGTCGAAGAATGCGGGCGGGAAGTAAATCTCGAGCTCGCATAGTATCACGACGATCTCATCTTGTAGTTTGTCGAGCTGCTTCAAGCCAATCGACTTCCTCGAGATGACGTCGAAGAAGTTGCAGAGGCCAAACAACGTCTCACGGACGTGCTCGTCCATTATCCCTCGGATCGCAACGGGAAGTATCTGCTTCATCAGCACGTGACCGTCATGAGACTTCATCCTACTGAACCTCTTCTTCGCTTTGTCCAAATATCTGCTTATGTTCCCCGAGTAACCGTAAGAAACTTTGACTCCTAGGAGGCAGTTGAGAAACTGCTCAAGCTCCTGCTCACTTAGAGTGAAGTAGGCAGCTGGAAACACTGCAATTCCCCTCTTAACCCTTTTGCGGCAACCTTGAGTATCTTCAGGCGCCATCTCATCATCATCATCATCATCATCATCGGGCGGTGGCATCTCATGAAGTTCTTCCTTGATGCCAAGTTCCATCAGGTCATTCCTTGCTTTCGGCCCGTCTTTGGTCCTATCCGCCATGTTGATGATAGTGGCAAGCATACTCTCACACACGTTCTTCGTGATGTGCATGACATCAAGGCTATGGGGCATGTGGAGGTATTTCCAGTATGGCAGGTCCCAGAAAACAGGCCTAGCTTTCCACACACCATGCAGCGGTTTCGTCCTCGGACGCTTCTTTCCCGGCAAAGGGAACTCTTCCCAGTTGTCCAACATATCTTGGATCACTTCTCCGCTCCTCAGACGTGGGGCTTTTTCGAGCTCTACTTTGGCATCGAACAAATCTCTACGCTTTCTCCACGTGTGATCCTTTGGAAGCCACATTCGAGTCCATTGGAACATGGTCTTTGATGACCCGGGATCCCTTGGTAGCTGGAGATGCGGGGTCTTATCCATGCACTTGACACATGCTTTGTGTCCGTGGTTCACCTGGGCAGACACGTATGCGTAACCTAGATAGTCCTGCACCGTCGTGAGCAGCGCGACTCTCATAGGGAAATAATCTCCTGTGTATGCGTCCCATGTATGTGTTGGCGTCTCCCACAACGTGGCTAACTCTTCTTTCAGCAGCCCGAGATACAGACGCATGTCGATACCAGGTTTTTTAGGCCCCTGAATCAGAATACACATGTGTACGTATCTCGGCTTGGTGCACAGCCAGGGAGGGAGGTTGTACGGCCAAACAAACACGGGCCAGGTGCTATGTGTGCTACTCTAGTTGCCAAACGGATTGAGTCCATCGGAGCTCATACCAAGCCTGACGTTCCTTGGATCGCCCCCAAAGTCTGGAAAGTCAATGTCCAGTGCATTCCACTGGCTAGCATTCGAAGGGTGTGTGAGGATCTTGCCCTTATGTGGATCATCTTCGGCCAGCTTCTTCCTTTCCGTGTGCGATTGCATGAGCTTTGCTTCCTTAGGGTCCACGAAATACCGCTGCAGACGGGGAGTGATAGGAAAGTACCATACCACTTTCCGTGGAACTTTCTTGTTCCCTCTCTTGTATCATCCTTCGCCACACACCGGACATGTGGTTATATCCTTGTACTCGTCCAGATAAAGTGCACAGTCATTAATGCAGGCGTGGTACTTAACATATGGTAGGTCGAGAGGACATACGATTTCCTTGGCCTCCTCGATACTAGTTGGACACGTGTTCCCCTTGGGAAGACGTTCTTGCCAGAATCTCATGTTTTTGTTGAAGCTTACGTCGGTCCATTTGCTTTCTGCCTTCATCTCCAGAGCCTTGAGCGTTATGTTCAAGCGGGTATCCTCGGGCCGGCACCCAGGATACAATGGAGTTTTCCCGTCTATCTCCATTTGTGCTAGCTTGGCTTTCTCCCTGGCAATAGCTTTGGTGTTGATCGTCTCCCTTAGAAGCAGTTCCTAAACATGAGGGTCCTACAAGGCCGAGGTTAGCCGCGTCGTTTGTGTGTCTATGTCTTCTCCACCAACACCTCCTTCATGATGATCATCATGTCCATCACTGCCAACATCTCCTTCGTGTTGATCATCATGTCCACCGCTGCCGACATCTCTTTCATGATCATCATCATGTCCGCCGTCGGCATCTCCTTCGTGATGATCATCATGCCCGCCTTTGTCTTCAGGATCGTTGACATCCTCGTCATCTTCAGAATCATAGCTACGCATGAAACCACGCGTGAGCATGTGATGCTCCAGGTCTCCGGAATCAGGGTCAACCAAGCTCCCAAGATTGCATGTTCGACACAGACATCTTATGTAGGTCCTCTTGTTCAGAATCATGTCGGCCACCGTGCGTTTCTTGTATCTAGCTGCTCGACCTTTGCTCATGTGTCTAACCATGGTTTCCTGCGCGGTATAGAGCAAAAAGAGAGAGTATCTTAGAACCACAACACCATCATGCACACACACACACATGCATGCATGGCTGCCAGAAAATTTCGGCATGACATCTCCTAAAAATGGGACATATGGATAGTGCAAAAATTTGCCGAAACAGAAATTAATCGACATTTCAGCAAACATCCATGCACCACCAGAGCAAGCAACATGCTTTCTTATTCGTCACCTGCAAACATTCATGCACCACATCCATGCAAACACATCATCCCTCTTGCAATAAGAAGGCTTCACAAACATAAGCATGCACACACATGCACACCGCACCGACGTCCACCCTCCACACAAAACATCCACATGCATGTCCTCCAACAACTCACCTAGTAGAATCGTTACCGAACCAAGTTCGCGACGAGATAGTGTGGTTGTGGTTGGAGAACAAGATGGATGTTGGAGGAGGAAAACTAGTTGGTTTAGTAGATCTACAACAATTGGAGAGTCTTCCCCTCACAAAAATATGAAGCAAGGTAGGTTCAACAACCCAGAATGGAGAAAAGAATGGAGAAATTGAGGTGGTGGGGAGGAGGAGGACGAGCTAGATCCAGTTTGGGGTGGTGGGTGGAGAAGAATGGAATGGTGGTGGTGGGTGGGGGTGGATGCCAACTTGTAGATCTGGACGAAGTTATCAGTGGCGTATATTACACTAAATGCTCTACTGATAAGTCTGCCACCTTTTCAGATGGTGGGCCCAAGACTTATCAGTGGCGCATTTACTACTATATGCGCCATAGGACGGAAAGTATCAGTGGCACATATCCTGAATTCGCCATTGATATTCCTGCCACCTTTCAGAGTGGTGGGGTCCAGGTGGGGCCCACATAGTTACCAATGGTGCATGTAGGAGAGGATGCGCCATTGGTGAGGAGAATATCAATGGCGCATATTGCATATGTGCCACTGATAATAATATATCAATGGCGCATATGGATATATGCGCCATTGATATTTGGTCCACATGCCTCCAGAGTGCCGGGCCCACATTATCAGTGGCGCATTACTTGTGATGTGCGCCATTGGTTATAAATAATATCACTGGAGCATATTTTTAAATGCGCCACTGATAATTATTAGTGGAGCATATTCAAAAAATGCTCCCGTGATAATAAATCTATCCATAAGCCTTTCTCTAGTAGTGTTAGATTTAATTGCTCTTTACATAATTTAACCCTTCCACTTAATTTCAATATACCACGCACCAGATGGTCAGCCCTTTCTGCTACCCTCCTCTTGTCAAGCTTGTGGATTGAAAGGGGGCCCCTGTATGCCATTCCAAAGGCAGAGGGGTGAAAAATGGTGCATGGCCACCCTTCGCAAAGGGTACCCATGGTATCAGGTATGGATTCCAAGTGGTATCAGGGGCCCCTGTTTTTGCATGTGTGATCTTTTCATAAACCACTTGGATCCACCAGTGCCATTGCATGTGTGTTCTTTTTCAAAACCACCACTAGAGTCATTGCGTGTGTGTTCTTTTCATAAACCACATGGATCGACCAGAGTCATTACATATCAGTTTTTCTCCTAAACCACCACTAGAGTCATTGCATGTGTATTATTTTCCTAAACCACATATGGATCCACTAGAGTCATTGCATGTGTATTATTTTCCTAAACCACATATGGATCCACTAGAGTCATTGCATATATGTTATTTTAAACCACATGGATCCACCAGTGTCATTGCATGTGGGTTCTTTTCATAAACCACCACTAGAGTCATTGCATGTGTGTTCTTTTTATAAACCACCACTAGAGTCATTGCATGTGTGTTCTTTTCATAAACCACTTGGATTCACCAGTGTCATTGCATGTGTGTTCTTTTCATTAACCACTTGGAATCACCAGTGTCATTAAATGTTTGTTCTTTTCATAAACCACATGGATTTACTAGAGTCATTGCATGTTTGTTCTTTTTTCTAACCCACCACTAGAGTCATTGCATGTGTGTTATTTTCATAAACCACTTGGACCCACCAGTGTAATTACATGTGTGTTCTTTTTCATAAACCACCACTAGAGTCGTTGCATGTGTGTTATTTTCATAAAACACATGGATCCACCAGAGTCATTGCATGTGTGTTCATTGGGAACGACTAGCGGGAGCACGCTCTTCAGGAAGCGTGTGTTTTCGGCCGCATGGCAGCTCGACATGTGGCGTGTGGAATTCACCCGTGCGTATTTCCGGCCGCTT
This sequence comes from Avena eriantha, assembly GCA_910589775.1. Taxonomy (NCBI): domain Eukaryota; kingdom Viridiplantae; phylum Streptophyta; class Magnoliopsida; order Poales; family Poaceae; genus Avena; species Avena eriantha. Next base: position 179,533,774 of record OU342740.1, on the reverse strand, counting down.
GGTAGCGCGTGTATTTCCGGCCGCACAGCAGCGCGTGTATTTCCGGCCACACGGCAGCCCGACATGTGGCTAGGTGCTCATGAAGTGCACGCGATGAAAGGCAGTTCCACGCGGTGCAATAAGGCAGTGCACGAGCGGTGCAACTCGTTTACCCTCGACCGAAAGCAGTGCAACGCAGTACACCGTGCACTCCAAGAACATCGCGCAGTGCACTGTGACCTTAGGCAGAGCACACAGTACAACAAGGCAGTGCATGGATGGTGCACTACCTGGACACCACGCAGTGCACTACGACTGAAGGCAGTGCAAGGCAGTACACTGCGAGGACACCACGTAGTGCACTGCGATCTAAGGCATTGCAACACAGAACAACAAGGCAGTGCATGGATGGTGCACTGCTTGGATAGTGTGTAGTACACTGCCAGGACACCGCACAGTGCACTGCGAACTAAGGCAATGCAACACAGAACAACAAGGCAGTGCATGGATGGTGCACTGCCTGGACAGTGCGTAGTATACTACCTAGACACCGCGCAGTGCACTGCGAACTAAGGCAATGCAACACAGAACAACAAGGCAGTGCATGGATGGTGCACTGCCTGGACAGTGCGTAGTACACTACCTAGACACCGCGCAGTGCACTGCGAACTAAGGCAGTGCAACACAGAACAACAAGGCAGTGCATGTATGGTACACTTCCTGGACCGTGCGTAATACACTACTAGGATATCTCGCCGTGCACTGCGCCTGAAGGCAGTGCAACACAGTACAAACAGGCAGTGCACAGCCGGTGCCCTGCCAGGATATCGTCCCGCGCACTGCGGCCGAAGGCAGTACAGCGCAACACAAAAAGGCAGTGCACGAGTACACTGTCAAAATACCTCACCGTGCACTGCGCTCGAAGGTAGTGCAATGTAATACAAAAAGATAGTGCGCCGACAGTGCACTGCTAGGACATCGTTCCGTACACCACGACCGAAGGCAGTGCAATACAGAAGAAAAAGGCAGTGCATCGACCGTACACTGCCAGAACATCGTGACGTGCACCGCAACCGAAGACAGTGCAACGTAGGGTCAAAAGGCAGTGCAAAATCAAACTTCATCAAAACCTATCAACATGGGATCTAGTTTTGTGGATCTTGACATGACTAGTACAACCGTGAAAACGGATCTCGGTTTGGCCAATTCGTTTAAAAGATATCGGATTTTTCGTATTTGAATCTAAAAGAGAAATGGAAAAAGGGTGGCGACCCCTCTCTCCAAGCACCACGGGTCACGTAGGAAAGGCCTAGGACAGCGCGCGAAGAACTCCCAAGACGATACGTGCAGGGATAGTAGCGATTATGGGACGAGCCCTGGAACACGCGCGCTTTTTATAGTGTTTCTGCAGTTTATTTCCTAAACCACTTGGATCCACAAGTGTCATTAAATGTGTGTTTTTTTCAAAACCACCACTAGAGTCGTTGCATGTGTGTTCTTTTCATAAACCACAAAAAGACTCATTGCATGTGTGTTCTTTTCATAAACCACATGGATCCACCAGAGTCATTGCATGTTTGCTCTTTTCATAAACCACATGGATCCACCAGTGTCGTTGCATGTGTGTTCTTTTCAAAACCACAACTAGTCATTGCATGTGTGTTATATTCATAAACCACATGGATCCACCAGAGTCATTGCATGTGTGTTCTTTTCATAAACCACATGGATCCACCAGTGTCATTGCGTGTGTGTTCTTTTCATAAACCACAACTAGAGTCGTTGCATCTGTGCTCTTTTCATAAACCACATGGATCCCCCAGATTCATTGCATGTGTGTTCTTTTTCATAAACCACCACTAGAGTCATTGCATGTGTGTTCTTTTTCATAAACCACCACTAGAGTCATTGCATGTGTGTTCTTTTCATAAACCACATGGATCCGCTAGAGTCAGTGCATGTGTGTTCTTTCCATAAAGCACTTGGATCCACCAGCATGTGTGTTCTTTTTCAAAACCATCACTAGAGTCATTGCATGTGTGTTCTTTTCATAAACCACGTGGATCCACCAGAGTCATTGCATGTTTGTTCTTCTCCTAAACCACCACTAGAGTCGTTGCATGTGTGTTCTTTTCATAAACTACATGGATCCACTAGAGTCATTCAGGCCCGGTCCTGAGATTTTTGGGGCCCGAGGTGGAAACAAAATTTGGGCCCTTCTACATAAAAAATCTGATATTTCTACTGTCAAATTGACTAATGATGGTATCGACAAAAAGATAATTAGGGGAATATCTTTTTTGAAATTGTTTCATCGTGATGGCCTTTGTCACAATGCAGCTGCTCTCGGCCAGCCATCGGCCACATGGTGGTTGTGATGCGGGTCTTCGGCTAGGATGCATAAGAGGTCAAGCGTTGGTCGCAAGAAACCTGCAAGGATGCAAGGGTGATCATTTAGAAGAAGCCATATTGGATTCATTATTCATTGAGACAAATTGCGCTCACACACACTGTGTTGAGGGATGGACAATGGGTTCATCTAATTCTCAGTTATATCTCCACTTCCAAATAAAAAATATCACTTGCAACTCAAAAGAATTTATGTTCTAACCTCACATGCAATTGAAAAAACTTAGCTATAACAGGATCTCAATACAAAGCCAATTGACTGGATTCTAACTTAGTTCTCACTCAATTGAGAATTGTCCAAAATGACAAAGTAAATATTTTGAATGGCTTAACGGACAACACGGAGAGCAAGTTTCATGACAGAAAATATAATAAATAGCCATATAAGAACTAAAGTCAACCAATATGATTTTTGATATAAAAAATGCACGTTGTTACTTTTTACTAAATACATCTTATAAACAAAGATGATAGAATACTTCTTAGATGAGCTATACTAAACCCGTGAGCTCACTCCCGAGCCAAGTTTGGCCCACCACTAACTTTTTTATTGTTTCAAGATTAACCCTCCACCAATTAATAATCCGGTTGTTATTATTCTTTAAAAAAGGCCCAAGAGCCAGATCATAAAAAGAAGCCACTAGGAGAAAAAAAGGCCCAAAGGTAAACAACGGTTCGGCTTTCTTCTTCCTGGGACACGAAAACACCTTGCCTTAATGGCGCCGACAATTGAGGCAGCGGTGATTGAGTGCTCTCCTGTACCTAGGATGGGTCCACTCAATTTTGAGGGCCCGGGGCCCCCGCCCCTCTAGTCCCCCCTCAGGACCGGCCCTGGAGTCATTGCATGTCTGTTCTTCTCCTAAACCACCACTAGAGTCATTGCATGTGTGTTATTTTCCTAATCCACATATGGATCCACTATAGTCATTGCATGTATGTTATTTTCATAAACCACATGGATCCACTAGTGTCATTGCATGTGTGTTCTTTTCATAAACCACCACTAGAGTCATTGCATGTGTGTTCTTTTCATAAACCACCACTAGAGTCATTGCATGTGTGTTCTTTTCATAAACAACTTGGATCCACCAGTGTCATTGCATGTGTGTTCTCTTCATTAACCACTTGGATCCACTAGTGTCATTAAATGTTTGTTCTTTTCATAAACCACATGGATCCACTAGAGTCATTGCATGTTTATTCTTTTTTCTAAACCACCACTAGAGTCATTGCATGTGTGTTCTTTTCATAAACCACTTGGATCCACTAGTGTCATTGCATGTGTGTTCTTTTTCATAAACCACCACTATAGTCATTACATGTTTGTTCTTTTCATAAAACACATGGATCCACCACAGTCATTGCAAGTGTGTTCTTTTCATAAACCACTTGGATCCACCAGTGTCATTAAATGCATGTTTTTTCAAAACCACCACTAGAGTCATTTCATGTGTGTTCTTTTCATAAAGCACGACAAGAGTCATTGCATGTGTGTTCTTTTTATAAACCACATGGATTTACCAGAGTCATTGCATGTTTGTTCTTTTCATGAACCACATGGATCCACTAGTGTCATTGCATGTGTGTTCTTTTCAAAACCACAACTAGAGTCATTGCATGTGTGTTATTTCCATAAACCACATGGATCCACCAGTCATTGCATGTGTGTTCTTTTCATAAACTACATGGATCCACCAGTGTCATTTCGTGTGTGTTCTTTTCATAAACCACAACTAGAGTCATTGCATGTGTGCTCTTTTCATAAACCACATGGATCCTCTAGAGTCATTGCATGTGTGTTCTTTTTCATAAACCACCACTAGAGTCATTGCATGTGTGTTCTTTTCATAAACCACATGGATCCACTAGAGTCAGTGCATGTGTATTCTTTTGATAAACCACTTGGATCCACCAGTGCCATTACATGTGTGTTCTTTTTCAAAACCACCACTAGAATCATTGCATGTGTGTTCTTTTCATAAACCACATGGATCCACCGGAGTCATCGCATATGTGTTCTTATCCTAAACCACCACTAGAGTCGTTGCATGTGTGTTCTTTTCATAAACCACATGGATCCACTAGAGTCATTGCATGCTTGTTCTTCTCCTAAACCACCACTAGAGTCATTGCATGTGTTATTTTCCTAAACCACATACCAATAACTCCACTTGCAAATAAAAAATCCCACTTGCAACTCAAAACAGCGAGTTTCATGACAAAAAAATATAATAAATAGCCATATAAGAACTAAAGTCAACCAATATGATTTTGGATATCAAAAATGCACGTTGTTAATTTTTACTCAATACATCTGATAAAAGAATAAACTTTCAATTTAAACAAAGCTGATAGAATACTTCTTAGATGAGTTGTACTAAACCTGTGAGCTCACTTCCGAGCCAAGTTTGGCCCACCACTAACTTTTTTATTGTTTCAAGATAGGCCCTCCACCAATAAATAATTCGGTTGTTATTATTCTTTAAAAAAGGCCCAAGAGCCAGATCATTAAAACAAGCCACCAGGAGAAAAAAAAAAGGCCCAAAGGTAAACAACAGTTAGGCTTTCTTCTTCCTGGGACACGAAAACACCTTGCTTTAATGGTGACGGGCAATTGAGGCAGGGGTGATTTAGTGCTCTCATGTACCTAGGATGGGGCCCCTCGATTTTGAGGGCCTGGGGCGGCCGCCCCAACAGTGCCCCCTCAGGACCGGCCCTGGAGTCATTGCATGTCTGTTCTTATCCTAAACCACAACTAGAGTCATTGCATGTGTGTTATTTTCCTAATCCACATATGGATCCACTAGAGTCATTGCATGTATGTTATTTTCATAAACCACATGGATCCACTAGTGTCATTGCATGTGTGTTCTTTTCATAAACCACCACTAGATTCATTGCATATGTGTTCTTTTCATAAACCACTTGGATCCACTAGTGTCATTACATGTGTGTTCTTTTGATTGACCAATTGGATCCACCAGTGTCATTAAATGTTTGTTCTTTTCATAAACCACATGGTTCCACTAGAGTCATTGCATGTTTGTTCTTTTTTCTAAACCACCACTAGAGTCATTGCATGTGTGTACTTTTCATAAACCACATGGATCCACTAGTGTTATTGCATGTGTGTTATTTTTCATAAACCACCACTAGAGTCATTACATGTGTGTTCTTCTCATAAAACACATGGATCTACCAGAGTCATTGCATGTGTGTTCTTTTCATAAACCACTTGGATCCACCAGTGTCATTAAATGCGTGTTTTTTCAAAACCACCACTAGAGTCATTGATGTGTGTTCTTTTCATAAACCACAACAAGAGTCATTGCATGTGTGTTCTTTTCATAAACCACATCGATTTACTAGAGTCATTGCATGTTTGTTCTTTTCATAAACCACATGGATCCACTAGTGTCATTGCATGTGTGCTCTTTTCAAAATCACAACCAGAGTCATTGCATGTGTGTTATTTTCATAAACCACATGGATCCACCAGTCATTGCATGTGTGTTCTTTTGATAAACCACATAGATCCACCAGTGTCATTGCGTGTGTGTTCTTTTCATAAACCAAAACTAGAGTCATTGCATGTGTGATCTTTTCATAAACCACATGGATCCCCCAGAGTCATTGCATGTGTGTTCTTTTTCATAAGCCACCACTAGAGTCATTGCATGTGTGTTCTTTTCATAAACGATATGGATCCACTAGAGTCAGTGCATGTTTGTTCTTTTCATAAACCACTTGGATCCACTAGTGCCATTACATGTGTGTTCTTTTTCAAAACCACCACTAGAGTCATTGCATGTGTGTTCTTTTCATAAACCACATGGATCCACCAGAGTCATTGCATGTATGTTCTTCTCCTAAACCACCACTAGAGTCGTTGCATGTGTGTTCTTTTCATAAACCACATGGATCCACTAGAGTCATTACATGTCTGTTCTTCTCCTAAACCACCACTAGAGTCATTGCATGTGTGTTATTTTCCTAAACCACATATGGATCCACTAGAGTCATTGCATGTATATTATTTTTATAAACCACAAGGATCCACTAGTTTCATTGCATGTGTGTTCTTTTCATAAACCACCACAAGAGTCACTACATGTGTGTTATTTTCATAAGCCACTTGGATCCACCAGTGTCCTTAAATGTTTCTTCTTTTCATAAACGACATGGATCCACTAGAGTAATTGCATGTTTGTTCTTTTTTCTAAACCACCACTAGAGCCATTGCATGTCTGTTCTTTTCATAAACCACTTGGATCAACTAGTGTCATTGCATGTGTGTTCATTTTCATAAACCACCACTAGAGTCATTACATGTGTGTTCTTTTCATAAAACACATGGATCCACTAGACTCATTGCATGTGTGTTCTTTTCATAAACCACTTGGATCCACCAGTGTCATCAAATGCGTGTTTTTTCAACACCACCACTAGAGTCATTGCATGTGTGTTCTTTTCATCAACCACAACAAGATTCATTTCATGTGTGTTGTTTTCATAAACCACAACAAGAGTCATTGCATGTGTGTCATTTTCCTAAAAACATATGGATCCCCTAGAGTTATTGCATGTGTGTTCTTTTCATAAACCACATGTATCCACCAGTGTCATTGCATGTGTGTTCTTTTCATAAACCACAACAAGAGTCATTGCATGTGTGTTCTTCTCATAAACCACAACAAGAGTCATTGCATGTGTTTTCTTTTCATAAACCACAGCTAGAGTCATTGCATGTGTGTTCTTTTCATAAACCACATGGATCCACCAGAGTCATTGCATGTGTGTTCTTTTTCATAAACCACAACTAGAGTCATCGCATGTGTGTTATTTTCCTAAACCACCACTAGAGTCATTACATGTGTGTTCTTTTAATAAACCACATGGATCCACCAGAGTGATTGCATGTGTGTTATTTTCATAAACCACATGGATCCACCAGAGTGATTGCATGTGTGTTCTTCTTCAAAACCAACACTATAGTTATTGCATGTGTGTTCTTTTCATAAACCACATGGATCCACCAGAGTCATTGCATGTTTGTTCTTCTCCTAAACCACCACTAGAGTCATTGCATGAGTGTTATTTTCCTAAACCCATATGGATCCACTAGAGTCATTGCATGTATGTTATTTTCATAAACCACATGGATCCACCAGTGTCATTGCATGTGTGTTCTTTTCATAAACCACAACTAGAGTCATTGCATGTGTGTTATTTTCATATACAACTTGGATTCACCAGTATCATTGCATGTGTGTTCTTTTCATTAACCACTTGGATACAAAAATGTCATTAAATGTTTGTTCTTTTCATAAACCACATTGATCCATCATTGCATGTTTGTTCTTTTTTCTAAACCACCACTAGAGTCATTGCATGTTTGTTCTTTTCATAAACCACTTGGATCCACCAGTGTCATTACATGTGTGTTCTTTTTCATAAACCACCACTAGAGTCATTGCATGTGTGTTCTTTTCATAAAACACATGGAGCCACCAGAGTCATTGCATGTGTGTTCTTTTCATAAACCACTTGGATCCACAAGTATCATTAAATGTGTTTTTTTTCAAAACCACCACTAGAGTCATTGCATGTGTATTCTTTTCGTAAACCACAACACCAGTCCTTGCATGTGTGTTCTTTTCATAAACCACTTGGATCCACCAGAGTCATTGCATGTTTGTACTTTTCATAAACCACTTGGATCCACGAGTGTCATTGCAGATATGTTCTTTTTCATAAACCATAACTAGAGTCATTGCATGTGTGTTCTTTTCATAAAACACATGGATCCACCAGAGTCAATGCATGTGTGTTCTTTTCATAAACCACTTGTATCCACTAGTGTCATTAAATGCGTCTTTTTTTCAAAACCAGCACTAGAGTCATTGCATGTGTGTTATTTTCATAAACCACAACAAGATTCCTTGCATGTGTCTTCTTTTCATAAACCACATGGATCCACCAGAGCCGTTGCATGTTTGTTCTGTTCATAAACCACATGGATCCACTAGTGTCATTGCATGTGTGTTCTTTTCAAAACCACAACTAGAGTCATTGCATGTGTGTTCTTTTCATAGACCACATGGATCCACCAGTGTCATTGTATGTGTGTTGTTTTCAGAAACCACAACTACAGTCATTGCATGTGTGTTCTTTTCCTAAACCACAACTAGAGTCATTGCATGTCTGTTCTTTTCATAAACCACATGGATCCTCTAGATTCATTACATGTGTGTTCTTTTTCATAAACCACCACTAGAGTCATTGCATGTGTTTTCTTTTCATAAACCACATGGACCCACCAGAGTCATTGCATGTGTGTTCTTTTTCATAAACCACCACTAGATTCACTTAAAGTGTGTTATTTTCCTAAACCACCACTAGAGTCATTGATGTGTGTTCTTTTCATAAACCTCATGGATCCACTAGAGTTAGTGCATGTGTGTTCTTCTCATAAACCACTTGGATCCACCAGCGCCATTACATGTGTATTCTTTTTCAAAACCACCACTAGAGTCATTGCATGTGTGATCTTTTCATAAACCACATGGATCCACCAGAGTCATTAGATGTCTGTTCTTCTCCTAAACCACCACTAGAGTCATTGCATGTGTGTTATTTTCCTAAACCACATATGGATCCACTAGAGTTATTGCATGTGTTTTCTTTTCATAAACCACATGGATCCACCAGTCTCATTGCATGTGTGTTCTATTCATAAACCATCGCTAGAGTCATTGCATGTGTGTTCTTTTCATAAACCACTTGGATCCACTAGTGTCATTGCATGTGTGTTCTTTCATAAACCACTTGGACCCACCAGTGTCATTAAATGTGTGTTCTTTTCATAAACCACATGGATCCACTAGAGTCATTGCATGTTTGTTCTTTTTTCTAAACCACCACTAGAGTCATTGCATGTGTGTTCTTTTCATAAACCACTTGGATCCACAAGGGTCATTGCATGTGTGTTATTTTTCATAAACCACCACTAGAGTCATTGCATGTGTGTTCTTTTGCTAACCACCACTAGAGTATTTGCATGCGTGTTCTTTTCATAAACCACTTGGATCCAGTAGTATCATTGCATGTGTGTTCTTTTCATAAACCACTTGGATCCACCAGTGTAATTAAATGTGTGTTATTTTCATAAACCACATGGATCCACAAGAGTTATTGCATGTTTGTTCTTTTTTCTAAACCACCACTAGAGTCATTGCATGTGTGTTGTTTTCATAAACCACTTGGATCCACTAGTGTCATTTCATGTGTATTCTTTTTCATAAACCACCACTAGAGTCATTAGATATGTAACATCCCCATTTCAGCAACCCTGATTAGTTGTCCAGAATGCAAAAAAACGGGGGGAACAAAACCTTTTTCTTGTTCATGGGTGCAGTGTTTGCTTGTTGATTGTTTGCACTTGTGCATGTGAGTGTATACCAAATGATACTCCTTACCTCACCATCAGTTGACAAAAGCTACTTACCAAAACTATCCTGGCTCAATTTACATATTCTCAAATGTTCTGGCATTTCAAAACATGAGCCAAGGGTCTTATGCACCCAAATCTATTTTAGTAGCTTCTATTGAAAAAACTATGGAGAAATATATAATATGACCTCTTTATGTTTTCAAGACAGAACCTTCAAACTACCCTTACCTCTAGGATCTCCAAAACCTTTTGTAAAGCTTTTGAAATTCTACTCTTGGTAGAGATACCAAGGACTCCCATCTTATTCAAAACCCCAACCTCTTAAAAATGCCCCAACAATACCTCAAGCTAGGCTTGATGGTAACCCCACTAGTGGAGTTGCCTAGTTTATAAGATGAGTTGCCTTGATCTGCTGTCTGATGAATTGCCTTGATCTATTGTTTGACTTGTTTGCTTAGGAAGTAGTATGAGATACTCTAGGAGCTCATCACTAGGATCAAGAGGCTCCCAAACCACCACATCCTAGGAAAGAAAACAAAGCAAGATCAACTCACTAGATACTAAGTGATCATCTAAAACCCCCAGCCAGATCAATTCGGCAGTGATCCATTCTAGAAGCTTCCAAGTCAACAAAGACCAATATCAAGCAAGTATTCCTTCTACTCAACCTACACTTCAACATCATCCCCTTGATGATACTTTGGTACCTTGCAACCCCTCCAAAAACATTCCCCCTCATACTCTAGTCAAAATCCTCAAAACTGCCAAATTTGACTAAGTCTGGAAACGGTTTCAACATCCCCTTTTTGAATGCCTCCCTTTCCCAAACCCTGAGCATTTTTGGAAATGCACCTGAACCATATTGTGAAACATCCTAATGACTACCGACTCCCACATTTTCCCTTGGTTAAATCATCTTCCAACCCACTTCTTCTTGATGGTTTTGCAGGCAAGAGAATAACTTTTCCTGCAGATCTAGTAATCATGCCTACTTTGACAGAAGATCACACCATCCTCCAACCTTCTATGGACCAACTTTCTGCATGGCTTTGTTCTACTCATATAGGTCTACCAGAATCTACTTCACCTGTTCCAAGTGGAACTATGTGCTGCTTAAACCCACATGGTTTATAAGGCATCATGACTCATTTTGTATGGCAGCCTTATTTCCAACAAAGTTTGCCACCATTTCTAGATCACCTCAAATGCATTTAATCCAAACACCTTCTGCCATGATCATCTATATGACTTGGCCTACCTATCCATCTATGCCTGGCATCAAGGTGAACTCTGAGCTCCAAGATCCAACAAGGTTTAGGTGGTATAAAAATAACATCTCCCTAGATCCACAACTCACTGTTTTCCATCTTAAGCAAGTTGGAATTCCATCTCCCAAGGTTGCAAATGCTTGATAAACCTTGTCCACCTCATCTACCTTTATAATCAAGATTTACCAAATATTATCCATAATTATTATGGCTCTAAATCTATTTAATTCCTTTAATAGACAAAATCTCCAAAACTTCTTTCCTAAAGGAAAGTTTGGTTTTTGTCAAAACACCTCTCCAACTTTTGGATCATGTGAGTTCCATATATGATACCCTATCTTCCCATCTCAAAAATAAATATTCTTGAGATGCTTATTTGTTTCTTTTTGCCCATTTTCTTAAATGGCTGAATTGAAATAATAATTGTTTTAAATAATTTTAATCCCCAATAAATCTTGGGAAAATTCCCCTAGGTGTGCATTCACATTTGGGACCCTCTCAAACCAGAAACCAACCCTGTCCAATGTAATATTTTCCAATGATCTTCTAGAATCTACTTCTGCCTGTTTTAAATAAATATTGTTAAGTGGTCGAAAACTCCTTTGAAAAATACCAAATAATTCTTAGAGAGGTCTTTTAACCTCATATATCCACCAGTACCATTTACTCATCTTGTCCAATGCAACATTTTGGACTTACTTCATAAGCACCAATTTGATCAAATTTGCCAAGTAAACAAAACCACTACTCCAACCACTTCCATTTCTCATCAAAACTTGCTCAATGCATCTCCTCAGCACCAGGATACTCCCCTGGTCGTGGGCACTGTAGCTCCACCCCAGCATTGCCCATTTTACCCTTGTACTAGTAGAGAGAGAGTGGCAAGCAAATCTTACAAGATTTACCCCAACTAATTACCCCTAGCTATCCCAGCCCTCTCTGCCGAACCAATACCCTTCTTACCACTCCTCACTGTCCTCTGGACCAATCCCTGGCCAGCATTCCCCCTCCCTCATGTCCAAATGGGACATTTACTCCCTCAACCTCTCCTCCATGGTATAAAGGCCAGAGGGCACCCCCAGCCAGCCCCTACCCCTCATTTGCTCCACCCACCTCAACTTACCTCCCCAGCACTCCCTCTCCCTCCCCTGCTCTGTGTTGCCCGAAAGAAGAAGAAGGAGGAGCTCTCAGCCTCCTCACAAAATCGAGCAAGCCTCCTTCTCCCCTGCTCCCCTTCCTCTGCATGTTGGTCCTCGAGTTCCCCTCTTCCTCCCCTATCTAACCCTGGTCTTCTTTTTGCCCAGGACCAACTCCTCCGTCCTCACCAGTGAGCTCCGACGAGTTCACCCTTGGCCTCCGTCACGCGAGCTGCTTCCCGTGGACCACCACCGCCATGCCGCCCCTCGATCTGCTCGCCGTCGTCGAACGCGTCGTCTAGAACCCTCCATGGCACCTCTCGAGCCCTCTGGTAAGCTTCCCCGCCACCACCCGAGCCAGCTAGGGTTCCCGCTCACCGGCACCGTCGTGAGGATGACGATGAGCGCGAGCCGTCCATCGCAACTTAAACCGACGGCCAGATCTGACCGATACCCCTTCGGCCGCCCCCTCTCGCTAACCCCCGGGCCCCGCCTAGCAGGTTCAATCCGCAGATCCCGCGCGCCGCGTCGCCTGCCACTGGGCCGATTTCCCCTCTGCGGCCCACCTTCCTACTAGATCCAGCCCACTGCATCCTTTTTCTTTTCCTCTTAGCAGACCTATTATATTCCAGAAAACTTCCTATTAGGAATAAATCCAAATAAAAATGAAAACTAGGGTATTCCATCCAAAGAAAAATATCATCATATCCCTAGGTGTTCTGTGCATCATGCAGAACTAGCCACTTGCCAAGAGTAATTTTTATTATTCCTTGGCAATTAATCCACTAAAGCTGGTCATCTGCACTAACTAATTTCCACAGAGAGTTTTATTTCTCCATTTGGGGAGAACTAAGGCTCTACTGGAAGGTATTTGAACTACCTGTCATCTAGCATAGGTCTTATGCCAAGGTGAACAGAAGTGTGTCTTTAAAAAAAAAACAGTCCTTGTCTTCTTTAGGTAATTTCTCTAGGTCAAACCAAATGTGGTATTGACCTGATTCGACCTCCCCGTACACCCTAGTATCAAAATCTATCAAACCCTAGCAGCTCAGAATTTATTGAGCTCTGGTGAAATTTTTATGATTTAAATACTTCTGTAAGGGGTATTTTCACTAAATAAAACACTCCAGGAGTTTGACAACTCTAAAAAGGGTGAATCCAATTCCTACAGAAAGTTATTCCAAATACCTACCACCTTCCCCTAGAATCAACTCAAAATCATCTGTAAAATTAATCTGGTGAAAAAGACAAAAACCTTGCAGAGCTGCCTTTGGGAATTTCCTGAGGGCATTCTGGTAATGTTTAGACTTGATCCCAACTCCATGTGGTTCAATACATCAAGAACTACCTATCCTCCCAAGGAAATAATTTTTGGATCTCCAGAACCATTCTGGTGGATTATTTCCTCAAACTAGAGTTAATTCCCCTATAAAAGGCATAACTAAATCTAGATATTTGATAATATAATGAAACCACTTGTGTTGGTTTTGTTTTGTCAAGGCCTATAAGAGAATATCACTATTTCCCATTGGTATCCTACAGACCTCAAAACCCCACTCCAAGTTCATGGTATTTGTCCTAGACCTCTATCTCCAAGAGAAAGACACTACAATGGCAATCTAATAAATTCCACTCCTAGTAGCCCACTCCTCCAAAACCTATTGAGTTAAGTAGGATTCCTTATGTTTGTTTGCTGTATGGTTTGATGCCTGTATGCCTTGAATTGATTGTGATATTGTCTGCTTGCATGTATACTCGATGACGACGATAGTGTGAGTGTTTGATGACAAGAATGAAAGTCCAGGGACATATTACTGATCACAGGCAAGCCACCCTTCCTGAATTCCGATACTTGTCCTACTCTCTTTATTACATGTTTTTTTACCCTCTTTATAAAGTGCATTATTTATCTGCATGTCTTGTTTTATAAATACTGCGCTAATAAGTTGGCTCCTCCAAGTTATGATTTCGTGTCCCTCGTAGCACCACCCTGATGTACCTACCATTTTATCCCTTTATACGAGAGTACGATGGTTAGCATCCTACCTCGTTGGAAGCCCGGCTTTGAGAAAATAAAGTGTTTTGGGGATTTACCCTACTACAAATGTTTCAAAACGGCTTTGTAAAACCCTTGGGAAAAGGCACGTTCCAAGTGGATGTTTTAATGAAAGAAATGGTGTTAATGAGAAAAGAGAAAGTGAAGGGATGTTCTACGTGTTTACCGGAACAATTTTATCCGTGCAACCACATTACCCCAGGTGCTGGGGCTTAGCTCGTAGTTTGTCTGCATTAGCCGAGGCAGCTTGTACAATGCTTATAGGGAGAGATCCCTTGAATTCTGGGAAGGCTCTACCAGATCTCGGATCTGAAGCCTGTTGCTTGCTTCGGCAAGAGTGAGCCTGTTCTAGCAGGAGTGCCGGTGCAACAATTGGGTCTCCCGCGGATGGTATGACTTAGGTGGTACGGAAGGAAGTGGAGTCACCCGATTAAGGTATACGCCAAGTTGCGGCTTGGGTATACGCATGTACGGAAGGCAGGACTATGGCTGGGAGCCACATACTCATTGCCGGGGAGAACAAACCCAAAAGGAAAAGTAGCCTTTGCTAGGGTCGACTAGCGAAAGGTTAGGTTTGATTATCCGGACCCCATCTACAGTGGTAGTGGGCCGTGGTTGTATCCTGACGGATGTATTGATTCTTGTGGGGAAAGTGCGCAAACTCTGCAGAGTATAATCTATTCGAATAGCCGTGTCCACGGTCAAGGATGGTTGTAAAGGTGTTGGCTAGGAGTACCCAAACAATGTTGGTTTGGAAAAAACGGATGGAAGGACGAAGGTTCCGGGGGAACCCGAGTTCGAAAGCTTTGCTTGACCCGAGGTGGTCGAAGAGGTTTTTAAAAGGGTTTTTACTCAAAAAATGTTTTCAAAACTCTTTTTCAACAAAGATATGGAGATGTCTTGACTTATAAAACAAAGGCATGTTTTCAAAACTCTTTTTCAACAAATATATGGGGATGTCATAATTATAAGAGGTGGTCTAGGCTTTTCAAAAACAACCCCCGATAGAGCTATCTCGCCACAGCCAAACTTGCATTTCCTTATTTCATTTATCCTGCTGGTCTGCGAGTACATTCAAGAGTACTCATTACATTGTCCCTGGCTATTTACTTGGCTAGACTTTCTAGAGGATCGACATCGGAAGATTCAGGTGACGTCCATCGAGCTAGGCCGTCTTCCCAGTCAGTTGCCTGTAGGTTGAGGCATAATTGGGCTCTGTGCATGATGATACTCTGTAGATAAGGATGGTGTAGCCATAATGGCATTTATGTAAGTCTTTTAATTCGTTATGTTTCGGATGATGTAATGATACTTTTCGGTTATTGTAGCATCCCGGTAAAACTATTACTAGAAAATCGCTGTGTTTTTGTTTGGCGCATCATCATGACCGCATGGTCATGTCATCATGCCACCTTGTATTTGAGCATCATCATCATGCATATTATTTGCCTAAAACTATTTTCGAAAAGCCTAGTTTTGTTTTCTAAATATCCATCATCTTTACTTCAAATAAAAACCTCGGTCTTATTTGGATCTTTTAATTGTCTAAAAACTATTTGTAAAAGTCTTCAAAAATAAAACAATTTAAAATAAAAGTATTTTAGGGGAGGCAGGCCGGGCCCAAAAGGCCCAACCGACCACCTACGACCCATCTTACCAAAACCCTAAATCAGATCTAGCCAAATCCTAACCCTATACTAAACCTACCCAGACCCAACCCGCCACACCACTTCCTCCACCCAGCCGCCGCCAGCGCGCACCCTCACCTGACCGCATGCGCGCGCGTAACGCCCAACCACCCCGACCGACACGGTGCACACACCCCACCCTGTCGCAGCGACGTGACCCTCCCGTACGCGTCGGCACCACCGAACCTGGCCCCACCTCCCTCGATCTTCCCTCCCGCACGCAATCTCCTCTCCCCCGACGCGCACGGAACCGCCCCAGCCCCATCTCTGCCTGGCCGCGAACCCCGCCGCTGCCAGGAGACCTCGCCTCCCTTGAGCCCAGCCATAAGTGCTCCCCACCCCTCGCAGCAGCGCCATCGCCTGCGGGGCCCGCCACCTCTGGAAGCAACCGCCACCGCGACCGACCTTTCTTCGCCTCCTCTGCGCCCTGTCAGGCCCTGAAGCTCGCCGCCCTACCCCAATGGCGAGCACGCCTCCGGCCAGCGCCCCGTCCGCATCGAGTTGTCGCCTCCGAGCCCCGCCTACCGCCCCTTCGCCCTCGACCAGCACGCGCTGCCGCGGCCGCCCGAGCTCGGGCTCCTCATCGTCGTCCTGTGCACCCCCTCTGTGACTGGCTGCTCACCTCGCAGGCCCCGTGTCTCCTCTCTCGTGTGGGCCCACATCCGCCTCCGGCCTCCTCGCCCAGCTGGACGTCGTCCTCGTTGGTCCCCGCGCAGTCGCCTGAGTCCCTCAGCCTCGAGTCGAGCTCCGTCCACCTCTCCGGTGCGCCATGGTGTCGTTCCCCTGCGCGTCCTTCTCCATCTCGCTGCCCGACGCGTGTCTGTGCCTCGCCCGTGCCCTGCTTCGACCGGACGAGCTCCTGACCGTCTTTGTCTGCCCTGCCCCGTCCGTCCTCGCCCCGTGGATGCCAGCGAGCATCGCTTCCATCTACGCAGCATGTGGTCCCGCTGCCTCGAGGTGGCCCCGTCTCCCGCGCCAGCGCTGCCACCTGCAGCTAGCCAAGCGACACCATGATGCTCGCTGCCATCAAGATTTCTTTGGCTGTCCGTGTGAAGCGCTACTGCTGCTCCCGTACAGTGTTGATGCCCAACACCAAGTGTGCCCTGCTATTTGTGTTGCCGATGCTTGAGAATACTCAGCCTCCCACTACAACCTCAAGTGCTACAGGTTGGGCTACTCGGTGTTGTCAGTGTGGATGTCAATCTGGTGATGTTAGGAGCGTTTGTTCGAGACCTCGAGATGGCCAAGATAGATGAGATGAAGACGCGGCTCGGCTACCCCGACTATGTTCGTGTGGCTGTCGAAGTCCGAAACCGAAGAACCAAGAGGTGTCGACGACATGGACCGAACATCGCCTACATGGAACGACAAGTCCTCCTTCTCGGATCCGATGGCCGAGACCCCAAAGACCGATCCCGGCGAGACCGAACCCGAACCCCTCCGAACCAAGACATTCACCCTAATGTGTGACCCTAAACCTCTATATTTTTATAACATGATATTTAATTTGTGCATATTGCATCGTTCATGTCGCATACATATTGTGCTTTTGGGGGCATTATGTCGATTCATCTAATAATTAAATACGGATACCATATGCGGGCTATTTTAGGCTTATATTGTCTCCATTTAAATTTGTGTAGCGAACCGATACCATGTTTTCCCTTGTTCATACAACATTTAAATTGTGGGGTACCTAAATAACTTGAACCATATAATTAATTGTCGGGACCCCGGTTCCGCTTAATATTGCCTATTTGCATCGCATCTTCGCCATGTCATGCATCATACATACATCATGCCGGATCTTTTGTCGTAGTATTAAATAGTGTATCCGGTGCTCTTCTAGTGCTTTGCTTCTTCACGGACTAGGCCGATGAGTTGATACGAGTGCCGATTCGATCTTCGGAAGAACCTTCGGCAGTGTTTCCCAGGCGAGCATTCTCCCTCTTTCTACCTATTTTGCGTTTATAGTCTTTATTTCCTCCTGTTGATCTATTGTTATCCGAGTCGTGATGCTTTAGTGTTCCGTACCAGATATATTCCATGTAGCCTTTATATTGCCTCGGACACCTCCTATTACTTGTTGTTTGGTAGATACATGGTCTTGCGAGTCATGGTCGCTTGCTCAGGTGCGATCCCGTGTCATGAAGTACCACATAGTTGTTGGAATGTTGTCATATCCTTTACGGTGGAGAGGATCATGCCTATAAATACAAATATTAAATTGCTGGGATAACTAATGAAAGAGGCACCGATGGGCAATATATGCTATTTGGTTTTTCATGTCCACTTGTGTCCCATAGGCCCCGAGTTCTTGATACCTGTTCCTTGATTATTCGCACTATCCACATCCGGGAGCCCCTATGGATCCCCCTTAGCCAGAGCTTGATTCATTTCTTATTTCTTGGGGCCACAAACTAGTTTGGGGTTTTATTACTATCCTGTACTTATGCCATGCTTTACTGCTTTATTTACGATTATGCGTGGAGCACTTGTACTGTTTTGGATCGCGGCACGATTTTGCGGTATCGACAAGCCCAGTCACACTTTCGGGTTCCCAGTCGTTTACAGCCGTTCTCGCAAACCCTGGGTCCGTTCCGGAGCCGGCCAACTTCGTTGCAGGTAGCTTAGTGGGGTGGCCCCCTGAAATATTTTATGAATCCTGTGATTGCTTTGTCGTGAAAGCCTCATTGGGTTTTGATTTGGTTTTTCCGAGGTTGATCATGTGTGTGTTGCTATTTGTGCACCCCTGTAGGGTAAATCTTTCTGAAAGCCGTGTCCGCGGTTATGGACGACTTGGAGTCAAGTATCTCGGTCATAGACAAGCATAACTAAAGTAGTGCTATAAATTTGACTTAATATGTGACTAGTAATCAACTTCACTATAATGGAATGGATAATAAAAGTGCCAACAACCGGTGGAACTGGGGTGTATCGTGTCATGTTATACCTGCCTAGTAAGTATCGCAACTCCAATGGAATGAAATAAAAGTGTCAACAACTGCTGGGTTTGGGATGTCACATGCTAATTGTACTTGACTAGTAAGTACTGCAACTATAACTAAAGGGTTAACTAAAACTGCCCACTACTTATGCTATCAGGATGACTCATGCTATCCATATCTGACTAGTAAGTGCTTCAACTATAATGGAATGAATAAAACTGCCAACTTTGTGAGTTCCTCGGTTTGACTTCCTCGTTTGGTCTCGAGGGGGGAATGCCAGGATGGGTATGTTTGGTGTTACTATCAGGTTGGATTGAATAGGTCTTTCTTATCCCTCTCTAATAGTCGACAATTGAATTGAGTCTCTATAGATTGTTTAGTGCATGATGCGCTACCTCTTCAGTCCACCATACCTATGTAGGCGAGAGCCGCCGAATTCTAGCATCGCCGTGTACTGGCCTCAGTACGGACCGCTCCCTTTTTCCTTTGCCCTTTGTCGGCACCCCTTTTGTTTTAGCAGGTATGAGATCGATGTTGTTAGCAGGGTTACCCTTCCGGCTTGGCCTGGCAAGGTTATGGACACCATTGGTTATTCTTCAGGGCTCTTAGCTCAATTTGCTTCTTATTCGTACTCGGATGTTGTATCGATTTCAAGGTGATTTGGATCTTTGTACTGTATATCTATATTCTTGACTCAGTGAGTCATTGCTGTATATATATCTGTTCTGTGGGTTCCATCATGGACTATTGTGTAATGATATTACTTTGTTTTCCACCCGCACTAAAGTGCCTGGTGGGCGTCCTTGAATCGTTTCTATGCAGGTTTGGCAAGAAGCGCTAAAACTTGCATAGGGCCGATTCGAGGGTGTTACAGTTATGTTCCACGTCTCACTGATCATGGGAACGTGGAGATATGCATAGCAGGGATTTCTCGGATGAATAATCCGGGTAGCCCACAGACTTGGTATCAGATCCATCCTGATTGTAGGAGACCTTATCTAGCATGGACGTTAGACAGGAAACGACAAACCTATTTTCTAAAAGACAAGGGAGAAGTGATGACTATTTGCAAAAGTGCTTATGCCTTTTCCCCTCCATTTTGAAAACTACTTGCATTAATATGATTTCCTAATCTTAAAATCTTGCACACTTGTCACTAACCCAACCCCATCTCAAAAATATGTTGTAGATGGCCTCTTTCCGCTCGGAATGCATCATCATTGGAGACAGTTTCTGGCCTTTTGAAGAGCAACTTCACAACCTGCTGAAGATAGTCAAGAGGCCCTTGCCAACAATTGAAGGAACCGAACTTCCTCGCAGTAACACCAATGTGATGCAATGGGTCATCAAGGCTGTGATTCCCTCCCCTAATGAGGACACCGCGCCTACAATCTTCACCTTCCTCGACAGCAACTGGGTAGATGGCGTGGTGCGAGCCATACAAGAGATCATGGCGCGGCTCTGCAAGGTCCATGAAGATGAGCTGAAGGATACCCCTTACCACATGTTTGGAAAGCGCGACCAAGAAGGACTTCCCACCGAGTCCTTCCTTACCTACTTCATCGGAATCAGTTAGAGAACATGGAATATCTACTCCAACGTTCCTAGGAAGATCTTGACAAGGCCAGGCGAGAGAATCTGCTTCTGAAGATGGATATCAACCTACTGCGTAAGCGCGAAAGAAGTCTTAGAGACACCAATGCTCGCTTGGAGAAGAAGCTGACCATTGAAGTACCCCAACCCCTGAAGACGAGAATCCCGGGACTGATGACGAACTCTCCTTCCTCAATGAGTACCACCCTATCGTGCAGTCACCCGCTCTGACCGAGTCAACATCTAACCCTGCACCTTGGGAAGGCACCACTCTCACCTTCACTGAATATCCCCCATACTCCAGAGGAGCTACAGTAACTAAACCCCCCCGAGTCAGCAACGAAGCCTAGATACACTCTCCGAGTAATCACCTGTGTCATGGTACTTGCCCATCTCGCAATAGGGTAGAGTCATGTATTGTCCCTGAACGCGTTTTGTAATGCTTAAGTACTATTAGCACCCTTGGGTGCAAACTGGTTAGTTGTGTAATGACTTCCTTGAATTGCTATGTTTGTTTGATTGTTATCTTCTTACGTGTTTTACCCAAGACGTTGCATCAGACCCAACCCGGAACGCGTACCCCAACAGGAACCCCCCAGGATGGCCATGAAGACCGGAAGCTCGAAGAAGGCAGGTAGCCGTTGCGGAGATGAAAGGCACCAAGCCAGCAGATGCTCCGGCCACTTCCAAACTGCGGGAAACCCCACTCGACCAAAGTTTGCCCAACTCGGCTTGTCACCTGGTTCCTCTGTGAAGGCCCATGTCCCCATCAATTACCCAATCTATCTCCTCTTTGGAAAGGCTCGTCAACCTCCTGATGTCAGTATAGGCAAGTCGTCAAATAAGTTACGCCGAAGGATAAGTACATGTTTCACGTGTGGTCTACCCGGTCACTTCAGCCGAGAATGCCCCCAGAGTAACCCGTCAAGACCTCCGCGAAAGTGAACCCCGAAGGCACCCAGGGCCCTTGTCTCCAGAAAAGATGGCCACCCTACCTCTCGCAGCCTTGCAACTCAAAACTGAAGATTTCCCGTGCATCGATAGGCGACAACACCTCGCTGGAAGCAAAGATCAAGAGAAGTTCCTTAACTCACTCTAGGACTCCCTGAACATCGGCAGGTGCAACTTGTAGTAAACTAACCCATATCCCCTGTCCTCTGGAACGACACCTATGATGCTTCCCTCCCTTAAGCCGATGTCCGTTACCTTAAGAACTACCTTTTGCCACCCTCATCAGAAAGTCCCCGACTGGTAACTCCCCGAGCTACCCCAGTTTCACCCTAAGGGGGGAAAGCCTGCGTCTTCCCCGCAAAATAGAATAACCCTCTGCTAGGAGCAACCTCAGGATTCCCGACCCTAAAATCGTAGATAGGATACGGTGCAACCCTAAGGAAGAGCTGTGAAATCTTTAGACATGAGTACTCCCAGCTGTAGATTCTACCCTCCGACAAGTACTACGTGAAGTTGAGCATCGAGATAGTCTGCCCAGTCTAAGCTCGAGATATAGAATCCGGAAGAAACTGAAGGCCATCCCTCGTAATTGGAACTGGATTCTGCTCAACTCTCCATGCATCCCGGAAGACTGAAGCTCAACTTCACCAGCAGAGTAGCCACTTTCAAAGACGGAGTCCGTAAGATAGTATGTGTAAGAAACCTAGTCTCAACCCGACTCAAAATCCCCTAACCCTACTCTCCCGAATCTCAGGACGAGATTCTTTTAAGGGGGAAAGGTCTGTAACATCCAAATTTCAGCAACCCTGATTAGTTGTCCAGAATGCAAAAAACCCGGGGGAACAAAACCTTTTTCTTGTTCATGGGTGCAGTGTTTGCTCGTTGATTGTTTGCACTTGTGCATGTGAGTATATACCAAATGATACTCCTTACCTCACCATCAGTTGACAAAAGCTACTTACCAAAACTATCCTGGCTCAATTTACATATTCTCAAATGTTCTGGCATTTCAAAACATGAGCCAAGATGCTTATGCACCCAAAACTATTTCAGTAGCTTCTATTGACAAAACTATGGAGAAATATATAATATGACCTCCTTATCTTTTCAAGACAGAACCTTCAAACTACCCTTACCTCTAGGATCTCCAAGACCCTTTGTAAAGCTTTTGAAATTCTACTCTTGGTAGAGATACCAAGGACTCCCATCTTATTCAAAACCCCAACCTCTTCAAAATGCCCCCAACAATACCTCAAGCTAGGCTTGATGGTAACCCTAGTAGTGGAGTTGCCTAGTTTATAAGATGAGTTGCCTTGATCTGATGTCTGATGAATTGCCTTGATCTACTGTTTGACTTGTTTTCTTAGGAAGTAGTATGAGATACTCTAGGAGCTCATCGCTAGGATCAAGAGGCTCCCAAATCACCACATCCTAGGCAAGAAAACAAAGCAAGATCAACTCACTAGATACTAATGATCATCTAAAACCCCCAGCCAGATCAATTCGGCAGTGATCCATTCTAGAAGCTTCCAAGTCAACAAAGACCAATATCAAGCATGGATCCCTTCTACTCAACCTCCAATTCAACATAATCCCCTTGATGATACTTTGGTACCTTGCAACCCCTCCAAAAACATTCCCCCTCATACTGTAGTCAAAATCCTCAAAACTGCCAAATTTGACTAAGTCTGGAAACGGTTTCAACATCCCCTTTTTGAATGCCTCCCTTTACCAAACCCTGAGCATTTTTGGAAATGCACCTGAACCATATTGTGAACAATCCTAAAGACTACCAAGGACCACATTTTCCCTTGGTTAAATCATCCTCCAATCCACTTGATCTTGATGGTTTTGCAGGCAAGAGAATAACTTTTCCTGCAAATCTAGTCATCATGCCTACTTTGACAGAAGCTCACACCATCCTGCAACCTCCTATGGACCAACTCTCTGCATGGCTGTGTTCTACTCATATAGGTCTAACAGAATCTACTTCACTTGTTCCAACACTACAAGAAATATGTTAACTCGTGACCTTCTCCTAGTGACCGTGAGTGAAATGGTCAAAGATCTATGACCATTTCATACTAAATAGTCGCCATGCGTTTGACAGGGTCTAAACCCTGAAAAACTATGACCTTTTTTGGCAAGAAAGTCATAAGTTCCTTACACAGATTGGTCATAACATAGACAACACTAGTCTACGACCTTACTTTTAGGTGATTACTACCAATTTAAGTTGTCGTTGTAGTTAATTTGTGATGTGTTAAAATGAGCGGGTGGCCAACTCAGCAGTTTCGCCTACATGTCATATCTACATGTTAATTTTTGTCTTTGTGTCATATATATGTGTCAATTTCCCTCTATGTATCAATCGAGTGTTAATTTTCACTTGCGTGTTTGCACAACATTAAAAGCTATATACATACTTATACTGACAAATGGGACTAAAAAAAGCCTCGCACTTGGTGACTGTACACTTAATGGATAAACGTTGAGTAGGACTGTACACTCAATGGATAAATGTTGGGTAAAAAACAGCGCGCAAATATCGCGTGGTCGAAATTGGACGCGCCAGCCCGCCCATATCCGTGCCCTCGGGAAATAAAATTTCTTTTAAGTCCACCCTCATGGAAGTTACATCTCTCTTCCCCACCCTAACCCTAACCCTTCTCTCTACCGCCGCCACATTCCTCCTCTTTTCCGGGATCATAGCGCCGCCACTCAGATCGGTCCGGGGAGGAGCATAGAGGGATGGAGAGCCACCTCATCTTTCGCTTCCTCCAACAGTAGCACACCGCCGCCAAGCTTCCTCCGCCAATTCATCCATGGAGACAAGGAGCCATGCTTCCCTCGCACAACATAGACAACGCATATCTCACGTTTTTGTTCCCTTCTTGGTTTTTCAGATCGCGATTCATGCTGTTGCCGCAGGAACACACTCCACGGACATCTCCACGTGGCCCGGCGTTCGACCTCGCGTGGCGTGGCAGACGCTATGACTCCTCTATACCTAGTGCTGCTAGACCATTCGATGCCTCGTTCCGCCTCCGCCTTGGCGATGCGTTTGACGCTCGCCGAACTCGCGCCCCCGACGCGGCACAATCGACCTGAACCTGCATTGCGAGCCTCCGGTGATGGTGCCTTTGTCCTTTCGGAGGACCTCAAGAACTACGAGCCAAGTTCTTCAAGGTCGACCAGGCTACCCTCTTCGACCTCATCCTGGTAGCTATCCCAGCACCTACTTCTCATTCTTAGATATATTTCACTACTTCTTGTCCCCTCTCGAATCAGAACTGTTCTTGCCTTAGATTGGGCTCCTACCAAATTACCAATTAAACAGCAATTAGATCTTGATCCCATGTCGAAACAGCCTGATCGACATACTACTGAATGCGTAGGATTGCTACTGGACAAAGAAATTTTAGTTTCTCATGTTTTCGGCTTGCATGTTTTAATGCAGTTTCTTTAGGTCCGACTTTAACAATTGTAAAGTGATGACATTTAAAATATTGATGATGTGATGTATCCAGCGACCTTGTACATGCTTATTTTTAGTGATAGTAATTAAGTGATGTAGTACATTACCAGCTCATTAAGCTTGTAATTCCAGATAATCTGGTGGTACTCCTTCACTTAATCAAATATGTGAAATTTTGAAATAAGTTTGATGCACTGGTTGCGGTTGCTTTTACCACGTTTGATGCTTGGGTGAAACTGGGTGCTTTTCCTGGCAAGATTGACATAGCTTTTGTTTTCAACAAATGATAGTCAATACCAACTAGTTTTTCTTGATTTCTTAAGGTTGCAAGTTCATTTAAGCTGTTTTCATATCAGCTCTATGTATGCATTGGTTGTGTTTCAAATAGAAATTCTGATGAAAACTTTTGAAGTAATCTCCTACTGCTGCATGCAGATGTATTCCTTATAGACATTGAATGGCAGATTGTGCCTAGAAAGGTGTGGCTATATCATTCTGCCCTCGGCACTAAGAAGGTACCATGCATAAATACATGAATATTGTTTGAAAGTGCTACTAAAACTTCACTTGTAATTGGCCACGAGTTAATTTAGCTAATTGGAACCCCTCTAGTTAATTTTACTTATTGTATGTCAATCTCTTAGAGCTACACTGAATGTGGTTACAGTACCTAGATGGCTTCCTGAGATTTGTCATGTTGATTTGATATTGGATTAGTGACTACATCATATGACTTGTATTATCTTTGTACTAAATATCCATTTTATTCTTGTCTAAGAACATTGATTGAGATGGTGCTATTGTAAAAATCCTGCTTCTGAGTTCTTGCTACTTCATGCTGTGCTAGCAGATCCTTGGCTTGAATTATGATAGTTTTTGTATCTGTGCTCACTTTCGTTTACTGTACATGTATATAAATGTAGTGTGTAACTAAATCATGATACTCTGTTTAGATATATTCCCTTGATGAAGTTTTAAATGTGTGTTGTCTATCTGTTACAGGAGCTCCATGCCAAAGAAATTTGAAGAAGCCTGAAGTGTGACAAAGCAAAGAGGAGCTAGCTAATTATAATTTAGTGCTAGTTAATTTGTACTACTCATCATATCGGGCTGTATGAGCACTATAAAGACTGTAATAGTCTAATTTTGAGTATTATTTCAAGAATTTCATAGGCTAATTTTGTCTATAATTTGAATAATTTCATGTGTTATCTCCCCGTTTCATTTTAAATACATGTTATTTGTATTACTATAAAAACATGAGAATTAACCTGACAAGTGGCACCAACCCATCGCTATAGAAGTCCCAAAAAGGAATACTAAAAACGGACAAGGCCAAAGCCCAACAATGTAATTGAGCTTAAAAGGCCAAGGCCGCCCATAAAGTAATGCATGCTAAAAGACCATGATCTAGGTAACGAAAGGGCTAGAATTATTGGGCTTGGCCCATTAGAAGGTTGAACTGGATCGGGCTGAATTTGAGCCACGACCAATTTTTTGGTCACGAAATCTGCCACATGGATTCGCTGACGTGGAAAGGACATATGTCCATGACCAATATTTTGGTCATAGAGTCTATGACCATCTATATTGGTCATATCAGTTCACGACCAATTCAAATAAAAGGTCATATATTGTCATTAGTGACGCTCGGTATGTGACCTACTGCTTTATCTCATAGAAAGGTCATAGATCGACTACTATGACCTTTCTATGACCAATATTTGGGGTCACCAGTTAGCACATTTCTTGTAGTGCAAGTGGAACTCTGTGCTGCTTAAACCCACTTGGTTTATAAGGCATCATGACTCATTTTGTATGTCAGCCTTATTTCCAACAAAGTTTGCCACCATTTCTAGATCACCTCAAATGCATTTAATCCAAACACCTTCTGCCATGACCATCTATATGACTTGGTCTACCTATCCATCTATCCCTGGCATCGAGGTGAACTCTGAGCTCCAAGATCCAACAAGGTTTAGGTGGTATAAAAATAACATCTCCCTAGATCCACAACTCACTGTTTTCCATCTTAAGCAAGTTGGAATTCCATCTCCCAAGGTTGCAAATGCTTTCTACACCTTTTCCACATCATCTACCTTGATCATCAAGATTTATCAAATATTATCCATAATTATTATGGCTCCAAATCTATTTACTTCCTTTAATAGACAAAATCTCCAAAACTTCTTTCCTAAAGGAAAGTTTGGTTTTTGCCAAAACACCTCTCCAACTTTTGGCTCATGTGAGTTCCACATATCATACCCTATCTTCCCATCACAAAAATAAATATTCTTGAGATGCTTATTTATTTCTTTTTGCCCATTTTCTCAAATGATTGAATTGAAATAATAATTGTTTTAAATAATTTTAATCCCCAATAAATCTTGAGAAAATTCCCGTAGGTGTGCATTCACATTTGGGACCCTCTCAAACAATAAACCAACCCTGTCCAATGTAATATTCTCCAATGATCTTCTAGAATCTACTTCTGCCTGTTTTAAATAAATATTGTTAAGTGGTCGAAAACTCCTTTACAAAATTCCAAATAATTCCTAGAGAGGTCTTTTAACCTCATCTATCCACCAGTACCATTTCGTCATCTTGTCCAATGTACCATTTGGGACTTACTTCATAACCACCAATTTGATCAAATTTGCCAAGTAAACAAAACCACTACTCAAACCACTTCCATTTCTCATCAAAACTTGCTCAATGCATCTCCTCAGCACCAGGACACTCCCCTGGTCATGGGAACTGTAGCTCCACCCCAGCATTGCCCATTTTACCCTTGTACTAGTAGAGAGAGAAAGAGAGGCAAGAAAATCTTACAAGATTTACCCCAACTAATTACCCCAGTTGTCCCAGCCCTCTCTGCCCGAACCAATACCCTTCTTACCCCTCCCCAACATCCTCTGGACCAATCCCTGGCCAGCATTCCCCCTCCCCCATGTCCAAATGGGACATTTACTCCCTCAACCTCTCCTCCATGGTATAAAAGCCAGAGGCCACCCCCAGCCAGCCCCTGCCCCTCATTTGCTCCCTCCCACCTCCACTTACCTCCCCCAGCACTCCCGCTCCCTCCCCTCCTCTGTGTTGCCCGAAAGAAGAAGAAGGAGGAGCTCTCAGCCTCCTCACAAAATCGAGCACGGCTCCTTCTCCCGTGCTACCCTTCCTCTGCATGTTGGTCCTCGAGTTCCCCTCTTCCTCCCCTATCTAACCCTGGTCTTCTTTTTGCCCAGGACCGACTCCTCCGTCCTCACCAGTGAGCTCCGACGAGGTCACCCTCGGCCTCCATCATGCGAGCTGCTTCCCGTGCACCACCACCGCCGTGCCGCCCCTCGATCTGCTCACAGTCATCGACCGCGTCGTCCAGAACCCTCCACGACACCTCTCGAGACGTCTGGTAAGCCACCAGTGTCTTTTCATAAACCACATGGATCCACCAATGTCATTCCATGTGCGTTCTTTTCATAAACCACAACTAGAGTCATTTCATGTGTGTTCTTTTCATAAACCACATGGATCCACCAGAGTCATTGAATGTCTGTTCTTCTCCTAAACCACCACTAGAGTCTTGCATGTGTGTTATTTTCCTAAACCACATATGGATCCACTAGAGTCATTGCATCTGTGTTCTTTTTTACAAACCACCACTAGAGTCATTGCATGTGTGTTATTTTCCTAAACCACCACTAGAGTCATTACATGTGTGTTCTTTTTATAAACAACCTGGATCCACTAGAGTCAGTGCATGTGTGCTCTTTTCATAAACCACTTCGATCCACTAGTGCCATTACATGTCTGTTCTTTTTCAAAACCACCACTAGAGTCATTGTATGTGTGTTATTTTCATAAACCACATGGATCCACCAGAGTCATTGCATGTCTGTTCTTCTCCTAAACCACCACAAAAGTCTTGCATGTGTGTTATTTCCCTAAACCACATATGGATCCACTAG
This sequence comes from Avena eriantha, assembly GCA_910589775.1. Taxonomy (NCBI): domain Eukaryota; kingdom Viridiplantae; phylum Streptophyta; class Magnoliopsida; order Poales; family Poaceae; genus Avena; species Avena eriantha. The sequence continues at coordinate 179,504,853 of OU342740.1, read as the reverse complement.
AGTTATTGCGTGTGTGTTCTTTTCATAAACCACATGGATCCACCAGTCTCATTGCATGTGTGTTCTTTTCATAAACCATCACTAGAGTCCTTGCATGCGTGTTATTTTCATAAACCACATGGATCCACCAGTGTCATTGCATGTGTGTTCTTTTCATAAACCACAACTAGAGTCATTGCATGTGTGTCCTTTTCATAAACCAAAACAAGAGTCATTGCATGTGTGTTATTTTCATAAACAACAACTAGAGTCATTGCATGGGTGTTCTTTTTATAAACCACATGGATCCACCAGTGTCATTCCATGTGCGTTCATTTCATAAACCTTAACTAGAGTCATTGCATGTGTGTTCTTTTTTTAAACCACATGGATCCACCAGAGTCATTGAATGTCTGTTCTTCTCCTAAACCACCACTAGACTCTTGCATGTGTGTTATTTTCCTAAACCACATATGGATCCACTAGAGTCATTGCATGTGTGTTCTTTTTTATAAACCGCCACTAGAGTCATTGCATGTGTGTTATTTTCCTAAACCACCACTAGAGTCATTACATGTGTGTTCTTTTCATAAACAACCTGGATCCACTAGAGTCAGTGCATGTGTGTTCTTTTCATAAACCACTTCGATCCACCAGTGCCATTACATGTCTGTTCTTTTTCAAAACCACCACTAGAGTCATTGCATGTGTGTTATTTTCCTAAACCACATGGATCCACCTGAGTTCATTGCATGTCTGTTCTTCTCCTAAACCACCAGAAAAGTCTTGCATGTGTGTTATTTTCCTAAACCACATATGGATCCAGTAGAGTTATTTCATGTGTGTTCTTTTCATAAACCACATGGATCCACCAGTCTCATTGCATGTGTGTTCTTTTCATAAACCACCACTAGAGTCATTGCATGTGTGTTATTTTCATAAACCACATGGATCCACTAGTGTCATTGCATGTGTGTTCTTTTCATAAACCACAACTAGCGTCATTGCATCTGTGTCCTTTTCATAAACCAAAACAAGAGTCATTGCATGTGTGTTATTTTCATAAACAACAACTAGACTAATTGCATGTGTGTTCTTTTCATAAACCACATGGATCCACCAGTGTCATTGCATGCGTTCTTTTCATAAACCACAACTAGAGTCATTGCATGTGTGTTCTTTTGATAAACCACATGGATCCACCAGAGTCATTGCATGTCTGTTCTTCTCCTAAACCACCACTAGAGTCTTGCATATGTGTTATTTTCCTAAACCACATATGGATCCACTAGAGTCATTGCATGTGTGTTCTTTTTATAAACCACCACTAGAGTCATTGCATGTGTAATATTTTCCTAAACCACCACTAGAGTCATTACATGTGTGTTCTTTTCATAAACAACATGGTTCCACTAGAGTCAGTGCATGTGTGTTCTTTTCATAAACCACTTCGATCCACTAGTGCCATTACATGTCTGTTCTTTTTCAAAGCCACCACTAGAGTCATTGCATGTGTTTTATTTTCATAAACCACATGGATCCACCAGAGACATTGCATGTCTGTTCTTCACCTAAACCACCACAAAAGTCTTGCATGTGTGTTATTTTCCTAAACCACATATGGATCCACTCGAGTTATTGCATGTGTGTTCTTTTCATAAACCACATGGATCCACCAATGTCATTGGATGTGTGTTCTTTTCATAAACCAACACTAGAGTCATTGCATGTGTGTTCTTTTCATAAACCACTTGGATCCACTAGTGTCATTGCATGTTTGTTCTTTTCATAAACCACTTGGATCCACCAGTGTCATTAAATGTGTGTTCTTTTCATAAACCAAATGGATCCACCAGAGTCATTGCATGTTTGTTCTTTTTCTAAACCAGCACAAGAGTAATTCCATGTGTATCTTTTCATAAACCAAATGGATCCACCAGACTCATTGCATGTCTGCTCTTCTCCTAAACCACCACTAGAGTCATTGCATGTGTGTTATTTTCCTAAACCACATATGGATCCACTAGCGTTATTGGATGTGTGTTCTTTTCATAAATCACATGGATCCTCCAGTGTCATTGCATGTGTGTTCTTTTCATAAACCACCACTAGAGTCATTGCATGTGTGTTCTTTTCATAAACCACTAGCATACACCAGTGTTATTGCATGTGTATTCTTTTCATAAACCGCATGGGTCCACCAGAGTCATTGCATGTTTGTTCTTTTTTTCTAAACCACCACTAGAGTCATTGCATGTGTGTTCTTTTCATAAACCACTTGGATCCACCAGTGTCATTGCATGTGTTTTTTCATAAACCACCACTAGAGTCATTGCATGTCTGTTCTTTTGATAAACCACATGGATCCACCAGAGTCATTGCATGTCTTTTCTTCTCCTAAACTACCACTAGAGTCATTGCATGTGTGTTATTTTTCTAAACCACATATGGATCCACTAGAGTTATTGCATGTGTGTTCTTTTCATAAACCACATGGATCCACCAGTGTCATTGGATGTGTGTTCTTTTCATAAACTACCACTAGAGTCATTGCATGTGTGTTCTTTTCATAAACCACTTGGATCCACTAGTGTCATTGAATGTTTGTTCTTTTCATAAACCACTTGGATCCACCAGTGTCATTAAATGTGTGTTCTTTTCATAAACCACATGGATCCACCAGAGTCATTGCATGTTTGTTCCTTTTTCTAAACCACCAGTAGAGTCCTTCCATGTGTATCTTTTTATAAACCAAATGGATCCACCAGAGTCATTGCATGTCTGTTCTTCTCCTAAACCATCACTAGAGTCATTGCATGTGTGTTATTTTCCTAAACGACATATGGATCCACTAGAGTTATTGCATGTGTGTTCTTTTCATATACCACATGGATCCACCAGTGTCGTTGCAGGTGTGTTCTTTTCATAAACCACCACTAGAGTCATTGCATGTGTGTTCTTTTCATAAACCACTTGGATCCTATAGTGTCATTGCATGTGTGTTCTTTTCATAAACCGCTTGGATCCACTAGTGTCATTAAATGTGTATTCTTTTCATAAACCGCATGGATCCACCGGAGTCATTGCATGTTTGTTCTTTTTTCTAAACCACCACTAGAGTCATTGCATGTGTATCTTTCATAAACCAAATGGATCCACCAGAGTCATTGCATATCTGTTCTTCTCCTAAACCACCACTAGAGTCATTGCATGAGTGTTATTTTCCTAAACCACATATGGATCCACTAGAGTTATTGCATGTGTGTTCTTTTCATAAACCACATGGATCCACTAGTGTCATTGCATGTGTGTTCTTTTCATAAACCACAAATAGAGTCATTGCATCTGTGTTCTTTTCATAAACCACACATAGAGTCATTGCATCTGTGTTCTTTTCATAAACCACATGGAGCCACTAGAGTCAGTGCATGTGTGTTCTTTTCATAAACCACTTGGATCCACCAGTGCCATTACATGTGTGTTCTTTTTCAAAACCAGCACTAGAGTCACTACATGTGTGTTCTTTTCATAAACCACATGGATCCACTAGAGTCATTGCATGTCTGTTCTTCTCCTAAACCACCACTAGAGTCATTGCATGTGTGTTATTTTCCAAAACCACTGGTGGATCCACCAGAGTTATTGCATGTGTGTTCTTTTCATAAACCACATGGATCCACTAGTGTCATTGCATGTGTGTTCTTTTCATAAACCACAACTAGAGTCATTGCATATGTGTTCTTTTCATAAACCACATGGATCCACTAGAGTCAGTGCATGTGTGTTCTTTTCATAAACCACTTGGATCCACCAGTGCCATTACATGTGTGTTCTTTTTCAAAACAACCACTATAGTCACTACATGTGTGTTCTTTTCATAAACCACATGGATCCACTACAGTCATTGCATGTCTGTTCTTCTCCTAAATCACCACTAGAGTCATTGCATGTGTGTTATTTTCCTAGACCACTTGTGGATCCACTAGAGTTATTGCATGTGTGCTCTTTTCATAAACCACATGGACCCACTAGTGTCATTGCATGTGTGTTCTTTTCATAAACCACCAGTAGAGTTATTGCATGTGTGTTCTTTTCACAAACCACATGGATCCAGTAGAGTGATTGCATGTGTGTTCTTTTCATAAACCACATGGATCCACTAGTGTCATTGCATGTGTGTTCTTTTCATAAACCATAACTAGAGTCATTGCATGTGTGTTCTTTTCATAAACTACATGGATCCACCATAGTCATTGCATGTATGTTCATTTTCATAAACCACCAGTAGAGTCATTGCATGTGTTTTTTCCTAAACAACCAATAGAGTCATTGCATGTGTGTTATTTTAATAAACCACATGGATCCACTAGATTCAGTGCATGTGTGTTGTTTTCATAAACCACTTG